>CM044012.1:29915085-30421133 GCA_024085815.1 Flaveria linearis | reverse complement strand
AACACATAGGTAAATATCACATGCAGAATTAGATAGAGCGCATTCATAAAAAAGCGACATGTAACACCCAAAAAGTTGGATGACGAAAAACCACCTGACGCGGAGGGTCCCGCCATGTAACCGTAACCCGTCCCACCCACAAATCCCACTAAAAAGTCCTTAGTTTTTATTCTACGCCTCCATCACTCCTATCCGGATCATGTGCTCAGGAGAGGTGCAAGTCTATCATATCTCGCCTAATAATTCATCCAAGTCAACCCTAGTCTACCTCTACTCCTCTACCCTCTACGCTTATTTCTCTACTACTCTAAACAGGTGCTGCCATCGTTCCTCTTCACGTGCCAAACCATCTTAGTCTTCCCTCTCGTATTTCTCTGTGATACATGCCACCTTAGCCTCTGTCGAAAGACGTCGTTTCTGATCCTATCCAATCTTGTGTGTACACACATCCACCTCAGCATTCGCATTTCTGCGACCTCTATTTGTCTCTCTTGCGATTTCTTTATAGCCCAACAGTCTGTGCCGTATAGCATAGCTGGCCGTACTGCCATTCTGTATAGTTTTCCCTTTAGTTTTGGTGGGAACCTCTTATCACACAGAATCCCTGATGCTACTCTCCACTTGCACCATCCTGATTGCACAGGTGTACTACATCGCTATGTATCTCTCCGTCCTCCTGTTATACGAGCCAAGGTATTTGAACCTAGACGTCTGGGGGACCGCCATGCCCGTATACTTATTTGGGTGTCTTTCGCCTCACCACTAAAGTTACAATGCATGTATTCTGTCTTAGAGCGACTTATCCTTAAGCCCCTGCGTTCTAGTGCTGCTCTCCACTGTTCTAATCTCTCGTTAAGCACCGTCTTAGATTCTAATATTAAGACAATATCATCCGCAAACAGCATACACCATGGGGCTGGCTCGTGTATAGACTTGGTCATCTCGTCCAACAATACTATGAAGAGGAATGGGCTCAATGCCGATCCTTGGTGGAGTCCCACTTCCACCGGGAAGAAGTCTGTGTCTCGACAGGTGCTCTACACACGTTTTTGCCCGTCATCATATCCTATATTATTTTGATATACTCTCTCTGGTATCCTTCTAAGTCGTAGACTTTCCCAGATTAGTTTTCGTGGCACACTGTCATAGGCTTTTTCTAGGTCCATGAAATACCATATGTAGGTTCTCTTTTCTTTTCTCTATATTTCTCCATTATCCTCCTTATGACGTTTATAGCGTGTTGTAGAGCGTCCTGGCATAAATCCAATTGGTTTACCGCTATCTGAGTTTCTCGTCGAATTCTCATGTCAACAATTCTTTCCCATAGTTTCATCGTGTGACTCAATAGCTTTATTCCCTGTAATTTGCGCAACATTGGACATCTCCTTTTTCTTATATATGGGGCTATGACACTGCTTCTCCACTGCTCTGGCATCTTTCCTACCTTAAAGATAGTGTTGAATAAGTAGTTAGCCATTGTAGGCCCTCATCTCCAAGGCACTTCCACACTTCAATGGGAATGTTGTCTGGCCCCACCGCCTTAGCCCTTCCCATTTTCTTCAAAGCTCTCATAACTTCATTGACTGTGATGCTTCTACAATACACTTTTTTGTTGCGTCGTTTGAGTTGTTTCATCGATCTCTGTTTGTTGATTACGGTTCGTTACATTGAAGAGGTTATCAAAGTAAGTTTTCCATCTCCCTTGATGTCTTTCTCCTTCACCAAGACCTTACCATCCGCGGCCTTTATAAACTTCACCATTCTCAAGTCCTGTGTGCTACGTTCCCTTGCCTTGGCAATCTTAAACATGTCATGTTCACCCTCTTTCGCTCTAGTCGCTATACATCCTCTCGTATGCTGTGTTCTTTGCCTCTGCCACAGATTTTCACCTCTCGTTTAGCCTCTTTGTATTTATCTTTTAGCTCAGCTCGTTCTTCCTCATTATCACAGCGTAAAAGCTCTTTAAAACTTTGTTGTTTAATTCTTATCTTCTCCTGTACATTTTCATTCCACCACCAGGATTCCTTATGACCGAGTGTTCTATTGTTGTAGTCCCAAGCATTTCCTTAGCTGCTTGAATGACTCTAGTTGCCATAGCCTCCCACTTTGGTTAGCGTCTTCCTGTTGCCCACACAGGTTCATTGGTATGATTTATCTCTAAAGATGGTAATCTTTTCATCTTTGAGTTGTCCCCATCTGATTGTAGGTCTACTTCTCTTGGTTGGTTGGACAATTGCTCTCTTCATTCGTAGATCTGAACTAACATTGATGTTGAGTGAGTCCTGTCTGTCCCGGTGGTATGTCTTGCAATCCTTCCACGAGCTTCGATCTTTCTCCTCATCACAAATAATCTATCTGTGTGTGTCTCCCGCCCTGCTAAACGTGATTAGATGCGAGTCTCTTTTCTTAAAAAACGAATTTATGATGCTTAGTTCATGCGCTAATGCAAAGTCAAGAAGCTCCCTACCGACGTCATCCTCAAACCATACCCAAAACCTCCATGCACCAACGGGAAATGATCGCCTATCCTTACCTATATGCCCGTTAAAATCTCCTCTATGCATATTTTTTCTTGTCGCGGTATGTCTCCCATAACGTGGTCTAAAGTCTCCCAGAACTTCTTTCTTTCCGTTTCCCTAATCCCACTTGTGGTGCATACGCACTAACTACAGCCACTACTTCGTCCCCTATATTATCCTTAACAACATAAGTCTATCGTCGTATCTTCTAACCTCCACTACATTATCCTGAAGTTCTTTGGCAACTAGAAAACCTACTCCGTTTTTTGTTCCATCTGACCCTGAGTACCAAGTTTTTACCCATACACTCCTTTGCCCTCCCACCCTGCCATCTAGTCTCCTGGAGGCACGCTATCTGAACCCTACGTTTCCTTAACACATCTACTAACTCTAATAACTTAGTAAGGGTTCCTACATTCCACGAAACTAGTCGTAATCTATAATCCTTTTTCCCTGTAGTTGCATCTCTCGTCACCGAACATGATCTAGGGGCAGCATAATGTCTCTGTTATCTATTATAACTCACTCACTCAGCGTGACAGGAAACAACTTATAAAGAGGTTGCCACAGTATATAAAGCAGAAATAAAAGTCGTCACACAGCAAGTATAACATAGTTATGAGAAAAATCACTCAGCACACGCACCAAACTACCACCACTGGATTAGTGCCAGGTTTTCACACACACAAGTGGTAGATCAAGGATTAAACCCGAGTGTGAATGCAAGCACACAAGATCTATCTCTCAAATGATGCACCAATAATAGTCAGAGAACAACAGAAATATAGAAAAAAGAGAACACAGGTAACAAAAGAATGTAATATAGCGAACGGATGAAAAACACACCAAGTTAAGAGACAGATACTGGTACTTCTAACCCAGTCAAAACAGGCCTATCAGACTATAGAACAAAAACATAAAGAAATAAGGAAGAAAGAATATCCTTACAGCGAGGGTTTTCCCAAGTTAGGGTTCTCCTTCCAGAACGCAAGTAACTCGCAACCTTCTAGGGTTACAAGTCACACGAGCGAAAAAAAAAACAAGTAGCAGTAGATTTTTAGCTCGCAACCTTCTAAGGTTATAAGCAACGAAGCTTTAGAATCCTTTAGAATCCTGAGAGAGGATCCTTAGTGTAGTCCCAAACGCGCGGAAGCTTATCCAAGACCAGATCGATAAGCTAGAGTTTCAAATCTGAAAACCCTAGACTTTGTAACGCCTTTGTACCCTCACAAAACGTAAGACAGCAAAATTAATCGTAACAGCACAGTGGAAAACAATCCAAAACTCCCTTTAAAACACCACAAACCACCTAATCCACCGGTCGGATCTACGACCCCCGAGATGATCAGTTTGAACTCGCCGTTTGCGAGATACAGGGGGAAATTCAGATGCTCTGTAGAAGTGATGAAGAGAGGGAAGATGGTCGGAGGAAATTAGCACCGGTGGTGGCGGTGGCGGTCGCTTCCCTCGACGAGAGAGAGAGAGTTGGAGGCGGTGGCTCCGGCGAAAGAGAGAGAAGTCGGATGGAGAGAGAGAGGTCGGTGGCTCCGGCGAGAGAGAGCCGTTAGCTGTCGGGAAGTATTCGCCCTCTTTTCGACGAGAGAGAGAGCCATTAGTATATCTCTCTCTAGAGAAACATCTCACTACTCTAATAAAAGGGTAACTATGGTTGCCACATGTCACTTTTTAGACTCATCTAATGCCACGTGTCATCACCACATTCATTCTAATCAAATTTTTCCCGCTTCTCTCTCCTATTAAATAACCACATTAATTACTAATAATATTATCTATTTATTTTTATATTATAATTAGTTTTTTAATAAATTAAGAAAGATAAATTTTTATTAATGTTTTTTCTATATAGATAGTTTTTTATACAAAGATTTTTTTCTAAAAAATAAAATTAATTTTACGTAATATTTTAAAATTGGTTTTTAAAGGAATTTTTTAATAAAACAAAATTAATTAAAATAGGGATTTATAGTAAGGAAATTTTAAAAAAAACTTTAATTTGTTTTAAAATAAAATGTCTATTTTATCTTTGAAAAAATAAAAAAATTAAAAATTCGATATTATTATTTTATACTTATAACTATTACTTATACATAATTTCAATAATATCATGTTTTAGTCTATCGTTTATAATTACTAATTTTTATTTAATTTTAATTTTTATTTATTCAACCCGTGTATTACACGGGTTTACTAAAGCTAGTATAAAATATAGCTTATTTCAAAGTTAATATATATTCTCTAATTCTTATATACTTTAAAAATACATTAAAATGTTGTTAAACTAATAAATGATTTATAAGGATTTACAAGTAATCACATATATATATTCACATCTTTTGCTTTAGATAGTGCCTTACAAGGTATTGTACCTTCTCCACATGAGATATGAATTGCTTTCAATGACCCACTGAATTCTATGGTTCAAAAATAGTGTCTGGCCAATTCATAATAATATTATATTATTATTTGAAAACAACAATATATTTAAATAAATATTGTCTTCTTTGAATAAGATATATGTACTATGAGATGGGAAAGGAACTTAGAATTGACCTGTCATAAAAGGGTTTGTAAATTTAAAATTAATTAAGGTTATTATGTCCACTTAACGTACATGATCAGACAGCGTTAACCAAAGTTGTTCATTGTCTTAAGAATATTAATCATTATAGAATTATAGAACTCATGTAACTTGATTACTTGTTTAATGATGTAATTAGTCACTAAATATACATTTAACTGCTTCTTTAAATAAATAGCTAGAATATTCGTACCCTTGTAAGTGTAATAGTATTAAGACCTCGGACCTTGATGTCCCTAAGGAGGGGTACACGGTAGGGTAAGCCCAAAGAGGCATGAACCCGTGAACTACCTTGCTTACTTACACTCCACATGCTTCTGCTCATTCATTCTCCCCTATAAATACTTAACATCTCATTCGTCAAACCTACCACCACCATCAATACCACAAGCACTAGCACCAACACCAACACCAACAACACCAAAACCACCATCTCTACGATAGTAACAATGGGTCTTAGAAAGTCACAAAATAAACAAGCTCAAGCCCTAGCCATCAAGAAAATCATCAAAAAGTGCTCGAGTTTTGGCAAGAACAGCGATGACAATGGCTTTCCAAATGACGTTCCCAAAGGACATTTTGTGGTATATGTTGGAGAAAGAAGAAGCCGATACATTGTACCAATATCATGTTTAGATCATCCAACGTTTCAGATCTACTACATAGATCCGAGGAAGAGTTGGCTTTCATCACGATATGGGCATTATTATTCCTTGCCAAGAAGTTGATTTTCTATCTTTTTTCTCAATGATTGCTTGAGAAATAATTTTTTTACCATTTTAATTTGTCCTTTTTTACAATTTTCTTTCTCAAGTGGTGTCTGCGTTTTAACACCTTGGGAGAATATTGTGCCCATTTTGTACAAAAGGAAAGTTCTATATGGGAGATGATTCTTCCCTCGTGCATGTTTTACAATGTCAGTTTACTATTCGTCAAATAGAGATCATATAATCACATACTAGCTTTAGTTACCGTGTATTACACGGGAGGTGTAGAGTTAATTATTAAAATAACACACAAACATAAATAAAACTAAATGTATTACACGGTTGAAAAAATAAAATTGATTAGTTGTTCATTGTTATTTATATAATACTAACTTCAATAAACCCGTGTATTATACGAGTTAAAAAATATATATTAATTATGATGAATGTTTATAAAATATAAATGACATTTTAAAATAAGATATGATTAAAATTACATATGAATAATAATTATAAGTAATAATTTTAATTTTTGTTTTCAAAAAAATTAATAATTTTTTCCAAACAAACCGTATTAAAAATATCATTTTTAAAAGTTTCTTATTATAACTTCTAATTTAATTATTTTTAGTTTATAAAGAAATTTACTTTTTAAAAACATCAATTTTAAGATATTTCATATTTTAAAAATGTTTAATGTTTTAAAAAACTCTTATTTTATAAAAATTTGTTTTCTAGAAATAACTTATAAAAAGACATCTTTTCTTAATTTATTAAAAATATTTTTAATCTTAAAAAGAATTAAAATTATTTAATCTTCAATTTAGGTAACTATTTAATAGGAGAGAGAGGCGAGAAAAACAAACTTAGGGGGCCTAGGAATATGACAAGTGTCCCCCAAGTTACTCTTCTAGTATTATACTAGCTATAGAAACCCGTGTGTTACATGGGTTGAATAAATAAAAAATTAATATAACAAAATATATTAATTATAAAATAATATTTTTAGATATAATATCATTAAAATTATGTATTAAAAATGACTGTAAGTTATAAAATAATGATATAAACTTTTTAAAACTTTATTTTTTTTCAAAAAAAAATAAACGTTTTGTTCTAAAACAAACCATATAAAAATGTCATTTTAAAAAATTTTTATATAACCCTTAAATTTAATTATTTTGGTTTTAGAAAAATAACTTTTTAAAAATACCAATTTTAAATATTTGTATTTTTAAAAAAGTCTTATACTTTAAATAAATTTATTATTTTATAAAAAAATTATTTATTTAGAAATAATATTAATAAATAGATCTCTTTATTAATTTATTAAATCTAAAAAAGTATTAAATAGTATTATTAGTAATTAAGGTAATTATTTAATAGGAGAGAGAGGCGGGAAATTTTGGTAAGAATGATTGTGGTGTTGACACGTGTCATCCCAAATACCTTTTTATTATAGTAGAAAGATATAGATTATTTTATGGTGATACAGTGTTCATAATAAAACAACATATATAAAACATATATAATTTATAGTCATGTAAATCGTAAAGTAATTATTTTTTAAACAGCAATAGAAACTACTATTAATACTACATCATTGTTCACCGTGAAGTAATTGACTTGATATACAACATATTTGTCACTATGGCACGTCATGAAATTCATGTAAATCATATATGATGCTGCTGAGAAATTCACATATTGTTACCTAAACTAAACTTGTAACATTTTGGCTTTGTTATAATTATTTGATATTCAGATTTGTTATTATTGTAAGATATGGATGAAAGTTCTGGGTTTGTTTACTTGGAACAATTATATAAACTAATTAAGTAATCATATCAAATAACCAATAGGCTAGGCTAAAGTCAAATTGTGAGGTCAAATTTATCTATATTTTATTTTAATGTTAGAGGAGTTGAAGAAATGAAGTTGTAAGGTTTGTTTGACAATTGGGAATAGATGTTATGGCTAGATGCAAAGGGTTGACCATTTGACTTGGTGTCTACTTCTCATTAACCTTCTAGATCGAGAAGTAGAGAGAGGGATTGTGGTATATGTAGAGAGAAAGAAGCAAAGGAATTAGAGATTATAAAATTTAATGTTGAAATTCAATTTGAAGTAAATCTTAGCTTGTAGAAAATTTTCTCGTCATTGAATATACACTATATTAGAAAATTGGGTGATTTGTTACGCAAATTAAATGTTAAGTGTGTAAGATATTCTTGTATTCTATGCATTTATGACGCATATATAGTTCTAGTGAGCTAGTTTTCTAACGGTGGTATCTTTTGATAATTTCTTGATTTAATTTTGTAGTTCAAAGAGTAGTTGAGTTGTACAACCTGCAAGTATAATTTATGCTTTTCAAACTCCCTTATGGCATCCCATAGTATATAATTGCTTAAACAAGTTGAGCTGAGCTCGAGCTCGTTAAGATTCGAGGTTGACTCGTTTTAATTTAAAAGAAATCGATGCTCGACGCGTTTAGTGCTCTATTCTATCGTGAGAAGTTTATTAAACTTAAGCTTGGCTCTGGTTTGGCTTGTTTTTTTACTTATATTTTTTATTTATTTTTTATTATTATTTATTTTATATGTATTTATAATTATAATGTTATACAGGGCATATACATATACGTACATACATACAATATATATATATATACATATATATATATAATAATAAAGATCGTTAGGCTTGCGAGCCGGATTGAACTGGATTCGAGCTTAGACTCGAGCTCGTTTATATTAAATTAATCATAATATGAGCTCGCGACCGGACTTGAGCTTCTCTAAGATCATTTTAATTTGAGCTTTTAGTGGGGCTATCTTATGTAACTTGCGAACCCCCTTACTTATTAATTACCCCTTATAATTGATATTTTGATAGATTACTAACATCTTTTGCATCATGGATAGGAAAATGTGCATGTGGGTATGTGTAAGAATAATTGAGAAGTTTAAGACGGATATCATTATACAAAAACAAGGATAAAAATGATTAAGGTGTTAAATATACCCACCTAATCATAATGCTTCTTCACATTCATAAAGAGGTAAGTTCACCGTGTTCTCTCTATACCAATAGAGTTCATAATTCAGAATTTTCTCTTTAAAATGGTATAAATCACTAGATTCTTCCTTACTACTATGCAAAAGGAATCATACTTGTTACTTGTAAGGAAGTGATATAACCTTTTATCTTTTCTCTAGGTAGTGATCATATTTGTTTTGTGGAGATTGAATACTAGCTCATATAATTTTATTTGTTAAAAATAGAATATGTTTTCAGTGGAATAACAAACAAACAAATTGATACTTATACAATAAGATCAAGATATGAAGAACATTATCACAAATTTTATTGATCAGAAAGATTTGAACAGAAAAACCAAGAACTCCCCTTAGATTTAGCTTTCAAAACCTTTTATTAGAGATGAACAATTTCACACACTTACAAACACTAAATCTGGAAACCATCACACGCACATTACTAGAGAATTGATTATAATAAATTTTACAATTCAGTTAGATTCTGTTATGTCACTAGTCATCTAACACACACTAATGGGAAAAAATCAATTGTAACATTTTTGCACTTCATTGGAATCTAGTTTTGACGAGCATAAGAGGAAATTTGAAAAATTAATATCCATTAAACTGATCAAGGGATTCCTCAACACAACTAATCAGTGGAAAGTGATTAAAGGAGCTTTCACTTCAATAGAATGTTTAAAGCATTCCTCATCAGATGAGTTGATCAATTGTTCAGTACGTAGAAAACTCAATGGAATTCATTTTAGGTTCTTGTTAACTAATCAGTGAAACATCATCAATTAATAGTAGTCAGGGATTCATCATGGAATCTTATCAACTTATAAGTGGAAACTTCTATTTAACAATTTACATATATATATAAAGGAAAAAAAAAAAAAGAAAAATAACTCTGCCAACTAAAACTTTTAAGATTTTATTATTGGTTCCATGGCCGGAAAAAATTAAAGACTTTATAAAGGTAATATATGAAAAAGTCTCTCTTTTTTCGTCTAGGACTTTGAAATGATATAGAGAACCGTCTCTTTTTGTGTCTTGTGCACTTCTTAATCTTAGAATTTAAAATTAAATAGAATAGATAAGGCATTTTAAAAATTAATAAATAAATAAATAAATAAAAACAAACAAACAAAATAGTTAAGATATCTTGGTTTGTCATGGGGTTAACATCAAGTTAATTATATCAAAATTAATATTAATGAAAGATGTGGATACATTATGTTTATATCTAGTTAAGTGCACGTGGTGGGATGCTACCAGTTGACCCAAACTCTAGATGAGTGGTGGGCCAAGTCTAGGTAGTTAGCTTAATTTTAAAGGAGATGGCTAATCATGTCATCCATATAAGGATTAGTGGCATGAGCTTATGCTTACTTGTCCATATTTTGTTTTGTACCAGCTGATAAGCCTAAGGGAGTAGTATGTGTCGTTCACCATTGACAAACTCAACTTACGAAACTAACCATTGACCATTCAAATTACGAAATGGACATTTGACTTTGACTTTCACCATCAACGAGAAAATTTCATGAAACCTCGCCCACGTGGAGTAAATTTCCCTCGCCCGTGTGGATATTGCATATTTAAAAACAAATAATAAGCGAGGGGTCCGTCAGCCTAGGCGAGGGATTTGACACATCCCTCGCTCACATCAGCGAGGTCACTATATTCTAGGGAGGGATTGGACCTAAAACTTGCCCACGTCAGCGAGGTCACTATGTACCCTTATTCTTTCTTTTATTTCACTTTCACCCACCTCCACTTTTAACTTTTAACACTTGGTTATGAAAATAAATAACCATCTTTAATTTAAAACAACAATAAAAACTATAGACTATTTAAAAGTTACAACATAATTTATAAGCCATTCTGAGAATCTAGCGCTTAACAAAAACATATAAATTTGTATTAATAATAATAGAAGTTTAAAATTAAGGATATTGTGTAAACATATCAAAGATGAATTATATTATTATTATTTTTTATATTTTTTGAAAGAATTTGTTAGTTCTTTATTTTATCCTTTTTGTAAAAAAAAATTAGTCAAAGGTTATTGTATAAAGTTTAACTGGTCAATTGTTTATTTTGTTAATTATCATTAAAATCGTTTCGTGTTAATATTTAACTCGAAGATTAAAAAATGAGTGTAAATATCAGATAGTTAGAGTAAACAAAATTGTTAAAATTAAGAGATGGTAAAGATTGCAAGATGGAAAAACAATTTTACTTTTGATAATTATAGTTAGAAGGAAAAGTAAAAAATAACTATTAAACTTTAAATATTTAACATTTTTTAAATATACCCTCTTTAAAATCTAAATAAGAGCTTTTATAAATATTTTTTTAAAAAAATAAACTCTTGAACGGGTTTGATTGTTAATTAACTCATATTACGAGTCGTGATCAAGTTTTCGAATAATTAAGCGGCTCATGTTCAACATCATGACGTGTTTGATCAAACAAATATAGTGGTCGACTAAAGTTGATTACTTACATAGTTACATGTCGTGTTTCAACTTGTGTCAAGATATGCTAATCTTAATATAACTTCATTGAATGTATGATAGATTCTATAGAACATTTATATTTTGTTATTGTTTTATGATTTTAACCTAATTATCATCTAATAAATAAAGCCTAGACATTTATCTCGTTTTTATTTATATTATAACTCCAAATATTATATAGCTTTCAACAGTACTATTACTTTTAACACAACACAAGCAAATAACATGTCTAACACATTTACCTTTTAATAATAGATATTCTTTAACACCGTTATAAAATGTCATTTATCACCACTGCATACTATGATATTGACTAACATTTTACAAAGTTTCAAAAAATTTAAAAAGAATGTACTAAGAAGGTTGAAAAGAATTTAAGATTTGTTAAGAGTAAACATTGTATTATATAGAGTGTCATTTATCACCACTGCATACTATGATACTGACTGACATTTTACAAAGTTTCAGAAAATTTTAAGAAGAATGTACTAAGAAAGTTGAAAAGAATGTAAGATTTGTTAAGAGTAAACATTGTATTATATATGGCAAAATAAAATTAAATTAAACATTTAAGTATTAAAACAATAAATAATTAAAAATCTCAGATTTTTTGGGTTTATATATATATATATATATATATATATATATATATATATATATATATATATATATATATGCGCGAGAGATTCTCATAATCTCTGGCTGATTCAGTGAGGGACATGCTTTTCTGGGCGAGGAGGGGCACGCTTTTCTGGGCGGGCACTCTTTTCTGGGTGAGGAGGGGCACGCTTTTCTGGGCGAGGAGGGGCACGCTTTTCTAGGCGAGGAGGTACACGTGGGAGAGGGATCATGTGAGTTTCTCTCCAGACATGTTTTCTAGGCGAGGGATCCCCATAATCCCTCGTCACGTCAGCGAGGGATGACATGTGGCGGGCTGCGATTTGTTTTTTTCTTTAAACTTCAATTTTAACTGGTTATTTTTGTAATTCGATTTGGTCAATTGGTCATTTTGGTATTTTTCCTTTTTTATTTAAATTGTTTTATTTAAATTAAAAATTACATTAAAATAAAAACTATTTTAAAATTAAAAAAATACAATAATAATAAACAAATTATTATTCGTCATCTGAAACCGTAATATCCACATTCTCCGCAATGTGTTCCATGAGATCGAATCTAAGTCTAAAATCAGTGTTCTTATCGCGCAACTCCAAAATTGTATTTTTGTTTTCAACTGGATTCGTCGGCGGATCTCGAATGTGCACGTGAGAAATAGCATTGCCGCCGTTATTATAATCATATTGTGAAGTATAATGCATGCGCAAACTAGACTTTTCATCATCTCGACCTTCATCACTCTAGCCGGTCGAGCAATTATTTGTCGTCGTTCTTTTAAAACACCGAAAGCTCGTTCGACGCCTTTCTTGCGGACTTTTGCACCTTTTTATTTTTTTCTTTGTATTCAAGTGGATAAAAATATAACTTCATAAAAGTTGACTAGAAATGATATTTACCATCAGCTAGATAGTAACCATGTTTATATCGATGTTCATTAACAGCAAAGGAACATATCGAGCTGGTTCCATTCAATTCTTGCGTGAAGATTGGAGATTGATTGATAATATTAATGTCATTGTTAGAAACAGCTACACCAAAATAAGCATGCCAAATCCATAAATCTTGTGATATCACGGCTTCGAGAATCACCGTTGGACTACCGTGGTCACTTCGATTATATTGTCCTCGCAAAGACGTAGGACAATATCTCCATTCCCAATGAGTGCAATCAATACTACTGAGTATACCCGGAAGGTCATGTATATATTGATGTGTAGCATATAATAATATAATGTCATGACTAGTAGACCTTCTTAAATATTAATCACAGTATAATTCAATAATAGCCAACACGATCATGTTTCAAGATCTTTTTTCCATATATCTTCAAGAATTCGTAGAAATAAATCTTGAGCACCCTTCTTCGTCTGTGTATTTTGGATTCTCCATAAAATAATCGTTCATAAAAACGTTATTAGCCAACACGATCATGTTTCAAGATCTGTTTTCTCGAACTTAGCATCGTCGACGTGTTCGGCAAGAAGACTTAAACATTACAACCCGTCAGAATTGAAACCATCCGAAGTTGGATGAGGAAAAAAATTAATAAATATCATGAGATATTTTATATTGTTATAAATGCAGACTATTTAGGTCCAAACCAATGTTTATGAGTTTTAGTGTTTGACCATTGTTTATAAATATATGTTTTATGTATTCTCTGTGATAACTCTAATCAATGAAATCAGTTTCCCTCTCTATCTTTTCTCTTGTTTATATGTGATTTATAATACGTTATCAGCATTAACGCGCTCTCACCATAAACCCTCAAAACCTATAATGGCTCCAGAGATTTACGCATATATTCATTAGGAGAACTAGTAAGTTACTCGTCGCGCGTTGCTGCGGCGGCGAACGTACGTGTCATGATCAAGTATAAAATATAATCGACTCAACTTGTTTCCGAACTAAATTTACGTAAATATAGAGTAACACGAATTTGTACAATCAAATGAAAATATATTTTATTTAAATCGACTTTATTTCAAACACAATTTACGTTAAACGTATAACAACTCAAATGTACATCAAAATAAGCAAGTGCGGGAAAGAAGACGACATGATAAAGCATAGATTACATTCGCTCTAATACATTTCATAGCAAAATTTACATCAAAACATAGAGTAACTCGAATTTATACCAACGAAATAAAATTATAATATTTGACCCAACTCGTTCAAAACAAAATTTACACATTAAAATAAACACGTAATATTATATAATAATTTTTTTTTAAGATAGATATAATTTGAACTACTACTATTATTATATGATAAACTAAAATAGTTGCCACGTCTATACGAGTTTTAATGTAACCCTAAATCAAAATCAAAATGAATGTTCAAAATCAAAAAGTCAGTAAAATACACAAAGTAAAACACATCAAAACCCTAAATCCATAACACACCAGAACATACAGAACTAAAAACTAAATCAAAGCCCAACACCATACACAAAACAGACGAACATCAAATTCGCAAGATTACGGCACAGTCCAAAATAGGAAACCGACAACAACCCGCAAAAAAACCGCACCCCCAAACCTCAAACCCACATCCAAAACAAACCTATAAAAACACATACAAACAAAACAAAAAAACAAAAAAATACCCACCAAAAAACCCACTGTACCATGAGTCCATTCTCATCGATTAGGATTAAAAAAAATCTTGCCAAAATTTATATAAACAATCAAAATTCTAAAATATAACAAATATTAAGATTATTGTGATCGTTCTATATAAACAAATCAAGCATGAATCCAATCCTTCACTGTAGATCACAAAACATCAATTTCTCCATTTTCTCACACAGTCCCTGTTCACCAACAGCATCAACCATCTTCCCATAACTATACCTCAACTCCATCTTCCCCAAAACCCTATGAAACTCCTTCACACACTCCCCTCTCCTCTTCCGATGATCCTTCTTCCGACTACTCAACCCCACCGCCACCTCCTCCGCCACCACCGCCACCGCCACCACCGCCACCGCCGCACCGTCGTCGTTCCTCGCATCGCCCCAATCCCTCACCCTCCAACCTCCGACCAACACCGGCCCCACGCCCGTCGCATTCGCCGCTACAAAATTCATCAGAATATCCTCACAATTCCGCATCTCGTCGATCCATTGATGATGTGATGGTGAGGAAGATGAAGATTTGTTGACTGGTGGTCATTTTTCGTCTATTCCCGTTGACCTTGGCCGGTGGCACTGTAGCCACCGACCAAAGGTATTAATTATAACTAGTTTTTTCTGCCGCGCGTTGCCGCGGCTATGCGAGTTTTAACGTAACCCTAAACCAGCAAAACACATAAAGTAAAACACACCAAAACCCTAAATCTATAACACACAAGAATATTTAGAACCCAAAACTAAATCAAAACACAACACCATACACAAAACAGACGAAAATCAAAGCTGCAAGAAGGCGACAGTTAAAAATAGAAAACCGATAAAAACCAAAGCTCCCAAAAAAGCAAACAATAGGAAAACCCAAACCTTAATAGCGAGTATCGTCAGGGTATCGATAACGAAAAAAGAAAATAAAAACCAGAGAAAGACAACGACAACGAATATAATCGAAACACACATCAAAGAGACGTGTCCGGACAAAAAAAACCAAAAAAAAACCTCACACCCCAAACCCCGCAAAAAATCGAACCCACACCCAAAACAAACCATATTAAAACACAAACAAAAAAAGAAAAAAGAAAAAGTAAAACATAAACAAAAAAAACAAAAGAAAAATTAAAACACAAAAAAAAAAAAAAAATACCCCCACCGACCAAAGCTAATAATAAGAATAGTAATAGTAATTCCCACCAAGAACTCAAGATTGACTTGATTTGAAGGACCAAATCGATGTCGACTCCGTGCTATATGGAACAAGATAAACAATTTCATACTTCCCTAAATCGTTTTTTTTATTTGTTGAAACATAATAAAGGTCGTCCCAGATATCATCATCGTTGTCGTCACAGATCTGCTAACAGCAACAGCCGATCGAAATTGGTTGGTGCTCATTCAACTTTAACCGAGAGTCAAGGGTCACAAACATTGACGGAATCCAGGTAACAATCTTTACCCACGTTTTATACAAGTAATTACATGCTTATATTAGTTAGAATTGATCAAAGGTTTTTCTGGTGACTAGACCTCGCAAACTAAAACGAAGAAAACGATCTAAATGCACTGTAATTTTATGTTAACCAATTAGAAGAACAAAGGATGGAAGAATATAATAAAATCAATTTTATGGATGCATGGGTGAGATGTATGAATTCCTTTATCTTCGGTAGTTTGTTTCAGAAGATAAAAGAAGGTAATGGTGGTCTTGTTTGACAAGTCAACAAAATTACATGGTTTATGGGGCTCGGTTGAATCGGCTGCAAACAGCCAACTATTTTCTTTTCTTGTAAAGGGCGTACCTGGAGCTGCAAAAAGCTCCCGTGTTTTGCAGGGTCCAGGGAGGGTCCGTCCCATTTAAGGGAAGATGTATGCGATCTTTCCTTGTAAATAAAATAATAATAGATATATACACATAAAACTATAAAAGATAAAAGATTGTAACTGTATCTATTAATAATTAATATATTACACATTTAATAGTTTTAAATTAGACATTAAGTTGGTCAAATTGATTCAACAATATCATTATTCTTTGTGAATTTCTTGCACGGCACCTAATGGTCCAACTTATATTTAACAATTTATCATTATAATTATAATTGTTTTAAAAAGTCTATTTTATTAGTTATCCAAATAAATGGCATAAACCCAAACAATATTTTGCACGTATGTCACAATATTAATGGCCATTTTATTGTGGACTAATAATCGACTATCTGTACTACTTATTTTAAGCTTTCTTAGATGGATACTTTAATTTCCCATAAAATTAATTATACATAGGAAAGTCTTCGCAAGGTACTATATTCATCATCTATATGCCTAATATTTAAATAAAAGTTGGATATTCAGTTGGTTGTTCCTACTTTAAATTCCTATGTTGGGATAAAGTTATTGTATTTTTTTTTCTTTTGAATGACATTATTTAAATTTAAATTGTTTGAGAGAGTTACGATATTTAGTTGGAGCTCAATAGGTAACAATAATGATAAATTTACGTGAAATGTAGTTATTGGTTATGATAGTGATCACCAGACAAAAATAATACTGATAGACAATGATAAAGTGATTAGAAAACTATGTTCACACGAATATGATGGATTATGGTTTCTAGGTAATGATATAACAAATGGTCTCAAATTGAAGTAAACAATTTACTAGTTAAGTAAATTATCGGAATATTGTGGGTGAACCATAGATTTAAAGTCATTGTGAACTATAGATTAAAAGCCATTGTGAAGTTCTTTCAGATAAGGTTAGCCACTAAAAGATAACCTTAACTCTACGCATTAAGGCTAAAAACTTTCATAATTAAAAGATCTTTGATTCAATTATGTCTCTCTTGTAAAGCAAATTGAACTTCACTTGAATCTTAATCATAGTCAAAGGCTCGAAGTCCATAAATATTACTAATGCTCAAATAGAGCATGAACGAACATGCAGTTCTACTTAGTAACTACATACTTTAACCACAATGCAATATTCAGTATAAGATAGAATGTCAATATCCAAACTTGAGTTTGTCGTCCTCGACATCCACGACCACAACTAACTTGTTTCGACCTTGATGCCAAAAAAAAAAATCACGTGACAAAATAAAATAAAATAGGAGAGATAATCATTGACAAAACAAAAACTCTTTCTGATCAAAGGCTAAAGGCATGAGCTTTCTTTGATGTTAGCTTCACAAAACCCTAAAATACAATGTCAAATTTATCCGAACTCTAGTTTGTCAACCTTGACGTCCCCGGCTACAACTAACTTTATCTATACTTTATCGTTGAGAATCGTCTTGAATCGCTGAGCATATTTCAAAGCCATATTTGACCACGACATGTTTGTCCTCCTCTTGAAAGCTCGTTTTGAATTTCTATGATAATTAAGTTGTTATCTTATAATGCAATTTAAAGATGGCTTGTGGGCACCAATTTGATTTTTGAAGAAGACTACACTGCACTAACATGCTCCTCCATGTTTTCTTGTTTTATAACTTCCTCCTTCCGTAGCAAAACAAGAACTTTACAAACTACTCGAAACTTAGTTATTTTCTAGTTGAAGGAGAAAATTTAACTTCCTAGTTAACAATTGATGATAACTGGGGAGAAAAGGAAGTGTCGTGTCTAATGAAGCACGAAAAAAGGAGGTTTTTCAAAGTACAAAAAATACGACTACAAATACGAGATTACTTAAACGATAATATATATCTGAAAGCTCTAGCAGAGTTATCACAAATCTAAGAAACAAAATGATTTAATAACTAGAATATATTAGAGCAAACATGACTGAATAGGTCTCTCAAGTAGCATCATGATGATGTGAATAATCAAAAGTTGCACGGGCACCCCTCTCAAATAATCTAAAAGCCTTATTACCATAGGTGTTAGTGCAGCACGTTCTTATGACAAATCAACGAACCATTAAGCCCTTCATAAAACTTTGTAAAGGAATCTTTAATGTTTTTGGAAAGATTCCAACTAATATATAAGGACACATCAATCTCAACGTTGATATTTCAATTGCTTATTGTCATAAGAGATGCATTTCTATGCGGTCATATGTGAGTTGTTTTAGCTACGTACTGAAATATAATAGTTGCCGATAATATGAACGGTGCTTTTTTACATAGTTTAAACGTTGTTGTTTAACCAAGCATGCAGTAAAAGAACACGGTTGGGAACAATGTGAAGTATAGTAAGATGCATATGTAGCTGAGATGAAATATGTTTAGATGAATGTTAATAACAGCTCTTGATAAGTTCCGAATTATCATCTCCTTACATGAGGGCATGCTTATCAATGTGGAGTTGTAGTAAAATCCAACTGCAAATATTAAATACCCCCTACCATAACTAATCTCCAGAAGAGAATCAAACGTGTTCCACATTAAATTATATGGTTGTGCGATCTATATATATCACCACCATAGTGTACCAAAATGAAATCACAAACAAACTGGATTGGTTTTAGGCTTTTAGCTTCTAGTTACAAGATAATCTGGAGAAATATTTATAGCATCTCGCTAGGTTAATCGTCAGTAAAATGTAACAGTATTCCAAGTCTTAGAGGGGGATAAGAATATTGAAAGCCTGGTAATACAAGAATAATATGAAATGCATCATAAATATTACATGCGGATCCCGGAAGAGATCAATATAAATCTAAAGTCTAATATGGCATACATATGTAAAAGTAACAAATAAGTTACTAGATGCATTCATAAACACAAAACAGAGTGACAATGTCACATATACCATCATCCAAATCACCTGCTCGAATTGAAATAATCATGCAATCAAAAGATGGAAAATAAATTGGTTCCAATGATAAACACTAACGAAAATGAAAAGAGCAGAATAATGCAATTGGTTTAACCTCATAAGAGGTTATATACAAAACCCCAGAAGTGGTAACGTCCCGGAATGACTAATACATTTCCTAAAGAAAAAAACATAATACTTTAAAAGAAATAATGTCCTGAAAGAGACTAATATAATCCCAGAAGAGATTAATGAAATCCCAGAAGAGAATAGTGGAGCTCCATAACAAACTCAGGTATCAAACAAATTTAAGATCTTAGTATATTATGTATGATAGAGTACAATATGGAATCAAAATAAAATAAATATTCGGAAATGCTATAGCAACGAATGTAATCGATGAGGAATATTACTTATATCAAACTCTATAAGAGTATATACACAAAGATAACTTGCTGAAATAGCAAGACGCCTGAAAGGCTACATTAAATTTGATTAGCTTGACAGGCAAAGCGTTTTCGGACCAAAAGTTTGAATACTCATACACGTCAAACCAGTAGGTTAAAATGGATGTCTTTAAAATAAAAGAAACGTAAAGAACTAGATTGTGTGATATAAGGCATGAATTATAATACAATGTTTTTCCCAAATCCCGGGAGTTAATTATAAATGTAGTCCCCTGAAGTGGATATGATAGCGCTATCATGGTTATCGATCTCACGATCTAATAAGGACTTCAGAATAAATCTATAGATGTCATCACCATGCATATATATGGGACACTCGAAATTGACATCTACATGAAAATCCTTTTAAGGATTAAGATTACCTGAGACATTAATATTAGTAACTCGAGATATAAATGCTTGATATTTATATTATATTAAACAAGGAAGCTGGTCGTATATGGTACAATCAACTTAATAATTAATTGAGATACAAGTTACACCGAATTGTAACTAATTTCCTTTGCACAAGTTAATTATCCCTCGATCTATAGTTTGAGTATATGTGTTATGGATTAGTCTATAAATTTACATTTTGATATGGTAGCACATTTACATGATCAGTGTTAATTTGATAAGCATACCTACGGTTGTCTGATCACTATACATACACAAGGATCCTTACCGTCCCCATGCAAATGGAGAAGAAGTACTTGATCAAGAAGTATCATACTTAAGTGTGATCGATGCACTAGGATGTCTAGTTAATTATCACGAGACATGGTTTACACTTATTAGCACATGTGCTAGCGGAATATACTACTAATCCAACATGTTCACTACAAAAAAGTGTCATTTAGTGGCACACGTTTTTTGTGGTATTTAACTCATGTGCCACTAATATATAGTTTTAGTGGCATTTTGTGTGTGTTGTATTTGACTGACCTATATATTTAATCATATTTATCATCTATGCTTCAAAATTAAGATTTTAGTGATACTTTATTATGTCATACTTACAGGTTATAAATTTTTTTGGCTTTTAATTTTATGCCATTAATCCCACCCAAAAACTTGTAATGGCACATATATTTTTTTAAAAACTCCCTCCAAATAAATCCCACCAAAAAATTCATTAAGTTACAACTAGGGTTTATATTGATTTTCATTTACCAAATTACTCCAACTCCCTTTTACGTTCACCCCTCCTTTCAAAACCCATTAACCTGAATTTGATCTAGATGAAAAACTGAGGCGGTCGACATCAATCGAAGGTGAATCGATCAACCTAGTATAAAGGTAGCAACATACGCGGTAGATTCTTGGTGAATTCGATCAACCTGGTATAAAGGTAGCAACATAGGCGGACGATTGTGGTGGGATTTCTCGGATTCTTTATCTCGATCAACAACATAGGTGAAGGTTCTTCATCTCGACCTGTTTAAAGGTGAATTCGATCATGTTGCATTTAGTAATGTTTGATTCTTCATGTCTGATTTAGTAATTGTTGGATTTGATAACCGTCTAATGAGCACATCAGATTAGGGATTGGTTTGACAAAAAATAGGATTGTTTCGTGATTGCAGATGGCACAATTAAAACGATCGACATCAATCGAAGTCGGAGGTCGGCTACATAGTGTTAAATTAACTGCGGGTATAATCTCATTTGGTAAACACCTTCTGTTATTGATAATTTAATACTTCTGTAATTGTTTATTTTAGTTTTGCACTTAGTAATGAATAATTTTGACTTAATTTCTGTTAATTGTTGAATTTGATCATCGTGCATCACCGTTCGAAAGTTGAAAGTTAGTTGTTTAATGTAGTTTTGCGTTTGTAGGATCCTTACCATTCGAAAGTTCTGTCCTCCACGGTATTCATCCCTGCAACTAGGTTCCTCATTCTTTTATTTCATCAACGTTACTATGCTCAGAAATTGAATTTCAAGATCATCACCAGTCAACTGTGAAACACTAGATTTCAGGTACTTTTTCAATCTTCTTCATCACGGTAACAGTGAACTATTGATGGCATTATTTTTGTTGGTCTTATTAAGGTACATGATTGTTATTATATTACATTAGAACAATTTATGTGCTATTTCTAAATTGACTTCAAAGTATTACCAGTATGAACTTGTTTATCAAACAAACTTCCACAAATAGTTAAAAGATATCTCAATGATAATATGACTAATAAATGGCACGATATAATTGTTGGTTTGGTGTTTCATGGTTAAATCAATAATTTTTATGATTACCTTCAATATTAATATGTTAAAAGGCAAAATACGGATTTCTATATAACTATATATTACCACAAATCCATATTACATCTTAAAAATGAAACCTGGACTTTCGATTGATAATGAACTCTTTTGATTGAGTTACATTGAGAATTGCACGTAGAACCTACTTTGACACTGGGAATTTCAATTGAAACATAGGCCTATCATAGAAACTAGTTGGGACTTGATCCAGTTTGTTAAAAAGTTTAGGGGCCTGTCATTAAAATTGGTTGGAGGCTAACTCAATTTGTCATATATTTTTAAATATAGTGTAATTTAGAAGAGCCAGTGTACTTGTTTTCCTTCAAATTGACCATGAGCAGAGCTATTAGTGACCCAACTTTTACATATATAAGTTATAATATGTGTTCGAATCAGTATGCAATCTGTATATGTTTTTGTGTTTGAATCATAATCTAATTGAATCATATTTTGTTTAATGTTTGATAATAATCTATTGGATGACTATGTTAGTAATTAGGTGAGGTCTCTGTAACTTATTTTATTTCTTCATTTGTAGGATGTATAAGAATAACAGCTTGTATGTATCTTCACTAATTTGTTGACTAACAATTAATGTAAACCTAAACCATGCAGTCATGGATAGATCTTGGATGTATGATGCACCTATATCAAGTCAAACTTTTGTTAACGGAGTGCAAATCTTCTTGAATTTTGCATTTAAAAGAAAATCCGTCAATAGGGAAGAGAAAGTGTCCATGTACAAAGTGTGTAAATATGAAATATCAAAGTAGATAAAGTGTTCTAGATCACCTCATATGTTTAGGGTTCCGGCCAGAATAATATAGATGGGAATATCATGGTGAAGGCACAACGATTGCATCGACTAGCACAACCCTTAATGAGGAAATGCATGATTTGTTGAATGATGCTTTTGAATCAGATGGTGGAAGTGGAGTGGAAGTACATGAGATAGCAACATTCGTGGATTACTTGGAATAGAGTTGACGAACAGAAAAAATCATATTTACTTTGTTTGTAAACACTTGAAATATGTTTGGAACTTATTATGTGTTTGTTCGCTAACATTGGAACATGTTTTGGATTGAAACCATAATCTATGTTATGATTATATAATTTTAAGTATTTTTCATTTCCATTTTTATTTTAAATTGTAATTTAGTAATGATTCAAACCATCATTTATCTCTAACTAGAAACACATTTATTGTCACAATATTCGTGCCCACAAAAGCTTTTTTAAATTTATGGCAAAAAAATTGTACCATTAAATTGGTATATATATTTGTAATTAATATTATAGAAAAAATAAAAGTGTCAATAAAGATCTTTTCAAGATTGGGTGGCACACAAAAAAGTGTCACTAAATGGCTTAAGTGGCACTGCTTTTAGTGACACTTTTTTTGTGTGCCACACAAAATATAAGGGTCATAAGTGACACTTTTTGGGTATTCTGTGACACTTTTTGGGTATTTTGTGACACTTTTTGTGTGTCACTGTATGACAATTTTTTTGTAGTGGTTGCACTCTTTTTTTTCGTACTAAGTTTTTGTCCCTTTGGGTTTTCTTAGAAAGGTTTTTAGGAGGCAACGTAATTGAACCAGTCGAATAAGTTTATTATGTAAGTCTTGAAGTGCTGATTTAACATTATTGTGAAGATGTTGTTAATTATACATGATGTGCTCTGTACTCTTTTCCTTAGCTATGGTTTTGTCCCACTGAGTTTTCCTAGCAAGGTTTTTAACGAGGCAACTTCACAAACGTATTAAAGAGTAAGTTGAATTTTTGTAGGACTCAAGACATGTAGTTTTTTTACGATAAAAACATGAAGTCTCGTCTAGTTGGTTATGCTCAAGCAGTATGTCTATTGGACCCGGACAAAGTTTGATTATAAAGACATGACAAGTTCATGACGACCAAAGAAAGTCCAACCCAATAATATGCAAGGCTATATCAAAGGTCAAACAAGCTATTGTCATAAAAGATCAAACTCTAAAGAATGAAACATACATGTTTAATTAAGGGGGGTATTATACATGTCGTACTCTTTTTCCTTAACTAAGTTTTGTCCCGCTGAATTTTCTTAGTAAGGTTTTAACGAGACAGCCTAACTGATCCTGTGGAATCAGTTTATATCGATCCTGAAGAATCGAACCAACATTATTCATATGTATAATGTCGATAGTGTATAATATAAAATGTGCGAGGGGAAGTGTTATAAATGCAGACTATTTTAGGCTCAGCCCAATGTTTATGGGCTTTAGGGTTTGAGCATTGTTTATAAATATATGTTGTATGTATTGCATGTGATAACTCTAATCAATGAAATCAGTTTTTCATCTCTATATTTTCTCTTGTTTCTCTCTTATTTACAATATATATATATATATATATATATATATATATATATATATATATATATATATATGAGTAAATTACCATTTGCATACCTGAGGTTTGGTGATTTTGACTATTTGCATCCCTACAGTTTAAAAATCCTCATATATCCCCTAACGTTTCATTTTTGTTCCCATTTGAATCCAAAACACTAACACCGTTAACTTATTCTGTTAACTTTTTATAAAAAGACTAAATTGCCCTTTCTCTCTTTATCTATTTCTCTCTCTATCTCTTAACCCTTAAACCACAACCCCCACCCACTCCATCACCACAACCACCGTCACCACTTCCACCGCCGTCACCACCGTCATCCACCACCACCGCCATGACGCTAGCTCGCCTACTCCTCCGCACCCTCCGCTGCACCTCAGTCACAACCACCACCGTCAACCTCCAAACCCTATCTCTCCACCCCGAAACCCCAAACCCTACCTCCCTAACCCCCTTCCGATCCTTCGCCTTCTCCTCCGCCGAAGAAGCCGCCATCGAACGCCGCCGCCGCAAACGCCTGATGCACTCGTCGGACCATGACTCACGTTACACCGAGCTATCAGAGCTCGTAGAAAAAGCCCTACTGCTACAAACCCTAGAATCCACCGTCGTCAACCACAGCATCACCGTTTTCGCCCCGACGAATGAAGCTATCAAACGCGATATCATCCCTGAGTTCAAACGGTTCTTGTTAGAGCCACGAAACCTCCTATCGAACACGATATCAACCCTGAGTTCAAACCTCCTATCATTGCAGACGAATGAAGCGATTTTGATGAGGGTTGTCGGTGAATCCGACGAGATTGACGAGATTGACGAGATGGGGGCTGTGGATTTTGGAAAGGATGTCGATTTCGTTCTCGACTTCGTTGTCCGGCACGATGGAGACTGCGGAGAGGCGGTGGTTGTGGTGGTGCATGGCTTTTTCACGGCGACCACGTTTTGGGTGGGGTGTGGGTGGGTCCCACGTTTTTGTTTCTTTAATTTTATGGGTAATTTAGTCTTTTTTCAAAAAGTTAACAGAATAAGTTAACGGTGTTAGTGTTTTGGATTCAAATGGGAACAAAAATAAAACGTTAGGGGGTATATGAGGATTTTTAAACTGTAGGAATCGAAATGGTTAAAATCAACAAACCTTAAGGATGTAAATGGTAATTCTCTCTCTCTCTCTCTCTCTCTATATATATATATATATATATATATATATAAATTGTTAGTGAGTAGAGTAGAGATTTTTTAAATTTATGTGTATATTTTATAAGTTTAGGTTGTATTTATAGTGTAATTTGTTTTTCAACAAGCCGTTGGGGGGGGGGGGGGTTAATGGTTCAAATTATGACTGTTGCGTGTGACCGTTGGGTGGTGGTGTGGCACGACAATAATGCGTTGCGCAACGAGGTTTTTGCACAGCGTAGGGGACCAGTGGCAGTGTTGCCGCGCGGCGCCCGCCTCCGCCACGAGGTCATGACGATTATGCCCCCACCCCCGTCGCGAGGTCATGACGATTATGCCCCCATCCCCTAATTGTTTTCTCTTAACGTGTCCTTTTTATCCATCAATTAAACAAACAATAGCTTTTTTTCTTTTTTTATCGTACTTCATTATTCAAATTTTAGTCTGGAATAAAACTTGAGACTTTCACCTAAAAGGCTTGTGCGCCTATTATATATAAAATTGTGTGAATGTATTGTTTTTATACATTTCAATACTTTAGGTTTTAGACTTCACATGTGTAGCTAAATCCATTTAATTAAAATGAAAGGTCCTTCCCGGGACGCTCATAGCTGGTCAATCATCGTATTTAAAACATATAATTATATTAACCTTACTAAAATCATGCAACAGAAACACTTTAAACAAATATTTTATTTCCTTTAAATAAACATTTTTGTAAAATAATACATCATTCATTACAAAATATCGTTCGTTCGTATTACAATGCAAAAACGTTATACAAAAGAATGTCATCAAAAAATGAGCCGACTAGCCGCCTCGTGCCATCCTCAGCAATCACTGCCTGCCAACTGGAAACACATAAAAAGTCAGCGTTGCTGAGTGAGTTCTAGTTTTATAAAACATATATTACCTTTCGCTCGTTAAATCATTTTCTTCACTACCGCACGTGATCACACATCATTCGTACAACAAGGTAATATTTATTATCTCCCTTCATCGTTCGTTTCGTACATATCGCACATTTCATACTTATCGCACCTTTCGTACATCATTTATTATCTTTCACTTCTATCTAGATCCTCTCAAGCTTTACCCTCCTCATGGCACGCAGCCACGATTTTTGAGGTCGAATGACAAGGATTCCGTTTCGTTCTTTATTATTATATTTTGGTAACGTTCATTTCATGCTTTGTCACTTCGTTCGTTTCATACTTTATCATCTCGCTCGTTTCGTACTAACTCTAGATCCTGTCAGGCTTTTCCCTCCATCGCGGTCCGAAACCGCCATTCCGAGCACAAAGCTCCTTTACTAATCGGCCCGAAGCCCGTGGCCCGAAGCCACCATTTTAGGCACAAAGCCTGTTGGCATAAAGCCAGTGGTCCGAAACTGTCATTCCGGGCACGAAGCCTCATTTCTAATTGGCACAAAGCCCGGGGTCGAATGACAAGGATCTCGTTCGTACTATGGGTTCAGTCACCTAGACTGGTCCCCCTGTGTGTGAACCCTCATGGGTTAAAATCGCACGTTATAACACACAGTTGAGCTATCAACTCACAAAGATTTGTAAACCTCCTTTCATTTGCTTACAAGACTTTCATTCGCTCGTTCATTATGTTCCACTTTTATTATTTTAGGTCTTTCGCTTCATTAAGATAATACTTTACGTTCATTATCATAATCACACCACGTAAAGTCACGTCATCATACGTAACAAGGAACGTATCATACAATCATACATAATCATCATCAATCATACATCATCATCATGTATAGACATCAATTATACATCATACATACCCAACATATCATCTATGACCTCGAAAGCCAACTTATAGGAACCCCCGGGAACCTCTAAAGTCAAAGCTTACCTCTACACATCTCCCCGAAAGTCAGAAGGTTAAACTATGTTCTCTTGGGCACCGGAGCCCTATTTAGGCGTATGGACACCCTTCAGTCGCACGGCCTCCCAGGCGACTGATCGCTTAGGCGAATGAACATCAGGCGATTGGAACCTATACGAATGGACACTAATGTGGATGAACCTCAGTCGCATGACTCCCATGCGAATAACCCTCAGTCGCATGACTCACATGCGTATGGATCGCAGTCGCACGACTCACATGCGTATGGACCTCAGTCGCACGACTCACATGCGTATGGACCTCAGCCGCGTTCCTTTCGGTCGTATGACCTCCAATCGCATAGCCCTAGCTGTATGCAGAATGCAGTTCATCCCGAACCCAATCTGCCATTTTCGACCTCCAAGCCCTCCCAAACCTGTTCTAAGCTCGATTCAACCATCATAAACCTTAGAAACACATACCACAACACCATTCAAGCACACGCAATCTCGAAATCAAAACTCATTCGAATCACACACAAACACCCACACACGGGTTCAACACACACTTCAAAAACAGGTTTTACTATGTGTTCAAGTCCCAAATCAGTTGAAAACATGTAAAAGAGGGGTCCTAGAACTCACCCAAACAACACCGTCGAATAGAGCTTCAATCTAACCAGCTACACCTCAACTTTTGTGCTCGAAACCAAGAAAACCGAAACTTGAACCCCCTTTTTGTCCCTCTCTTCTCTCTTGGCTGAATTTTGTGAGTGTGGGGGAGAGTGTGGGCTGTTCTCCCCTCTTAATCCCCCCCACTCTCCCAAACCTTCTCCCGTTTTGATAAATTTGGTCCCTCGACTTTGGGCTTTATTTCTTTTCTTTCTTTTTCTTTCTTCTTCTTCTTTCTTTGACTTTAAAAGAAAATAACCGGGTGTTACAGGTTAATGGTTCAAATTATGACTATTGCGTTGACCGTTGGGTGGTGGTGTGGCACGACAATAATGCGTTGCGCAACGAGGTTTTTGCACGGCGTAGGGGACCAGCGGCAGTGTTGCCGCGCGGCGCCCGCCTCCGCTGCGAGGTCATGACGATTATGCCCCCACCCCCTAATTGTTTTCTCTTAACGTGTCCTTTTTATCCATCAATTAAACAAACAATAACTTATTTTTTTTCTTTTATTTTTATCGTACTTTATTATTCAAACTTTAGTCTGGAATAAAACTTGAGACTTTCACCTAAAAGGCTTGTGCGCCTATTATATATAAATTGTGTGAATGTATTGTTTTTATACATTTCAATAGTTTAGGTTTTAGACTTCACATGTGTAGCTAAATCCATTTAATTAAAATGAATGGTCCTGATTTGTCACGTGATGAACTTCAAGTTCAATAGCAATGTAGGCTGTGAATACGATGCAGTGACCTACGTACTTGTGTGCTGCTAGATATGTAGGAGCGAAAAAGTATGTTGTAGAGTGTATGACAGGCGAAGAAGAAGGTGCAAGTAGTAAATATATATGTTTATACACTAGATAAATTTTGTGAAGTTTTTATATTACAAATAACTCATACTTCACTTATACATAGTAATGACTGTTTATTAAGAGAATGTTTAAAATCAGCAATTTGCGCAAGCGTCAGGTAATTAATTTTCTCTATAAAAATTATTAGTAAGGTAGATGTTACATTTTGGGGGCAATGTTAAGCGAAAAGGGTGAATTAGCGGTTATAAATGTTTAATTTTTACTGCAAGAATTTGCTGGGATGTCGGTGTATATATATTTGCAGCTTGTTTATTTATTTTATCCTTTTTTTGTCTTTTAGAAACTTTCGAAATTGTTTAAATTGATTTTTCACATATTTATTTTCTAAGAAAACAATGTAGTAAAATATGAAATACTAGATTATAGTCTCGTGCACTACATGAGTTTGTATAATATAAATTATAATTTTATAGTGTGTATATGATAAAAATAGCTTACAGACAAAGAAAATGCGAACCATATGCTCCCGATTAAGTTAAATCCATGTTCACTAACTAATTTTGGAGTAGGAAATAAAATAGGCAAATTTGTGTAATATTATACATTTAAAAACACACAACAATACAACACCCTTCATACATATTGCATGGCTATTAATCTACTTACCATTGTCACGTCAATGAGAAAATCTCATTTATTATTTTTAACTTTAAAAAATTAAAATTAAAATCCTATCATATATAAGAAATTTTCTAAATAATTCACTCTGAAATAAATTTAAATCCCGCCATGTACTTAAGCGAGTAATTTAAAAGATCTTGCCAACGTCGTAACATGAATTAAGGGAGTTATACGATATTTTAGTCTATTGTGTGCACTCATCCAAATATGATCCACATTCTTTTGTTTGATTACTCTTGTTGTATACGATAGTTTGATTTCTGTAACATGTTATTATAATTTTTTATATAAACAACATCAGTCTATAACCACGTATCTTAACTCCATGTGTAGCACGAGTTAAATAAGAAAATACTAAATATTTATTAATAAAGAGTTTGAACTGTTATTAGCTGATAAAATACTTTTACTATTTTAAAAACTTTCGTTTCAAAAAATTATTGCTTTGAAAACAGCTCGTTTTCTAATCAATATCTCATTGTTTAAAAACTCCAACTTTATTTTATAAAAAAAATTATATAAAACTTTTAATTTTTTTAAGAAGATTGGTTTTAAAATATTTCTTAATTTAAAATAGTTTCATTGTTTTAGAAAGTTCATAGTTTTAGACAATTTTGATTTTAAAAAATATATTTTTAATCAAAATACTTAGTTTTTATTTATAAATAAAAAGAACTTGGATTTATAATATAGAAGGAGAAAAAAAAATCAAAAATTAATTATTTGATTTTTTAAAATTAAATAACTAGTGTGGGCGGGAAATATGAGATGACTTGTGTGAATGATATGCACTACAAGGAATAAGCTCATTAGCGGCGACATTTGTCGCCGCCATTGATACCATTTGTCGTCGCTATTAGTATTAGCGGCGACATGTCGCCGCTAATAAGTCGCCGCTAATGATTTGTCACTAATGTGGAAAATATCGCCGCTAAAGAGTCGCCGCTAAAGATGTCGCCGCTAATTCCATCATTTGCGGCGACAATATCGCCGCTATAAATTCAAATAAAAAATTCCGGGAAGGACTTTTAGCGGCGACATAATAGTCAATTTTTCAATTTAATTTTTTTCTTATTTTTTTAATTTCCATTTTTATAAACCGTAAAAACCTGTAAATAAAACCAAATTTCCAGATTTCCCAACAACACAAATAACATAAGTATTAAGAAGTACAATACGAGTTTTAACAACACAAATAACATAAACATACAAATTGTTTAACTTCAACTTCTAATGTCGTTAAAATAAACTTAAACTACTTAACCGCTATCCTATTCATCGTCCTCGTCCGAATCATCATCTTCATCAGCTTGTTGTGTACCTTTTTGGGAGGCAATAAGTTGCGTCATTTGCGACATAAAGTTTGCATTTTTAAACAAACTTGCGATTTGAGCCTACAAAACAAAACATACATTATAAGTTGTTGTATTTGCTTCTTAGTATAACTTTAAGTATATAATGATACACCAACACCTTGAAGTGTGTTTGTATCACCCATTTCAACCATAATATACATAATTCAACTTAAATTTACCATTTTGACCCGTTTTAACTCAAATTAATATGGTTTTAACTATATCAAGTGTGTTTGTATCATTTTGACCCATTTCAACCATAATGTACATAATTCAACTTAAATTTACCCATTTTGACCCGTTTTAACTTAAATTAATATGGTTTTAACTATATCAAGTGTGTTTGTATCATTTTGACCCATTTCAACCATAATATACATAATTCAACTTAAATTTACCCATTTTGACCCGTTTTAACTATATCAAGTGTGTTTGTATCATTTTGACCCATTTCAACCATAATGTACATAATTCAACTTAAATTTACCCATTTTGACCCGTTTTAACTATATCAAGTGTGTTTGTATCATTTTGACCCATTTCAACCATAATGTACATAATTCAACTTAAATTTACCCATTTTGACCCGTTTTAACTCAAATTAATATGGTTTTAACTATATCAAGTGTGTTTGTATCATTTTGACCCATTTCAACCATAATGTACATAATTCAACTTAAATTTGCCCATTTTGACCCGTTTTAACTATATCAAGTGTGTTTGTATCATTTTGACCCATTTCAACCATAATGTACATAATTCAACTTAAATTTACCCGTTTTGACCCGTTTTAACTATATCAAGTGTGTTTGTATCATTTTGACCCATTTCAACCATAATGTACATAATTCAACTTAAATTTACCCATTTTGACCCGTTTTAACTCAAATTAATATGGTTTTAACTATATCAAGTGTGTTTGTATCATTTTGACCCATTTCAACCATAATGTACATAATTCAACTTAAATTTACCCATTTTGACCCGTTTTAACTATATCAAGTGTGTTTGTATCATTTTGACCCATTTCAACCATAATGTACATAATTCAACTTAAATTTACCCATTTTGACCCGTTTTAACTATATCAAGTGTGTTTGTATCATTTTGACCCATTTCAACCATAATGTACATAATTCAACTTAAATTTACCCATTTTGACCCGTTTTAACTCAAATTAATATGGTTTTAACTATATCAAGTGTGTTTGTATCATTTTGACCCATTTCAACCATAATGTACATAATTCAACTTAAATTTGCCCATTTTGACCCGTTTTAACTATATCAAGTGTGTTTGTATCATTTTGACTCATTTCAACCATAATGTACATAATTCAACTTAAATTTACCCATTTTGACCCGTTTTAACTATATCAAGTGTGTTTGTATCATTTTGACCCATTTCAACCATAATGTACATAATTCAACTTAAATTTACCCATTTTGACCCGTTTTAACTCAAATTAATATGGTTTTAACTATATCAAGTGTGTTTGTATCATTTTGACCTATTTCAACCATAATGTACATAATTCAACTTAAATTTACCCATTTTGACCCGTTTTAACTATATCAAGTGTGTTTGTATCATTTTGACCCATTTCAACCATAATGTACATAATTCAACTTAAATTTACCCATTTTGACCCGTTTTAACTATATCAAGTGTGTTTGTATCATTTTGACCCATTTCAACCATAATGTACATAATTCAACTTAAATTTACCCATTTTGACCCGTTTTAACTCAAATTAATATGGTTTTAACTATATCAAGTGTGTTTGTATCATTTTGACTCATTTCAATCATAATGTACATAATTCAACTTAAATTTACCCATTTGGACCCGTTTTAACTATATCTAGTGTGTTTGTATCATTTTGACCCATTTTAACCATAATGTACATAATTCAACTTAAATTTGCCCATTTTGACCCGTTTTAACTATATCAAGTGTGTTTGTATCATTTTGACCCATTTCAACCATAATGTACATAATTCAACTTAAATTTACCCATTTTGACTCGTTTAAGATAAACCAACAATGATACATTTTACAACTTCAAGATAAAACGTATAAAACTTTAATACCTCTGATAATGTCTGAGGTGTTTGTTCCTGATCATGAACAAACGAAGTCGACCTTGCAGATGAAGACGGTTTACGCCCAATCCCTCTAATATGCCCGCGGCGTTCTCCCAACACCGACTCAAAAACTTCAACCTCGTTCAGTGATGAACTATTTCCTTCGTTTTGGGATTGACTTAGCTCATCAAACCGTCCTTTGAGCTGATTCTACATTAATTAATAAGAAGTCATTTAATATATATATATATATATATATATATATATATATATATATATATATATATATATATATACATACACAAAGGCTTCATCTTTAATATTTCAAAACTCTACTTTATTTAAAACTTACATATTGTTGCTCAGCTATCTTCATATCAAAGGTCCCATCTTTACTGGTATGAGCATTCTAAAATGCCTCAAGTCTGCTCTTATTCTGATTAACATTTAAAATTATATCATATATTAAATAAATACTTATCTACAATACACATACAAATAATTAAATCATTACCTTCTTGTAACAATAACTACTATACGAGACAGTCCCACCACGATTAGTGTATTGTTGTTGTTGTCGGTTTGCTTTGTTTGATGATGAGGCTTTTCTGTGTCCGTCACTTAAGAAAAAATCAATTGTTTTGCTCCAATTTTCATGATTTATTCCCTTTGGAGGGTTGAGCCTTGCTTGTTCCACATCTTCATATCCTCCAACACAATCAAAGTGTATTTTGGCAATGTTTTTTCGATCTTTGAATCGTTTGAGATATACAGAACGAATGCCACCCTCAATCTGAGCGCGTTCACGATCTCGCAAAATCTCATCAAAATCAAAGCGTCGCTACATTTAAGTTAAAACAAAATGAAGTTAGTTAAATAAATACCGAATAATAAACATAAAACATATAAAAGTTACCGCCATATGCTCATCCAACGCATTCTTCTGAGCATCAGAAAGATCAGTCCACGAACGAACATTAAAGGGATAATTGGCCTCCATGTATATCCCAACCTCACGAACAAACATATCATTAAGTTCACCGACTGGGCTATATGTAGCAGCTCTATCAAAAGGAAGAGATAAAGGTCCTCCTTTTTTTTCTAACTCATGCTGTAACTTTTTATTTTTGGCCTTCCCTCTTGTTTTCCGGGAAGGCGAGCCTGCATTTATAATAAAAAAAGCAATAATTACAATATATATTAATAATAAATAAATAAACATGAAAATATAATGCTTACCATCCAACTGATGGCTTCCGGGCCCACCAAAAGGAGGAATCGGTGGATCCCCCGCGCCATCACCTCCATGGCTCATTACATCAGCCACGAGATGTATCAAAACAATCCAAAAAGATATCATGTCTGTAAAAATTATAAAATATAAAACATCAAAATTAAAATAAGAATAAAGTTTTCAACTACAACAAGATATCATGTCTACAAAGTTTTAGATTAAATATATACTTAATCGGAGTCTCCCTCATATACTTCAGTCTCGCTGTTAGACCCCTCAGTGTCATAATCAAAATCCTCTTCATCATAATCACCCTCGTCCTCAGACATCACATTAGCAGTAACATTTGGTGGATTAACTTCACTTGCAATTTCGCTATCGGTGACATTATCAACATTTTGAAAGTATTGGGTGAAGTCAATGAAAAGTACATTATTAGATGAAGAATGATTATGAACGACGTCAAGATCTTCTGTTAAATCATTATCAACATTTTGAATGTTTTCCACGAGTCCATCATTGGATGGCGGTCGATCCCAAATTTTACGATGATTAACATTCTCGACGACCTACCGGTGATTATTGCTTTGGTTTCTCCGAGAAGGTTCTCGGATGTAGAATACTTGTTTAGCTTGGGAAGCAAATATGAGTTGATCGTTTTTGTCCAATTCACGTTCGGTGTTGATACTGGTGATATTATTGTCGTATGAAACACTCATTCGAGTATTGAACCATTTGCAACGAAATAGGACTGTTGAATACCCATTTGCATAAAACAACTCAACAATCTCTTCAACTTGGCCATAATATTTCTCACCATTCTCACCCTCCACTAAAACACCTGAGTTTTGTGTTGTGCGTTGCGCGTCACGTGCAAGTACCATAAACCTAACACCGTTGACTATGAAAGCAGTGTTGTGCGTTGCGCGTCACGTGCAAGTACCATAAACCAATTGTAAAACCTCTGAAATCTCCCAGAAATCAATAACACACGATCTCAATCACGTGAATACGGAATGTAAACATGATTGGATAGAAGAGAAGATTGAATTGAACAGAAAATACTTCTTTGATTGAATCAAACAACCTATAAAAGGTCTTGTGTGAATTTCGCACAGTACAGAATGATAATGAACGAAAAGCCTGATTACAAAAACGAAAACAAGCTATTTATACTAAACATTGAGTTCTCGCGCGAAAGGCTTTTCGCGCGGCTGAGACTTTCGCGTGGAAGCTTCTCTTCGCGTGGAAACTTGATTTCGCGTGAGATCTGCTTCTCGCGTGACAGAAGCTTTCGCACACGCAGTCTGTTTTCAGACTTCGTCTTCGTTCAATCTTCAAATGTTTTGCCGAGCCTTGATTAGTCTTCTACAGTGTCTGTGTGTGTGTGTGTCTGTGTGTGTGTGTGTCTGTGTGTGTGTGTGTCTGTGTGTGTGTGTGTCTGTGTGTGTGTGTGTCTGTGTGTGTGTGTCTGTGTGTGTGTGTGTGTTTGTGTGTGTGTGTCTGTGTGTGTGTGTGTGTCTGTGTGTGTGTGTGTGTCTGTGTGTGTGTGTGTCTGTGTGTGTGTCAGTGTGTGTGTGTGTCTGTGTGTGTGTGTGTGTGTCTGTGTGTGTGTGTGTGTCTGTGTGTGTGTGTGTGTCTGTGTGTGTGTATGTGTGTATGTATGTGTGTATGTATGTGTGTATGTATGTGTGTATGTATGTGTGTATGTATGTGTGTATGTATGTGTGTATGTATGTGTGTATGTGTGTGTGTATGTATGTGTGTATGTATGTGTGTATGTATGTGTGTATGTATGTGTGTATGTATGTGTGTATGTATGTGTGTTTGTATGTGTGTATGTATGTGTGTATGTATGTGTGTATGTATATGTGTGTATGTGTGTGTGTATGTATGTATGTATGTATGTATGTATGTGTATGTGATATTCATCTTCTCAAATAATATGATGCAAATTATTCAATTATAAAAGAGTATCGAAATCGAAAATAAGTCTCTAATGTTAAAACACTTGAAGACAAAAATACGATAAACTAAGATGAGACTAGTTACGAAAACTGTAAGCTATTATTAATTAGTGAAACAAAACTTTTAATATACACCTTTCAAATTAATAGTTTGTTAAAATGTTATATGCATGATTATATGTTTAACATTAATACGTAATATTCCCAGGTCAAATCCAACAAAATAACATAAAAATAAGTTTAAAGTTAAAAACTACAAAACACACTCGTTATCATCCAAACCAACTGTGAAATCCAATATTTTCATTATCAAACTCCGTTAGTTCCGTTAGGTCTTGTATACACGTGTCATGAGCACACACAAGTTGTCGTTGAACGTTGGTGGATTATCAGATAATAATTTAATTAGTAATGTTGATTATTAATTTGTGGTTATATGATTAATTAACTTTAAATATTATTTATAAATTTTACTTTGTAACGTGTTAACGTGCTATAATTGATTCATGTGTTTTGTTATTAGTTGAAATATATAATTATTATTGTTGAATAATAATATATGAGTTTGGTAGTTAAAATCATTTAAAAAGGTGTTAAAAGATTTAGTTTTTTTTACAAAAGGTGATCAAGCAGGGGTTAAAGTGTAAAACAACAAAACTTAATTTTGGTAAAACCCAACCCTAGCCCCCAAACCCCCATTTCGGCCGAAACCACCTTTCCCCACCCCAATTCTTGTGATTCCAAGCTTCTAGCGTCAAGAACGAATCGGTTTTAGCATGGTGCAATCATTTTAACGTGTAGCAAGTGTCAATTTCTACGCAATTAACGGTTATGTTTTGGTTGATTTTTCATAGCTTTTGGATTCATGAAGAACCCTAGTTCAACTAACATGATTAAACTCAAAATTGATGTTGCTTGATGATAATATGATGTTTGTTGTATTGCATTGATGTTAGTTTACGTATATTATGCAAGAAATTCATGAAATTGAATGGTTGTTCATACCTTGCTATAAGTATAAACTGTTATGTAGGAGATTTAGGAATTATGATGAATTGATGATGTTTTTCATGAGTAGATGAATGTTATTTACTTGATTAGGCATAAAGTTAATAAAATTATGAATGTATTGAGTGATAGATTGATTTTTAGGTGTTACTTTCCCTAAAGGGAAACTTTATTCATGTAGATCACTAGACATTGTGAATTGGGCATGTTCATGATGTTAGGATCATGTTAGAATGCTTGTTGAAGATGTCTAATGTGATAGAATGTGTTAATTGACTCATGAAGCTACTTGATGCATTATTTGGGAAATATAGGTTCTTATGGAGAATTTCAAGATGTTGGGTTATGTTAGGAGATTATGAAACTATGTTTGGGGTTATGATAGTTCATTGCGGTGTATGATTTATTAATTTTGTTGTTGTTATAATTGTGTTGAGCATGTTGATTTCTTGAGATTCACATGAGTTGTATGATAAACTATGGTAGTATGATGATCCTTATAGAACTTAGGGTTTATGATGGGACATACATGAATAACTTGTATGATAACCATGTGTAATAAGTTGCTATACTTGATCAAACAAGATTTCAATTAACATGTCACCAACGCGTCAAACGAGTCAACTTGGTCAAATGAGTCTTGTTTTCTAAAACCTCAGGTCAACGTGTTTATTGAGCACTTAGAGTTGTTAAAATTTAGTGTATACGAACTTATGTACTTGCGTGTTCTAGGTAACCTTTGACGGGTTGTCTTTACACTCATCGTTAGCTATTTGATATTGCTCGTTTGCGCATCAGGTGAGTTCAATGCCTCACTTTTACTTACTCTCTTTTTTGGGGAGAGAGCATAATTTATTTTAAAATGCTTTTTAAATATAACATGTGTTTAGTATGACATAGTGTGAATACCATAGAAAGTTACACTTTCGGATCGTTAATTAAGAAATCTAGCGGGAAATCTTGGGTAGTACTACTGGATCTGACAAGCCCCACCCATGCGACTGGAGGTCAAAGGGGTGCAATATTGTCCTAAACGACTAACAGCGTCACAACTTGGTATGTCGTGGCGGGAGGCAAACAGACAAACATAGTCAACTTTGATCGCGAAATCACTATTGGTTCTTCCTAATCAAATTTGACTAGCTATCAATTTCAATACACTTGTTATTATTTTATTAACACTACTGTTTATGGTGATTACAAACTCTTGAACTCACCAACCGTCATGTTGACACTTTAGTATGCTTTTATCAGGTCGTTACTAGCAGCCGCCGTAGGAGCACGCACGAGTCATGCATACTTTGAACAAACATTTATCTACTTTTGACTTATTGCATACTTACATACTTTGATTTGGCATGTCTTTTGCACAGGTTACATTTAGTACCTTGTGTTTGAAATATTTACAAAATGCTTCCGTAGATGGTTTAAAGTTTCAAACTCTAAATTATTTTAAATGTTGCATATAGTATCGTTCTAAGTAACTAAGAACTTGTATCCTGGTTTGTTCACTCGCCTCGCGGTAAAACCCTGTACGTGGATTTTGAGGGTGTGACACCAACTTGCAACATCATTACATTAACAATCTTTTTATGACCAAGTAAAACAAGCCTCTATAATAAGTTACTTTGAAATTTAGCCTTAAAAACATATTATAATCAGTTTAGTTAAATCATTAAATATAATGGTTAAACATTTAAAATTTTGAACAAAAAATATTGAGTTCTTAACTATCGTGCATAGCAAATCGTGTTCATGTCACCCGTAAATTACTTATGAGTATACCTATAAAACAAACGGATCAAGTCGGGTGGGGTGTCGCGTCAGGACAAGTTTGGATCAGGATGTTTCGATTTAGAATACAGATTATAATGAGTTTGGGTTGGGTTAGGTTGATTATATAAATAACACAAAATATGTTCAAAAATTAACATATGCACTAAATATCATCAAAGTAGAAAAATACCTCGTATGGTCAATCCGGTGAATCAAATCCAAACTAAATTCAGGTGAGTCAAATTAGATACAACCTTATAAAATACTACCTGCTTTTACATTTATCTGCCATCACTATATCCATATTGAATGTTTGAATAATGTGAAATAATTATGTCAATACATATATGTTAGAAATAGTATTTGAGAAATTTATAAATCATCATCGTATGAATCATCCACATTTTCTCTGAAGCAATACATATCCGCCATCATTATTCTGTTAACACATTTAAAGACTTGAATATTATAAATCAACATCGTCCGAGTTAACATTTTCATTATCATTTTTGGATTTATCAGAGTATGAATCATCTAGATTTATCTCTAAACCAAATCTTTCATACTGTGATCGGATCTATCTCGTTGTGAATAAAGTCATCTATAATGCTATCAAAACCATGAACATCAACATTTTCAACAATATCTTTGGCAATATCTTTACGAAAAAGGTTGAAATCTTCTATAAAATTATAACACCCGCCTCCCAGGGCATACCCCGGGGAGTGTTACGCATCAGATATACAGAACACATAGGAAGTATAGAGTACACAGCGGAAGTCTATCTTTAATTATACATCAAAGTGTACAATACATTTGTTATAATAGATAATACCATTACATCAGTTTATCTATACTAGAGATCCAAATCTTCAACAACATTTTAGAACTTTATTTTCTCATAAACTAGCTTGTAATCTTCAATCCCTGTAAGCATTTGGCACCTAGGATGTGTGTCCATAAAAATAGAAAACATTTGGGACTCAGCATCAAGCTTGTGAGTTCATAAACATGGCATTCTTCAAAATTCAAAACATGTTATCATTGACTATTGCATCAAGCAGATACAGCCATGGCAAACAGATAGGAACAGAGTAAGCACAGTATAAATTCACATAACCAGGCTATGTATACAAATTCCACTGGCTAAAGCAGAATCATACAAGCAGCCCTCAAGCATCCTATCAAGCATTGCCACATATCACAGATGCTATTGATAGTCAATTCTACAATTATTACCAGTTATCAGAACATCACATCCCCTTTTAGAAAAACAGTTCAGAGGAACTCACCTCAATCAATCAAGTCAGTGATATCGTTTGCTCAGGTTCACTGCTATCAGGTATTATCCTATAAGCAAAATAACATTACTTAAGCTATATTCTAGCTAGTAACAATTTTAGGGATGATTCGTTATCTTTTCCTATTTGTTGGTTTTATTTGGGCACTTTCTTTTATCATATGCCAACCCTTTGGTACAACCCTTACTAGTTGGCATAACTCGGGCGTTTCCATCATACCCGAGCCAACCCTCGGGGTTACCCAATACCTTCTCTAATGATAATCTTAAAGTCTAATAATAATAATAATAACAACTACAACACTAAAAATAACAAATAATAATAATACTAACTATAACAATAAGAATAACAACTATAATAATAATAATAACTATAAAGATGATAATAATAATATTAATAATAACTATATTAATACTAATACCTACAATGATAATAATAATAATAATAATAACGACTATATTAATAATTATACATAACCTTAAACAAGGGCGTACCTGAAAACTATCTACGACAATTTGATGTAGAGTCTCCCCTACTCGCGCTCCTAGTCGTGCTCCTACTCGAGTACCAAAACGACTACTAGCAACACCCAACAGGGTATTGAGAACTCGGGATTCTCTTTATATTAAAGCATTCCTAAAGAAACTTATGTTCTAAATTCAACCTTAAGACTTCTATTTATAAGGGAGTTGAAAGCAGGTGAAAGAGTTTGAGAGGCGATGTGGGATGAGGAAATTTTCAGAATTTGATGTGGGATGCTGAATTGCAATTATGAATTCTCAATTACACCATATATTATTATTTTATTATATATTATTATATTATTATAATTAATTCAGCTGCTTAACTCGTGTTTCTCTTATAAGTTTTAATATATAGCGTATTACGAAATTTCAAATATGTCGTTGTGACGAGCTTAGTTTTCTCTACGAGTCAACCTAAGTTTCATTAAAAACGGAGCAGGTTCGAATATAATATATTATTATTATATTCAAACGGTCTCTTATAACATAAAAATTTCATCTAAAAACTTCAAACTTTAAATAGACAATTTACTCATTACCTACTCGTTTGACAATATATGAAATGCGAAGTTCATATGACTCAAACGCTCGGGTTGTTACATTCTCCTCCCCTTAAAAGAATTTCGTCCTCGAAATTCGAAGGTTACTTGAACAGTTGAGGATATTTGACTTTCATTTCTTCTGCTAATTCCCAAGTCTTCTCGGGCCCTTTCTGACCTTGCCACTGGACCAATACTAGTGGAATTATTTTCTTTCTTAATTTCCGTTCTTGAGAATCAAGAATCTTTATCGGTTTTTCAGTAAAGTTTAATTTCTCATCTATTTGCACGTTCTCTAATGACATTACTTGAGTCAGATCTGTCAAACACTTTCTTAGGTTCGATATATGAAAAGTATCGTGAATACCTTTCAAAGTTTCAGGTAATTCTAGCTTGTATGCAACTGGACCAATTCTTGTGATGATTTTGAACGGTCCAATATACCTGGGACTTAACTTCCCGCGTTTACCGAATCGCATTACTCCTTTCCATGGTGAGACTTTCAACATCACATAGTCTCCTTCTTGAAATTCTAAAGGTCTCTTTCTGTTATTGCATAACTCTTCTGTCTATCCTGAGAAGCCTTTAGTCGTTGTCTGATTTGTTGGATTTTCTCAGTTGTCTTGAGAATAATTTCGGTTTTGGTCAACTGATCATCCCCTACTTCTGTCCAACAGATGAGAGTTCTGCATTTCCTACCGTATAAAGCTTCAAATGGTGCAGCCTTAATGCTGGAATGGTAGTTGTTGTTATAAGAAAATTCAATCAAGGGCAAATGATCATCCCAGCTACCTCCAAAATCAATCACGCAAGCAGGCAACATGTCTTCTAAAGTTTGAATTGTTCGCTCACTCTGACCATCAGTCTGAGGATGATATGCAGTGCTTAAACTAATTTGGTTCCAAGTTCCTTTTGGAAACTTTCTAGAATCTGGAAGTGAATCGGCTATCTCTATAAGAGATAATGGATAAAGGCACTCCGTGCTTACTTACTATTTCATCAATATATATCTTGGCTAGTTTTTCTATTGGATAGCTCTCACTTATGGGTAGAAAATGTGCTGACTTGGTTAGCCTATCAACCACAACCCATATAGCATTATATCCTTTTCATGTTCTTGGAAGTTTTGTGACAAAATCCATGGTAACTCTATCCCATTTCCATACTGGCAACTCCAACTGTTGTAACTGACCGACTGGTTTTTGATGTTCAATCTTAACTTGCAGACATGTTAAGCATTTCTCAACGTACTGGGCTATGAATCTTTTCATATTAGGCCACCAGTAGTGATTTTGAATATCCTTATACATTTTGTTTGCTCCAGGATGCATTGTGTATTTGGACTTGTGGGCTTTATCTAATACTTTGTCCTGAATACATCCAAATTTTGGGATCCAAATTCTTTGATCAAATCGTAGGACTCTATCCATTCCTTGAGTCAATAATTTCTGGTTACCCATCATTCTTTCATACTGAATATTCTCATCTTTCAATGCTTCAGTTTGAGCATTCTTGATTTGGTCTTTCCAATCAAGCTTGACATCTATCTTTAATGCTTTTAACCTAATCGGCTTAACTCTTTCTTTTCGACTGAGAGCATCCGCGACTACGTTAGCCTTTCCTGGATGGTATTTGATTTCACAATCATAGTCATTGAGAAGTTCCATCCACCTTCTTTGCCTCATGTTTAACATCTTTTGATTAAAGATGTGTTGTAAGCTCTTATGGTCTGAGTAGATTACACACTTAGTACCATACAAGTAATGTCGCCAAATCTTTAAGGCAAACACTATGGCACCCAATTCAAGGTCGTGCGTAGTTTAGTTCTTTTCATGAACTTTTAGTTGTCGTGATGCATAAGCTATAACCTTGTCACGTTGCATCAACACACAACCTAAACTATTATATGAGGCATCACAGTATATTGCAAAGTTTTCATTACCATTTGGTAATAAAAGTATAGGAGCACTACTAAGCTTTTGTTTTAGAATGTTGAAAGCTTCTTCTTGCTTTGGTCCCCAGTCAAACTTTACATTCTTTCGAGTCAAAGATGTTAAAGGGGTAGCAATCTTGGAGAAGTATTGAATAAACCTTCTATAATATCCTGCTAATCCAAAAAAAGCTCCTAATCTCACTGGGATTCTTCGATGATTCCTATTTCATCACAGCTTCTATCTTAGCTGGATCTACTTGTATTCCCTTCTCATTTATTACGTGACCAAGGAATTGAACTTCTCTTTTCCAGAAGTCACATTTAGAGAATTTTGCATAAAGCTTTTCTTGTCGAAGGGTTTCTAGAACCATTTTGTTGGACCAAAAGAACCAATGAGCCAAGATCAGGAAAACCTCTAAGTCCCACATGCCACTGCAACAACTGCTGAAGACTTCCATCAGCTGTTCTGACAAAGTCTGAAGATCAAAGTATGAAGATCAAAGAACTGAAGAACAACAGCTGAAGACTCTAAAGTCCTGAAGACAAGTACTGAAGTCTGAAGTACTGATCATACAAGTACTGAAGACTTCAAGTACTGAAGACAAGTGCTGAAGAATCAAAAGCTGAAGAACTGAAGAACTGAAGACCTTCTACTGAAGCATAAAGTCTGAAGACAAAGACTGAAGACAACAGCTGATGACATCTACTGAAGTCATCAGCCGTTACATCATCTGAAGCCAAGTCTGAAGAACAAGTGCTGAACTCAGAGTTTGTCACAACAGCTGAAGAAGTCTTCTTCAGTTGTTGTGATGGTTTTTCCTTATTCAGTAGTTTATTTGTTTCAGTAGTTGTACAACAGCTGAAGAGCTTGTTCTTCAGCTGTTATAGTATCAGTAGTTGTAAACGACTGAAGAGTTTGTTCCTCAGTCATTGTAGAATTTCAGTAGTTTACGTTTGACAGTACTTGTAAAAGTTAGGAACACTTTTGTAAGAAGATGTCAGCTGTTGACATCTTCAGTAGTTTTATGTACTGTCAGTTGTAATTTTAATAATCTGCTGATGTCAGAGAAAGGACATCACCACCATCCTTTTGCCGCCTATAAAAGGATGGTGAACCATGCTGTTTTAATAGCCGAAACGTGTTGAGCAATAGAGCAATTAATTTCTTGCAGAACTCTTTTCTCTCTCTATGATTGTGCTTTTACTTGCAATATCTTTTATGTTCTTGCATTAATCGCTAATTAACGTGCTAAATCCGCTGCAAACCAATCTGATTGATCAAACGAGAGGCTGAGATCCTGTCAAATGGTATCAGAGCAGGTTAATCATTGATCGATTTAACTATTGATCATTTGAAACTGCTCTTTTGATCTCTCAGTTTGATCGAATTAGCAATTTGCAAGAATTAGCCATAGAGAGTGAGTTTCTGCTGTTTCTGGCCAAAATCTTGAGGTCTTTTGGTGGTTTTGAGTTATGTTTGTCTTGTTTAAACTGGTTTTTGACTAAATCCTGAGATAACGACACCAACTAATGATCCTCACAATACTGGTTCCTCAACTAAGCCTCCGATGCTGGTTAGGAACGAGTATAACATATGGCAAAGACGTATGCTACACCACTTGGCTGTCAACAGTGCTGGTTGTTGGAAGTTAGTGGTGCATGGGCCATACAAGCCAATGGTGAGCGTCCCGGAATCTAATGAACAGGTTGCGAAGAAACCTGAACAATATTCGGACGAAGATCTAAAGCTGTTCGAAATTGATGCTAGAGCCCATGGAATTTTAGCCATGGCCATTCCTAATGAGATATATTCAGGGCTCTTGCATCATGAGTCTGCTCATGACCTATGGGTTGCTCTAAAGGAACAGTTTGGAGGAACTGATTCGGTCTTAGAAAACAATAGGGAAATCCTCGCCTAACAATATGAGACTTTCTCATATAGAAAGGGTGAGACTCTGACCCAGCAGTTTGAGCGGTTCTCTTGTTTGATCTCTGAGCTGAAGATGGTCAAACAAGAGTACACCAACAGCCAGATGAACAACAGGTTCCTCAGGTCACTGCCTGAGAGATGGGACACATACACCATTGTCCTACGCTCCAGTGCTGATCTGGAAACTCTATCTCTCACCCAACTTCATGGGAAACTGCTCACTTTTGAGAGAGAGATAGAGCAAAAGAGGAAGTTGTCATCTTCTGGCAAGCTCGCTGATGACTTTGTCCAAGGTAATGCTGCCTTGATAAGTCATGAGTCAGATTATGCTTCATCAGAAATTCTTATGATGAGCATATTGATTTCTCTACCAACTCAGAACAAGCTTTTGTTGGTGTTAGTAGTTGAGGAGGTGGTGGTGACAACTTGTGTTTTCTGATGGAGGACTTGAAGGGCATTCCAGATGATGATCTGGAAGAGATGGATATTTTAAACCAAATGGCAATGATAAATATCCGCTCTCAAAAGTTCTACAAGAGAACTGGTATGAAATTCCCAGGACTCTCTGGCAAAACCAAAGTTGGTTTTGACAAGAGCAAGTTGAGGTGTCACAAGTGCCAAAGGCTTGGACACTTTGCAAGAGAGTGTAGATCATTTGGATCTAACTCATCTGCACCCTTTGTGACTTTTCCCAGCAATAGCTCACAGCACAAAGGGCAACCTTCCTACAGTTCTACCCATCCATCTTAGGCACAGGCACCACCTGCTTATTTTGTGCCACAGGGTCATATGCCATATCCTTACCCCTGTTACTACATGCCTCAGCCTGGTCAAACTCAAGCACCCTCGGCTCAACCACCTCATGCTCTTCCTGAGCCTCAATCTTCCCAATCTCATCATCACACACAACCTCAACAACAAAGCTTTTTCACCCCAACTGCTGTTGACTGGAGTAGTCTGCCAGAAGAGCTATCTGGTCAGGAACAACTACTCCAAGGTGCTGGTCAACATGGTGGTGACCAACCTTTTGGAAATCTTGCTCTGATGGCCCTTGATTCTGCTGAAGGGTCATCATCCAATGCCTCATCTCAGGTATCCACTGAGGCAAAAGCCAATCTTTGTTCAGAATCATGCATAGCAGCATCTGCTTCTATTAGAGAAGCAAATGTAGCTTTAATAGATAAAAATCTTGAGCTTGAGCAAACAATTTCCAAAAGAAAAGCTGATTTTGAGGTTGTTCTAAAAGATAAAAATGATGAGATTTACAAGCTTAAATGCCAAATCAAAGATAATAAAGCTAGGGAAGATGTACTTCTAGAGAAGTACAAAGACCTCAAGGAAACTCTTGCAACCACCCAAGTTGAGTGTGATCGATGGGTGCAATCATGCAAGGGTTTTGAAATGCTTCTTAGCAAGCAATCAGCTTCCAATGTGAAGTTTGGCATTGGTTATAATCACACTGCTCCTCCTACAGATTTCACTTCAAGAGCAGAAGTTGAATCTGATGGAGAGAGCAATAACCAATCCTTCTCATCATGTGACCTACTATCTTCTACTTGTACTGATGGCAAACAGCTGATAGCACTAAAGAGAAGAAAACTAACAGTAGGAAAGGTTTGAAGACAGCTAGAGAGGATACCAGGAAAGCAGGCACTAGGAAGAAAACTGCTGGTACTGATGGCAAACAGCTGAAGAACAAGTCTTCAGCAGTTAAATCCTCTTCAGCTGATGATCAGCATAAGATGAAGAAAAAGCCATGTGAGATATATGGTTTGTTCAATCATCTTACTGATGATTGCTGGTACAAAAGGGGTTCCAAACTCAAACAGAAGGAGAAAATTAATGAGAACATCAATAAAATGAAGAATGAGTTTGAAACCAAGTTTGTATTAGCAACATCCAAGCCTGAAATCCCTAAGCCCAAAGCTGAATCTAAAAAGAAGGTAGGGATTACTCAGGCAACAGCTGAGGTTGCTTAGAAAAAGATGGTACAACATAGGAACTCATCATCAGCAAACTCCAATGTGTCTGAAGAGCTGAAGGCTTTATCACAAAATCAGACACAGTTGGTGATGATGGTTCAGCAGCTAGTGGGAAGAGTCAACCACTTAGATGCTCCTGTGTTGAAACCACAGAAAAGGAAGTCCAAGCCAAAGGTTTCCTCTTCTGTACCATCTTCTTCACCTCAAGCTGTCACACATAACACACCTGTTAGTGCTGCACCTGTAGCTGAGAGCAGACCCAAAACCAAGCAGGTTTGAGTCTCCAAGACTAACTAACACATGGTTGTGTTTGCAGGGTTCTTCAACATGCCATAGAAGCATCTGGTATGTAGACAGTGGAGGATCCATGCACATGACAGGAAGCAGCTCCCTTCTTAATGACTACTCTCAAGGAAAGAAGGGATTTGTTTCTTTTGGCAATGATGCAAAGGGTTACATCATTGGTAAAGGCTTTGTTTCCAATGGGGAAATAAGGTTTGATGATGTTAACCATGTGGAGAATCTCAAGTACAATCTCTTGAGTGTCAGTCAAATGTGTGACAAAGGCCATGTTGCCCTTTTCACAAGCCAGAACTGTCGGATTCTGTCATCCAAAGTTCTGAGTTTGATTGACAAGGCATTGGATGAACACACTCTCCTGAAGGCCAACAGGACAGGAAGAGTGTATGCCTTAGATCTTTCCAAAAAGATGGATCTAAAAGGCCATCCTTGCCTATTCTCCAAGGCATCTCCTCAAGAGTCTACACTATGGCATAGAAGGCTGGGTCATGTTAATTTCAAAAACATGAATCAGCTTATAAGCCATGGTTTAGTAAGAGGATTGCCTCAGAAGGAGTTCAAGTGTGAAGATGACTGCACTGCTTGCGTGAAAGGAAAACAACACAAAGTTTCATTCCCTTCAATAGAAGAACCAAAGTCCACTGCCTGCTTACAGCTTCTGCACATGGATCTCTTTGGTCCTGTCAGAGTGATGAGCAAGGCAAAGAAGAAATACTGCCTGGTAATTGTGGATGATTATTCCAGGTTTGTATGGACTTTCTTCTTGCACTCCAAGGATGAAGCAGCAAAGACAATAATGAACTTTGTGTTACATGTAGAAAAGCAGTATTCCCTACAGGTCAAGTGTGTGAGGAGTGACAATGGAACAGAGTTTAGAAACCACACACTTGATGACTTCTACCTGTCCAAGGGAATTAGAAGGCAGTTTAGCATTCCTAGAACTCCTGAGCAGAATGGAGTGATGGAGAGAAAGAACAGGACCCTCATTGAAGCAGCAAGGTCAATGTTGGCTGACTCTGGGTTGCCACTGACCTTTTGGGCTGAAGCTGTCAATAAGCTTGCTATGTACAGAATAGAGCTTTAGTAAATAAGAGGTTGATGAAGACTCCTTATGAAGTTCTTCATCACTTGGCCCCTCTTATTTCATTCTTTAGAGCCTTTGGGTGTCCTTGTTTCATTCTCAACACTAGCAACCCACTCCAGAAGTTTGCTAGTAAGGTGGATGCAGGGTACCTTGTTGGTTATTCATCAACTTGCAAGGCATACAGAGTCTTCAACTGTAGAACAAAGGGAGTTGAAGAAACTTTGCATGTCAAGTTCAATGAATCTCCAAAGGACAAGATTCCACAAAACCCTGTGGAGTTGTTTGATCTGGACATACTGTAATATGTTCCTTATCAACCTCCATCTGTGAGCCTGTCAACAAACCTCCACCTGGTGGTACTGATGATGATGTAGTCAGTACTCACCTCTTCAGGTTCAGTGACAACCTGCCTGAGTCCACTGAACCTGATGCTCCTGTAGCCTCAGCAGCTCCATCCACTACAAATGCTGATGAGATTTCTGCTTGCTCTACTTCGTTTGAGCTGCCATCCTCTACATGGTTTCAGGAATCTCCATCACCATCTGTTGCTGCTGATGGGTCTACAAACACTTGCACAGATATCATAGTCTATCAAGAGCTCAGGAATCACCCCACATCACAGATCATTGGTGATATCCATGCTGGAGTTTCAACCAGGAAACAATTGTCCAACTTCTGCTTCTATGCTCTCTTCATCAGTCAGCAAGAGCCAAAGAACTATCATATTGCTTTAAGAGACAATGGATGGGTGGAAGCTATGCAGCTTGAGCTTCTTCAATTCAAGAAACAGCAAGTGTGGGATCTTGTTCCATTACCCAAAGATAAGTGTGCTATAGGCACCAAGTGGGTATTCAGGAACAAAACAGATGAAAATGACCAAATTGTCAAGAACAAGGCTAGACTGGTTGTTCAAGGGTTTGCACAGGAAGAAGGCATCGATTATGATGAGACATTTGCACCTGTGGCCAGACTGGAAGCAATCAGACTGTTCTTAGCTTATGCTGCCTTTCACAGTCTTAAGGTTTATCAAATGGATGTCAAAAGTGCCTTCCTATATGGGAAAATAAAAGAAGAGGTTTATGTGTGTCAACCACCAGGCTTTAAGGACAATAAACATCCTGATTGGGTGTACAAGCTTGATAAGGCTCTTTATGGGCTGAAGCAAGCACCTAGAGCCTGGTATGAGACACTCTCAACCTTTCTTCTAGAAAATAAGTTCACTAGAGGCACCATTGATAAAACCTTATTCATCAAGACTGTGGGACAACATAAGCTCCTTGTTCAGATTTATGTTGATGACATCATCTTTGCATCCTCTGATCCAAAGTTGTGTGATGAATTTACAAAGCTTATGAAGCTAAGGTTTGAAATGAGTGCTATGGGAGAATTACAGTACTTTCTGGGTTTGCAAAGAAACAACTGGATGATGGAATCTTCATCCATCAGTCTAAGTATATCAAAGAGTTGTTGAATAAGTTTGATTTACAAACCTGTAAGCCCTGTTCTACTCCCATGAGCAGCATCACACAACTAGATGTAGATCAGAAAGGTAAAGCGGTTGATGAAACCCTTTACAGATGTATGATTGGGTCCTTGATGTACCTTACAGCCTCTAGACCAGACATCATGTTTTCAACATGTGCTTGTGCTAGATTTCAGGCTGCACCTAAAGAATCCCATTTGATTGCAGTCAAAAGGATCTTTAGATATTTGCAAGGTACCCAATCACTAGGACTTTGGTATTCAGCTGGGCATTCTTGCAAACTAGTTGCTTTCTCTGATAGTGACTATGCAGGATGCAAAGTCACCAGAAAATCCACTTCTGGTGGTTGCCAATTCCTAGGCAATTGTTTAGTTTCTTGGCAGAGTAAGAAACAAACATCAATTGCTACATCCACGGCTGAAGCTGAGTATATTGCTGCTGCAAGTTGTACCTCTCAAATACTCTGGCTTCAGAACCAACTTCTGGATTATGGCATTACTGAGACTAAGACTCCATTATTAATGGACAGTGCTTCAGCTCTTTGTATTGTTAAGAATCTTGTCCAGCACTCTAGGACCAAACATATTGAGATCAGACATCATTTTATCAGGGATTGCTATGAGAAAGGTCTGATTGATCCTAAGTTTGTGCCTAGTGCTGATGAGCTTGCAGACATTTTTACTAAGCCTTTAGATAGTGCTACATTTCAAAATTTGGTACTAAGGCATGGTATGCTGCAGCTTGATTGATTTGACCTATGCTGATGCTCTTACTTCACAACTACTGAAGAGCAAAAGTCAAATACAAGTACTGATGAGTAATTTAGTCTTCAGCTCTTTCATAACTACTGAAGACTAAAATGACTCAAAGTACTGATGTACATTATTTATTGAAAACAACTGATGTAGTGAGGTGGATTACAACTACTGATGTATGATTTTCAAATAAATAAGTACTGAAGAACAAATTTTGCTCACAAGTACTGATGTGTAATCTTACACAAGTACTGAAGACAAAATTTGTTCACCAGCTCTGAAAAATATTTTATCAGCACTTGTGAACATCTGATCACAAGAGCTGAAGGCATAAATCTTCACAAGAGCTGAAGGGTCAATGAAACATCTGAAAGTCAGCCAAAGAGCTGATGAGTAAGTGTGGAGGCTAGTATGAAACAACTGATTTGACGGAAACAGCTGATGAGTAATTTCTCATCAGCTGATGACAAAAGCTGCTGTTTCATACCCAAACAACTGAAGGACAAAACCATGTCTTCAGTAGTTCACAACTACTGATATCAGTAGTTCATAACTACTGAAGACTGACAGTAACTCTTCAGACGTTTACAACATCTGAAGGACAAAACCAAGGTCTTAGTAGTTTAAACTACTGACGACTAACACCAAGTCCTCAGATGTTACAACCACTGAAGGTTAAAACCACGTCATCAGTCGTTACAACAACTGATAACTAACACCAAAACCTTCAGTAGTTTTCTTTCAACCTTTGCCCTACCCTATAAATACCCCACCTTCAGAGCATTTACTCCTCGACCTAATCTTTCAAAACCTCTGAAATTCCCATACACCATTAATGGCGAACATGCAACTGAAACCTCGACACAACTGTGTCGCCCATCTCACCAAATCGCCATTATGGCCCAAATTTCACCAAGCCGTTGATCTCATGAACGACTCACCATACAAAACGGCTTTTCTCCTGAACCCCACTATATACACCGACTCCTTGGCAGAGTTTTGGACGAACGTAACCGTCCAAACCGGAGAGCAGGATGGCGAGGTCTCTCTCCGGTCCTCCGTCAACGGCCACCCCGTGGTTATCACTACAGCTACCCTACGCCAAACCCTAGAGCTGGAGGATGCCACCCACCCAACCTCCTACCCCAAAGGTGCCCTGGATCTCTCATTCACATCCCACGACTACCAGGGTAACCTCTCCGCCTCCACCTTGTTGAAGAAACACTTCCCTGACCCTCAACGACTGATCTTTCACATGGTGAACGTGTGTCTGGCTCCCAAAACCTCTTCGTGGGACCAGATGTCCACAAGGTGGCAACAGGTATTGTTCTCTATCCTTGAAAAACAACCATTAAACTTAACTGATATATATTTTTGGAAATAAAGGATATGGCCACAAAACCAATTTCTAACCGATGGATCTTGTATCCTCGGTTCATTATGGCCATAATAGAGAACCAGCTTCAGGCTGAGGGACTAGTTGGCACTGGAGTCCCTGCCATGGCTGTTCTAGCCGAGGTATACTCCAGGCACAACACTGACCAAACACTCAAACAGGCTGGCCGGCTGCGAAAACCCACGCAGCAGGAACCCACAGCCTCCACCTCCAAATCTAAAGTCCCCACCAAACCAAAAGCCAAAAAGAAGCCCAAAAAGGCTACTCAGGGAGATGAGTCCCCTGAGGATGCCCCTGCAACACAAAGGCAGGATGTGCCTGCTGGTTCGATTCTCCCAGCAGGTACCACGACTCCACCCACCACAACCGCACAGGCTTCCTCTCAACAGGAGCCTGATGCAACCAATATTGGGGCAACCACATTACTGGGGTCTATCTCACTTGAGAAGACTGCCATTGAAGAGCACAGTCCTCCCCATGTGCACTCTGCTTTGAGCCAATCTACTGATGAGGCCGCCCCATAAAGCCCTACATTGGCAATAGCCAAAGTGCTGACCCATCTGATCACTCCACCCTCTCCCCAGAAACCTATTACAACTGGGGAGACTCTAACCGAAAAGGGGGTGGATACAAGTGCCGGTGGGAGCCCACAGCACAGAGAATCACAAGTCCAATCTCCCAGTGTGGCTAGGGAGATGGGACAATCTGGTGAGGCTGCCACTTCCCCTGCATCAACATCTGAGCAGGGTGAAGCTGGTTACATCAATAAGACCTCACCAGAGGCAATGGCCGATGATGGATCCAATCCGGAGGCTAGAAGTCCCCAGTACCATGAACAAGGGGCACATGCCATTACTGAGCCACACTCAGGGCATGTACATCCTGACATTGTCAGGAGGTCAGGTGATTTAGCTCATGCTGATGATGACCTGAGCTTCTTCTACGATGTAGTAGCTCAAAACACTATCCTAGAGGATGAGATAAGCAGACTCAAAGAGCTGCTTGCTCAAATGACTCAGGATAGAAGTCCATCTGCCACCACTACCTAACAGATGGCACCTTCACCCGAAGGTCTCACAAACACTGAGCCACTCCCACAAACTCAGCCACCAGCCCCTGCTTCTGGCACTAGCTCTCAGGGTCAGAACCCCCCTGAGCAGCTGGATGCTATCCTCCAGAAATCCCTACCTCTCATCACACCCATACTTAAAGACTTAGTCATTCAAACCCTTGATGAGAGGCTTCCCATATACATACAACCCTTGGTGGAGGTTGCCATTTCTAAGGCACTTGCTGATAGTCAAACCCCAACCAATGCACCCAAAAAGGGGGAGACATCAGTGCAAGTCAAGAGGAAGAGGGGTGAGGAGGAGAAAAAGGCAGAAAAAGAGGTGGTGGTAGAGAGGGAGTTGGTTGAGGAGACTAGGAAGGTGAGGGAGAAAGGGAAGAGGAAGGAGGGGAGGTTGAGCACATAGAAGTGGCTGGAATCCAGAAGGATTTTAGTGTCACTTATAAGGAAAAGGGAGAGGAGGGAAAGAAGGTGGCTGACTCTGATCTAGCAGCCCTTGTCAAGGAGGCTGATGCTGAACAAAGCAGATCAATGGACTCTGCCATTGGTCAGCTGTTCAGGCAAGGCTTTGACAAGGACACAGCATTGCTAGATCAGGAGCTCAGAAAGATGGAAACTAGGGGGATCGAATACCGATGGTCTACTTATAGCCAAGAGGATAAAAAGAGACTCGAGGCTATGAGTAGATTCATTTCGAAGTATCTGGGCAGGCCAGTCCTTGATGTCAAAGCATGGACCAGGGACAGTATCTTGGCTATAGCCGCCAAGATCTGTTCAGCTGGTGACTTCACAAAAGGACTGGTCGCTGAGGCCCTCTCAGAAGCCGGTGCTGGGAACAGGACACTGCTAGTAAAACAGACCAAACCAGCTCTTATCTCTAGGTTACTAGCAGTGCCTGCCAACATTCCCACACCAACAACACAACCACAACCCACTAAACCAACCCCTTCACCATCAAAACCCGCAGCCAATGATCCACCCTTGAAGAAGAAGAGAAGGGTGTTGAGGCCTGCAAGAAGAAGAAGAGGAGGAGGATGAGGAGGATAGACTGCCCCTTTCAGCAGTCATTCCTCTACCAAAAGCCAAATCCCAAACCATCACTCCCACCTCACAGATGGACACTGTGAGGGTGAAGATAGAGGAAGAGGCACAGCAGCAGCTTCATGATGCTGAAATGCTTAAGTCAATTGACCAAGCATATGCTGCCTCTACCTTTATCATGAATATGAAGAAACAAGCTCTGAGACTCTTCACTCTCAAACAAACCTTCCAATATAACAAAGAGAGAGTGAGGACTTGGCCTGATCCTAGGGTGGCTCACAGGATCACAAAGAAAGATATTCCTGTGAGGTACAAGAGCCAGATGAAGAGGATTGTAGATGAAGAAATCACAGTGGCTCTTGTAGTAACACCCTGGGAAATTGTGGATGAGTTCGAGAAAGCTTATAAATCTAAGCAACCTCCTGAAATGATGTTGGAGAACAGGATGGTGAGGAAAGGCTTAGTTTATAAGAAGCTTGAGAACTTCCACAAAGATGAGCTCAACTTGTTGCTAGAGGGCAGACATCCAGATGAATTTGCTTATAGGCAAATCACAACAGTTGAGCTCAAGAATGGCAAACAGGTCAAGTTTGTCTCAGAGATGTACGGTCATGAAGGATTGTTCGATGGTGGGGATGAGGGCATGACCAAAGAAGAACAAATGATCTTTGTCCGAGCCTACACCAGAGAATCCTATAGGCTAGTACATAGGAGGTAGGTTTCATGGATGGGACAACAACTCTGTGTCCAATTCCCCAAAACAGAGCTCCCATCCATACTTAGCCAAACAAACACTAGAAACCTTCTCCTAGGCCAGTGCTTATCTGGGTCAACTTCTAATCTGATCTAGAAGGAAATAGACCAACATTTCTGCCAATAATAAGTGGGACAACAAATAATTAGAGGTTTTGGCTGCATTGGTTCAGGGGGAGTTTGTTGGACCAAAAGAACCAATGAGCCAAGCTCAGGAAAACCTCTAAGTCCCACATGCCACTGCAACAACTGCTGAAGACTTCCATCAGCTGTTCTGACAAAGTCTGAAGATCAAAGTATGAAGATCAAAGAACTGAAGAACAACAGCTGAAGACTCTAAAGTACTGAAGACAAGTACTGAAGTCTGAAGTACTGATCATACAAGTACTGAAGACTTCAAGTACTGAAGACAAGTGCTGAAGAATCAAAAGCTGAAGAACTGAAGAACTGAAGACCTTCTACTGAAGCACAAAGTCTGAAGACAAAGACTGAAGACAACAGCTGATGACATCTACTGAAGTCATCAGCTGTTACATCATCTGAAGCCAAGTCTGAAGAACAAGTGCTGAACTCAGAGTTTGTCACAACAGCTGAAGAAGTCTTCTTCAGTTGTTGTGATGGTTTTTCCTTATTCAGTAGTTTATTTTGTTTCAGTAGTTGTACAACAGCTGAAGAGCTTGTTCTTCAGCTGTTATAGTATCAGTAGTTGTAAACGACTGAAGAGTTTGTTCTTCAGTCGTTGTAGAATTTCAGTAGTTTACGTTTGATAGTACTTGTAAAAGTTAGGAACACTTTTGTAAGAAGATGTCAGCTGTTGACATCTTCAGTAGTTTTATGTACTATCAGTTGTAATTTTAATAATCTGCTGATGTCAGAGAAAGGACATCACCACCATCCTTTTGCCGCCTATAAAAGGATGGTGAACCATGCTGTTTTAATGGCCGAAACGTGTTGAGCAATAGAGCAATTAATTTCTTGCAGAACTCTTTTCTCTCTCTATGATTGTGCTTTTGCTTGCAATATCTTTTATGTTCTTGCATTAATCGCTAATTAACGTGCTAAATCCGCTGCAAACCAATCTGATTGATCAAACGAGAGGCTGAGATCCTGTCACATTTTTAGATGTCTAGCATGATTATCTTGGTCCTTAGAATAAATAAGTATGTCGTCTATAAAGACAATGACAAACTTATCCAAGTATGGCTTGCAAACTCTATTCATCAGATCCATGAATGCTGCAGGAGCATTGGTTAGTCCAAAAGACAACCAAAAATTCATAATGCCCATAACGTGTCCTAAATGCGGTCTTAGGAATGTCTTCCTCGTGCACTTTCAACTGATGATAACCTGATCGAAGATCAATTTTTGAAAAGTAGTTGGCTCCTTGAAGTTGATCAAACAAATCATCTATTTTTGGTAAAGGATACTTGTTCTTAACAGTTAACTTGTTTAATTCTCGATAATCAATGCACATACGCATTGAACCATCTTCTTTTTGACGAACAATACTGGCGCTCCCCAAGGTGAGGAACTCGGTCTAATAAACCCTTTTTCTAAGAGTTCGTCAATTTGCTTCGTAAGTTCTTTCATCTCTGAAGGGGCTAGACGATAAGGAGCCTTCACGATTGGTTTAGCACCAGGTACTAAATCAATACGAAATTCTATCTGACGATCAGGTGGAAGTCCTAGTAAATCTTCTGGAAACACGTCTGGGAATTCACATACTACAGGTATTTCATTCATCTGCATTTCCTTTTTAGCATCCACGATGCATAAGAGAAAGGCTATGCATCCTTTTTGAATACATTTCCTTGCCTTCATTGATGAGATGATACTGGTCTAGGGGTTTTTGTCACTTCCATGAATTAGTAGCTTTTCCCCATCTGGCTTACGTACAGTCATCGTCTTATGTTCACAGTCGAGCCGAGCACAATTCTTATTCAACCAGTCCATCCCAAGAATAACATCATATTCACTTAAAATGGTCGGTATTAAGTTTACAGAGAATTTGGTGTTAACTAAGGTGATAACACAATCCCTAAAGATTTGACTTATCTTATCTCGCTCACCACTGACAGTTTCTACAATATATGCACATTCGAGAGTTTGTGGTACTAAGTTCAAATAAGGTACTAAGGCAGTTGAAATGAAACTTCTATTTGCACCAGTGTCAAATAAAACTCTAGCATATATGTTGTTAATGAGAAACGTACCAGCTATGGTTTCATCTCCAACTTCTTTTAACACATACACTCAACCCTTGAACTTGTTCTGATTCTCCGTAGGTTGTGCTTGTGGAGGGTTCTTGCAATCACTTTGAAAATGTCCATACTCCCAACAGTTAAAGCATCTAATTTTCGGGCAGTTCTTTCGTGAATGATCACCTGTTGGACATTTAAGACATCTAGAATCTTGATACTTTCTCCAAGACTCATTTTTATCGTTCCTCCACGGTTTGTTAACACGGTTCCCTTCATTTCGTGTGATCTTTCTGTCCTTTCTTGGTATCTGGTTTCCATCCTCATTTTTCTTTCTTTTGTTGTTATCAGTCATTATGCCTTCTTCTTCATATGCAATGGCACTTAATGCAATTACAGACTCATAGGTTTTGGGGGCAGACATCTTAACTAACTGTCGAATATGAGGGGGTAACCCCTGCACGTATCTTTTTACGCACTTTGCTTCAGGTGTTACATGCTCAGGAAGCAGTCGAGCCATCTCATCAAACTTGGTCGTGTACTGACGATGTGTCATGTCCCCGGCTTGTAGTTGTAAGAATTCTCTTTCAATTTTTTCCCTTTCAACTTCAGGACAAAATTTTTCCATTACCAGCTCCTTCAGTTCATTCCAGGTAAAAGTAGTAACAACTACAGGTCCTTTAGCTTGTTTAATATTGTCCCACCAAAACAATGCCTCAGACCTAAATGAGTGAGTGGCAGACATGACAGCTTGCGTGGCTGTGCATCCACTAATTTTAATAACAGCTTCCATTTCATGGATCCACTGAAAAGTGGCCATGGCATCTCTTTTGCCATCAAATATTGGAGGTTCACATCCCTTGAAAGCTTTGTAGGAACAACCTTGCTTAGGTTCAGTTTCCATAGCAGCATCACCATTACCATTGGTGTTATTTATATGATCATCCTGCCCATTACCACTATTGCTCACATACCCTCCAGAGGCGTTCATAACCTCAGCTATAATAGTTGGCAAAGCATCTCTAATTATGCCAGCTACAGCTGCTTGGAATTATGGTCCAGCAAATTGTTGTGACTCATGTTCAACATGATGAAGATTTTCATGATCATCGTTTATAGATGACATGATTTTCCTTCTACTACCAGGAGGCCTATTACGACCCCTACCATGAGTATTTCCTCCTCTTGGCATAGTCAAAGCCTACATGAGGGAGCAGGGATTTATTCACATGAGGGATTATAATCCAGAACATAATAGTATTAATAGACAAGAAATAACAGTGGCCAGGTGTCATTGCTTATCTATTGCAATTATAATGTTCTAGCCATTATCCTCCATGATCACCAAAACCCATTACCCAATACCTATGCAATTATTAAATTATCTTAAAGCATCTTTCTTAGTTTAAGTCTAGATACTATCTTTGTACCTAGTTCACTTAAACTATGGCTCTGATACCAACTTGTAACACCCGCCTCCCAGGGCATACCCCGGGGAGTGTTACGCATCGGATATACAGAACACATAGGAATTATAGAGTACACAGTGGAAGTCTATCTTTAATTATACATCAAAGTGTATAATACATTTGTTATAATAGATAATACCATTACATCAGTTTAACTATACTAGAGATCCAAATCTTCAACAACATTCTAGAACTTTATTTTCTCATAAACTAGCTTGTAATCTTTAATCCCTGTAATCATTTAGCACCTAGGATGTGTGTCCATAAAAATAGAAAACATTTGGGACTCAGCATAAAGCTTGTGAGTTCATAAACATGGCATTCTTCAAAATTCAAAACATGTTATCATTGACTATTGCATCAAGCAGATACAACCATGGCAAACAGATAGGAACAGAGTAAGCACAATATAAATTCACATAACCAGGCTATGTATACAAAATCCACTGGCTAAAGCAGAATCATACAAGCAGCCCTCAAGCATCCTATCAAGCATTGCCACATATCACAGATGCTATTGATAGTCAGTTCTACAATTATTACCAGTTATCATAACATCACATCCCGTTTTAGAATAACAGTTCAGAGGAACTCACCTCAATCAATCAAGTCAGTGATATCGTCTGCTCAGGTTCACTGCTATCAGGTATTATCCTATAAGCAAAATAACATTACTTAAGCTATATTCTAGCTAGTAACAATTTTAGGGATGATTCGTTATCTTTTCCTATTTGTTGGTTTTATTTGGGCACTTTCTTTTATCATATGCCAACCCTTTGGTACAACCCTTACTAGTTGGCATAACTCGGGCGTTTCCATCATACCCGAGCCAACCCTCGGGGTTACCCAATACCTTCTCTAATGATAATCTTAAAGTCTAATAATAATAATAATAACAACTACAACACTAAAAATAACAAATAATAATAATACTAACTATAACAATAAAAATAACAACTATAATAATAATAATAACTATAAAGATGATAATAATAATATTCATAATAACTATATTAATACTAATACCTACAATGATAATAATAATAATAATAATAACGACTATAATAATAATTAAACATAACCTTAAACAAGGGCGTACCTGAAAACTATCTACGGCAATTTGATGTAGAGTCTCCCCTACTCGCGCTCCTAGTCGTGCTCCTACTCGAGTACCAAAACGACTACTAGCAACACTCAATAGGGTATTGAGAACTCGGGATTCTCTTTATATTAGAGCGTTCCCAAAGAAGCTTATGTTCTTAATTCAACCTTAAGACTTCTATTTATAAGGAAGTTGAAAGCAGGTGAAAGAGTTTGAGAGGCGATGTGGGATGAGAAAATTTTCAGAATTCGATGTGGGATGCTGAATTGCAATTGTGAATTCTCAATTGAATCATATGTTATTATTTTATTATATATTATTATATTATTATAATTAATTCAGCTGCTTAACTCGTTTTTCTCTTATAACTTTTAATATATAGCGTATTACGGAATTTCAAATATGTCGTTGTGACGAGCTTAGTTTTCTCTACGAGTCAACCTAAGTTTCGTTAAAAACGGAGCAGGTTCGAATATAATATATTATTATTATATTCAAACGGTTTCTTATAACATAAAAATTTCATCTAAAAACTTCAAACTTTAAATAGACAATTTACTCATTACCTACTCGTTTGACAATATATGAAATGCGAAGTTCATATGACTCAAACGCTCGGGTTGTTACAAAAATCTTTTCAATTCTTGTCTTTCAGAATATCCTATAGGAGCCTGTGCGTGATTCTCTCAAGGATTTTTATTCTAAATTTGGTTTAAGTGGGTAATTTATATAAAACGCTTGTTTAGCCCGGTTTACAAAAATGAAAGGATCCTCCTATAAGCATTCTTGGACGTGTCTATGCTTATAAAATGAGTTCAAACATGACGTGTTTTCTATGACGATCGGTGTTAAACCATGTGCATTTAAATAAGATAACACAATAATCTCTTATAAATGAAAATTCAATCACTTCATCAAGATATCCGTACTAATTGTCTTCAGTATCATCATGAGCGCAAGGGACCGTTACTACACAATTTTGCGATTGCCCTATAATTTTAACCTCATTACTGTGTATCCCTTGTAACACGAAACTTGGTTATCAGGAAGGTAAGACAATGCATACAACTCTGTTATCAGGAAGGTAAGACAATGCATAAACTTGGTTATCAGGAAGGGTAATTATTAGCCGTTATGCAAACCAGTCCAGGAATATAGACCGTTGCATCTTAAAAAATTCCGATGATTCAGTTTATGACTTTTTAAGAACCATAAATGTTCTCCGCACATGTAGATAAACTATAAATTATTGACATATGATATTTAATACCCACTTACAAACAAAGTTAAAGACAAGACTTACTCTATGTATGGTTGAATCTCTTGATAATTTGTTAAATAGAAACATCTCGCTCTCTTCATAAGATTACCAGGAAGAATACGAACTACTTTCTTCCCAACACCTCGGTCACCCAATCTGAAAATATCTAACGCGTAGCTTCTAGCGTCATTATAAATTTTATCATTACTTTTGTCGCGTTTGTCCAACTTTGATTTAACAACTCATAAATAGTGTGTCCAACTTTGTTTTAGTTTTTAGGTTCTAACATGTGTGCTGGCTTTTATAAAAATATAGTACTCAATGGAAGTTAATCTTCAAAAATAAAGAATTACAAGTAGAGGAGGCTCTCGATCAATTAAGACATGTATTTTTCATGGTAAGTTTTGAATATTTAAAGTTTTAAATAATTTTATTTAGTAAATTAGTTTAGCATCTTCTATTTATTTTTGAACCATATTTGACTCCTACATATTAGACTTTTATTATTTGTATTAAACTTTGCAAATAGTGTTTGTGTATAACTTAGTATGACACTTGATAAATAAATACAAACACACATGTGGGTAGTACTAGTTTTGTCTAGGCAACTTAATTGTATATTTAGTCATTGTTCTAGTTGAGCTTCAAGATTGAATAACTAGTGAGCTTAATTATGTACTTGTTTATTTTTCTAATTGAGCCCCAAGATCGAATAACTAGTGACCTTCATTGTTCTCTTAGCTGTAATTTTTTCTGAATACACAACTTAGCCCCTAGTTTCATACTTTTAAAAGTGTATTTATCGCTCTTTATTTAACGTTCTTAATTTTTATACCATAGAAAAATTGCAAGATAAACGCACCCTACCACATTTGGATCAGTGCTTAGAAAAAACAGTTTGTGAATCATATCAAAAGCTCAGTCCTCTCAACAACCTTCAAGCAAAGTCGAAACTCTTAGAAATCAAGTTGCTTCACTCGAAGGAGAGTTGAAACAAAACAATGGAAAGTATGAAAAATTGTCGATATTCATAAGCTCGAAGTTTCCAGATTTTGAGAGTGTAGCATCCGCAACTGCAACAAGTGGAGCAACCGGTTCAGAGGAGCAACTCAATGACTATGTTCGTGACAGTGAGACTTTGATTTAGTATGTTAGCTAAAACATATTTTTACGGTGTTTAGTTGTTTAATGTGTTCAATTTTAGAAATGATTGATTGAGTAGCATTATTTCTTTATGTGACAATTTGATTTAAAGTGTTAGCTAAGACATACGGGACTGATTTTAAAGTCTGATCTTCCAACTCTAAATATATATATTAAAGACAAAAAAATACTTATAAAATACTGATTTGTCATAAAACCCGGATCTAGTTAAATGTATCTGGGATAAAATCGACAAGGTTTATGAACTGATTTGCAATCTCCAAATGACTATTACCAAAGACTTTTTTATAAGCACAAATGAAAAGGTATTTGAGACTGAAATGACTTAGAAAAAAGGATACTCAAGGACTGAATTTATATGCTTTAATTCCTACTAGTCGCATACAATCGAGACTAAAATTTAATGACTAACTCGAGTATCTAGGACTGGGTATTTAGGACTAATTCGGGACTAGCAAAATCGTCCCTGACATCCATTAGACTAACCTTGTGTAATTTGTAACTACACATAACACATATTTACACTGTGTAGTTTACAGTATGCACATGTGTTACTGATTTGACGGATTAGAGACTAATTTTTCAGTCTCAAATACCCCACTTTTTGTAGTAATTTTAAACAGATTCTTTTGTCCTTCTTATTGTAGATTGAAATTTCTTTAGTCCTTGATCAGTTTTAGAATTCTCTCTTTCGTTTCTTTGTTATTTCCTTTGAATTCGACTAATGTACAAATAAGTACTAATATCCTTATAAAATGTATGTAAATTGAAATTAAAACGTATTTGAAGTGTACAAACAGAAAAGGCAAAATCTCACGTGAAAGTAAGGTTTAAAGTGAGAGATTATCAAATATTACATATATCCGATAGTATAAAGACTGTATGCATTATCTATACTATATATATATTCATTTGAGGAGGGCAAACATGTCATTTTACATAATCTCTTAAAATTAAGAGATGTGCATCTCTTCATGCACAAGGTACAATCTATTACACAATCTCTTATTGCTTTCCTTGACCAGAGTTGCTTTTCAAAATTCAAAACCCTAAAGCGAGTTGCAGAAACAGCGACGGTAACCTCGACGCGTTAACGAGCTTGATAGCCTCATCGTCGGCTTACTTGCCGGTGGAATTCGACGTCTCTGCCGGAGTTTCGCCGTTCCGTTGCATCACGCTGGACGCATTGCAGATCACAGCGTCGGAGATGATTTGCAGGTTCACACACATAGGTATCTCCATCAAAACTGTTATCTTCTTCAAAGACTATTCGTTCAATTTTTTCAATAATAAACAATGTCTACAAATACAATTTCTTAATCATCTCGATGATCAACACCAAGTACACGCCATTGATTTACACCATCATCCCTAAATAACTTCACAATTTTCCATAATTCGTGTTCCAAATTGACCTTATCAACCAACGATTTACACCCAATTCTCAAAAACCTCAAAATTTCAGTCCAGTAGTACAATCGGATCTTAAAAACCCCCAATTTATCATTATAATTCATCCCCATCTCTTGACAAATTACCACCAAAATTGGGGTTTTGGTGAGCCCTAATCTTTTGCTATTGTTCTGTTTTCTTGATTGTTTCAGTTTCTGATGTGGGTTTTGGATTTTAACTCAATTTAGTGTTTATTCGTCGGCTGTGGTGGTTCTTTGCAGTTTATATGGAGCGAAGATGGTGGATAACTTTGAGGATTACAATTTGTTTGTTTGTGGGTTCAACTGGTAGAGGTAACAATTGTAGGTTTTCAAGAATAGCTTTTTGAATTGTGTATATATGAAAGTATTTGGTGGTACACGAAATCAATAATCGGATAAGACACGAGATGATCTTTTTGTTAAAAGAGTAAAGGTAGGTGATAATTTTGGATACCACAAAAATGTGGATAAAAAAGATCATTGGTGACATCATAATGCTAACTCTATTATATGAATGTCACATGCTATTCTTAGATTTAATTGACCATGCTTGGTGATGACCTGATGATAAGTTAGAGTTTTAACCATATAATCAGAAGTTTGAATACTGTTTTAAGGCCTAAAAGTCAATTATAATACTCAAAGTAGCTTCATTTCAGTTTTCTATTTTATGCAATTGGTTATTTAGACGTCTAATTCTCTGTGTAGGAAATCATTTATCTCTAAACTTGCTAGGAGTTGTTTAATTTGCAAGCTTTTTTTGGACACAGGACTTAGAATCAAGCATAAGGTTGACTCGCCGGGATACAATCACACACTCACCAGAATTCTGGTTGAATATGCTTCTGCAGTAAGTTCACTCTGTTAATTATGCACTATAAAAAGGGCATGTGTGAACACAATAAGTTAACAACGTGTCAATGTGAGACATTATGGATTGGCCAAGTTAAATACAGCTAAATATGGTAACCAGAAGTTGCCTTTATTCATGCAGGTTTACATTTCAGATTTAACAGATCTTTTTACCTGGACGTGTTCAAGATGCAATGGCCTAACCAAGGTATCTGTTGTTATGATAACTAATAGTTTCACCATGTGTTGATTTTTGAAGAAAATAAAATGAAACTACAACTATAGTTCATTTACTTATGTTTAATATTTTAGTCTTCCTTGTGAACTTAAACACAATGCTCAAATCAGCTAATGTCTAGTGTTATCTTGAATCAGGGATTTGAAGTTATAGAGCTCATTGTTGATGTTCAGAACTGCTTGCAGGTACATCTGTTTTGTACTGTTTTAGTGGCATTGACTTGAAAAGGTCTTTCCAGTATGTCATAATTTTTCCTGGTTCACACAGTTGTATATACTGACTGAATGCGGATTGCAGGCATTTGTTGGGGTTGCAGATGATCTTAATGCTATTGTTATTGCATTCAGAGGCACTCAAGAAACCAGGTAATGATTTAACTGTTGCTCATTTATTCGTTGATTTGTTTTGGTCTTTAATTTAATATAAGATTTAGGTTTAAAAGGTAAAACCTTAAATTCATGTTTGAGTAACATATATATGATCACAGTATACAGAATTGGATTGAGGACCTATTCTGGAAGCAACTCGACTTCGATTATCCTGGTTGCACAGATGGCAAGGTGTGTGTTGCAATATCTGTGCTTATTGTGCTTGCACCTGTGAAGGCTGTGATAAATTATTTCATCTTTGGTTCCAATATTCCAGGTGCATCATGGATTTTTTTAATGCTTACAATAATACAGTTTTGTGTTCGGGAATTCTTGACGGTGTTAGGAGAGCAAGAGAAGTATATGGAAACCTCCAAATCATGGTGACCGGGCATTCAATGGGCGGGGCTCTGGCGGCTTTTTGTGGATTGGATCTTGCGGTAATGATGATCATACTATCTCTTCACCTTACAATATGTACCTTGCTTTTTGTTGATCTTTTGTTACTTCTATTTGATAGCATTGCAACCAAATAATTGTTAAATAACTATTTATGAAACAAACGATTAGAGACAAGAAAAGAAGCCCACATGAAGTCCTAAATCATGTTTAGGTTACCATTACTAAATATCCGAGTTCAAGATTTCCATATTTAGTTTTAGATTTTGTTGTTATTCAGAATGTCCCTGATGAAGAATCTTAAGGGGATTTTCAATCTACACCCAAGAATCTAGAATATGTCTCATGTTCAGAAGTTTAATTTCATGTCTTAATAGATTATCTAAATTGGTCTAAGTTTTTTGTTTGAATTGTATGCCATAATTGAATTTTTGTTAAGCCATAAGCAAAATTTATATAATGAAGATGTCTAATCTATGTTACAAACATATATATTAGTTAAAGATAATCATTACATGTACAACAATGTGTTTTTAGTTGCATATGGATTGGGAAGCTGCAGAAGACAAAAAAGTAATCGACGCTCTTCAATCTGAGGTTGTTTTTTCTTCTTTAAATACAACGAGAATAATGTGTGTGTAAGCTGCCAGAGTAGTCGACCTTTTCTATGTATATCATTATGGACAAAAACATGCCCAATGACAAAAACAACCTTATTTTACCATTCTGTTTGTTTTTGTTCTTTATAAATTACATATTGTTTTCTTGGTAGGTGTTAGATATGATTAAAAACCCTCATTACTTGCATCGTATGACTGTTATTCATGCAATTTCACTACTTGCACCTGTTATGGGGTCAGAAATCACTTGTTGTAAATTGCTTCCTGTGTTGGTTGATGCCTCCAAAGACAGGTGAACGCAGTTTTTGAGGTTTATCTTTATTATTTTTCTGCATTTTGTTGCTTATATACCACAAATTGTGTTATTTCAGAGTGCCAAATATCAAATTCAATGTAGCAAAGGCCTTACAATCCGGTAAGCTATAATTCTATGTGTATTTGTTTCGTTATGCACTATGACCTATTACAAACTTTCTATTGAAGCCATACATCCATCAATTGGGTCAACAAGCAAGCAATGATCATAATGAGGCTCATCAGGTCAATATATAAACCTACTTGAAATGGGAGCTGGTAATTAAGCTGCAAAATAAGTTTTTTGGTTAGTTTGAGGTTTAAATTACATCAATTTTTGTGGATTGTATCTGTATAAATTAATCTGGTTATAACTGAAGATGGGGTTCCCTGAGCTGACATGGTAGCAACAGCAAGCTTTGAGGGGCTACTGTCACCAGGTTCCTCTTTAGCAGGATTGTTGTTACGCTTTGAAGAACCCGTATTATTATTAGCCTTTGGTGCAAGAACATGGGAACTTTCATCTTCAATCTATTCACAACAAAACAAACAACCACCACATAAATAATCAAACTCCCACAGCTAAGGTACACTTGTCACTCATTACATGATTGCAGTCTTTGGAATTTACTAAGTGGGTGTCATTACAGGTCAGACAAATATAATAACTTTGACATATCCTAATTATCCAAACAGAACTCTTAATAGCTGGGGTTGGGAAAACAACAATTGCAGAAGGATTAGCTATTCGTGTTTCAGATGCAAATGTTCCGGTGTTTCTCTTGGTGGGCAGTGAGTTTTATAAACTGGGTATATGTTCTTTTTATTTCAACTTATTTGTTTTTTTTATTGCAGACAAAGTGGGTTATGTCATTGGATATTGGTTTGTTGATTTCTGGTGCAAAAGAGAGGGGAGAATTAGAGGGACGTGTAACTTCCCTAATTAGGGAGGTTAAGGAGTCCGGTTAGCACACATTTATACTTTTAAGTTCATCATCATGTTCTATTAAAACTGACAAGTTTAGCCTGTTTACTGATAAGCGAGTCCATTGGGTCTTTAAATGCATAACAAGTCAAACGGGTAAAATAAAGAATGAGCAGTAATGGAAATGGGTTCTTCAAAAGTTGCCAAAAATGTATTTATAGTATGTAAAACCTCCTAAATCAAAAGTACCCTTGAAAGTTATATTATTATTGAATTTATATAGTTTTTGTAATATGGCATTGCAGGCAATTTGATTCTTTTCATTGATGAAGTTCATACCTTAATTGGGTCGGGTACCGTTGGAAGAGGTAACAAGGGATCTGGACTTGACATTGGTAATCTTTTGAAGCCATCCCTTGGGAGGGGTGAATTACAGGTTATTTTTTTCGCTCAAACCATTTAAAGCTTTTGATTCCTAAATTCAATTTCCATTTTCTTTCTATGAAGTAAAGTAGACCAGTTTCATTCTTTGCTATTTGTTTAGGACATGGATATGCATTCTGTAGTTGATTATCTAATTATTATGATTTGAAATTGCGTTGAGTAGTTTTTTAAGTTTGGATAAACATATTCCACATATGATTATCTTAGAAATTATTGGTTGGATAAATATCTAAAAATCTTCATACCAGCTATTGATTTTCATTTGGTAAAATAAAAACCGTCTAATTACTCTTCCTTTTAATCTAATTTGAGGAAAGATTACTCTCATTTTCTTACATAGTTTACATTATTTAAAATAACGAAATGGTGTCAAGCATTCAAACAACCGATTCTCTAATTATTACAACTTAAAACACACACAAACACATGTAACATGTTTTCTTACAGTTCCTTTTATTACACCTGTTTATCTGGCTTTTCAATATTACCCAATCACTTAAACATGCATGTCCAAGCACCCCCTAATTTTATGTGATATTAATCCTTTTCATAACCAAAAATATTTATATTATAGTGTATTGCATCTACAACTATGGATGAGTAAAGATTGTATTTTGATAAAGATCAAGCATTGGCACGTAGATTCCAACCTGTATTAATTGAAGAGCCGAATCAGGTAACTTGATTACATCTATACACAAGTACATTTGATCTATTTGTTAATATCATAAACAGTGACATTAATGTTGAAACTGTTAAATAAAAAAAACACAGGAAGATGCAGTCCGGATTCTGATGGGTTACAGGAAAAATACGAGGCTCATCATAAATGTAAATACACATTGGATGCCATAAACGCAGCTGTTTACCTGTCAGCAAGATACATTCCAGATAGATATCTTCCGGATAAAGCCATTGATCTAATTGATGAAGCAGGCAGTTGTCACACCCTCAAATTTCCACAAACGGGGTATTACCGTTAGGCGTGTGACTTCCAGGATCTCAGCCACTAGTTATACAATCGACACGTTAATTGTAAAACATAATTCATTTTTGAAGTTTAATATTACCAAAGACCAAGTTTTTAAAGTAAACATAACAGAAGTTGCGGAAGCATAGTAAATCTTAATTGTTTAAATGGCGCAACACGCGCAAACCGAATAAATGAAAGTTACTGAAAATATTAAATAAGCCACGTGAGATAATAAATGCATGAGTGAATTCTCCTAATCATGCGCGTCTTGTGAACCTGAAAGAAACATGCTAAAGTGTCAACACAAGGTTGGTGAGTTCACAGGTTTTGATAAACAGAACATAAAGTAAACCGATACAGTAAACAATGTAATATCAGTAGGTAGCTAGTCTACTAAACCAGTTACTCAGTGTATGAAGTTCGAACCGAAGCTGACAATCGAAACTGAACGCCTCGGTTGTGAATACCAGGTCACAGCAACAGAACTTAGGTCAATTAAACACCTGTTTGACGAACGTTGTGCTAGCGCGACTAGCCCGGGTGGGGTTTGTCAAACCCAGTAGATCTACTTAGAATTGTCTCGCTATACTACATACATTAACGGTTCGAGAGTGAGGACTTTAGTGGTATCACACTAGTAAACCGGTGATATTACAATAATACTGATCAACGAAAATGAAATTGTTTCCACGTTTCTACTTGCGTAGTAACGGACCGAATGAAATTGTTTCCACGTTTCTACTTGCGTAGTAACGGACCGAATGAAATTGTTTCCACGTTTCTACTTGCGTAGTAACGGACCGAATGAAATTGTTTCCACGTTTCTACTTGCGTAGTAACGGACCGAAGGGCAAAGTATACGAACATAGTATCATGTATATGCAGTATCACAACAATCCAATATAATATAACGTTTATGAAAACAGCATGTTTCTCTCCCCCAAAAATAGTATAAAGTAAAAGTGGGGCTGTAAACTCACCTTGGATCGATGTAATGTATATGAACAAGAACTTCAAAGAATTGGGCAACGCACGATCAAACACGTTCAATACCTATTATTGTTTGTAATGGAGTCTTTAATATAATACGAATATATTTGGTAAGGTTTGGGTCGATTTGATTTAACACGTGGCACACACACAATTAGATGTATATATATGTTATAATATTTTTATAGATTTGTATTAATAAATAATTATCAATAAGCATTAAGTTTTACCAAATAATTATTTATATTTTGATTTTACTAAAAGGGTTTCATATATGTATTTAAATATTTTTAGAATTAAATATAAAAATGATATGGTTTAATTATATAATTTATAATTATCCAAGAATATTTACAAATAAGGATAATCACATTTATAGTATTTTGATTAATAATACGGTATTAATATATTTTACAAGAAATAACCCACAATTTCATTTGTAAATAATTGTGAATTTATAAAATATATTAATCTATATTTAAATATAATGTTTATTTTATAGAAATAACTGTTTATAATATTTATAAATAATTTACGTATAATTTCTATGATTTTTATGATTATTGCATAGTTATACATGATTTAGAATTTATTTTACAAAAATAAGTATTTGTAATACTTTTAAATAATATTTTATAAAATTTTATTAAAGTTTTTAAATAAAATAAATTCACAGGAAACTGTTTTGTAAGATTTAAAATAAGGGAAACTTATAAAATTTATTTTTATAATTTTTAGGAATTTTTCCATATTTTTAAAGTATTTTAAAAAGCTTAAAAAAATAAAACAAATAAAACGAGGCTGCCCGGGGTCGAACCCGGGTCCTCTCCCTGCATACACACACACCGAACCAGTGAACCAAGGCACAAGGCCGCGATAGGAATCCATTTCCAATTCTTTTAAACACACCTTTAAACCAATCCCAATTTCCCAAGAACCCTAGAATGAAACCGATTCAATTGAAGATCAATTCGATGTTAATAACCAGATTAAGGTTAGGGCTTTTAATCCCCATGATAAACCGAACATATAGGTGTGTTTAATTACCTGATTCGAAGTTAAATTGATGATGAACACTACGAAGAACAGTCGCGGCTTTGCCAGAATCTGTTGGAGTGGAATTTGTTGATGATAATCGAATTAACTTGTAGGAAGTTTCTAATGGCTTTAAAGATAAAAAGCCCTCTGTTAATTTCAGGGAATAGAACTCAGAAGGTGGGTATCGACTATGTTGCAGGTCGCGGCTTTAAGAGAATTGAAAGGAATGTTTCTCATTTGTTTCAAGTAGGATTGTGAGTTGTGTTTGATTAAGAACAGATCGATGACTATTTATACTGGATTAATTCGATTATTATTATCGTTTGAGTGGAACTTGTTAGGTATGTGTTAGTGGGTTCGATTAGTGGCCAATTACTTAAAATCCGGACAGCTTTTCCCCGATTAATGCCTGTACTATTGTTGCATTCTGTCCTACGAGCATTTTGGTGTATTGTGGGGCTTGAAAGGCCGGCTTTTCAGTGAGTTCGAGAGTCGCCGGTGCCGCGCCGGAGCTTCGCCGGCCGGCGACCGGAAAAACGGGTAAGGTGGGCGGGGGTTTGGGTTGTAATTATCAATTTACACTTTTGGTCCCTGTGGTTAGAATGGTTATCATTTTATGTAAAAACTTTTGAAACAAGTTTTAAAAATTGCAAAACTACCCCCTTAAACTTTATTATTATCATTTATTATCATTATTATCATTATTATTATTATTATTGTTATTATTATTATTTTTATTATTATTATTATTATTATTATTATTATTATTATTATTATTATTATTATTATTATTATTATTATTAATCTTACTAAATAATAACATGGGTTAATTTGCGATAGTATTAACCGAAAGAAAAAAAAATTCGGGTTGTCACATTATCCCCTTGTTGAAGAAATTTTCATCCCGAAAATTAGAACACACGCGTTAACGAACTACTAGTAAGCAAGATGGTCAGTGAGTAAGCTGATTAGTTATCTAGGACATAGGTAAGATAGGGTCTCCGGGAGTTTCTGAACAAACCGTAAACCAAAGAACGTAAGGTTTCGTGAGAGCTATTTCTTGCTCACGGTGTAGATACGATGACTTATACTGACTACATCGTTACCACCCAACCAAATTCACCGGACTTAGCATGCACGACAAATTACAATTACGTGTGCACCCGTAATGGTAATTTGCTTTGCATGATCACCCCGGTTCCTCCTATCAGGTTAACATATCTTGTCAAGTACAGTGGTCATCAATGATAGAAGTACCAAGTATGTATGTATTATATCGGGGTTGATTAATCAAAGTATACGAAAGGATCAGTAAAGTTTTGGGAATCATTGACACGCCAAGGTAATTTGGCCCATTTGCCTTAGAGACCTGTGTATTGACCATAGTTTATCACTCATCCCAGAAATCCCCAGGTAAGCATACCAGGTCTCGCAATGAGATATATGCGATATGCTTGCCTTAGCCCGAGGGCCTTTTGCCAGGAAATCCAGAATACAGGTGTCTATGTGTCACACAAATCACGAAGAACATTTAGGCGACGTCAAATGCACACAAACTCTCCCGTGACTCACAGCAACTTGGAGCCACCCTCCCTGTAGATGAACACTTACAGGAAGACGCCAAAGCAAACAGTTCTTGAGCAGGTAAAAAAAACTAGTAAGGCATGCAAACAAAACCAACTAACAAAACTAAACGTGTCTATATGCGTGTAACTAAGGCAACGGCTATAGTCTAAATGCAATGCAAATGAGATGCAATGTCAATTTAGTTCGCTATAACCTGGCTCTGATACCAATCTGTCACACCCTCAAATTTCCACAAACGGGGTATTACCGTTAGGCGTGTGACTTCCAGGATCTCAGCCACTAGTTACACCAAACGACACGTTAATTGTAAAACATAATTCATTTTTGAAGTTTAATATTACCAAAGACCAAGTTTTTAAAGTAAACATAACAGAAGTTGCGGAAGCATAGTAAATCTTAATTGTTTAAATGGCGCAACACGCGCAAACCGAATAAATGAAAGTTACTGAAAAATATTAAATAAGCCACGTGAGATAATAAATGCATGAGTGAATGCTCCTAATCGTGCGCGTCTTGTGAACCTGAAAGAAACATGCTAAAGTGTCAACACAAGGTTGGTGAGTTCACAGGTTTTGATAAACAGAACATAAAGTAAACCGATACAGTAAACAAAGTAATATCAGTAGGTAGCTAGTCTACTAAACCAGTTACTCAGTGTATGAAGTTCGAACCGAAGCTGACAATCGAAACTGAACGCCTCGGCTGTGAATACCAGGTCACAGCAACAGAACTTAGGTCAATTAAACACCCGTTTGACGAACGTTGTGCTAGCGCGACTAGCCCGGGTGGGGTTTGTCAAACCCAGTAGATCTACTTAGAATTGCCTCGCTATACTACATACATTAACGGTTCGAGAGTGAGGACTTTAGTGGTATCACACTAGTAAACCGGTGATATTACAATAATACTGATCAACGAAAATGAAATTGTTTCCACGTTTCTACTTGCGTAGTAACGGACCGAATGAAATTGTTTCCACGTTTCTACTTGCGTAGTAACGGACCGAATGAAATTGTTTCCACGTTTCTACTTGCGTAGTAACGGACCGAATGAAATTGTTTCCACGTTTCTACTTGCGTAGTAACGGACAGAAGGGCAAAGTATACGAACATAGTATCATGTATATGCAGTATCACAACAATCCAATATAATATAACGTTTATGAAAACAACATGTTTCTCTCCCCCAAAAATAGTATAAAGTAAAAGTGGGGCTGTAAACTCACCTTGGATCGATGTAATGTATATGAACAAGAACTTCAAAGAATTGGGCAACGCACGATCAAACACGTTCAATACCTATTATTGTTTGTAATGGAGTCTTTAATATAATACGAATATATTTGGTAAGGTTTGGGTCGATTTGATTTAACACGTGGCACACACACAATTAGATGTATATATATGTTACAATATTTTTTATAGATTTGTATTAATAAATAATTATCAATAAGCATTAAGTTTTACCAAATAATTATTTACATTTTGATTTCACTAAAAGGGTTTCATATATGTATTTAAATATTTTTAGAATTAAATATAAAAATGATATGGTTTAATTATATAATTTATAATTATCCAAGAATATTTACAAATAAGGATAATCACATTTATAGTATTTTGATTAATAATACGGTATTAATATATTTTACAAGAAATAACCCACAATTTCATTTGTAAATAATTTGTGAATTTATAAAATATATTAATCTATATTTAAATATAATGTTTATTTTATAGAAATAACTGTTTATAATATTTATAAATAATTTACGTATAATTTCTATGATTTTTATGATTATTGCATAGTTATACACAATTTAGAATTTATTTTACAAAAATAAGTATTTGTAATACTTTTAAATAATATTTTATAAAATTTTATTAAAGTTTTTAAATAAAATAAATTCACAGGAAACTGTTTTGTAAGATTTAAAATAAGGAAAACTTATAAAATTTATTTTTATAATTTTTAGGAATTTTTCCATATTTTTAAAGTATTTTAAAAAGCTTAAAAAAGTAAAACAAATAAAACGAGGCTGCCCGGGGTCGAACCCGGGTCCTCTCCCTGCATACACACACACCGAACCAGTGAACCAAGGCACAAGGCCGCGATAGGAATCCGTTTCCAATTCTTTTAAACACACCTTTAAACCAATCCCAATTTCCCAAGAACCCTAGAATGAAACCGATTCAATTGAAGATCAATTCGATGTTAATAACCAGATTAAGGTTAGGGCTTTTAATCCCCATGATAAACCGAACATATAGGTGTGTTTAATTACCTGATTCGAAGTTAAATTGATGATGAACACTACGAAGAACAGTCGCGGCTTTGCCAGAATCTGTTGGAGTGGAATTTGTTGATGATAATCGAATTAACTTTGTAGGAAGTTTCTAATGGCTTTAAAGATAAAAAGCCCTCTGTTAATTTCAGGGAATAGAACTCAGAAGGTGGGTATCGACTATGTTGCAGGTCGCGGCTTTGAGAGAATTGAAAGGAATGTTTCTCATTTGTTTCAAGTAGGATTGTGAGTTGTGTTTGATTAAGAACAGATCGATGACTATTTATACTGGATTAATTCGATTATTATTATCGTTTGAGTGGAACTTGTTAGGTATGTGTTAGTGGGTTCGATTAGTGGCCAATTACTTAAAATCCGGACAGCTTTTCCCCGATTAATGCCTGTATTATTGTTGCATTCTGTCCCACGAGCATTTTGGTGTATTGTGGGGCTTGAAAGGCCGGCTTTTTAGTGAGTTCGAGAGTCGCCGGCGCCGCGCCGGAGCTTCGCCGGCCGGCGACCGGAAAACGGGTAAGGTGGGCGGGGGTTTGGGTTGTAATTATCAATTTACACTTTTGGTCCCTGTGGTTAGAATGGTTATCATTTTATGTAAAAACTTTTGAAACAAGTTTTAAAAATTGCAAAACTACCCCCATAAACTTTATTATTATCATTTATTATCATTATTATCATTATTATTATTATTATTGTTATTATTATTATTTTTATTATTATTATTATTATTATTATTATTATTATTATTAATCTTACTAAATAATAACATAGGTTAATTTGCGATAGTATTAACCGAAAGAAAAAAAAATTCGGGTTGTCACAGCAGTAGAGCAAGAATGGCTACTTTTAGATAGGAAAAAGAACAAGTTGACATACTTTCAAAATCTCCTGATGCTTATTGGCAAGAAATTAAAGTTGTCCAGGCCATGCATGATGTGGTCATGAGTCGTTAGATTGCTTGGTACTATGTTTATGACTTGAGTTTTCTTATTCGTGTGCTTAGATATTTATTTTGAAAGTACTATGTTTATGAAAAATATATTCTTATTCGTGTGTTATTATTTAATTGAGTTTTGTGATGCTCATGACATAAATAGATTATACAATAGAAGCATAATCTATGTCGATGTCGATGTCGTCACCGCATGTATTCAGAAAACAAATATCGCATTGTGAAATATGTCGATGTCGTCGCCGCCGCATCGCGCGGGTTCCTTACTAGTGTACGTATGTATGTATGTATACAGATTAGGAATGAGCATATAAACGTCAAAGTAGCTTCATATATGGGTAACTAAAATGGATGTTTGTTTAGAGTGACAACTCAAAAGGCAATATGACTCCCGCAAGAATTTAAAAAATTGAATATCAAATTATACCTCTCAATCAAAAATTCAACATCAATATAGTTATATTTTGCATTATAAATTTAATAAACCAATGTTACTATAATAAATGGTTGGGGTTAGATGAAGTGTTAAATACGTAAGAGTTAGAATGATATTCTCACCCAGCCAAATGTTATGGGTTTGACTCTTTAGTGTTGCAAATCTAGACTATATTATTGTTGCTTATTGTATTATTGATAGTCTAGGTGTGACTAATAAATTCTTTACTAAAATAAATAAATAACTTATGTAGACACATGTCGACTTTGTAACGCATTGGATCTCTAATTATAGTTAACTAGCCTAACGTCCCGTGTGTTACACGGATTGAAAAAACTAAAATAACGAATATTTACAATTAAAAATAAGAACTAATATTAATAATCTTCTAATATATAAGAATAATATATAAGAATGATATATAAGGATGCGAAATTTAAGGGATGCAAAATTTTCATTAAAACAACTTTTCGCTATATGAATGACACGTGGCAATAACTTTTTGAGAGTGTGCCATGTGACAACATATAACTTAAAAGCTAATAATTTATTAAAACATAAAATTGATAAAATGTTATAACAAACTTAGCTGCAAAAATGAAGAAACATGCCAACTTAAATTGTATTGTGATTGTATATAAAATTTAATTATGAAAAACTAATCTCTTAACATTATGTTTGAAAATTTAGATTCTGTTTACCATAATTTTGGTTTAAAATCATTGTACATATACTACAAAATGGCTTTTTATTTTCTTAAAATAAATTATGAGGAATACAAATAATGGTTTCCATTTTAACATTTATTTGAATATAAAATAAAAATGATATTAATTTAAACTTTAGAAATTTTTTTATTTTAGGGAAACAAATTAAGAGAAATTTTTTAACTTTAAATGAGTGTTTAATATGATGATAAGTGTCAATATTTGTTTAAGAATTTGACATGTGTTAAAGGGTGTTTAATACGATGACAAGTGGCAAAACCCTTTTTTTATTATATATAAAGATTTTAACCTTTTAAACGAGTACGATTAAAATAATCATCCCATGGGCAACGACAAATAATAACATGTAATGAGTTCTCATTAAAATCATGAATTATAGTTTAATTAGTAGTGATTAATTATATAGAGAAATTTATTTGAACTATGTTGAACGTTTATTAATCAATCGTTAACTAATTAAATATATTATTAAATGGCTTTAACTAATTAAAGGATAAATAATATATAAGGTTTTAAATGAAATTATGATTATTGCATATTAATTTTTAAAGGTTAATAATTTAAAGGACTAAAATCTAAAACTTTGAGATTAATTATGTAATTTTGAACATATAAAGAAGGGGATTGGGAAAACCTAATCCCCATTCTTGTAGCCGTCGCACACACAACCCCCCTCCGCCCTTCGGTCGACCGCTAACTATTGTAATCGGGTCTTAAATTTGATTAAGAAATTAAGCATGAAAATACTAAACATGTGTCTTGTGAATATTGTAGATGTCTAACAAAATGAACCTCATTAATCCTCTCTCTAAAGTCTATCCTTGAAAATGACAAACTCAACAACTTTAACTTTATGAATTAGTTCACGAATTTGAAAATTATTCTCAGTACAGAAAACAAGATGTGTGTTCTTGAAATATTAATTCCTGAAGAACCTACTACCCAACTGGAGTAGCCCATCGGAATCAGGAAATGCATGTAGATGACTCCATAAAGTCTCTTGTATCATGCTTGCTTTCATGATTACAAAACTTTTGAAGAATCTAAAAAATATATAAGCATTCAATATGATTGAGCACCTAAAGAAAATATTCCAATAGCTGGCTCGTTATGAGCCGTTTGAAGTGATGAAGTCACTTATTACTACTACAATTCAAGAGGGTTCTTCGGTCGGCACTCATGTGTTGAAGATAAAGGGTTATGTTGATCACTTAACATGTCTTGAAGCCCCAATTGAGTAAATAGCTGGCTGGGATATTATCGTCAACCCATTACTCAAATCATACAATTCATCATGAACTATAATATCAATGTTTGGCACAAGACCCTCTTAAAGTTGCATCTGATACTTAAAACTACTAAAATCTACATACCAAATTCTAGCAAACTTGGTATTATGATGGTGATCAAAGAAGGTGGAGTTAGAAAGCCTATTGCCAAGGAAAAGATAAAAAGATCTTAAAGGCAAGGCACGCATAAGATTGTTACCACTAAGAAGAATCCTTTGAATGATGTTAAGAACTTTTATTATGATGAAACCGGGCACTGGAAAAGGAACTGCCCTAAATACATTGCTGAGCTAAAACAAAAGAAGTCTTCTAAAGCAGGACCTACAGGTATAATTTGTAACTCCTCTAAAAATCTCCCAAGAACAATACACACGATCTCAATCTTGTGAACGCGGAATATAAACAAGATTGGAGTAGAAAAGAAGATTGGATTGAACAATAAATGCTTTTGCGATTGAAACAAACAACCTATTACAGGTCTTGTGCGATTTCGCACAGATATGTATGATTATCAATGAAAAGCTTAATTACAAAACGAAATCTAGCTATTTATACTAAACACATGGTTCTCGCGCGAGATACCTTTCGCGCGGCCTTGACTTTCGCGTGGCAGCTGTTCTCGCGTGGAGGCTTGTCTCGCATGGGCTGCTTCTCGCGTGACTTATTCCTGTCGCGTGGATCTGGTTTCGCATATGATGTTTTACCGAGCCTTGATTTGTCTTCTACAATCTCCCCTAGGCTCGGTGAAACATAATCAATCAAAGTCAACATTCGCCTTCTTGTAAGATCCAGCATAGGCATACCACTTATTTCTCAGGATCCGGTCAATCATCCATACGTACTGGCAAGATAGAAAATAAACAGACTCATCAGCTGAGATAGGGCAGTGTAACAGCTTGAATAAGTCGTCTTTGTCAAACTTCATTAAGTCTGCTGGATCAATAATTCGATAAGACCTGTCTATACATCTGATCACAGCGTGACAGGAATCCTTTTCACATCTCTAAGATAAAAGTTGCTTCAAAGAGTTTGGAGGAACTGGAGCATGCACAGGGACTTTTCTGATAAATTTTGGATGTTGATAGACTCGTATCTTCATAGGAGCTTTGGTATTATCATCAATTCTTGTTAAGTCATCTATCAACTTCGATTTTGCAGTCTTAAAGTCTTTGAAATTTGTGCGCATCTCCCTTCTTATCATGGATCTCATGAGCTCAGCTTCACTGTAATTACTCTCATTGAAGAATGGAGCTTTGCCCATGGAGTATAAATCAGCAGCACGTAAAGTATGGAAATCTTGAGTGCTCTTTAGATAATCAATCTCTCCATTTCTTCTCTTTATAACATACATCCTTTTCTCACCATCATAAGCCCAGCTAATAACGTGAGACATTTCACCATACTTTTGTTTTAGCTTTGATATAAACAGAAAGTGAGCTTCAGTAGGTGGTGGTGGTGCCTTGAACTGTAAACCTCCTCTAGTGTATAAGGTAATCTGACCAGTAGTATTTGTGTTTATAGCATCAGTAGGAGTTTCACCACTCACAGTCTCATTGGGAATTTCACCTTCTTCAAGATTGATGTCTTTGAAAAGCTCATGAAGGTTGTTCCCAAAAATGTCTGTATACTCATTCTGCTCTTCCAGATCATCAAAAATATCAAGTTCTTCTTCAACAGTTTCAGATGAAGTTTGTTGAAAAGAATATAATTCCTTTTCATACACACTTTCTGTGGCAGGGTCCAATGGATCATATCCTTCTAGATCACTAACACTTGGTCTATCGACATTGTCAGTGTTAGTCTCTCCAGTAGGACTTGAAGAAGAACCTGTAACATTACCTCCATCATTATCATCTCCGTCATCATTATTACCATCATCACTTCTATCATCTCCACCATCATCATCATCACCATCATTTCCACCATCGTCATCATCATTATCATCATCATTTTCACCTTCATCCTCATCATCATCATCTTCATTATCATCAGAATCAGCATAATCAACTAACTCTTCATCCTCCTGTTCATCAACAATAGGCATAGAAATCATGTGTTCCGGCTCAACGAATGCTGTAGATGTGTAAGTTTCGGTGATAGGTACTTCAGATGAAACAGGAACATCTTCAGTAGTGCTACCACTTTGCTGTACAGTAGATGCTTGTGCTTCGTTGACCGTTTCCTTCTCAGGAACAGTATCAGTAGGAGGTGGACTTGGAGAGCGTCTACTTGATTCACCAATTACTGTAGTAGACCTTATGATAGGAGGCTGATGAAAGTAAGTCTGAGAAATGAATTCTCTCAGCTCGTTCAGTTGCCTCTCCAATCCAGAAGTGTAGTCAAACATGCTTTTCATTTGTTGCTCAAGAGATGCTAATCTTGTATCTTTGATAGCTGAGTCAAGATGAATCATGTTGATCAGATTTGTCTTTTCATCATTGCCTTTCTTTAACTCAGCAATCAATTTCATATTCTCAAAATTCTCTTTCTCCAGGTTCTTTATTCTTTCTTCCAACGTGATAGAACCTGGAGTGCTTGTTGATTCCTCTCTCCTCTGAAACTCAGGAGGAGTATTCAAGAGTGTATCTACATCAAACTCTAGATTTTCTTGATGAGGTGGTGTAGAGAAACCTGAGCCAGAAATATTAGCTGCTCCAGAAACAGGAACTGTTTCTGTTTCAGGAGCAGAAGAAGTCACATTTGCTGACTGATCTTGCTCTGTCTCGGTAACAACCACATGAGTTCGTGGTTTTCTTGGTACAATACCTCGTCCTCTCTTTCTAACTGGATAATCTCTCCTTTTAGCCATCCGTTTTCTTCGTGAGGATGTATTTGGTGACTCTTCAGGGACATAATCAGTATCCCTGTCTTCCTCATTTGGTCGAGAAGATGTTGGAGTAGAAGGGGTTGGATCAGTTTGGATCACATAGGGAACATTCCCTATTTGATCACTAGCAGTCTCGGAACTGGAAGCAGAGTGTACAACTTCTTCCATTCCTCCTTCACGTGCTGGCTCATCTTCAAATAGCTTCTCAATCTCTTCATCAATATTATCTCTAGTAGTGGAAGTAGAAGCACCATTCTGTGCATCATCAGCATGAGCACCTTCATCAAACTCATTAACATGTTCATCAATCTCAGAAAATTTGCCTATCTTCGCAAAACTTTCACCAGAGCATTTGTTTCCTCTGGCTCCAGTAAGATGAGTAAAAATCTCCTTCTTGATAGTCTGAACAACGTATTTAGGAGATCTCTGAGTGGCAAGCTCAGGAAAAGCATCATTGATGATCAGCTGGATGAATCTGGGATACATGATAAACTTTCTCCCTGGATTGGCCGTAGCGTTTTTCACCATCTCTTGAAATATAACTCCAGAAATACTGAATGGAGTATCATCCACCAGAGAAACCAATAACGATCCAAACACAGCACTAAGGCTATCCATTCCAGCCTTCAAATTACTCAAACAGTGAATTACCACATGAAATAAATATTTCCAGTATGGTGGTAACCACTTCTTCTCCAAACTTGGATATCTATACTCATAACCCATCCGAGATAGACAATCCATAACAACATCATCATCTAATCTTGTTGGTGCTCCCTCTTGGTCATTAAACAGAAGAACTCTGTTTAGTATGGCTTGAGAAACTATCACCCTTTTATCCTTTACAGTGGCTGTGATAATCTGGTTTCCAGCTTCGTCCTTTTCTAGAGCAGCAGTACTCCAGAAAGAATCTATCAATTCGGAATAGATGGCTGGATCAGCAGAAATAGAATAAACAATCCTTGAGTTTTTTAGCCCCTCAATCATAGAAGAAAATAATTCTTTTCCTTCCGGAACCTCATCCAAATATGCAACACAATTATGATTCTTGTTAAAGATCATTTGTGCCATCTGCATTGTCAAATAAGATCAAGATTAGAACACGCAGAATATAACTTAATTATGCATATAATTGCAACACTTAGAACAAAATTTATACTTACAAAATTTCATCACTTGTTAACAATTAATCATCTCAAATTTTAGTCACAAGTGTATACAAGTAATTCACTTAAGATTTTATCAACAAAAATGTTTATTAAGTGAAAACAAGTTGTAATTGATAAGTCCATTTGAGACAACAACAACAACACTTAGAAACAATGTCAACAATTTTCTGTTATGCGAAAAATCAACACTTGCAAAAATGAACAAGAGCGACAAATGTTAATGCGAAAACACATTTTACGTGACAAAACTGTCAATGCGAAAACTAAATTTGTGCGACAAATACAATTCATGCGACAGCACTGTTTTATGCGAAAGTAGTGTTCACATGAAATTACTTTGCGAAAACTTAGTTTAAGCAAAAACTTGTATGTCATGCGAAAACAAGACTCACGCGAGAACAAGGTTCACGCGACAAATCCATTTTTCGCGTCTGTTCAGATTCTTGTGAAAACAAGACTCACGCGAGAACAAGGTTCACGCGACAAATCCATTTTTCGCGTCTGTTCAGATTCTAGTGCGATTCGCACAACTCAAAGTTCAAATTAGCAGTTCACAAATCGATTTTAATCAATGAAGTTTAATCTATAGCTGTCGCCTAAGACTATAAGGTTGATTTCATCTTTCAATTTCATCATTTAAGTCCTTTTACTAAGATTTTAAATTCAAGTTGTTAGGTTCCCCTTAACATTGTACTTCTACAGTAATCAAGACAAATCATTTATACCTTCAAAATCACACTATGCACGTACTAGAATGAGATGTGAATCAAAATAACAGAATAAGAGTGATTTGGTGTATGCGAGAGGAGATTTCGGATTGTGAGCGAAAAGGGCTTTCGGGTAGCTTCTGTGCGAAATGTGATTTGGTCTTGAACAGTGTGAACTTTATATCCCTGACAAGTCACGCAACATGGACTTTCGCACGTCATTTGATTTCGCGTGACTTTCCTTTCTCGCACGCGATGAAAGATTTTTCAAAGTTTTCAAATTTTTCAATTTTTAAACTTTTACAAACCTTTACACAACTTTCAATCCTTTTATTTTCAATGAATTAATTCAACATAAAATGTTATTTACCAAGTGACCAATTAATTTAATGAATCTTCAATGTTCAAAAATTTTCTTGTTATTTATTTGTCCTAAAAATAAAAATAAAACACTATAAAAGTGAAATAAAAATAAACACTTACAAACACAATAACAAAAGAATGAAAACAATTAAAGAATCAAGATCGGATTTGCTTGTTTTGTATAAATTTTCATAATGAGATCATATAGTTCTTTTGTCAAGATAAGACTCTGTCCGGCTTTATTTAAAATAACTGGTTAAGTTGATTGTCAATATCTGTTGTCCACTTTAAACTTACACTTCATGTTTTACTCAGAAACATAATGAGTGATATATATCATGTTTTGTGTTGATTTAATTTATGTCAGTGGATCCCACAATCAGAACTTCTGTAAAGTAATTATTATCCTTCAAGACACTATTGAGATTTTTCAAGTCACCCCAATTTGACTTAAACCATGCATTGATGATCAGTGATACCATTTATTGTAATCCTAAATATAACTATTTGAGCATAACTAGCCTGAGAAATATTTCTTAACCCGGAATATTAACAAGTTTAAGGACTTACTGACAGCCATCCGGACTTACGTCTGCCCTCTCAAGATGTTTAGGACTTACAAGCCATTCGGACTTACATGCCCCATCTCTCGATTTTGCCTTCCAAAGTTAAGAACTATTCTCAAAATCAGAAAATATATACCATATAGTATGTATGTCATTTTAGACATATCTTTTGATTTGTTGTGCTTCTTGGCATCTTATATCCTATATGGCCTTTTCCTTTTGGCATCTTTTTGCTCAATTATTTTCTTTTTGTATTTTTCTCTTTTTGTTTCTTTTTGTATTTTTATCTTTTGTATATATATATATATATAGTTATGATAATCACTGAATCAATCATATACAGGCTTGAGTATGACAAGATTATATCTCTCAGTCTGTGTTAGAACATTTTTGGCATAGAATCCTGATATGTTCCCCACTAAATCATATTTCTTTAATTCAAGTGTAATCACTCAATTATGATCTTTTCATTTCTGAAAGCAAAGCCTATCAACATATCAAACATAATCCAAGTGTATTCGTATTTAAGCCTTTGAAAGTACTTATACTCGTTTTGAACTTTGTAATATCATTTCTCATTTAAGCATGAAAATTTCTTCTTTTCGATTTTGGCAATCCTTTGATCTTAACTCCCCCTAAGACCAAAAATATTTTTCAGAATTTGTTTTTCTAATTTTCTCCCCCTAAAATTGTGATTGTTCTTTTAATAAAAAGAAACAATTGCAATTTTATCCTCAAAAAAAATAATGAAAAATCTTTTTGTGAAGATTCATTAAACCAATTTATCCAAAGTTAATCATTCCCAATGATTGCACAAGGAAATCAAAACGAGAATGATCAAACGCCTTAGTAAATAAGTCAGCGATATTTTCAGTTGACGGCACTTGTTTTAGGTGAATAAGTTTACGATCAAAACAATCGCGGATAAAATGGATGCGGATGTCAATGTGTTTAGTTTTTGAGTGTTGAATGGGATTTTTCACGATGTTTAAAACTGCCGTGTTATCACACCAAATTGGTGTGTCATAAATGTTGAGACCATAATCGAGAAGTTGTTGCTGAATCCAGACAAGCTGGGAACAACAACTCGAAGCAGCCACATATTCAGCTTCGGCAGTGGATGTGGATACAGTGTTCTGCTTTTTACACTGCCAAGAAATGAGTCGGTTACCCAAGAATTGACATCCTCCTGTGGTCGATTTCCTGTCTAAGTTACAACCACCATAATCACTATCAGTATAAGCAAATAAATTGAAATCGGAATTTCGAGGATACCAAAGACCAAGTTTAGGTTGACCCTTGAGATACTTGAAAATCCGCTTGACAGCTTTCATGTATGATTCCTTTGGATCACTTTGATAGCGGGCACACTGACAAACAGGGAACATGACATCCGGCCTGCTTGCAGTGAGATACATGAGGGAACCAATCATCGATCTGTATGCAAAACTATGTTCCGTTGTCACTTCTGATGCATTTTACCTTTTTCTCAGTCTGATTCTCCACCAAAGTAATGAACTTGATCAAGAGGTGTGGAGTTTCATCCTTAGATGCTAAGAAAAACACCCAAGTAAATCTAGAAAAGTCATCAGTAACAACCAGACAGTAAGATCTTCGACCCAAGCTTAAAACACTTACTGGACCAAAAAGATCCATGTGTAAGAGTTGTAAGATTGATTCGACTGAGTTATGTGCAACAGGTTTATGAGGAAGTTTATGTTGTTTACCCTTTGAACATGACAAACAATGTTCAATTAATTGAAATTCTTTTTCGGGTAAACCAATAACATGATTTCCACGTACAAGTTTATTCATGTTTTTAAGATTGACATGTCCTAATCGACGATGCCATAACATGGAATCATTCTTCGAGGCTTTGGATAGTAAGCACGAAGCTGTTACCAAAGAACTAGAACAATGCATATCAAGAAGATATGTATCATTGTCTCTCGGAGTCCTCATCAAAATCCATTCATCAGGAACAACAAAACCTGGTTTTAAAATTAAGCATTCTTTGTTAGTAAAGTGTGTAGAATATTGTTTGTCACAGATTTGAGACACACTTAGCAGGTTATATTTTAATTCCTCAACAAAATTAACATTTTCAAAACTTAGGACTCCGTTTGTAACTGTACCACGTTTAGTAATTCGTCCTCCTCTATCTCCAGCAAATATCACTCTCCCTCCGTTGTATGATTGCACATCTTGTAGTAATGATAAGTTACCCGTCATATGTCTTGAACAACCGCTATCTACATGCCATAGACTTTCAGTAGTCTTTTGCGGTTGTCCCTGCATTCGTAACAAAATTACTTAGATTTTGGTACCCAAGTCAAGCAAGACTTGAGCACATTTTGAGTTGCAGCAAGACAAAATGATTTGATATTTTTATATTTGGTGTGCACATCATTCTTTTCATTTATGCTTTTAATCTTGACATTTTCTATTACCTCATTAGTCAAATTCTTATCCGGTCTGACATTAAGATCTTTAACAACCTTTGATTTCATATTATTTGAAACTTTTCCACGAGTGAAAAATAGTTTTCTATTATGAGAAATAGAATTATGAAATCTTTGTTTACTTAATGATTTTTGTCTAAAAGGACAATTATTTGCCAAATGATTTGTGTTTCCACACTGAAAGCATCGCTTTTGTTGTGTGTGGAAAACAAACTGTGGATGACAATTATGAAAATTGTCATAAAAACCAAAGTCAGATTGACTAGATTTAAATTTCTCCACATTCTCTCGAATCTTTGTCTTGTTTGACAATTGCAAATTCATCTTTTGCAGACTCGAGGAAATTGATGAATTATGACCACTTTGGATTGTAGATTTGGCAGTTTTGACTTTTGGAATTGGTGGTGTTGAAATATGAACAGTCTTTGATTCTGCTGGAGTAGGACCAGACTTTGAGTTTGCTGGATGAGGACCAGGCTTAGATATATGAATTGGTGCTGGAGAAGGACCAGGCTTTTGAATGTGCAGATTAAATGCAGAAGAATCATTCACTTGCAAGTCTGGGCTACACATATCTTTATTTACAAGGTTAGCATTATAATGAAGTTTATTTTTAAAGAATCGAGAATTCGTTTCTTTAAAAATATGCTCCTCATTTTCAATTACACCCTTAGAAACAAATCTACTTTTAAAATCCATTTCAATTCTTTCTTTTTGATTTGTCCTTTGATTTGTATTCAAATTATTTTTACTATTAGATTTACACTCATTCAAATCAACCTTCTTTTCATTGCCAGACAAATTTTGTTTACAAGCAAATTGTGAAACTTTTACATTCTTATTTTTCAAACATTCATTCTCATTCTCTTCCTCACTCTCACTTTCCCAATCTTCAACCACCCATCCACCTTCATTTTATCTGCAAAAAGATTTTCAGGTGATTGTTTAGGTTTGGGTACTATGATAGGATCAACAGATAAATTTATTTTGACAGAAGGTTTTAAGTCTTGAGATGGAGAGAATCCAATTCCATAGACCATATCAGAATCACAAATGTTATCAGATGATGGTAAACATGAGTAATCATGATTAATTGGAGGAGCAATGTTAGAAAATCCAACACCACACTTTCCTCCTTTGATCTTCTGAGTCATTTGTGACTTGATTATTCCTTCAACCATTGTTGATGAAAGTTCAAATTTCTCAACAGTCAATTTAACCGTGGCTAATTCACTGTTGAGTCGATTAATTTCTAGAGCGAGTTCATTGTTTCTATTTGTCAAGTCATTATTAGTACATTCTTTATCATGAAGATTTAATTTCAAATTATATATTGTTTTGTTTAAACCTTCAAGTTTTTCTTGAAAAATCTTTTCATTTGACTTGTGTTTTCTAGCTTGATACTGAAGTTTTTCAACTTCCATTATCAGGCTCTCATTGTGAATTCTGTATCTTTGAACTTTCTCAACACATGTATTTTTACATAGACTATCATATACCTTTGGTTCAGAAGTTCCCCTTCTGTTTTCTCTGTCTTCTTTACCATGAATGCTTTCATTTCATCAGCTGGTTCTTCCACTGGAGCACTAGCAACAGTCTTTGGATCAATGCATGGACTTTTGACTGTGAGCTCAACAGTGTACTTTTCATTCACACTTTCTTCTTCAGCAACCTTTTCAACCTGTTCTTCCTTCACAACATTCTTATTATCTTCTACCACTTTCTCATCCTCTATTTCAACTTTCTCCTTCTCTTCTTCCCCGTAGCAAACAAACCCTCCAACAAATCATCAGACACAATTCAGCAAACAAGTTTTCCTTCCTCTTCTGGTTCTGTAACAATCTTTGCAACCAAGGCAGTAGATAAATGTAAATCAAGAGCCTCCATTTGATCAGACCAATCATATTCAGCATTAGTTTGAGAAACTAATGCTTTAGTACCACCAGAAGTACATGCTTTGACTTTCTTTGGCTCTATCTCCACAGTCACCATCTTCTTCGGGCCTTCATTTTGACCAGTTTTTGGTTCAGTACACTCTCTGGCGAAATGACCTGGTTTGTCACAGTTGTAACACCTCAGGTTAGATTTATCAAAACCAATTTTGCTAGAATTGTTAACGCCAAACATTTTCCTCCCAGTTCTTCTAGCAAAATTCTTCGCCCTGTAAACAACCATAGCCATTTGATACTTGATATCATTCTCTTCAACATCATCCGGATTAACTTGTTGAAGATCATCAACCAGAACATTTGGAGCAGTAAGTCTTCCAGCCATGAAAGCTTCATAACTCGACATGAAAGTGGTGAAAAGAGCAAGATGCTCCTCAGCAATCTGAACAGTTTGTTTTGATGGACTAGTGGTAGCAACATAAGCATGTTGACCACTCTGAGAATCTTGAGATTGAGAGACTTGTTGATGGATGATGGGGGAATAATGTTGAGCAGCTGGAACATGAACTTGGTGGTTTACTGCTGGTTGAATAAAAGAAGATGCTGCACTTCCAGATTGTTTTTGCTGACACATCTGCGTATAACTGACATAGTAATTCGGATTACTAGCCATCTTTGCATATAGAGCAGTTCCTTCAGCACCCAGAGAACTGAGATGATTAGCAGCTCGCTGCTTATCATCCATAGCATAAGACTTGATTGTTGAGATGAGATCAGTCAACTGTAGAGTATACAAGTCTTTGGTTCTCTTTATCAAAGTACAGTTGTTATTCCAACTGTATGGAAGTGAGTTGAGCAACTTCTTGTTCACAGTTATGGGTTCAAGAGTAATACCCGCACTCTTCATTTTCGTGACCAGTCTAACAAACCTGGCCATCTGAACTTCCAGCTCTTCACCAACAATATGATTGAACATGTTGAACTCTTGATTCAACATATCCTTTTTGCTCTCTCTCATATCTTGTTGCCCATAATCTGAGACTCCAGAGCATCCCAAAGCACTTTAGCACCCCTGAACTCTTGAAACTTTTGTGAGATCTCAGTAGTAAGAGCCATTGTGATGGCAGCATACGCTTTATCATCAAGTTCCAACCTCTTGATGTCATCTTCATCCCACAAATGTTCAGGTTTCTGAACCATCTCTCCTTTATCGTTTTTGTACAACGGAATGTAAGGACCATACTGGATTGATCTCCACATCTTCGGTTCCGTGTAGATAACATATCTCTCGAATCGGAAAGCCCAATCAGAATAATCATCTTCACAGAGAAGCCTCGGTGGCTTGTTACCAGTACCAATCTCAGTGTCTAGATGAAGTGAAGCAGTAAGATGCTTCAAATTCGGTGTTGTTGAAGCCATAATGATCAGAAAGTCAAAATCTGGTTTTCGTACGAAAACAGAACTCGTGCGAAAAGAGATTTCGCGCGGCACAACCTTTCGCGCAATGGAACAATTCGTGCGAATTTACAGAATTACCTTTTCACGCGAATCGCATAAAAAGGTGTAATACCTAACTGAGCGAAACCACTAATTTCGCGTGCGAAAAATTGCAGATCAAGCGAAAACGTCGAGTTTGTGCAGAAACGAATGTTCAACAGTTTGTTCAAGCGATTTTCACCTCCAATTCACTGATTAGGTTTGATTAGATCCATTTTAATCCAATTTTAATGAATTAAGTCAATTTTAATCAAAATTAAGCTTAAAGTCCACTAATTAAGTTCAATTAGGTCCAAATCAGTCCAAATCTTCCACAATCGAGCAGCATAACTTTTCCATCTCAGAATCTAAGGTAATCGATGATGAATTCTTCAAAAATTGAGTAGAACACAATCCAATTCTTCTCCAAATCGTGGTTCAAGAGCCTAATGCTCTGATACCAATTGTAACTCCTCTAAAAATCTCCCAAGAACAATAACACACGATCTCAATCTTGTGAACGCGGAATATAAACAAGATTGGAGTAGAAAAGAAGATTGGATTGAACAATAAATGCTTTTGCGATTGAAACAAACAACCTATTACAGGTCTTGTGCGATTTCGCACAGATATGTATGATTATCAATGAAAAGCTTAATTACAAAACGAAATCTAGCTATTTATACTAAACACATGGTTCTCGCGCGAGATGCCTTTCGCGCGGCCTTGACTTTCGCGTGGCAGCTGTTCTCGCGTGGAGGCTTGTCTCGCATGGGCTGCTTCTCGCGTGACTTATTCCTGTCGCGTGGATCTGGTTTCGCATATGATGTTTTACCGAGCCTTGATTTGTCTTCTACATAATTGTTATTGAAACATTCTTTTTTTAGAAAATCTTTGGTGTTTAACACCAGAGGTGGTTCTCATATTTGTAATTATTTACAGGGATTAAGGAAGGTTAGGAAGCTGAAACAAGGCAACCTGGAACTCCGTGTTAGCAATGGAAAAAAGGTTGCGGTAAAGGCAGTAGGAAAATTTGTTATCTTACTCTCTAATGGTTTCGAACTTGTTTTGAATAATGTTTCTACATACCTACTTTAACTAGAAATATTGTTTTAGTTTCTGGCCTATGCTAACTAGTTTTTAAATATACTTTTCATGATGATTATATTTCTGCATATTTGAATAATGTTTTATACTTTAACGCAAAACCACATAATGAAATTTATAATATAGAAGTTTATAATAATAATGAAATATATGTCTTCAATAGACGTACGAAATTGGATTTCAATAATGCTTATTTGTGGCATTGTTGACTTGAACACATAAACAAGAATTGCATGAAGAAACTCCAGACTATGGAAATTTTGGATTGTACATGCCAAAAGTCTTTGATGAATGCAACTCATGTTTAAGTGGAAAGTGTATCAAAGCTCCTTTTATCGGTATTGGTGAAAGAGCTAAGGGTCTTTTAGGAGTCACACATACAGATGTATGTAGCCTATTAAGATCAATGGGTAGAAATGGAGAAAGGTATTTTGTTACATTTACTAGATAATTTCAGTAAATATGGTTATGTTTATCTTATGAAGTACAAACATGAAATATTTGAAATATTTAAACATTACCAAAATAAAGTTCAAAACGAACTAGGTAAAACAAGTAATATACTTCGATCAAATATGGGAGGGGAATATCTTACTCAAGAATTCAAAAACATACAAGTAAATGTGGGATCATGTCTCAACTCACTCTACCTGAAACAACATAGATTAATGGTGTGTTTGAAGGAGAAAATCAATCATTATTAGATGTGGTTCGATTAATGATTTGTCGTCTAAATTTGCCCCCTTTGGAGTTTCGTTCGTGAGACTGCTAAATACTTAATTTAGCTCTGACTAAAAAGGTGGACAAAATGCCTTATGAGATTTACCATTTGGTCAAACCCAACTTTCTTACCTTATGGTATGAGGTTGTAATAGTTATGTTACACTTGAATCTGCGGGTATATTGGAACACGCAGATGATAAAGTTGTTTTCGTCAAATACCCAAAAACAGTCACTTACTATTTCTACAATCAGGCTGGAAACCAAGTTTTCATTAAACCAAGAGTTGTCTTCTTAGATAAGGAACTACTTGCATAAGGGATTGGAGAAAATCATATGGATTTAAAAGAAATCTAGGAAACACATATAGTCAAATCAAAAGCTCAAATATCAATCAACCAAACCTGAGAGGATTTAGGATTTGGAGTTATTCCAAGCATCAACAAAATTACTAGAGGTGGGCATGAACTGATAGATCTATTGGAATTCATGAAAATATCAACTTCATCCTACTAATTAAAACACTATAATTTTGAATTATGAATCCAAGAATTAGCAAGAAGCCATGGGCTTTGAGATGCAATTAATATATGATAACTATGTGTGGGACTTGGTTAATTTTTCTCCCGAATGTCAAAGTGTAGGATGCAAATGGTCCTTTAATAAGAAAACCGACTGGATGGAAAGGTGCAAACTTACAAGGCATGGTTGGTTGTGAAAGAGTTCACTCAAACTCAAGGTATTGATTATGAGGAAACTTTCCCACCAATAGCCATCTTTAAGTCGATTAGAATATCGCCTGCCATAGGTGCATATTATGACTATGAGATATGGTAAATGGATGTTGAAATCACTTTCCTTAATGGACAACTTGTTAAAGATGTCTATATGGTGCAACCGGAAGGTTTTGAGGATCTAGCGAATCATAGTAAGGTTTGCAAATTGAATAAATCCTTTATGGATTAAACAAGCATTTTGAAGTTAGAATCTCTATTTTGATTAGAAAATCAAAAAATTTGATTTTATAAAAAACAAAGATAACCTTTATTTTTACAAGAAGGTAAGTAAGAGTTGTATTACTTTCCTAATCTTGTATGTCGATGACATACTAATCATTAAAAACAATGTGCAAACACTTAGTGATGTAAATTCTTGGTTAAACAAATATTTCGCAATGAAAGATATTGGTGAAGCTGCTTATATTGTAGGAATAAAGATCTAATGAGATAGATTAAAACTTTTTATTGGTTTAAGTCAAAGTACCTATTGATAATGTCCTCAACGTTTCTTAATACAAGATTCCAAAAGAGGAAACTTACCAATGGTATATGAAGCCATATTTAATGGTAAGTAGTGTCCTCAAACTGAGCAACAAAAGAAGAAAATGAAAAGAATTTCATATGCTTTTGTACTTGGTTCTATTATGTATGTCATGTTATGTACTAGACCCGCCGTATCATTCGCATTGGGTATCACGAGTAGATACTAACAGAATCCAGGTGAAAGTCACAGTATTGGTGTAAAGAATATTCTTAAGTACTTGATATATGGAGGACTAGAAGACGAGCTAACAGTTAAGTGTCACATTGAGGCAAGCTTCCAAATAGATCAAGACGATTCTTGATCGCAAACGTGATATGTATTCACTTAAATGGCATAGCTATAACTTGGAGAAGTTCAAAGCAAAGAATAGTAGCTTAGTCCACTAAAAATCTGAATACACAGCAACATCTTATGCTACTAAAGAGTATGCTCAGATGAAGAAGTTCATTATTGATTTTGATGTGGTGCCCAACATACGTAAACCTATCGAGATAGCATGTGACAACACTAGTGCCATAGCTTAGGAAAATGAACCAAAGCCACATCATAGAGCAAGAACAGACTCATACAGTTCTATTACATATGGGAAGTATTGGAAAAATAAGACATCATAAAGGTTCACACATATCAAAATCTAGCAGAACCCTTTACTAAGCCTATGCCTCAAGCTAAACATGAGGAGCATGCAAATAAGATAAGGCTTAGATTTCTAGATAATAGATTTGATATATATTAGTATTTGGTGCTTCCGACATTAATAGTAACATTTGATGTTTATTTTGATTTAATGGTTAAATGCTTCATAAACATATGTCTCTATGTTTGTATTTTTGTTCAAGTTTCTTAGAATATTGTATTCTAAGTGTCCGAAGTTAATCAGATTCATGGGAATCAATTTGAATTAAGATTATATTAATAGTTGGTGGGTTTATATAGATGAAATCTCAAGTGATTAAGGACTAATAATCATTGATATTCATTAGATAATGATATCAAGATGTAACTTGCTTCAAAAGGTTCTTCATGGATCTAAGTATAAGAACTTTTGAAAATGATATGATCTATCTATCCTTTGACCCAAGACACATACTTGAACTAACCTTAACTAAACTTTTCTCTTTGACCTTATCTAATGATATTCTATAATGATAGTTATCAAGGTAATCAGATCGAATATATTCAAAGTTAAATGGGAGTTGTATGTGATCAAAGGAACTTTGTGCTCCTGTCAAAATAGGAGTTGGACATGTTGGCACCCTTGTTGATTTGAGCTAGTATGAATGTTTGGCCACCCTCAAACTAGGAGTAGTTTGCTAGACCACGTAAATTGGAAACGTTAACTAAATAGTAGAACAATATATAAGAATGAACTATGACCCATGTCTTATATTCAACAAATGTCCAATGGATAGATTGACTAATAAGGTTATCATGGTTATACTACTTGGTTATGTAAAGAGTTGCTTGAACAGAAGGAACTAGTTGATGAATACTGAAAGTCATACCTTGCTAGGGGCACTGGATGCGACTAGACGTCAACCCACTATCTACGTTAAGGAAATTAGTCAATAATCATCCAAGTGGGAGTACGTTGGATATTGGATGTCCGATCATTATTTATTTCAACGTTACTATTGAGGTACGATTCAAATATTACACCTTAGGTAATGACATATAATAACGTCTAATGGTTTCATGTTATGAATCACGAATTACGGTTTAATTAGTGGTGAATAATTATTTAGAGAAATAATTAGTTAAAGAGGTTTAACATTTATTAATAAATTGTTATTAATTACACGTGTTATTAAATGGTTTTAACTAATTAAAGGTTAATTAGTACTACTATGACGTTTTAAATAAAATTAAGTGATAATACATATTAAATATTAAAATGTTGATAATTAAAATGACTAAACCTAAAAACCGGAGGGTTAATTATGTAAATTTTTACATGTTAAAAGAGGATTAGGGAAACCATGTTCCACATCCTTTTAGCCATTGCACACACGCATAACCCCCCCTCCCCTGACTTACCACCAATCACCACCACACTGTCTTTTGCCGCCACCTTCGCCACCAAGAGCGGCCACTATTATTGGATTTTGAGGATTGCAAGCTTCATATCATGATCAAGATCATCTAGCAAGATTGTTTTTGCTCCTTGTAACGCCCGAATATTTTCTTTAAAGCCGACGAAAGAAGTAATAAAGAAATAAAGTCCAAAGTCGGGGGACGTAGCTCGTCAATGCGAGAAAGTTGGGTATATGGGGGATTTTAAAGGAGAGGGCAGATTTTACCCTCTCTCCACACCACCCACATTTCAGCAACAAAAGAGAGAAAGAAGAGAGAAAGGGGAGAAGAGAAGAAGAAAACTTGGTTCGAGTGTGCAAAATCGTCATGTAGCGGGTCTAGACGAAGCTCTTATTCTTCTTGTAGTTTGTGTGAGTTCTAGAACCCCTATTTTACTTGTTTCAACTGTTCGGGGCTGGAACACATAGTAAACCCGTTTTTCGTATGTGTGTGTGTTTGACTCATTTAGGTGTGTTTGCGTGTGATGCGTTTGTAGTATGTTTTTTAGGCTTGTGTGTGCTTGAACGGTGTTGTAGTATGCATTCCTAAGGTTTAGGATGGTTGATTTGGGCTTAGAATGAGTTTGGGTGAGCTTGGAGGCCGAAAATGGCAGATTGGGTTCGGGATGAACTGCATTCGCACCAGCTAGGGCTAGGCGACCGATTGGAGGCCATACGGCGAATGAGGTACGATTGGGGTCCATTCACACGATTGAGGGTCCATTCGCACAATTGAGGTTCATCGCACGACTGGATGGCCAGTCGCATGGGGAGTCATGCGACTGCAATCCAGTCGCATAAGTACTCATCCGCATTAAATTCATTCGCATGAGGTCCATTCGTATAAGGCCATCCACATAGAGTCCATCCGCATGAGGTCCATTCACATGATTGGGTGTTCATCCGCACTGGTGTTCATCCGTACAGGTCCAATCGCCTGATGTCCAGTCGAATGGAGCCGTGCGACTGAAGGGTGCCATACCCCAAATAGGTTGTTGTACCCGAGGAGAAGCATAGTTTAATTACTGACTTTCGGGGAAAGTACAGATGTAGGTGTGACGTGAAGTTCCGTAAGCACGTGTAAGATGACCATTGGATCTTAGAGGGTATGATGGCATGATGATGTTGCATGTTTATGCATGATGGTATGTTATGAATGCATATGATGCCTTGTATGATGATGCTATAGTGTATGTTGATGTTCCTTATTATGACGTAGTTTATCTTTCCGGGCTTTACGTATTACGTTAATGAATGAATGAAAAGTATTATGTAACGTAAAGTGAAAAATAATGAAAGAGGAACGTAATGAAAGATGCATGCATTAACGAATGAATGAACGAAAGTAAGAAAGGCTTGCAAGCAAATGTATGGAGGTTCACCCCAATGAAGGGGTTAGCTCAACCGTGTGCGGTTAGCTACCCCAGAATGATATTATCCACTGTGCGTATGATGTGTGATCGCATGTAAATAAAGAACGGTTTTACGAAAGAAAAGTATTTTTATTATAAACTAGAACTCACTCAGCAACGCTGACTTTTTATGTGTTCCAGTTGGCAGGTAACGTTGCTGAGGATGGCACGGGGCGGCTACTCAGCTCTTTTGGATGGCATCCATTTATATAATGCTTTTGTGAAGTAATGCAACAATGTATTTTGTAACTGATTAACGGATTATTTTGCAAAACTTTTATGATGAATGAGATGTCATTTTGAATGTTTCCGCTGCAATGTATATATAAGATAAATGAAAGTGTATGTTTTTGTGTGATGATCGACCAGCTGTAAGCGTCTTAGGAACGTGGCTTACAAGTTGGTATCAGAGCTAAAGTTAAATGAAACGGGTAAAGTTTCAAAATAAACCTTCACTTAAACTGAGAATGGGACGGAAAGGGAAGGGATGCCAGTCTAAGTAGCTGCGTGCCATCAGGTATTTTCTTAATGTAACCGGTATTATGTCGCATGTTATGTGGTTTAGTGTTGCTGGTAGATTTAGATACTGATGTAGTCAGGAAAGGTAATGCTCGGGGTACGAAGAGTAATAAGTGGCTAATCACAAATGGTCACTGTAATTAGGGACTTACTATACTTGACATAAACAGAGCTATTCCCTTGAATGACCGTGTTGGTGTTTGAATCTTTCAATGTGTGATAAAGGATGGCCGGTGGTAGATCATCTAAAGCCTCGCGTGGTGGGCTTGTTGCTGCCCGCGGCCCAAAAAGGCAGGCCTAGAGTTGAAAAGGTGGTTCTTGAAGAACCCAAGACCCCCATCTAGAGGGTGTAGATGAGAGCGCCAATCTGAGACCCGGTAAAGGAGGCTGTGGTGGAGGAGGTTCATCAAGTCATGCAGACGATCTACCGTCTATGGTGACTGAAGTGATTAAGCTGTACAGATGGAGAACGAAAGATAGAACAGGTCCTTGGAGGACGGAGCAACCGAGCCTGAAACGGTTCTTTCGATAATGAATAAAGGAAGAAGAGGAGCCTGTGCCGGAGGCGGCACGGCTGTAACTACGGGGCATTGCAACGATGCAAGCCCTCTATTTTTGATAGTAATGGCACTGCTGCTGCTGCTGCTCACTAGTGGGTGGGGGAAATGGAAGCTGTTCTAAATATCAGGGAGTGCCGAGAAGACCAAAAGTGAAGTTTGTTTCCCACTCGTTCGTGGACTCGCTTTATGTGGTAGACAGTATAGTCCAAGCCAAGGGTAGCAGGGCATCGGGAGGATTAGATGGTCTGAACTGAAGAAGTTGGTGATTGAGGAGTTCTACCCTCATAGAGAAATGGATAAAGTTGAGAGAGAATCCTGCACTGGAGGCGGGAAGGATGCCACACCAACAGTAACACCTAAAGTTCAACGAGATGGCACGTCTGGTGCCGAATCAGGTGACGCATCTGTCACGAAAGATAAAGAGGTACATTTAAGTTTGCCAGCAGATATTCGCAGGCATATGATTGCTGCCCGACTAGCACGTTTAGGTCGGCGGTGGATTTGGCAGGGAGGCTATATGATGAGAGGCTGTTGTGTGGTGGCTAAGGTTAGCAGGAAGGGTGATGGTGATCGAAACTGGAAAGGGAAGAGGTTCGGTCGGGGTGATGCCTCGACGGAACAAGAAGGCACGGTGGATAATCGCGTGTAGCCACACCGGGTACGGAATCGAGAAAGTGTGGCAAATGTGGGAAGGAGCACAGTGGCAGCGTAGTTGGGACTGAATGTGTGCTTCAAATGCGGGAAGCCAGGTCATATGGCTCGAGAGTGCAAAGCGGGGAAATGTTTTAACTGTGGCGGGAGGGTCACATGCAGCAAGACTGCAAGAAGCCAAGGGCTGAGGGTTCCGGGGTGAAGAAGACGGGAAGTGATGGACCGAGGGCGAGCGCCAGAGCATTCACCATGACACAAGAGGAAGCTAGGGCGGACCCTGATGTTGTGTCCGGTACGTTTCTGGTGAACCAAACTTTAGCTTCCGTGTTATTTGATTCGGGGTGCCGGTAAAAGTTTATTTCTGCTGCTTTCTGTGCTAAACTGCCTGTTAGTAGTAGCCGTGTTGATGCGCCCTTTGATGTAGAAACTGCTATAGGTAAGTCTACCAGGATTTCTGAGATGATAGAGGACTGTGATGTGGAACTAGAAGGTCATAAGGTTCCTGTTAGACCGTTCGTGATGACCTCAGGTGGTTTTGATTTGTTCTTACGATGGATTGGTAGCGGACTTCGAGGCGAATATTGTGTGTCGTAAGAAGATGATTCATTTGACAGCGCCTAACGGGGTTCGGTAACTGTTTATGGGATCGGTCATGACGATCCCGAAAGTAATCTCAATGGTGGTGGCGGGAAAGTGTATGAGGAGTGGATGTAGCACCTACTTGTGTTATGTAAAGGATGTGAAATGCCAACACCACAACTATCCGATGTTCCGGTTGTGTGTGACTTTCCAGACGTGTTCCCAGAAGACTTATCAGGAGTGCCACCTGACCGAGAGATTGAATTTTAGATTGATCTGATACCGGGTGCCCAGCCTGTTGCCAAGGCACCGTATCGGTTGGTACGATTGAGATGAAAAGAGTTGATGGAGCAATTGTAGAACTGCTTGACAATGGGTTTATTAGACCGAGTATCTCACCTTGGGGGCTCCAGTCTTATTCGTAAAGAAGAAGAGACCGCATTAGGATTTGTATAGACTACCGTGAGCTGAACAAGTTGACGGTGAAGAATCGGTACCCATTACCGAGGATAGATGATTTGTTCGATCAGCTGCAGGTGTCAGTTGGTTTTCAAGGATCGACCTTCGATCTGGCACCATCAGCTAAAGGTGAAAGAGCAGAATATTCCTAAAAACAGCTTTTCGCGGCGTTACGGTCATTATGAGTTCCTCGTTATGTCATTTGGGTTGACCAACGCGCCAGCTGCTTTTATGGACTTGATGAATCGAGTGGTCGGCCAATGTTGGATAAATCAGTAATTGTGTTTATTGATGATATCCTGATTTATTCAAAGAGCGAGATAGAGCATGCCGGTCACACTCGAGAGGTGTTGGAGACGTTAAGAAGGGAGAAATTGTATGCCAAGTTCTCCAATACGTGTTTTGGTTGCACGAGGTTCAATCTTCTTGGGTCACGTGGTGAATCCGGAGGGGATTATGGTGGATCCGGCAAAGGTGGAAAGCGGTGATGCAATGAAGCTCCAAAGACGCCATCCGAGATCCGTAGTTTCTTGGGTTTGGCGGGCTACTACCAAGATTTATTCAAGACTTTTCCAAGATCGCTTCTCCACTAACCAGTTTGACCCGGAAGGATGTAAAGTTTGTGTGGGTCAAGCTTAGGAGAAGACATTTGAGGAATTGAAGGCGAGGTTGACCCAAGCTTTTGTATTGTCATTACCATGGAAGTGAAGATCTGGTGGTTTATTGATGCTTCCTACTCGGGATTAGGGTGCGTGTTAATGCAGAGAGGGAAGGTCATAGCTTATGCATCCCGACAGTTGAAGTTCATGAGGTTAACTATCCATGTGACAACCCGAAATTTTCCGTGAATTAATATAAGATTTTTATGTGAATTTATGATTTATTTTATATTTTTATTATTTAATATTAATATTAATAATAATAAAAATAATGATAATAATAATAATAATAATGATTATTAATTATACGAATATGATATATAATAATAATAATAATAATGATTTATTATTATTACAACTAATGATATAATAATAATTATATAATAATGATATTATTATCAAATAATGATAATAATAATAATAATAATAATAATAATATTAAAAATAATAATGTAGTAATGAAAATAATAATAATAATGAAAATATTAGTATTTACAAAAATTAATTAAGTATTTAAATAGTCCAGGGACTAGTTTTGTAATTTTCAAACATGTTTTAAAAAGTTAAAACATGAATAAACAAAACAGAAAACTCGAGGGGCCATTTTGTAAAATATTCCAAAAACCCAACCCCTCCCGTCGACCCTGTTCCGGCCACCCTCCGGCCAACAATCCGGCAAGCTCCGGCGAACCAAAATACACAATTAACCAGTTTTAACCAAATCAAAAGCTACCGACACTACCGCATGCGAGATTCGAACCTAAACCCCACTATGATTTGAATAATGTGATCTGAAATAGTGCGATCTATCGACCAAGTTCTTGTCGGGAACCTTACAGGTCCAAATCGCACTGGAACTAAGTGATAATCAAATTAATCTCGCCTAATTCATACTATAAATGAACCTAACTTGTCCACTCATTCAATTGCATCACAACCACATAGAAACTTCAATTCGATTCTCTTCTTCCCGAAACCTGCAACACTCGAACTCCTACTTAGGACTATTATAACTCGAAATGGACAGAGGTCTTTTGATCATCAATACCCATAGAAGATTCTTAAACGTAATTTGATTATCAACATCATTTGGATAGCATTTGATCTTCTTCCCTGTCACGACTGTTCTTCGAAGAATCATCACCAATTCGACTTCAAAATTAGGTAATTGAATACCTGTATAACATTCGACTGATCATGGGAACAAAAGCCCCATGAACCTATACATTATAATCTTCGAATTGAGTATCAATTTGATCGAATTGAATTCTAGGGTTCTTGATTTGGGGATGAACATTTGGGATTTTCTTAACTGTAATTGGGCCGAGTTCTAACGATTAGGAGCCTTTTGGCTCACTGGTTCGGGTGTTGGGTTATGGGAGGAGGTCACGGGTCGAACCCGGCCCCCTCCCAATATTTTCTAAGCCTTTTAGGCTATTTAAAAATATATAAAAATTATTAAAAATTATAAAAATAATTTTTAAAAGCTTCTTTTATTTTTAACACCATTAAATATTTTTCTGTAAATTATTTAATTAAAATACCTTAAATAAAATTTATAAAATAATATTTAAAAATGTTATAAATAACTATTTTAATAAAAATAGACTTTAATATATGATTAAAAGTATTAATCCATTTATTGGACACCTTATCATTTTTAATTAATGATAAATCATAAAATTGTAGAAACTTATTTATTTAAAACCCTAATATTTATGTAAATATTATTATATGTATTATAATTGTTATCCATACAAAATGGGTTTTTAAATATAAATTAAAACAATCAAATTACTAATGGATATTATATTAGGGAGGATTTATTTTGATAATATAAATACAAGGTAAATTTTATAAATTAAACATTTATAAAATCTTACAAAAAATAATAAACTTATATGTTTATATAACGTCTATAATTTATTAGAATATAATGATATGTCAAAATCATTATTAAACTAATTAAATTTTATATAAATCATTAATATTAAATGACTTAATGATTATAAAAAATCCCAGAAAAACCAAACCCTAGATCAAATGAACCCAGGTTCAAGATCTAACTTATTTAGGTTATGGATTTGTATATATACTTATGTGAATATTAATTCCTTAGGAGGAATTTACTAGCTTGTCAACACTACCCAAAGACCGAGGTGATTCATAACTATTCCCTTTTAATCATTTAAATATTTTGGGCTGGAATACATGTTGTAATTAAAATTACAAATTATTTTGTGTATTATGTTAAATAATAATTGGATCACATTTATGATTACATATGGTTATTATGAAATCCTTCTGTGTAAATTGGGCTATAAACAAGGCAGGGATCTTTTGGATAGTACTATCGGAGAGTGACTAACCCCCACAAAGGTTTTGGACATGTGGTTCTTATCAGATGCACAAAGATCTCGCTGTCATTCGGATGACAATATCTGGTGTGAGAAGGCAGATTGTTGCGCTATATAAGTTTTGTCATTATAGTTCCACTTACCAACCCATATGAGGATAAATGTAAAGAGAGGATTCGCGCCCTCTGATTTGAATTATTAAAACTGGCATAATACACACATAAAAAGAAAAAGGAAAAGGGAAAAATTTAAACTATGATACATGGACAAATCCTATGTGAAGGATTTGTTGGACTTGTACATAGAAAATAATAAACTAAGTGACATGGACAAATTCAATGTGAAGGATTGTGTTGGCTTGTACTTAGTAGGTATGTGGGATAGCGGGTTCACCTTATTAAAAAGGGTTCCGACAGGCTATTCATACCGGTGAGTAAAATTAAACTCACACTTTTACAGTAAACCCTTCTTTGAATGATAATGGATGATTTATCAATATGTTTTACTTACCTATGAACTCACCAACCCTGTGTTGACACTTGATTTACATGTATTCTCAGGTATCTATTAGGAGCTTATGGACATGCACGTAGGATCATATAAGAGCTCCAGATACATATTGGTTATTAACAAGACATGATTAGAAGTATTGTTAAGAAACAATATATATATTTATTTCCGCTACGTGTAATATCTAATGCTCTGGATAATAATGGATGATTATCTAAAAGTTATCATATAGATACTGCATCTCATGTGTAACTACTGTGTTCGATCCTGTTTGCTCACCCCTCCGTGATAGATTCCAGACCCGAATTTGAGGGTGTGACAGATTGGTATCAGAGCATTGGTTATAGTGAGTTAGAAATTGCATCTAGCCTATAGCCACACACAATAGTTGCACAAAGTAAATTGCCTTAGTTAGAGATTGACTAAGATTAGAAGTTATATGCCTTATGTGATTTCTATTATACCTTGATTCCTATCAATACACACGAATCTTAAATCATATTCTAAGGCATTGTGTGCCTAATTCAAGTGATTTCAAACTTCAAAACTCGATTGTTATTCATGGTTTTCAAATTTGTCAAAGTCTGTGTCTTACAACTTGAAACATGTAATGCTGGAAGAGCGTGATGCATGTATCTCGAGGTGTTCTGTCTAGGCAAGGTATTCGCATATATCCAAATCAACCGATGGACCTGTTTACCTTACCTGGAACCCCTTGGGATGAGTATCTGCTTATAGGTACGCATGTCTGCAACAAAGTTGTGATTGACTCAATACTTTGATTAGTCAACGTACTCGCTTTGATTCACGAATCAAACGAATACACTCGGAAACATCTCATTGTCGTGTTGAATAATTCTTGTCCTTGATTCGTTTTCTCTCGATATAATACATACATATTGGTACTTCTATCATTAATTACGACTATACTTGACAAGATATGTTGACCTAATAGGAGGAACCGGGTGATCATGCAAGCACTTACCATTACGGGTGCACACGTAATTGTAATTTGTCGTGCATGCTAAGTCCGGTGAATCTGGTCGGGTGGTAACATTGTAGTCCGTATAAGTCTCATTCCTACATGTTGAGCAAGAAAGCCTCGGTTCTCATAGAACATATTTCCATGAAAATTCTTAATGATCTCTCAGAATGGCTTCTCGTCAAATCCGTTCACGGTCTAGAAACTCTAGTTGTAAGATTGCTGCTATTGTAGCACGTGAAGTTACTGTGGTCAATATACAAGCCTTTAAGACATAGAATCAATTACCTTGACGTGTTCCATTTGGTAATCTAGGTTACGCTTGTCCTAACCTAAAGCGAGATTTTGTTTCCCTTAGTACTCGTGCCTTGCCAATTTAATCGAAACCATTTTTCTTAAATTCACATCTTCCTACAGAAATCGTCCATACTTTGAATATTCGATATATATCAAAGTGTGAATTCTCACCAACAATTTTATGATAGATGGACGACCAGCAGGCAGAGGCAGAGGTAGAGGACGCGCTAGAAGGACTGTCCCAATAGGGAGACTCCTGAAGAAATACAAGCCTTGGTCAATCAAGGTGTTGCTTGCAGCCCTAGCCACTCAGGCTGCTCAGATGGTCATCATTACTCGTATAAAAGTTCCTAGACTGCAAGCCCGATATCTTCACTGGGGCAGAAGGGGCCATTGGGCTCATAAGGTGGTTTGAGAAATGTGAATCCATCTTCGCCATATCGAATGTCCCGATGGAGTACGACCAAATATGCCTCCGGAGCCTTGAGTGGAGCTGTACTCTCGTTCTGGAAAACTGAAGTTTCAAGGCTTACTCTCCCCCTAGCCAATGCTATGGCTTGGGAGGAATTCAAACAACTGATGATGGAGGAATTCTGCCCGAGGGAAGAAAGTACAAAGGTTTGAAACCGAGTGCTGGAACCACAAAATGTGGGATCTGAATTGAAAAGTATACCACCGAAAATCATGAGTACGCAACCTGTGTGTCCACATATGATGGAGCCTGCTCATAGAAGAATTGAAGCTATATTCGTGGACTATCTCCCGTCATTCAGTCATTGGTCACTTCCTCTAACCCACTTCAATCCAACAGGCCATTAGGATAGCTCATAAGCTAACTAATGAGGCTGTGGCTCAAGGGAAGTTGCCACGAGGATAAACGGTAGGGTGTGCTGCTGCTGAAAGCTCAGGAAAGAGAAAATTTGAAGATTCTAAAGATGGTGAGAATCAAGGTGCAAACAAGAAGCAAAAACAAGGAAAAACAACATGACAATCAGGGCATTCCGCCTAGATGTCAGAAGTGTAGCAAACGTCACCATGGCAAGTGTACTGCAATCATCTGCTACAAATGCAACAGGAGGGGACACACTGCTCCTGAATGTAGAACACAGACTCAAGATCAAGGACATCAGCAGAATAATGGTGAGAGAGGAGTTACGTGCTACAGATGTGGAGAAAAGGGCCATGTTGCCAGGGATTGCACTGGGGAAAAGAAAGATACAGCCAAGGGTAGAGTCTTCATGATTGGCAAAGGCATTTGAAAGTGAACGTGTTTCAAGAATATTACCAGTACATCTTAATTTTCGGGACGAAAATTCCTCAACTAACGGGGGATGATGTGACAACCCGAATTTTCCGTGAATTAATATAAGATTTTTATGTGAATTTATGATTTATTTTTATATTTTTTATTATTTATAATTTAATATTAATAATAATAAAAATAAGATATAATAATAATAATAATGATATTATTATTACGAATAAGGATAATAATAATAATAATGATATTATATTATTACAAATAATGATAATAATAATAATTATAATAATAATGATATTATTATCAAAATAATGATAATAATAATATCATAATATTATTATTAAAAATAATAATGTTTAATGAAAATAATAATAATAATGAAAATATTAGTATTTACAAAATTAATTAAGTATTAAATAGTCCAGGGACTAGTTTTGTAATTTTCAAAACATGTTTTAAAAAGTTAAAACATGAAAAAAACAAACAGAAAACTCGAGGGGCCATTTGTAAATATTCCAAAAACCCAACCCCCTCCCGTCGACCCTGTTCCGGCCACCCTCCGGCCAACAATCCGCAAGCTCCGGCGAACCAAAATACACAAAATAACCAGTTTTACCAAATCAAAAGCTACCGACACTACCGCATGCGAGATTCGAACCTAAACCCCACTATGATTGAATAATGTGATCTGAATAGTGCGATCTATCGACCACGTTCTTGTCGGGAACCTTTACAGGTCCAAATCGCACTGGAACTAAGTGATAATCAAATTAATCTCGCCTAATTCATACTATAAATGAACCTAACTTGTCCACTCATTCAATTGCATCACAACACACATAGAAACTTCAATTCGATTCTCTTCTTCCCCGAAACTGCAACACACTCGAACTCCTACTTAGGACTATTATAACTCGAATTGACAGAGGTCTTTTGATCATCAATACCCATAGAAGATTCTGTAAACGTAATTTGATTATCACATCATTTGGATAGCATTTGATCTTCTTCCCCTGTCACGACTGTTCTTCGAAGAATCATCACCAATTCGACTTCAAAATTAGGTAATTGAATACCTGTATACATTCGACTGATCATGGGGAACAAAAGCCCCATGAACCTATACATTATAATCTTCGAATTGAGTATCAATTTGATCGAATTGAATTCTAGGTTCGTGATTTGGGGATGAACATTCGGGATTTCTTTAACTGTAATTTGGCTAGAGTTCTAAACGATTAGGAGCCTTTGGCTTACTGTTCGGGTGTTGGGTTATGGGAGGAGGTCGCGGGTTCGAACCCGCCCCCCCCAATTATTTTCTAAGCCTTTTAGGCTATTTAAAAATATATAAAAATTAAAAATTATAAAAATAATTTTTAAAAGCTTCTTTTATTTTTAACACCATTAATATTTTTCTGTAATTATTTAATTAAAAATACCTTAAATAAAATTTATAAAATAATATTTAAAATGTTATAAATAACTATTTTTTATAAAAATAGACTTTAATATATGATTAAAGTATTAATCCATTTATTGGACACCTTATCATTTTTAATTAATGATAAATCATAAAATTGTAGAAAACTTATTTATTTAAAACCCTAATTATTTATGTAAATAATTATTATATGTATTATAAATTGTTATCCATACAAAAATGGTTTTAAATATAAATTAAAACAATCAAATTACTAATGGATATTATATTAGTTAGGGATTTATTTTGATAATATAAATACAAGGTAAATTTTATAAATTTAAACATTTATAAAATCTTACAAAATTAAATATAAACTTATATGTTTATATAACGTCTATAATTTAATTAGAATATAATGATATGTCAAAATCATTATTAACTAATTAAATTTTATATAAATCATTAATTATTAAATGACTTAATGATTATAACAATCCCAGAAAAACCAAACCCGATCAAATGAACACCAGGTTCAAGATCTAACTTATTTAGGTTATGGATTGTATAATACTTATGTGAATATTAATTCCTTAGAAGGAATTTACTAGCTTGTCAACACTACCCAAGACCGAGGTGAGTTCATAACTATTCCCCTTTTTAATCATTTAAATTTTTGGGGCTGGAATACATGTTGTAATTAAAATTACAAATTATTTTGTGTATTATGTTAAATAATATTGGATCACATTTATGATACATGGGTTATTATGAAAATCCTTCTGTGTAAACTGGGCTATAACAAGGCAGGGATCTTTTGGATAGTACTATCGGGGAGTGACTAACTCCCACAAAGGTTTGGACATGTGTCCTTATCAGATGCACAAAGATCTCGTTGTCATTCGGGATGACAATATCTGGTGTGAGAAGCAGATTGTTGCGCTATATAAGTTTTGCCATTATAGTTCCACTTACCACCATATGAGGATAAATGTAAAGAGAGGATTCGCGCCCTCTGATTTGAATTATTAAAACTGGCATAATACACACATAAAAAGGAAAAAGAAAAGGGAAAAATTTAAACTATGATACATGGAAAAATTTAAACTATGATACATGGACAAATCCTATGTGAAGGATTTGTTGCTTGTACATAGAATAATAAACTAAGTGACATGGACAAATTCAATGTGAAGGATTTGTTGGGCTTGTACTTAGTAGGTATGTGGGATAGCGGGTTCACCTTATTAAAAAGGTTCCGACAGGCTATTCATATACCGTGAGTAAATTAAACTCACACTTTTACAGTAAACCCTTCTTTGAATGATAATGGATGATTTATCAAATATGTTTTACTTACCTATGAACTCACCAACCCTGTTTGACACTTGATTTACATGTATTCTCAGGTATCTATTAGGAGCTTATGGACATGCACGTAGGATCATATAAGCTCCAGATACATATTGGTTATTAACAAGACATGATTAGAAGTATTGTTAAGAAACAATATATAATTTCCGCTGCGTATAATATCTAATGCTCTGGATAATAATGGATTGATTATCATCATATAGATAACTGCATCTCATGTGTAACTACTTGGAGCTAGCAGCTGTGGTCTTTGCATTAAAGATTTGGAGGCACTATCTTTACGGGACAAAGTGCACTATTTTCACTGACCACAAGAGCTTGAAGTACTTCTTCGAGAAGAAGGACTTGAACATGAGGCAGAGAAGATGGTTGGAGCTCATAAAGGATTATGATTGTGAGATCCATTACCATCCGGGCAAGGCCAACATGGTGGCGGATGCGCTTAGTCGAAAGGAAAGACCCGATCCGATTCGGGTGAAAGCGTACCAGTTGATTATGACCTCTGATGTAATGAAGCAAGTCAAAGAGTTTCAAGATGAGGCACTAAAAGAAGATCATCTTAACTCTGAAAGAATGAGAGGTCTGGTCGCAGAGTTGGGTGAAAACACATTTGGTGTTAGAACCCGGTTTGGACGAATGTGGATTCTACGTTTTGGGGATCTACAGGTGAAGATTATGGAAGAAGCTCACAAGACTCGATACTCTATTCATCCCGGTGCTACAAAGATATACCAAGACATAAAGAAAGATTATTGGTGGCCGAGTATGAAGCGTGACGTGGTGGAGTATGTGAGTAAGTGTCTTACTTGCTTGCAAGTAAAGGCCGGGCATCAAAAGCTGTATGGGAAGATCCAACCTTTGGATATACGGAATGGAAGTGGGAGCACATCACCATAGATTTCATTACGAAGCTGCCGCGTACTCCGAGAGGGTACGATGCTATATGGGTGATTGTTGACCGCTTGACGAAGAGTGCTCACTTCCTACCGATCCGCGAGACATATTCATCTGAGAGGTTGGCTGATCTGTTTATCAAGGAAATTATAACTCGTCATGGTGTGCCGGTGTCTATTGTGTCTGATCGTGACACCCGGTTTACATCCAAATTCTGGAATAAATTCCACGATGCCATGGGGACGAGGTTACATATTAGCACGGCTTATCATCCTCAGATTGATGGTCAGTTAGAAAGGACCATTCAGACATTGAAGGATATGCTTCGGGCATGTGTGATTGATTTTGGGGGAAGTTGGGATGACCACTTACCGTTAGCTGAATTCTCATACAACAGCTATCAAGCCATCATTGGTATGCCACCTTATGAGATGTTATACGGTAGGAGATGCAGAACACCCATTATTGGGGTGATATTGGTCAGAAAGACTTAGGAGCGTTGAGGTGATCGAGGCTACGACTGGGAAGCTTGAAAGGATCAAAGCCTTCATGAAGGCAGCCAAAGATAGACAGAAGTAGATGCTGATAAACGACGCAGGCCGATTGAGTTCCGGGTGGGTGACCGGGTTATGTTGAAGGTCTCACCTGGAAGGGTATCATCCGCTTCCAAAAGCGGGGCAAGTTGAGCCCGAATACATAGGCCCTTTTGAATCATTGCTCGAGTAGGAGAGGTGGCCTATAGATTGGAGTTACCAGATGAGTTAAGCGGAATTCACCCGACATTCGACGTATCTCATCTAAGTAAGTGTTTGGCAATGAAGGTATGATTGTTCCACTGGAGGATATCAAAGTAGACGAATGGCTCATTATGAGCAACCGGTGGCATCATCGATCGAAAAGAGAAGAGGCTAAGAAATAAGTGGTTCCTCTTGTGCGTGTATAGTGGAAGCACAGGAAGGGATCCGAGTCAACATGGGAGATCGAAGAAGAAATGAGACAACATTACCTACGTTTGTCCGAGGAATAACAGGTTTCGGGGACGAAACCTATATAAGGGGGTTGACTTGTAACACTCAGATATTTTCTTTGAGGCCGATAAAGAAGAAAAAAGAAATAAAGTCCAAAGTCGGGGATGTAACTCGTCAACGCAAGAAATTGGGTATATGGGGGTATTTAAAGGGAGAGGGCAGCCCTTACCCTCTCCCCACACCCACATTTCAGCAACAAAAGAGAGAAAGAGAGAGAAAGGGGAGAAGAGAAAAGAAGCTTTTTCGAGTATGCAAAATCATCATGTAGCGGGTCTACACGAAGCTCTTCTTCTTCTTGTAGTTTGTGTGAGTTCTAGGACCCTATTTTACTCATTTTCAACTGATTTGGGCTGGAACACATAGTAAACCCGTTTTCATATATGTGTGTGTTTTGACCCCATTTGGGTGTGTTTGCGTGTGATGTGTTTGGAGTATGTATTTGGGCTTGTGTGTGCTTGAACGGTGTTGTAGTATGCATTCCTAAGTTTTAGGATGGTTGATTTGGGCTTAGAATGAGTTTGGGTGAGCTTGGAGGTCGAAAATGGCAGATTGGGTTCGGGATGAACTGCATTCTGCACCAGCTAGGGCTAGGCGACCGACTGGAGGCCATGCGGCCGAATGAGGTGCAATTGGGGTCCGCATGATTGAGGGCCCATTCGCACAATTGAGGTTCAATCGCACGACTGGATGGCCAGTCGCATGAGGAGTCAAGTCGCATAAGTACTCATCCGCATTAAATTCATTCGCATGAGGTTCATTCGTGTAAGGTCCATCCGCATAGAGTCCATCCGCACGAGGTCCTTTCACACGATTGGGTGTTCATCCGCACTGGTGTTCATCCGTATAGGTCCAATCGCATGATGTCCAGTCGCATGGAGGCCGTGCGACTGAAGGGTGCCCATACGCCCAAATAGGGCTGTTGTACCCGAGGAGAAGCATAGTTTAATTACTGACTTTCGGGGGAAAGTGCAGATGTAGGTTGTGACGTGAAAGTTCCCATAAGTACATGTAAGATGACCATTGGGATCTTAGAGGGTATGATGGGCATGATGATGTTGCATGTTTATGCATGATATATGTTATGAATGTATGATGATGCCCTGTATGATTATGCTATAGTGTATGTTGATGTTCCTTATTATGATGTATGTTTATCTTTCCGTGGCTTTACGTGTTACGTTAATGATGAATGAAAAGTATTATGTAACGTAAAGTGAAAGATAATGAAAAGAGGAACGTAATGAAAGAATGCATGTAATAACGAATGAATGAACGAAAGTAAGAAAGGCTTGCAAGCAAATGTATGGAGGTTCACACCCAATGAAGGGTGTTAGCTTAACCGTGTGCGGGTTAGCCACTCCAGAAGGATGCACACTGGGGGTCCAATCCTTGTGGTTGACCATATGTATGGGCTCCTTGCCGCTTACCCTAGGTACTGGAGTCAGCTTCATGCATAATGTTCGAGGTCTATGAAAGACCTCAGGCCCAGTAACCAGCTTCGTGCACAATGTTCAGGGTATAGCACATGGCATTGATCCGTAATGAAAGAGAAAAGATAAGTGGTGAATGTACTTGCCCTAGGTACTGGAGTCAGCTTCGTGGACAATGTTCGAGGTCTATGAAAGACCTCAGGCCTGGTAACCAGCTTCGTGCACAATATTCGGGGTATTGTACATGTCATCAAAAGTAATGAACGTACGAAGGAATGTAATGAACGTACGAATGAATGTAATGAAAGTACGAATGAAAGTAAGAAGTTACGAATGAATGTGAACGAAAGTAACGAATGAGAATGTTAACGATGTACGTTAAATGAACGAAAGTTAACAAATGAATGATGAAGATAATAATGATATTATCTACGTGTGCGTATGATGTGTGATCGCATGTAAATAAAGAACGGTTTTTAACGAAAGAAAAGTATGTTTTATTATAAAACTAGAACTCACTCAGCAACGCTGACTTTTTATGTGTTTCTAGTGGGCAGGTAACATTGCTGAGGATGGCACGGGACGGCTACTCAGCTCTTTTGGATGGCATCCATTTATATAATGCTTTTGTGAAGTAATGCAACAATATTTTGTAACTGATTAACGATGTATTATGTTGCAAAAGCTTTTGTGATGAAATGAGATTTCATTTTGAATGTTCCGCTGCAATGTATATATAAGATAAATGACAACGTATGTTTTTGTACGATGATCGACCAGCTGTAAGCGTCCCGGGAACGGGGCCTTACACTCCTGATTTGTTAAACTTTGAGCTTTTCGTAAAAGGTATAATGCTTAACCTTCTCTGGTTGATTAATTGTTTATACACGTGTAATTGGATAACTGTTTGGCTTCTCTTGCAATGTAACTTCTCAAAATTTGATTTTTTTACTTTTAACCATGGTTGCAAAAGTTGCTAGGCGCTCCCAACTTGGTCAGCGATCGAACTACGAGTACTCGGCCTTAATCGGGAGTACTCGGGGAGTACTCGGCCTAGGCGGGACTACTCGGCAACTCGGACGACCAGTGAGTAGCGAGTACTCGGGGAGATACTCAGGCGCCTAGACCGACTTTTACAACAGAGCTTTTAACCCAAAACTTCTCATATTTCGCAATTTAATCTCACAACTTTTATACTTTCGATTTTCGTCCCTTATACTTTTCATCTTTCATAAATTTTGGTTTTACTTTTCCTTATAAGTTATGCAAGTTAACACGACATAACATGTATGTGTGGTTCAACATTTTTACGTTTCGCTTTACGTTTCGTTCTAAATTTTGTAAGTTAACATGGTATAACATGCGTGTGTGGTTTAACGTTTTTACATCTAATTTTCAACTTTGACAGTTTCATCGCAATGTGCAGGTCTTAGATGACTTAGTTATATTTTTCAATGTTTTACCTTATGGTATAATTTTTTCGTATAACCACACCGCTTCTTCAGTGTTGGTGGTCGTTGGCGGTTGTGTGACATTGGGGTTAATCGGCATGCTTTACGGCCCCGTCGCAACGCGGAGGGCTTGATTCTAGTCTTTATTATTTATTATTTATGATTATTAAATATTCATTATTTCTAATTTCACCATCTTAATGACATATGTTGTTTAACAAGTAACTGTTTTATGAAAATCAAACATGATCAACCAAAGTGAATCAGTAAAAACGATAATAAACAGGGGTGAATTAGACGTATAGTCAAGATTATGATATAGCATAAGTACAAGAAGTGAACACTTGGATTGCATTCTATTGGGGGAACAAATTAGGAATTACCTTATTGTGATATTGAAGAAATCTTCCAGATTTTAGATCTAGTTGGGAGCATATAGATGAAGCAATCGGGGTTTAATGGAGATCAGTACTTTTAATTTTGATTTAGTTTCTTGTTATCTTTTAATAAATTCTACTCTAATTGTGTTTTTCGTATGTTGATGGTCATCAACATCTCCTCCTCAACTCTAAAATTTTTAATGGTATGCCAGGTTTAGTTGTTTCACAAAAAATAGGGAAAAGAATTCAATAAATTATAACAATAATTATACATAGGAGTATATCCTAAGAAGACCACTCGTTAGAGGGTAAACTTGCGAAAACCAATCAAGTGAAATCAGAATCATTGTTTTATTATTAAATTACATAATTACATATATACAACATTATGATCTTTTTTATATATATGTAAATTTACATGTGTTATTAAACTAACCCTTGTGAAATTTGTAACTACACACAACACATGTTTACACCGTGTAATTTACAGTATGCACATGTGTTATACATAGTGTTAGGTATTAATACATATGAATTAACATATATACATAAAAGACCATGATGTCATACATGTATAATATTGTTATCCCAACAATGATAATATAATGATTTTGATTGTTGTTGACCGGTTTACATAAGTTTTCTCTAAAAACTAATTAACAAATAATACATCTCCATTATAAGAATATATAAGGAGATGCACGCCAGTGGCTATAATGTCACCATACCTACACCTACACCTAAAGCTATTTTTGAGTCTTCTATTCTAGTCTAGCTGAGTCTTTTCGTTTGGACTGAAGGGTAGTGGCTAGCAAACCTGTGCTCCGCTAGAAAGAAAGAATCTTATAGGAGGGGCGAATAGATTAGATCTGCTTACCATGGGGTAGCGATAAACTAAAAAAACTAGATTGGACAAAGCATGCAGTTGCCTTGATAGATAAAAAGCATATGATCAAAGCAAACCTGTAATGGAAGGTTCCCCTTTTTCTTTTTCCTTGCTGTCTCTCTACACCAATGTTTTCAGAAACGGATCGGACGTTAAACCGGACGCCTTACTGGTTTGGTGGTCGGACCGGTCGGACCGGTCGGACCGGATTTAACTATATTTTAATTATATTATATATGTAATTAAATATAAGTAATTTATATATGATTTATACATATATTTTATAGTTATATATAAACTTAACTATATTTGTATATCCGAATTACTAATTTATGGTTTAACACCCCGTTTTTATCCACTAAAATAAAAAAAAATATTGAAAACCGGTCGGAACCGGGCCGGTTCGCCGGTCCAACCGCCGGTTCGGTTCGAACCGGCCGGTTCAAATGATCAAAAACGAATCACCCCTGGCCGGACCGGACCAGCCCCCGATTCGTGGTCGGACCGGCCGTCCGATCCGATGTCAACAACACTGCTCCACACACCATTTTCTTTTGTTATTATCACTGATCTCTCTCTACCACAGTTTCCTTCTCCACTCGATTCACCATCAAAATCACCCCCACTCCCTCACCATGCATCTTCGATGATGGTATCATTTTCCCCATCACTTTTAATCCAAATTCCTCCTGATCTTAATTTTTTAGGGTTGAAATAAAATTTTCAAAACTTTTCATATATGACTCTTTAACGCTGCTTCTGATAACTGATTCGCTAATCTCTATAAATGGCATATCCTTTGAACTTCTTGTCATAGTATTTTAGTTTAAGGAACAAGATGCTACAGAAACAATTCTTTTGAACTTGTTTCACTTTTTGATTGCTTTCCATCTCTCTCTAATGTTGGCATGTTGATTCATACATACAAAAATTTAATAAGCTATATCTTATAAAATACTTTAGTTAGTTAATTATAGATATTTAGTCATACCCAACATAAGTTGTGAACCTCCTTTGAGGTTTCATCTTTGTGAGTTGTGGTGAAGCTATTATAAGTCTCACAATCAAAGAAACTTAGATAGGAAATACTGTTTTATGGCCAAAATTAATCATAATAGCGAGAAAACACAAGAACTTGTAGACTTAATGTGAATTGCAGTTGTTGCTTATATGTAACATGGTCACATAAACTTTTACTCTCATAATCAAAGACTTTGCAATCAGATGGATGTTTGATGCTCATCTTAACAAAAGCAATTTGTATATAAACAATTAATTTGGGAATCGTTTCACTGTTATTATCAAAATAATATTGATATTCTATAATAATATGTTTGCTATCTTATTAGCTTAGCCAAAACTACACAAACTTCAAGTTGCGAATTTGATATCCATTTAGACTGTTAATCGATTTAAGACAACGTTTATTTATGATCATATATATATATATATATATATATATATATATATATATATATATATATATATATATATATATATATATATATATATATATATATATATATATATATATAAGGGAAGTGATCAAATGTTAACCCTTGTTTATTACGATAATCCATTAACTAAACTAGTGGTCCACAGCAAGCCACGTCACCATTGTATCTTAGAATTACAGTGGTAAAACTAGTGGTCCAAAACGAACGTTAAAATTTTTTTTTAAAAATATAGCAAGACTATACTCAAATTAAAAATATTAAAACGATCTTTTTAATGGTGTAATTTGTTTAAAAAATAACATCATATAAAAAAGTTAAAAACGTTATAAAAAAATGGTGAAGTTTTTTAAAATGGAGGGAAAATCGTTACATCAGTGGTGTAACGCGATGTAAATGTTAGTTACAGTGGTGTAAGTGTTCGCTGCATTAGGGTTAACGGGTTATCGCAATAAACAAGGGTTAACAAAGGAACCTTACCCTATATATATATATATATATATATATATATATATATATATATATATATATATATATATATATATATATATATTATATATTTTATATATATATATAGATAGAGAGAGAAAGGAGGGATCAAATGAAAACCTTGATTATAAATGAAAATCTTAAAAACCTCCATCCACCAATCATATTTTTTTAAATTAATCCTTTTTGTTTAATAGCAAGGGTTATTTTTGTAATTTTGACCATTTTTAAATTTGGAAATTATAATCTGTTTTAATTTTAAATAATATTATCTGTAAATTGAAATTCAATCATCCTAATTACGTGCATAATCTGAAGAACGTATATTCCTCCTTGTTTAACCGAATTTCACTGTTTCAAGCAAAGTTTTCGATTTCAATTGTAAGATTAGTATCAATCGACGATTCGCAAACAACTATACGATATGAATCCGATTACTGATTCAATTGTCGAAGACGATGTATTTGAAAATCTTGTTGAAATCGATGATACATTGCGGGATGTGATCTTAGTAGGTATAACACATGATACATTTGCAGATTCAATTGTCGCAGACCAGAGCAATTTAACTATTCGAGAAGATGAAGATGGTAACGATCATGGTCTTCTATATTGCGTTTTTTCACTGCATACGTACAAGTATCATGAAGTTGTATAATATTTATAGCTATAGTTTCACAGTTGGCTTTATTATGTTGACCATACGTATACGTGCCAATGGTTTTGTATTGTATTTGATATATGTCTATGTGTTTTGTTTTTTCTAGTATTGTATTTAATTAGTTGAGAAGATGAAGATGGTAACGATCATGATCTTATGTTCTTCGTTTTTATAGTGCATACGTATAATTATCATAAAGTTGAATAATGTTTAGAGATATAGTTAAACGGTTGGTTTTTTTATTTTCACCATACGTATTCGTATCAATTTTTTAGTATTGTATTTGATATATGACTATGTAGATGTTTTGGTTGTATTTAAAATATATATGTTTGGTAAAAAGTTTTATTTACACTATTAGCTAATATTTTTTTATGAAATTGATTTAGATACAACACATGATCTGATTGACAAGGAATTTGATCATACAAGTACTGAAAACGATCCCTTATTTCTAATCGGTGTTGAGAATGAAGGTATTAAATTTGTTCGTCATATTAGTTTTTTTTGTTGATTTTTTGGAAATTTCTTTATATATGTTCGTTGTCTCAGATTCTACGCACAGCATGTTATATCAGTCCCCCAATGGGTCTAGGTATTGGACTGCTAATGTATCCGATGAGCATAAGCCGGTTGTAGGAACAAGATATGAAAGTTGGGATCACGCTGTAAGGATGTACGAGTCATACGCTGAGAAGGCCGGCTTTAGTACCCGTTTAGGTATTAAAAATAAGAAGAAAGGTGTGGTAACTCATAGATACATATTGTGTAACAAGGCTGGTATTCCTACGGGCAAAGTAACTGACACTATGGATGTCTCCATAAAGTCTCGGGTTCGAAGAAGAAATTTTAAAGTTTGTGATTTTCGTGCTCGTTTAAAGTTAAGAGTTATAGAAGGAACTGAAATGTTTGAAGTATATGGTTTTATTGAGGCACATAATCATGGTTTGGTGAATTTGGATAATTTAGATTTGACAAGGAAGAAGCGTAAGCTTGATTTTGTTGATAAGGAGTACATTGCTAAATGTCGTTTGGCAAATATCGAACCTTCTAAAGCACATAGATTGCAAGTTGTATTGAAGGGTGGTCATCATATGGTTAGAGGAACAAAGACTGATTACAAAAACTTTAGTAGGTATATCACTAATTATATTGGTGATAGTGATGGCCAATACTTCTTGGATAGAATGGAACACCGGATGTTATGCCAAAAACAACTTCACATTTAAATTTCTAGCGGTTGGCGATGAAATTAGGAACTTATTTTGGGTAGATGATGTGTCGAAGGTCAACTATATGGCGTTTGGTGATGTGTTAGCGTTTGACGCAACGTACCAGACTAACAAGTATGTACATTATAAATGATAATTTTATATATATACATATATATATATATATATATTACATTTTGTGTTTTTATGTAGGTATAATATGACTTTTGTTCCATTTACTGGAGTTGATCATCATAAAAAATATGTTATTTTTGGGGCTGCGTTGTTGTACGATGAGTCGATCGAATCATACACGTGGTTGCTCAAGTGTTATTTGGAAGCTCATAACAATAAGCAGCCAATGTTAGTTCTAACCGACCAAGACGCTGCAATGAAACAGGCTGTTCATAAGGTGATGGACAATTCAATCCACAGGCTATGTATGTGGCATATCACTAGTAAGCTCCCGTCCAAGGTATGTGTAAATAATCTAACTTAAAGGTTTTTATTTATTTTATATATTTTTATTTTTGTTAGTGAAAATGAAATATAGATTTACTTACGTATACATATTCTGTTTTTTTCCCATATTATATATCATGTTCTTTGTGCAGATACCTCTAACTTTTATTATCATAATTAGGTATCTGGACATATTTTGAATAACACAAATCTGCGTGCATCCATTCATAAGCTTGTTTGGAATGTGTACCTAAAACCCTCCGCATTTGAGTCACGCCGGAAGAGTTTAATGGAAAAGCATGGTTTACAAGATCACAAATGGCTATCTTATATGTTTTCCATTAGAGATCAGTGGGTCCCTGGTTATTTTATAGATATTTCAATGTGTTGTTTGATGAAAACCACATCAAGGTGCGAGAGCTCAAACTCATATTTCAAAATAAATTCTAGCCCGTCGAACACACTTATCCAATTTCTGTTATGTTACGACAATGCTATCGATGGTCAACGATATAACCAACGTGTCCTTGAATTCAACACCACCACCACAGTTCCTAAGTACCTCACAAGCTTATTAATTGAAAGTCATGCTTCTGAGATATACACACGTAACATTTTTTTAGAGGTGCAAAAGGAGATACATAAGGGCAAAACGTTATGTTATATTATCAATCGTGAGGTAATTAACGGAATATACAACTACTGCATTGCACATCAAGACAACAAAGCTGAAATTCTAAATGAATTCAAGGTACTTATATGTATGTACATGTGGTTATATCAATATTGTGTCATTTATATGAATCTGATTAGTTTTTTTGTTCGGTAAATGTTATATTCGCAGGTCAATCTTGATTTGTCAGATAATTCTGTTACATGTTCATGCATGTCATTCACCCGTATTGGATATCTTTGCTGTCACGTGTTCTGCGTATTCAGATATTTCTTAATATTTTAATTGCACAAAGTCTAATAATATAGCACAAATGCATACATCTATGTATGATTTATTTACAAATAATATTTTAACTTCACAAAGTCTAACATACTCATCTCTTACACACATATTTCTTATCCTCAGTACACTTTTGGTACATATATGTAACACAGAATTCAACATATTATTTTTAACACAATTACTCATTGATGATAAAAGATGCAAAGGCAAAATTTACTGCCTGTTTTAAGATCTGCATTTATGCATTATGCAACAAGGTAAATACATACATAAAAACCTTAAAAACCATAAAAGCATGGTAAATACATATATGCATTATGTATTTATAATATAAATTTACATGACCCTGGAGAGGCCATGTTATTAACATACTCATTTGCTAATAAACGTATATCCCAACCTCAATCATTTTTTGGTACATATATGTAATAAAATTTTATAGACAAGATTAAAACAACTAATCATGAAGATAAAATTGCCACATTCAATATCTACAGCTTGTTTTTGGGGCTGCATTTTATAATGCTCCATCCTACCAGGTATCTGGGCCATTTTACTGACATACACATTGATTCTATACATATATCATAACCTCATTAATCGTTTGGTACATATATGTAACACCAATACTTAGTTTCTATTAAATCAACTAATCACAGAGATAAAATATCAACAGCCAATATTTTTATGCATGTTCTGGGGTCTGCATTTATAATGCTCCATCCAACTAGCTATTTGGTCCATGTTATTAACATTCTCATTACTTATATATATACAATATTATCTCAATACAAGTTTGGTACATATACATAACACAATTCAGCATAATTGTACCATTGCTCACTGATTCTATACCAAGACACAATTTAATTACATTACAAAGTAAAATTGTATATACATTATCTATCATTGCTCATATACATTTATCCCATTTTTCAGTGATTCTATACCAAAAAATAATTTCATTACTTTACAAATTAAAATTGTACCAAGCATTCCCAAAATTATTATTGACAATGTAAATTAACTGACTAACATCATACATATTGTACGTTTTCAAACTAAAATGACACATACATATATGTACATACAAGAATTTTAAACCAGGTCAACATTAACGATATCTGAAATCGTAGAAGACATGCGTACATATACGTATCAAAAACCCTAACTGAATTGAAATTAAAAATAACAAAAAAAACTTAACCCCCAACTTACACACACCGTTGAATCTCTTTCTATGAGCATGCATAATCCAGTTTGCGTTTGATTTCCAAGTTGCGATCAATAATAAGAACACATACCTATTCGTTTTCGAAAAACTTGTATACGGAGCATATGTATGGAGAATCATCAACGACGCTGAAATAAACTTCACTTTCTTCCGAATGTATGGATTTGTGTCAAAGAAATCAAAGATTTCGCATATAATAGCAACTTCTATTCTTCCAAAATTACAGAATTTTCATTCGTATTTTGATTCAGAAGCGCGTAGTTGATAGGAGTTTTTTAGGCATTTCTTTCTAATTGACTGTTACATAATATTCCGAAGTTCCTAAATTGCCCTTTTCTTTTTTTAAATTGATTATTTGAATTACATTTATTTACAAAATTGACACTAGTAATTAATGACCATTGATCTACATAATTAATGGTTAAGATTGAGTTTTCAAGGTTTTCATTTATAATTAGCTTTCCAACGGATCCCCCCTATATATATATATATATATATATATATATATATATATATATATATATATATATATATATATATATATATATATATTAGTTGCACTCGTGCGTGTATAATGCATGATAGAAAACACCAAAGAAGTGTATATTATTATTTCAATCACTCATGTTATAACACTTTTCCATGTTTTCTTCTCATATATACCCTCTTAGTTTGCCATTTTCATGGTCGATCTAATTATTAACAGGGTTGATCGTATTATTAACATGATCATTGTTACAGTTTCCATTATTACATACGTGATCTCATAGTATACAATGTCTATCATATAATCACATCACCACATGGAGTAGATTAGATTCACACAACTTTCATAGTGGTTTTCAAACCTTTAATTTATGTAAGTTATACTGCTAATTTAGTAGCATGTATGCAGTTATACAACCATTATTCATAAATAATATTCTAATCATATAATATGAATTGAGAAACAATTTGTTTTCCTTTTCTTTGGTTTGTAGATCATCTTTTTTTTCCCAACAAAACCATATTTGAGGCTATACTATTGACCTAAAAATTGTATCTCATCCATATCTGGTTCTGTAGCATATATATAACTAGAGAAGGTCTAATACTTAGTGTAGAGCCCTTTCGTACCCGATAAAAGAGAAAATGTTATCTGAGTCATTCTTCTAATAGATCTATTTCCTCTTTTTATTGTTGCTACAGCTTGATTTATTTTGTCGTGATATTGTTCATTCTTCTAAGACTTTATTTTATTTGATGCCTTTTTCAACTTAATTATCTTCTGCTTTGCACACCATCCACTCAAACATTATTTTTTACATCTCTATCAGACTAGTTATATATTTACGGTTTATCAGTTTTGTGTAGGTTGATATATTAGAGGGTAGTAGACTGAAACTATTGTATCTATATAAACAAATCAATATCAATGAATGACGGGAGGTTTGCAAACTAAATATTCTATCATGGTATCACCCAAATATTGATCCATGCAACCCTAACCAACCCTAGCGGCCGCCTCAAACCCTACGGCTGCCTCCCTGCAATCGAATCTCCTATTCTCTCTTCATCCGATTCGCAGGTCTTCTACCCTCCTTCCCCACGTTTCTATTTCTGCCATGGACAAGCTTCCACCTGCTGTCACCGTCACCAACATATAATCCCATATTCCTGTCATCTTGGAGAATGACACAAGTAAGTATAATTCTTGGAAAGAACTCTTTGTCACCCACTGTGAAGCATATGACGCAATCGATCACATCATGCCTCCGGAAACGGCACAAGCAACCAAACCTCCAACATGGGCTCGTGTCGATGCGATTGTTCGGCAATGGATATATGCCACAATCTCTGCAGAACTGATGGAAACAATCTTGAAACCCAAATCCACGGCTCAAGAGGCATGGGATCGCCTTGCCGATATATTTCAAGACAACGAGAACGCCAGGGCTGTGGATTTAGAGAATCGATTCAGCAATACGCAGATGGACTCGTTCACTGATGTCTCCGCTTACTGCAACGCATTAAAGAACATCGCCGATCAACTAGCGAATGTAAACTCACCGGTCTCGGATAAAAGGTTAGTATTACAAATGGGTAAGGGCTTGAACTCAAAATTTAAAACCGTTGCATCGATAATTCAACAATCCATGCCTCTGCCAACTTTCTACAAAGCCCGCTCCATGTTAACCATGGAGGAATCTCTTCAAGACGGCACCACAACGGACCATTCAAAAACAACCCTAGCCGCCGCCACCAACAACTCGGCCGCCCAACAACAGCCGGCTCAGCGGCCGTAACCCCCACCAGACCTATACCCTTTGGCTGCGGGTCGGGGTACAGCAGACTATGTGCCTCGGGGCCGCGGCAGGGGTGGTAGGTCTCGGGGTCGAGGAGGACGCTCTCGGGGCCGGGGTTACCCTACAACACCATGGTTCTCACCATGGCAATATGCCCCGCCGTGGCAAACTCCCCCGGTTCCATACCCGACTACACCCATGGCTCGTGGACGCGGCGGTACTTCATCTTTTGCGGGTATTTTGGGTCAAGCTCCTCAACCTTATTCGGGATATTATGCTCCAACCAATCTCCATCAAGCTTTTGCGGGTCTCCAGCTGACTCCAGACAACAATTGGTATATGGATACGGGTGCCACAAGTCATATGACCCACAACCCAGGTAATCTCTCTCCATCTTATGTCAATAATACAACAATTGGTATATGGATACGGGTGCCACAAGTCATATGACCCATAACCCAGGTAATCTCTCTCCATCTTATGTCAATAATACAACAATTGGTATATGGATACGGGTGCCACAAGTCATATGACCCACAACCCAGGTAATCTCTCTCCATCTTATGTCAATAATAGCACTAAACAGAATATTGTTGTTGGCAATGGTTCTACACTACCCGTTCATGCCACAGGTAACCAAACCTTACCACCACCTTACCCACCCCTTCAATTAAATAACATACTTTACTCTCCCCACCTCATTAAAAATCTATTGTCTGTTCGTCGATTAACTAGGGATAATAATATTGCAATCGAATTTGACCCCTTTGGTTTTGATGTGAAGGATTACCAGACGTGGACTCCGTTCCTCCGATGTGACAGCACCAGAGATCTTTACTCACTTTCTCCAACCGCGGCTTCCATTCTTCAACCCTCTGCCTTTGCTGCTGTTTCTGACGATCTCTGGCATAATCGTCTTGGTCATCCAGGAGCTTCCACTTTACGTGTCTTAAATAATAACAACTTTATTTCTGTTAATAATGTTCGGGATAAACACGTGTGTCAGTCTTGTGTTTTTGGCAAACAAGTGAAATTACCGTTTTTTGATTCATTATCGTTTACACATTTACCGTTTGATATTGTTCATAGTGATGTTTGGACCTCCCCTGTCCCAAGTACGGGAGGTCATCGATATTATGTCCTGTTTTTAGATGATTATACAAACTACGTATGGACATTTCCACTGTTAAATAAATCCGCTGTTTTTTCTATATTTTACAATTTCTATACATATATTTCCACCCAATTTGAGCGGGGTATTAAATGTTTTCAATGTGACAACAGAACCGAATACAACACCAACGCTTTTCATCAATTTTGTTCCACCAATGGAATGACATTTCGGTTCTCGTGTCCTTACACCTCTTCTCAAAACGGTAAAGCGGAGCGTAAAATTAGATCAATCAACAATATAATTCGTACCCTCCTCACTCACGCGTCTCTACCGTCTTCCTTTTGGCACCATGCCCTACAGATGGCCACTTATCTCCTCAACATTCTTCCTTCCAAAACAAAACACAATCACACTCCTACTTCTCTTCTTTTTCACAAACTTCCTTCTTATTCTCATCTCCGTACGTTCAGGTGCTTATGCTACCCGCTCCTCCCTACTTCTCACATCAACAAATAGCAAAACCGCTCAACCGCTTGCGTTTTTCTCGGTTATCCTAGCAACCATCGGGGATACAAATGCTTGGATCTCCAATCCAAGAAAATAATTATTTCCCGCCATGTAGTTTTTGACGAACAGACTTTCCCATTCGCCAACACCAACAACCCAAAGTCAACCTATGATTTCCTCTCCCCGCCACATCCATCTATATGGGAATCACAAACCGTAACACCACCACCCACTACCAACGCCAACCAAACCACCTGCCAAACCGCCACCCCACACTCCCCTCCACCCACTACGACCATAACCGCCATCCCTACCTTCACCGAACCACCTGCCTCACCTACTCCTCCCTCACCCTAACACCCGGCCCCTCCACGGCCAACCCCACCCCTCCACCAATACAAATCTACACTCGTCGCTAACGTCCACAGCCCGCTATCACCGCTCCTATCCCTGAACCATCCCACATCGCCCCTACCCCCACCCTCCCCCTCCTCCGCCACCGACACGCACAATACACACACGTAGCATGTCCGGTGTGTCTACACAAAAACCTATCTTCGACCTCCACACTACTACTATTGAACCCATTCCTAAATCACGAAAAGAAGCCATGACCAAACCTGTGTGGAAACTGGCCATGAACGAAGAGTTTAGTGCTCTTATCGATAATAACACGTGGGAGTTGGTTCCTCGGGAACCCCATATGAACATTATTAGATGTATGTGGCTATTCAAACATAAACTTAATGCCGATGGATCTTTGGAACGGTACAAAGCCCATTTAGTATGTGATGGTCGTTCTCAACAGGTTGGGGTGGATTGCAATAAGACTTTCAATCCCGTGGTTAAACCCGCCACAATCCGTACTGTCTTAAGCATTGCTCTTCATAACAAATGGGATGTCAGTCAACTTGATGTCAAAAATGCGTTCCTTCATGGTAATCTTCAGGAAACCGTATACATGCATCAACCATATGGCTTTAGAGACCAGAATCGCCCCACTCATGTTTGTCGCCTTAACAGGTCCTTGTATGGCCTCAAACAGGCTCCCAGAGCTTGGTACACTCGCTTTATGTCTTTTGTCACAAGTATGGGTTTCCGACACAGCTCATGCGATCACTCCCTATTTATTTATCGCCATGGGGTGCACACCGCCTATTTGCTTTTTTATATGGATGACATTCTGTTGACCACCTCTTCTCCAGCCCTAAAGGATAGAATCCTTGGTCATCTATCGGCCGAGTTTGCTATGAAAGATCTGGGTCCACTTCATTATTTTCTAGGGGTTTCAGTTACACGTAATGTGCAAGGTATGTTTCTCTCTCAGCAGCAGTATGCCCTAGACATTCTTCAAAGGGCTAATATGGTGGATTGTAACTCTGTTCGCACTCCTGTTGATACTTCGGGTAAGATGAGCGATCATGGACCTTTGTTCGGGAACTCGACCCTCTTTCGCAGCCTAGCAGGTGCTCTTCAGTACCTCACCTTTACGCGCCCGGATATTACTTATGTCGTTCAGCAGGTCTGTATGCACATGCATTCTCTACGGGTCACTCGCGTTGATGCTTTGAAGCGGATTCTAAGGTACATTAAGGGCACTTTACCTATGGGTCTTCAGCTAACACCTAGCCGACCTTCCTCCTTGACTGCCTACAACAACGCTGACTGGGCCGGCTGCCCTGACACTAGACGCTCTACGTCAGGTTTTTGCATCTCGCTTGGTTCGAATCTCATCTCTTGGTCGTCCAAGCGTCAGTCTACCATTTCCAGATCTAGTGCTGAAGCCGAATACCGCGGAGTGGCAAACGCGGTCACGAACCTCTGTTGGATCCGAAACTTACTGTTCGATCTCGGGTATCCACTTTAGAAAGCTTCGCTTGTGTATTGTGATAATGTTAGTGCCATCTACTTGTCCAGTAATCGAATCCAGCATCAACGCACTAAGCATATCGAAATTGACATTCATTTTGTTCAGGAAAAAGTCCAACGCGGCGAGGTTCGCGTTCTTCACATGCCTTCCAGATATCAAATTGCTGACATATTACTAAAGGCTTGCCTCGAGTTTTATTTGAAGAATTTTGCTCCAGTCTAAGCATTCGTCATCCTCCACCTTAGACTGAGGGGGTGTATTAGGCTAGTTATATATTTACGGTTTATCAGTTTTGTATAGGTTGATATACTAAAGGGTAGTAGACTGAAACTATTGTATCTATATAAACAAATCAATATCAATGAATGACGAGAGGTTTGCAAAACTAAATATTCTATCAATCTCCAAGCTTTTTTCAAAGGTGTTGATTGCCTAGTTGGCGAAATCCCCAAAGATGCCTCTCATTTCTTACTTGGTCTTGCTACAATATAGAATATTTTAGGGCCCAGCTAATTGCACGCCCTGTCAGGCGATACCGGACGCCCTTTGACTTTTCTCACGGCCCGTGAAGGGCCTCACGGGCCGTGAGGTGTTCGAAATTTAATTTTCACAACTACATCTACTCACGGCCCGTGTAGGAACAAACGGCCAGTAAATGTCCACACCCACGACCCGTTAACAAAATCCATAACGGCCCGTGAGGCCCGTCACGGGCCGTAGTTGTCCTTCTGAGAATTTACTTTCCTCGATTTGCGTGCACTTTTAAATTTTATAATTATGTGATGCGACGTATTATTCCTTGATTCGATTTAAGATTCTATATAAACCGTTATATATATGACTTGTTATATACGGTTAGTGAGAAACGAAACAGTTAAAATGTCTTCTCGTGGAGGTAGTAGAAGACGTCAAAATGAGTCCTCTTCAAACTCACGAGATATTGTGGAAAGTATTCCTGATCCAATAGATAACCATAATTGGCAGAACGGGAGGAACTGGTCTCAGAATGTTATTCACTTTATACGTAACGGTGATTCCCAAACATGTAGAGTGTATTACATGGGTCATTCCGATATTCCGTTACAATTTTGGCGTGAATTACTCGGAAACGTGTCTTTAGGTACAGAGGTATGATTTAAAGTTTTTTTTGTATATTTTATTTTATTTTAAAATTCTAACAATTAAAAAAGTTGTTATTTTATAGCATGTTCGGGCGTAGACAAATAGACTCACAATATGGAGATACGAAAAAATACGTAGAACCGAAGAGTTGCCGGGTAGTGATCGTTGGACGATTCTCCCATTTGAGTGGTTTAACTTAATATACTCGGGGTCCGTTAATGGTAACGAATATGGAGACGGGAGTGACTGTCTATATCCTGCGTTATGGGAAGTTGATACGGTAATACTGTTTTTATGTTTTACAATAAAAATCATGAATTTATAACCGTGAATTAAATTGTTTTGTAGGTTTACGTACCAATGACTGATGACGAAGAAAATTGGTATATTTTTAAGATTTCTATGGACTCACTACAAGTTCGTATATATTCTCCATACGAATGCCGACCAAATACGTGTGACGATTCATGGTGCATTCATCGTAATGCCCGAACGATTTTCATACAATTCAAATCGTACTTTTTACATTTTCTGTCACGTATACAATATTGGCAGCACTCCGGACAAGAACAAATCGAAGAACTGGTGGTATCGGGTGAAACCGTTTGGCCTCCTAACGCCGGTCATATTGGTCGAGATTCGGGAGTTGTAATTTGTATGTTATTGCGTAGGTTGGTTCAAAATAGATCTTTAGAGTGGCAAGAGGTTAGCTTACAGGATGCTTGCTTTAGATTCCGAAGATTTATGGCAGACGAGCTATATTGTAGACGTGTAATGTAGAACAGTAATGAAATATTTTATTAAAACATAAACGTTTATTAGTACACTTTATTAAAAACGACAAACTGTTATTATCACACAATAATAAAATACACAATTTTTAATCTTCTTGATCTTTATAAAAGATCCAAGCCGCAAAATGGTTAAAAGAAATTCCAAAATTCTCCCGATATCTTTCTTGAGTTCTTGTCATAATATCCGTATCATTCCATAACGTATTTTGATTTTTGTAAACGTCTTTGTAGAGCTGGTGAAATGTCGTGACCTTCCTTCTCAAGTCAGACCACTTGTTGCTAAGTTCACGAGTGGTGCGATATTCTTCACGTTCGAGAATTTGATGAAAACGAGTTGAAACACGGTTCCAAAATATTGAATTTGGAGGGATAGTCCCTGAATTTTCGATACAAGATCTTACTTAAGTGACCTCCTCTTCATCCGTCCACGGATTTTGGTCACTTGTAGCACTCATCGTTTGGGTATTGAGTAAATTTGTGTGAATTGATTGTGTGAAGTAGTTGAATTTATAGACTTAAAAAATTATTATACGGCCCATGAAGGACTTTACGGGCCGTTTCATTGTCACCAAACGGGCCGTGTAGTGTCAACTGTTGATTTTTAAAAATTACAAAGTCTCACGGGTCGTGAGGATTGTCGCAGGCCGTTTGTCAAACAATTAACGGGCCGTGAGGGCCGTCACGACCGTGAGGCCGGATAATATATAGGACCTCACGGCCCATTTGTTCATTTACCCCCTAAACCCACATACGATTTACTCTGTCACGACCTCCGTTTTTTCATCATTTTCATACCGCCGACTCCTTACTACGGTACATAGCGGTTCGATTTATGCTGGGGAGCGGTAGGTACGAGTTCACCCTCGCCCAGTGGGCGGTGACTATTGGGTTTTACACCGACGAGGAGACGCATGATCCTCGTTTTTATTCTGACGAGGTCCAGTCGGAGGCGGCTCCTTTGGTCGGATGGTGGCCGACCATTTCCGACCAGCCGTGGGAGGGCGCCATTAGGGCGACCTCCATTAGGGATCCTTTGCACTGGTATCTACACCGGTGCATTGCCGGCACCATTGCCGGCAGAGACCAGAGCATGGAGCAGGTGTCGCTCCTTGACTTATTTTTTCTGAGGGCCTGCTTTCACCTAGACGGGTGAATCTAGCTCACTGCATGGCCGCCTATTTTTTGAGCGTCATTCAGGGCAAGGTAAAAAATATTTAACCTAATTCTTAATAAATAAGTATTATCTATTATGCGATTCATAATTATGCCTATTGTTTGATTGTTTTGCAGATGGATAGCCCGATTGTTTGCGGCTCGTACATCACCGTCATTGCCTCGCGCTTAGGGTTGTTTACGGACGCCCTAATTGCGAGGCAGACAACGGACACGCCGCCTCGGATTTTGGGTCGACAGACCGTCATGGCCATGGGGATTGCCGCCAAATTTGGCGACGACCTCCGATGGTCCACTGATGGTGGTCGGACCATCTGGCAGCCGGTGCCAGACGCTGGTGAGGAGGAGGAGCATCCGGCGCCGCAGCAGCAGCCGCAGCCCCAGCCACACGCCAGAGCACCCGTCCCACCGCCTGTTCCCAGGACCATCATTCGGCAGATTCCGCCGACGGGGGAGTTTATGGCGGAGTCACTACATTGGGCGCGCCAGTCCCACGCCTTGCTAGTATGGACGGCGGATGCGTACAGCATTTTTGCTGCTAGCCAGGGTATCGACCTCCCCCCTCGGCCGGAGTTGCCTCCGTTTGTCAGACGACCTGCGGGTGATGACGAGGAGGCTGCTGGTGGTGGTGATGCAGAGGATGCTGGTGGTGGTGATGCTGGTGGTGGTCATGACGCATAGATAGTAGGATTTTATTGTTTTATTTACCTTTCATATAAAAAAATTGAAAAATTATGTTTATATATTATGAGTTATTTTGGATGACGTTTAAATATTTAATTATATGTTTACATGTTTACAATTCAACAACAATAAAGAATTGAATAAATAATAGAATACATGTTTACAATTCAACAACAATAAAGAATTGAATAATAAAGAATTGAAAGAATTGATAAATGTGTAAACTATACTAAATCTATATGTTCAACCGGGTCTACGGACCTTAGTTCAAGATATTTTTGAATTCGACTTCCGTATATAGCCTCCCAATCATTGGCGTTTTCTGTTTTGTACAAATGCCAATATTTGCTCGGAACAGGCATTGGATAGTCACCCACTAATCGAATTCTAATGAAATGGCAATCTTGAACATAAACAATTGAAATTATATGATGTTCACTGATATCACGAGGAGATAACCAGAACGCGAAAAAAGTAGCGGAGTTTGCCGATAGATATAAAAATTATAACCACTCGAAACCTGTTAGCAATAAGGATTGTAGCAGGTGGCACTGTCATCCAATTTTTGTGTGGAGCCGCACCTAACCCGTTCCAGTTTAATGATTCCCTTATTTCATTTATATCAGGAAACATCGCAGCGTACCTATGTCTGTTTTCATCCAACTCAGATATAAGTTCCGTACGTATAAAACGCCAGTGATTTTCACCATATCCCAGTGTGAGTGCTATAGCATGAAAACCACAATTGCCGTCCGCTAAAACATCATCCGCACCTGAAATATACGGGAAAAAGAATGATGGAATCCAGCGGTTAAACCGGAAAAAATTGTTTTTATCTTCGTCGCCCGGGATATATGAAAACTTGGAACTCTGTTGAGATAATCCATTTGGCTCTTGATTTCGAAGACATGGATTGACTGCGCTGCAAAGACCCTTGTTTTGACTTCACCACCGAACTTGAATATGTTGGCGGACCTTCAAATTTTCTCTCGGTTGAACATATGAACTATGTCTGGGGGTCTAATATTGTTTCTTTTTGCTTATCTTTTTTTGGACGACCCCGTGTATGTGTTTGGACTTTAGGAGGTTTTTTATCCGTTTTTGAAGGATTAATGAAAGATTTGAAAATATTAATCAAAGATCTTTTCACATTTTCGGGTTGGACAAGTAAATGTTTTGTCACCATCTCCATCTCTTTATGTACATCTACTTGAACCTCCCGTACAATATACGCGGGTGAAAAATCTAGCTTCCTCCAAAAACATCAATGGCATCGAGCGGGATACATTGACCTATAAAATAATATATTAAATAAAATATAATAAAAGTTTTCATGAAAAAATAAAAAACGTAAACATTCACCTGTTTGAAAGTAATTGTTTAATTTACAAGCACACGGAAGACCACAGCTGGTAAAAAGATAGCAGCCACATGATTCTTTGGATATAATTAGATGATTTATCCTGTTAATCTCACCGACTAACATATCCAAAGCCGCAATAGAAACGTTACCTCGCAGCAATTTAAGCACTTCATGATTATGCTGCACCATAAGCATGATTTTGCTTTTGGTAAATTTTTCTTTTATAGCAATTTCCTGGGTAGCTAAGATATTATTAATGAAAAGAATAAATCTATCCAGGGTGCTATTGGTTGCTTTCAGGTAACTTTTCAACAACGAATGTTGGCTCTCAACTCGGTTCGTTGTGTGCTGACCGAAGTTATAACTTCTATTTATCCACGCCAACACAAATCACTCTTTGTAGGGGTCCAACCAGTTATTTTTTAGGTACATCAGCACTCCTATTTAAAAAAATGTACTTATTTTTATGTAAATATACATATATTTTTAAGAATAACACTAGAAAACTTACTTGAATGTTTGGACACCAATCTGCGATAAAGCCGGTCGTAATTATAAGCGTATATGTCCTCCGTTTCAGAATTAATAAGTACCGACCACACATGCTGAAAAGCACCCCACTCTTCATTTGAAAAACTCGCCTTACAATGTTTAGCAATATTTTCCGAAATATGCCATCTGCAAAGTAATCGAACAGCACTCGGAAAAACTTCTTCTGACGCATTCATCAGAGCGAGGTCTCGGTCGGTTAGTATAACACGGGGCTCCATACACTTATCTTCCAGCGTTGCTTTTAGTTGCTCTAACACCCATCTGAAGTTGGCTTCACGCTCATAACCAATGAATGCGTGAGCAACAGAAAAAGATTTCAGGGTGGATGTCACACCAACCATTTGAACAAATGGCATTTTATACAAGTTAGTTTTGTATGTTGTGTCAATCATCAGCACGTGTGGGTACGCACGCCATAATGTGTGAGATGTGGGATGTATAAAAAAACCCTGTCGACGGTATTTGTCGGTTCATCTATGTGAGGGTGTAAATATATTGATGTTGTTGTAGTATAGAAAAAAAACCTGCATTGGGGTTTCACCAATTCTGGTGGACTTTTTTATTTTTGCCCGAGCATTATATATGGTTCGTAACACAGACACGTTATTGGGATTTTGTTCCCTCAACGTGCCTAGAATTTTCGAGGGTCAATATTTTGCTCGGTCAGATTCTTTACAGTAGAAAGCTCATTTTCGGTGAGCCTCATTGCGTATGCATGTCCTTCCAGATGTTCAGTAGGTTCATGGTTATGAGTATCATCCACAACAACTATAATCCACCCATCTCTCTGCATCTGGTACTTACCCTGCAATTCAAATTGACAGTTTGTTTTTTTCGTGCCACTTTTTCTTAGAGTGGATGCTCCCTTATATACACCACCCCGATCACATTTCAACCAAATTTAACCACCAAACCATTCGAATTTCTTTTTGAACATTTGGTGACAATAACGAACCCATTTTTCTCGCCCACGTTAGTTGCCCAATCAACTAATTCTTCACGAGATGAGAAAACCTAATCAATTTAATATTTTTAGTTAGTTATTACTAAATGAAAGTAAAATGAAAGTAAAATTAAATATGATATATCTTATAACCTGATTCGTGTCGTATAAACCTCTTTTACCGGAACCAGAACCGTCATTATCCCCGCTGCTATCGCCACCGTTATCACCCCCCGTCATCGCCGCCGTCATTCCCGCCGTAATTGGACGCGAACTGTCCTAGATAGTTTGAAGCAGCCTCATCGTAATAACCGTAACCCTCCTGAGGGTAATAGTTAGATTCCGAACCGAATAAATAGTTGGTATCCCAGAAAGACATCGTAACATTAAATATTAACGTTAATATAGTACTTGAAATGGAATATTGCGTTTATGTAGTAGTTGAAATGAAATGAATTTATATTGTAGAATTTGAATTATGAAATGAATTTATAACTAACGTTTATATAGTAGTTGAAATGGAATATTGCATCTCGTCACATAATTAACACGAATATCGAGGAATATTACGTCATATCAAATAATGTAATAAATACAAAATTACACGACTATCGAGGAATATTACGTCATATCAAATAACGTAATAAATACAAAATTACACGAAAAACGAGGAATAATATATCTCGTCAAATTATTAAAGGTGAAACTAGGACCCGTAAAGAAGTTAACGGCCCGTAAGTGGAATGCCAAACGGGCCGTGAAGAGCTTCACGGGCCGTGAATATATACGACCGTGAACATCTTCACGGTCGTTAAGTTCTTGAATTACGTCTTCGAATGACTGATTTGACTACCGACAGACCATACGGCCCGTGAAGAGCCTTACGGCCCGTAAAGGGCGTCTGAATATCCTAAAGGGCGTCTCTTTAGTAGCCCCCATATTTTTATAATCTGACACACCTATGTTCTATATGGTGTTTTGGTTTCCAGACTTGTACTTTATCTTTTTGCTACTGATCATTTGCTTCAATTGATTTAAAGAAGTATCAATTTTATTAAATCGTACTTATACTTCATCTTTTAGGCTTATTAATTTCATTATACCAGTTAAATAAATTAAAAGAACATTAAAAACACTTGGTCCTACTGATAACTATGTTTCTATATATAGGAGTTTTGAGTTTAAGTTACTTGAGAGCTCAACTCTTCAATTGATTCATTACCAGATTCTAAAGTTTGAAAAAGTCCTCTGAAATGGCACATGAGATAGGAAGTTATAATTTTAAACTTTACTCTTAAATTCATGTATATTATGGTTTGTTCTTTAACAAGCTTCTTCAATGACTTCAGTTGCTTATCAAATTATTGTATTGAATCTCAATGTGATTCCTTGTTTTTTGAGAATTCTTTCATTGAGTTTAAGGCATCCCTGATATCCTATTCAAAATCAATAAAGCTTGTCTGTCTTTATGACAAGGTTGGTGACTAAAATTCCTCTAACTATGTTCTTGCTAGTATGGTTGAGTCACCATCAAGATCAGCTGATGGTCAAAAGCATGAGCCATCTAATGAGTCTTCCGAGTCTCTTCACTATTAGAGTTGGACATCCACTACTAGATTCGATTTAGAAGTTTTGAAGCAGATGTACTAATTCACACCTGTTACAAAGATGTTAATCAATGGGGCACTTGGTTGTTTTGATAATTATTTTTCTATAAGAGTTTTGAGTTGAGTTAGTTGAGAGCTCAATTCTTCTAATTGATTTATTACAGGCGATCTTAAGTCTGAAAAAGTCCTTTGAAATGTAGACTTATCTGTTTGAATATTACTATTACAATTTTGTATTTTGATGATTTGTTCTTTAACAAAATTCCTCATGACTACAATTGCTTCTCTGTTTGAATTTGACTATCCAATTGCTGCTCGAAGTTGAAAATTTCACACACAAGGTTGTCATATTAAAATTCTATGTTTTTTCTTGTTGTTTAATGATTTTGTCATGCGTTTGTCTGATGAATCTTTTAACATCCTTTTGCAAAAGCAACAAAGCTTGTAATTTAAAATGAGGTTGGTGAATAAAATTCTAGGAACAATTGTTCTTGCTAGCATGATTAAGTCACCACCAAGAATAGTTGATGGTGAAGAGTATGAAACATTTACTAATAGTCCTAACTCTCTTTCTTTTGAAGTAGAAGATAAGAGTTAGACATTGATCACCTCTAGTTCTAATTTAGAATTTTTGAAATGAATATGCTTATTCAAACCTGTTGCAAAGATTTTAATCAATGGGGTACCTTGTGGTCTCATTCTCCACTTATACTTATTCTGGTAGTTTCAGTGTTATCAAGTTGCTCGAGATTGAGGCCAGATCTCTTACCACTGGTTCTGATAGATTTTTTAAACTCATTTTCACGATAAAGATTGAGTGGCTGGCTTGTGTTTTAGAGGATGACGAAGACCTTGATCGGTCTTTTTCAGTAGTTTTTAACTTTTGAGACTCAGGAAATTGTTATCGTGATTAATTATGAACATGAAATTTTCAAATGCTCATTATTATATAAGTTATATATTTCAAGTACAAATCCAATCTAATCCCTTTAATTATCTTCTACCCAATTAAATCTATGTTTTACTCGATACCCTTGGTTAATAGAGTTGGTATATAGATTTAAAGAAGTTATCTTAGGGGGTGTTTGAGATTGATTATCAAAATAACTTATTGATTTATTAACTTTTAAAAAGTCAAAATTCATTTTATAGTGTTTTGATAATATGATTATGTTGTGAGAGAAATAAGTTATTATCGTGTGATTTGGTAGTGAATCTTATTAATATAATATGATAACATCTACTCCAACATAGTGTTTGATAGTCCATACTAACTTATTAACTTATTAGAAAAATTAATAAGTTAATAAATTTTTGAAAACTTTATCAAACACCCCCTTAACCAACAATAACCACCCAACAAAATCTCATCAAATTACGAAATAATAAGGGGCTGTTTGGGATTGCTTATTTAGAACAACTTTTGACTTTTCGAGGGGTGAAAAGACCAAAATGCCCCTCCAAAAGTCACCAGAAGTTAAAAATTTTAACTTCTGGTGACTTTTGGAGGGGCATTTTGGTCTTTTCACCCCTCTAAAAATCAAAAGTTGTTCTAAATAAGCAATCCCAAACAGCCTCTAACGTTGTTCACACCCGATATGATTAAGGATGCTCTCCGACCCAACAATATTACTTAACGCCGACTCAAGAAAGTCTTGAAAACGTGACAATAAAGCAAGTCTTCTTCCACCCCCTTTTCATCTCCACCACAAAAACACTCGAAATCTTCTGCTTCAATACAATCCCACCACCACTACCACCATGATCAACGGTGGCGACCCACCGCCGGAGGACCAAATTGATCCCTTTTTACAACGCTACAACCCTAGTGATCTCCGTACGGCGTCGGAGTTTCTCTCGAATTGGCTCCCGTTTCTCTCCAAAGGCCTCTGTGATCACTGCACCCACCTCATCTCCGATCGCGTTCGATCTATTAACCCAAGTATGTTACCTCTGTGGTTTGTGATTATCCTGTTGAATTACTGTTTTCCCCTTTCGGGTTTTTGTTGTGTAGTTGGAGTAGATGTTAGGTGCTCTAATGGGGTGTGATTATCGTGTGATTTGGTAGTGAATCTTGTTGTTAGTTTATGAATTTGGGGAAAGTTGTTTCTAGATGCGGAATTGCAAATCTATTGTTATTATCGTGGACCCTTTTGAGAGTTAGTCGCGTTGATCTTTCTGTTGTTGTCAAATTTAGTGTTTTTCTTTAGATGCTAGGAGTAAATTAGTAATTTAGTTAGAGCCTCACTAGAATGACTATATGTTTTGTGAATTGTGATTATAGAAGATTTAATTTAGTTGGGAAGCTTTTATTCATATCAATTTTGATGTCAAATAATTGTAGCCTGTTGGATAATGAAAGAGGAATTGTAGTTCTATCTTTTGAAACAGGGGATCGATATTGTCGAATTTGTTGGTTAAGTTGGTATTTGTGCTGTAATGTTTTCTGCTGGTTAAATTTGCTGTGAATATTATGTGATTGAATTCGTGTTTTGTTTTATTAATTGGTGAATAGGAATAGAGTTTGATGCTGAACCCACATACCAAGAAGGTGAATTACAAGGTTCGAACGGATACATTGGCAGTCAGGAGAACCATGATGTCAATGACACGGATGATACAAACTCTTTGGGTAGTTGGAAAGATGGTGTGAATGAGGCATCAGAACACATTGATGACAATTTAAAAACGGAAAGGGTTGAGTCACCAGAACATGTTAAAAGCCCTAAGCCACGGATGTCGTGGGCTGACATGGCACAGGAGGATTTAGAGGCTGATGAACAAGAGGAAGCGAGAGAGCAATTTGGTAATAATAGTGGTCAAATGGAAGAAACAAGTGAAGTGAAGGTTACCCGAAGCCAGAATTGTCAAGAGAACAAAGGGAACGTATTCGTTTTGCAAATGTTACAAGAAAGAAAGATTATATTTGTTTGGAGAGAGTTAATGGAAAGATAGTTAATATTCTTGATGGACTTGAGCTCCATTGTGATGTATTCAGCAGCGTCGAGCAGAAGAGAATTGTTGATTTTGTTTATGACCTTCAAGAGAAAGGAAAGAATGGAAAGTTAAAAGGTTCGCTCATTATTCCCTAAAACTATACTAATGTTGTTTATGCAACTTGTAATAGTAACCTTAAACTTTATTTCTATTTACATAAATTTGTTGCAGGTCGTACATTTAGTGCTCCTAATAAGTGGATGAGGGGAAAGGGCGTGTGACTATCCAGTTTGGATGTTGTTACAATTATGCAACCGTAAGTATCATATTCCCATTTCAAATCTAATAAATGATTTGCATAAATGATAATGGATTTATAACTGATTACAGGATAAAAATGGAAATCCGCCTGGGATACTTCAAAATGAGTTGGTAGATCCCATACCTCATCTTTTCAAGATTATCATAAAAAGATTGGTCAAATGGCATGTTCTTCCTCCTACGTGTGTACCCGACAGCTGCATAGTCAACATTTATGATGAAGGCGATTGCATTCCACCGCATATCGATAATCATGATTTTGTTAGGCCATTTTGCACCGTATCTTTTCTTAGTGAATGCAAGATAGTGTTTGGAACCAACTTGAAATAGAGGGTCCCGGGGAGTTTTCTGGTGCTTATCAAATTCCGTTACCAGTTGGGTTAGTGCTGATCCATATGCCTATTTGCTTTTATTGCATCTTTTCACTTTGATTTGAATCTAACTTACATAGACATCTACCAGATCTGTTCTTGTTTTAAACGGCAATGGAGCAGACGTCGCCAAACACTGTGTGCCAGCAGTTCCTACCAAAAGGTTCTACTTCTCAGTCTAATCGATATTATTGTCTTTCAATAAAGATTTAGGGGGTGTTTGATTATATGTTATTGGATAATTAGGATAATCAACTAGTAATAAAATAGGTGGTAAGAAACAAAGTTTGTATATGCTTTTGCATATTTGGGATGTGATAATCAGATGATAAGATGTTTTAGTGTTTCACAAACTCTGATTATTTTAAGAAACTAGTAGATAAAAGTGGTGAAAAAATAAACATGTTTGTGAAACGAAAAATGAAGTTATAACATAAATATCTTATTTCCATATATACGATTACTATTTTCATAATTTTTGCTTCTTTGACATGAACCGTCATGTGATTCTTTAATAAAAAAATGCCTAATTTTTGCTTCTTTTTTTTTATCTGAACGCGCATACGTTTCTTCTTTTCATATATACCATTGATTGCTGTTTCTCAATCGTTTTGCATTTAGGTCAAATTGTTGTTCTTATTGATGTCTTCAATGTTTCGCATATGCTCTGCCATCATTCTCGTATCTGTTAATTAAATCGTGTCATATACCTAGTCCATAGCCGTGGGTACTGGGTACACACGTTTATGATCCTATGTAGCTAAAATTACACCAAAGAGTTGGTTCTGATGTCTCTTTTTATGTTTCTGTATCAGGATTTCAATCACATTTAGAAAAATGGATGAATCAAAATGGCCAGCTGGGTTTGTTCCAGAGCCTGATCTACAAGGACTCGAGCCACTGGTCTATGAATCAGACAAACGGAAAGGCGGTTCAAATCCACACAAACCTAGTCGCCCTTCAAATAGTCAAAGCAACAGAAGAGATGATATGAATGACCGCTCAAGAGGACACTCGCAGCCTCGGTTTTATGGTCAACCCAGACCGCAAGGTCCTAGTTCTGCAAATAGGAGGCGAACCAGGCTAGAATATTGATTTGGGCTCACAAAGATTGAAAATAAACATGATGAAATATTGAGTTGCAAAAGATTGGTTGAGTTATTTTTGTGGTGTTGATGTACACATGTAATCTTATTCAAGTTGTATTTTGGTTTTCCACTTTGCATACCATGTGGTTGAGTTCATGGGTTTGATTTTGATCATTTGAGTGATGTTAAAGACCGAAATGTCTTAAAGTTGCCTTTCATGTGCTTTTCATATGAAATATGAGTTGTATAGATCAAGAACATATGATATTTTTATGTGAACGTTATTAGATTTTACATAAATGTTCGGTAATTTTATACTTCAGAAACTCCTTACAGAACAAGAGTAGTTAATTATATACTATGTATCTTCATTCAAATGTTTAACTATAATATATCTCACGTCTGTGTACCAAAACATACAAATATAAAATCATTACCAAAAACATACAAAATATAGTATCATTATAATTGAGAGTTACAAGGATCAAGGATGATCAGATGGTCAAGTTACATCACACCTTAGTCTCTATTTTCTTAAATGACTCTACGCTATACTATTTGCTATGATCGTTACGCATATAATCATTGGAGTGAATAAACGTTTAATTTTTTGTTAAGTTTTAAAAATGTACCAAATTGGGAAAGCACCTTCAACTTCATATACAAACAGTAAAATCCCTCAATTGCATTGATAACTTTTGTTCAATCTTGACCCATCCACTTCTTTTAACTCCTTCGGCTTTTTCGTTGTTCTGGTCAAGGGTTAGCCCATTTGGGCCTATATCTTGAGATCATTCTAAAATGTTTGATTATGAATAAATTTTTTTTTTTTTGAAATGCAATTATGAATAAATTCTTACGTTCATATACCAAAACGTTATGAAAATATAAATTCATTATAATTATATATATATATATATATATATATGTTCAAGATTTTTTATATATTTTTAAGAAATCAAATTAACTTTATTTCTAGAAATAATCAAATGTACTATGTAAAAACATCAACTACATATAGGTATTAAGAATAAATTATATATTATTATTCTAATTAAAAACTTATGTCGGTGGTTTTTCCTCTTTTTTTTTTTGGCTTTTTTTGTGAAATTTTTTTTGTTTTTTTTGTTTGTGTTTTAATTTTTTTTCTTTTGTGTTTTAATATGGGTTGTTTTGAGTGTTGGTTCGAGATTTTGGGGTGAAGTTTTTGTAGGTTTTTTTATCTGGACACATATCTTTGATTTGTAGGGTTCATTGACGTTGTCTTTCTCCGGGTTCCTGTTTTTTTTCTTTCATTATCGATACCCTGACGATTCTCGCTATTAAGGTTTGGGTTTTCCTTTGTTTGCTCTTTTCGGGGCTTTGATTTTCGTCGGTTTTCTATTTTGGATTGTGTCGCTTTCTTGCGGCTTTAATTTTCATATGGTGTTGGCTTTGATTTAGTTTTTGGTTTCTACATATTCTGGTGTGTTATAGATTTAGGGTTTTTGTGTGTTTTACTTTGCGTATTTTACCGATTTTATAGTTTTGAACTTTCATTTTGATTTTGATTTAGGGTTACATTAAAACTCGCATATACGCGGCAACACGCGCGCCAAAACCTAATCTTTTTCTTTTTTTGAATATTGTATATTATATATTATATTATAATAACACATTGGTCAAATATAATATGTTTTAATTGACGCGATAAAAAATTTCGACACAAATTTAGTTGGGAAACGAGTTGGGTTAAATAATATGTTTTATTCGACATATAGATACGTTTCGATGTAATTTAACTCATAAACAAGTCGGGCATTTTTGTATATACTCTATCACATCGCATACAACGTCAATACACGTGTTTTTATGTACGTTTTGAGTTGCTATACTTTCAACAAATTTGTTTTAAAAATAGTTGGGCCGAATATAACATGTTATCATTCAATGGTAAATATTCGAGTTACTCTACTTTTTGACGTAAATTTAGTTGGGGAACGAGTCGGCTGGTCGTAGTTTATACTTTATCACGCCGCAAACGTCGCCGCAACGCGCGGCGGGTTAAACCTAGTTATATATGATTTATATTATCCTTATGTTTCCAAAAAGTTTCCTTTAACAATTTAATAAGCTTAAATTCAAGCCACTGTTATGGGCCTTACTATTTTATTAAATTTGTTATGTGGTTGTTAGACAATGCTAGTTTATGTTAGTTTATCGAATTTGATCTCCATTTGAAAATTTTATTTTGATAAATGTTTACTATCTATACTATATATTTTCTATACTATATATAAAATATATGACAGTGTATTTTAAGATATCATAAAATTAGAAACACTTACTATATTCAATGCATAAGATACAACCACTTTTGAGGGTAAAATAATATTTATAACATTATTTACACATTACCCCTTATAATTAGTTACATAATAACCTTACACTTATTAACATTTGCATAAAATTTTATATTATCTACCCATAAACCAAAAAATTTATATGTTTTAAGATTTAAGTTCTATCTTTTAATCTATCACATTTAAAAACGTTTTAAGACTACAACTTAACCTATGTTTATTTTTAAACGTTTTGGTGTAAACTTTCTGCTGAAACAATCTCTATTTTGTGAGATACAATAAGTTAATGTGTATATACAATCGTCATGTAGACTCATTTATTTAGTGTTTTAATTTTAGCTTAGAAAAAACATAATAAACTTTTGTAATACTACAAGAATAACAAAATATTAAATGGCTCGTGTCAAATGTAGAATGTCGTCCCATCACATTGCGCGGACACCCTTCTAGTATAATATAATGGTTAAAAGAAAGCCCGTCTGAAAATCTTAATTGGCGGCATCACACATATATTCTAGTTTTTATTCCCATCACAACGATGGTCTCAAATCAATGTCAAAAGCAAGATAGCTAATATATTTACCATTCTTTTGTTCGAAATTGGAGATCGTGGTAAACATATTATATACATAACTACCAAAAGGCAAAAAAAAAATGTTCGACCTGATAAAATGGATCGATCAAACCGGTTATGTCTGACTTGTATTATTTATTCAATATAAGAATTATTGTTTAAAAGGAAAATAAACATAACTTCAAATTTTATAGAAGAACAAAAATCCGTTTGTTACTTTGTCTATTATCTCGAGGGAAGAAACTTTTATACATTTAGCTATTTTCTTTAGATTGGTATACAAGGAACTTGATTTTAAATAGCGGAATATATAGTTGAGTTTCCTCTATTCATCATATAACCCAGTTGTTGATTTCATCTACAGATGTTATTAAATTTGTCATCTCTAGTCATGACCCTAAACATCTCACGGTTAATAGAGGAATTTTTTGGGGATTAAAATTTCAAAAAAAAAAAGGTTGTAATAGATCGACCAATTGCACAAAATTAGTCACATACTTTCCCTGAAAACTAGAGAATGTTGTAAGCTTTTATAAGAACGAAAGAACCGTAAATAGCAACTAATTAATGAAGTTGGGTGGATTGCATTATTATAAGCAAACAACGTAGTTTATATTTTGAAATTCTGAAGCAAAAAGAATCAACTTTGGTCCAAGAAAGTTGTACAATTGATGAGACTGGTGGTCCTCTTAAAAACTTCTTAAATGAGATCGAGTCAACTGAAGAATGTGTAATAGACAGTTTGACATATAAAGATGGTTAAACGTTTTTGAACTTTGAGTAGCACTTGTGGTCCAAACCAAACCAAACCAAACCAAACCAGATTCTTGATTCTCAATTAATACCTTAAATTAACCACTGCTTTTTAAGGAACTTGAGGTCCACACTACATACCCTATAACACATCTCAAACCTTCCATTTATACCACCTCTAGCTAGCCATACTTGTTCATGTACCACACTTTGTTTAAAATGATGAAATCAAGTGAAAGATAATTTGAACATGTGATATTGCATGTATCTTTTCTTTGTATATGTTCAATGTTGCAAGTATACATGATGATGAGTTCGTAGGTTTGCTTAAGGATAGGGTGAAGAAGATTTGTAACCGTGTTAATTTAAATCTCCTTACCCCGTTTATATAAACGGGACATATATTCATTTCATGTAGATAGAAGATGGGCGCGGACTTTTATAGGAATGTCATCTCAAGTAAGGATTGAACCGTTTGATTCACCTAAGACGAATTCTAGTTGGTGTGGTATCATTTATTCCATTAATTAACCGTTTCACAAATATGGCATCAAGTTTGCACTTTAATTGCTCTATGTTTGTAGCTTGCCACTGTCTATATTGTAACTTTTGTGTGTGTGTGTGTGTGAGAGAGAGAGAGAGAGAGAGAGAGAGAGAGAGAGATGGAATGCAAATCTTGATGATATTGAGTGAGGAGATACGGGAAGTTAAACCTAAACATCAAGAGGTGATGGATAAATAAATGTAACCATTTTTTTTAACAGTATACATTCTTCATCTTTGTTTTAGGGTAGGCATGAATTCACAACTGCTTAGTTGATAGACCAATAGAAACAACCACTAGTAATGACCTAGTGACAATATGTATTTCTTAACTCAAGTATTGTTGGTTCGAGTCTTATGTAATACGTAAAGGAAATTTAATTTAGGTTAAATTAGCGTTAATTAATTAGATTAGGGCTGTTAAAAATATAGACCAATAGACGTTGCTAATACATTGATTTACTTATGTGAATTAAAAGTTGATTAAATAAATAACTCAGAGATATAAAACATATAAAGATCATAACTAAAATCATCGTAAGGCTATCCACAAGGTGAAATTTTTTTCCCTGCACGTCGCATGTAGCATTGTGGGAAGAATGAAGGTATAGCATTGTGGATGGTGTAAACACTAAAAAAAACCAAAGAGAAGTTATAAAAACTAGAGTGAAATGTCATTTTTTTTCTATATAGTTTGATCACATTTGTCATGTTTATCAAAAAAAGATTTTTCTGCAACTGCACCCTAAGGTTTTAAAAAATTATCATTTTGGTTTTAAAAATTTATCATTTTTCATCAAAAAAGTTAACTCTGTTTATTTAAAATCCTAAACCATCTATCATTAAAGGGATAATTATGTAATTTTACATATAGAGATAAAATCCAAATTTATGTTAACGTATTGATGTTAAAATTCCATTCAAGAAACCTAATCGAACATTTCATTTTCAAACCATTCATCATGACTGAATCACGAGATTGTCGGCTTTATCGGTGGGGGAGGAGAATGGACCTCGTTTTTGTCACGGTCAGAAACCCAATGCGTAGGGGTTTTATAATAGAGATCATTGCCTCTAGTCGCTATCTCCTATATATCATGATTTAGTTTCACTCGATTATGATTATATATGTAATTAAGAGATTTTGTTTTCTAATTTAAAGGATAATTTTTTCAATTTACATGTTTAACAATTTAATTTAATAAAATTATTTTTGAATGATAATGACAAATGTGATCAAATCATATGGAGGAAAACGACAGTTAACTCTAAAAACTAAAAACAAAGTATATATTACACAATTAAAGTTAAAATAGCATGTTGAAAACCTTGTAATAAACAAATTAGCCCCTATGAAAACCTAAAAACAAAGTATATGTTACAAAAGTCTAGTTTGGATAGCATGTTGAAAACCAATTAATTAGTAAACAAGTATATGTTAAACCCGTACGCGTTTTGGTCACCTGTACCATGTCGTTTACTAATCGGTCAACTATGATCTATGATCAACATAGCCAGGTCGTAGATACGTTGTTAGTTGGTGCAATATACATTGAAACCAATTAAATCTTGCATGTATGAAAGAAACTCTAAGACATACATGTTTATTCGTTTTAGCGTTAAAAGTTAAAGTCTTATCTCGCCACCAAATATTTGGGTGACAAGCTCTTATTTATGTTTGTGTAAAACATGTTTTTATATCTAATGCTAGTAATAAATAGTTATCTATACTATTAGGATAGAGTTGGAGCACACGTCTTAAAGTGAAAAAGAAGTTAAAGGTTTAGGGTTGAAAGAGATGGCACATACTTTTCTTGTTCCTCTCTCAAGTCCAATATGTCATCATAAACTTCATGATTTGACTGACAAATAATTAGTCGAAAGTTTTTGAACACTACAGCCCATGTCATGGATTTGTTCACATTTGTTTAACGTGCAAGATCTTTGACTAAGAATAACTTACAAATATTAAGTTTGAATATATAATTGTTACGAATATTGAGAGAAAGGGGACATTAGCTAGTGATGGGATCTAATTAGTTACAATAGTTATATTAGCAAAATCTTATAAGATGAAATTGTTCGAGCGATAATCTTTATTTGTTTTACGAACGACAAGAATCTTATTCCTCAAGATGAAATTGAAAAGTTGTAGAATATTTATTAGAGTGAAGTTATTTTACAAAGTGTATTTTTGATATAAAATGTGAGATAAAGAATGAGGCTAAAAAAGACATAAAAAAATTTATATCTCACTATTTAAATCGAATTTTTAAAAATAAACTTTGTAGTCTATGTTCCTCTCGTCGTCCTTTTTCAGAAAAGAATAAAAAAAATCATTGTGTTTTTATATGACACAATGACGTCTTGTGCCTTTAATATACAATGACGTCGTTTTGCATTTCATAAATGACACAATAAAAACGTTATTCTTTTTTATTTTTTTATTTTTTGTTTATTTTTTTAGTGAGGACGGCTAGGGAACCAAAAGCTCGGAATTACTTTTTTGAAATTCGATTTATATTGTGAAATATAACTTTTTATGACTTTTTTTATTGTGTCTTCTCACAATTTATAGTAAAAATACACTTTGTATTTTAACACCTTTCTATTTACCACATTAATTTTTACATGTAGCGAACAACTTGTATTCTATTTTGAGCAATTTAGAGCTTTGTTGTATATATAAATTTTGGTTGATGCTGATTTATATATATAATCTTGGTTGCGCTGCTGACCGCGTATATATGAATATATTAGTTTCGGTTGTGTATATGAATTTTGGTTTCCACTATATTTAGTGTAAAAAATAAATTTATTTAATTGAAACGAACCGATGAATTTTGCAATTAAAAACCGTTTTATAAAACCAATAATTATTTATGATTTATTATATTATCTATAACGATGGAGACAGATGTATTTTCTTAATAAAATACATATGTGTTTTCCTTCTTTAAAGCGGTTAATAAACATAAAACATAATGATAAATGTGTTATTGTATTATTTTTGTTTTGATTCCTGAAAATAAATTGATAAAATAACATTATTATATACGTGTTTATAATATATGAAATACTATGGTAAAATAATAATAATTTATATAATACATAAAAAACAATAACAAAAAAATACGAAATGCTCTAAAATGTAAAAAACAATTATAAGAACATAACTTATTTAACACAATAATCTAATTAAATGTGTCTTCTCATCAAAAAATCACAAAAGAACACATGTTAAACTATCAAACTCAGTCTATCAAACATTACTTTTACTATAACCATACTTTAAATCAAACATATTTTTTACTATAACTTTATCTTGTGTGACCCCTATGCCTACTTGCACCGCAAAAGAAGCTTTTCATTTCTAGAGATAAAAGCCGTTGGTTCTAGAGAAAAAAATAAAGGGGAAAACATAGAGTCATTCTAGGTTTTTTTTAATTGTGTCGTATCTACAACTTCGGACGCTGTGGCAACCAGTTTGGTAAGGAAACCAAGACCACTAGAATCGAGTGAGCCGTGTTGGAACTAGTCTGCCCCCGACACATATTATAATTGACATGACTAGTACATTATGATCCAAGTCGGATCATACCCAATAACAAGCTAGACAAACACCATAATATTTATTGTAAGATATGATCTAACAATTAAATATTAACACTTATGATATTTAGAAAATAGGTTTCTAAATATTTGCAATTGAGGAATAAATAAATTATATGAATAATTTATTTAAATTATCTTATGATATTATTTAAGTTGGTTAAATAATAAGTATATGATAATGGTTATGACATATTGCATGTAACTAATATCATGTTTATGTAGTACATGTTTAATTAAACTTATCACTTATAACATGTTATTTGTCTTCTTTTAAAATGTTTAAAATAAATAAAAGACAAAAAAAGGAATAAAGGGGGACGACCAAAGGTAGGGGGAAATCCCATACCTTTTGAGTTTTGAATGCCTTAAATGGTTCTTGGAACACCCACCTTTTACTAACCAATCAATTTACATGCAATAAACAACTAACCAAGAAACTCTCCTCCTTCTCTCCTCTCTCTTGGTCTAGGCTGAAACAAGGAAGAAAAGAACAAGATTTTTCTTGTGTAGTGCAAGTGTAAAAATCCTAGCAAACAAAATGTTGTGTTAGTAGCTTGGGGTATACAAGCTTGAGGCCTTCTCCATTGAAGGCTAGCCATTCAACCATTGTTTTTCAGCACTAATACTTTCTGGAAGGTAGTAATCTTGAACCCCCTATGGTTGTATTATAGATAGTATGTTCAAATAACAATATGGATCCTTGGATTGGGTGTTTTGTATATGTAAAATCAGTTTTATGTCTACATTGTTAACAAGATTTCAAACTAATTTATCCGCTGCGTTTTCATATGAAATGGGTTTATATGACTTTGATAATCTTGTTAAAAACCCAATAATGGCATTAAAAGTCGCTTATACGAATACATGCTTCTTGAAACCGCATATTTTCAGGTTTCATGGTGTTGTTTACCATATGGCCGTACCCTTTCATGGGTTCTTTGGTTTTCCCTTGCCTTTCAAAGTTATTTTTACATGCTTGTGATAATCTTGAAAGGTTAAGTCATTTGGATGATTGGTTGTTTTGTTTGGACAAAAACCCGAAACCTTCGGTTTTCTTTATCCATGGCAAAAAGTTTGGGGTTCAAAAGGGACCATTTAGTTTGTATATCTTGCATATTTGGATTTGTATTGGTTGTTCATAGCCTAGCCTTGGCCTTGTGTTTGGATGGATGTTTGTGTTAGTTGATTATTTGATTATTTCATATGGTTGTAATATTCATTATTTGGGTTTGTAATCTATTTATTTATTTCATATTAGTTTGTAATAATAATTAGATTAGTTGTATTTTCTTTACTAGAAAAATTTATTAGGATATATTTTCTTTGTAAATGGAAGATGCAACAATGTTAGGGATTAGGTTTTGGACCTTAATGGACTTAATGGTTTAAAATGGGATTCTAGCCCAAAAACCAAAGCCTAAACTTAGAGGGCCATGGAAGCTAGGAGCTGAAATTAAAGCCCATAAAGAAGCCCAAATAAAGTAAAGAGATCACAACACAAAAGTGGACACTTGAGGCATTTGGATGTGGAATCAAGTGGGAGTTTAACGGCACATGGTTATGTTCTTTTAGTCCTTAGGAGAGACCCTTTGGCACACTTGTTTCGGTCAACAAGTGTGGCCAAAAGTAGATGGCTATGGCTATGAACTTATGGTTGATTATTTATGAACTTGTGGTTGATTTATATTTTGTATTATATTACTTGGATAAGGATAATTAACTACTTAATATCAACAACTTGCATAAGATTGGTTCCTTAGAAATCATTAGGTAATAAAATTGGTTTTATTAAAGGTTAATGATTTCATAATAAAATGGGTTTTATTAAAAGGAACTTTGAAAATTGGTTTTCAAACTAAGCACCGTACATTTGAAAGCATGCATATGTAAGGTACACAAATGTTTTCCAATCTAGAATTTAAAAAACTTAAATCCCTTTTAAACAAGTCTAACACCATCATTTTATACAACACTCGAATCCTTAATGGTCTAACTAAAGATTTGAGACTTTTGTCATGAACTACAACATGAATGGATGGGACAAGAGCATTGGTGAGCTTCATGCAATGCTCAAGGCGGTCGAAACGGGAATGGGTAAAAAGGTTTTACCGGTTCTCACGATCAATGAAGGTGGAAATAAGAAGAGGCATCACCCGGAACCTAAGGCAAAGGTCGCCAAAGGAAAGGGACTCGTCAAGGGTAAGTTCAAAGGGAAGTCTAAAGCGGAACCACCAAAACCAAAAGAAAGGAAGTTAAAAGTTGTTACGAACGAGCCATGTTTTGGTTGTGATGAGATAGGACATTGGATGAGGAATTGTCCAACCTATCTTAACGAGTTAAAAGCAAAGAGGGATGCGGGGCAAACCTCAGGTACAACTTTCATGATCCATATTGATCTAATTGTTATTTCTTCTAACACATGGGTATTAGATACCGGATGTGAAACTCATATTTGTAATTTGTTGCATGGGTTTAAAAGAAATAAAAATTTCAAGAAAGGAGATACTAGTCTCTTTATGGGCAACGGAGCAAAGGTTGATGTCGAAGCCCAAGGAGACTACATTTTGAAGCTTCCAAATAGTTTGGAAGTTGTTTTGAAAAACATTTTATTTGCTCCTAGTTTGACTAGGAACATTATCTCCATTTATCGTTTAAGACAATGTGGTTATGATTTAAAATTTGTGGACAAATGTATTTGTGTTTTCATGGATAATGTCTTTTATTTTAAAGCTATGCCGTCTAATGGCATTTATGAATTAGTTCATGATAACACATCCTTTGGTAACATGTTGTACCAATCAAGCACTAAAAAACTCAAAATGGATTTGAGTGAGACCTATCTTTGGCATTGTCGCCTTGGTCACATAAACAAAGATTGCACACATACACTTCAAAAGAATGGTCTTCTGAAATCAAGTGTAGATTTATTTGATAAATGTGAATCTTGTTTACAAGGAAAGATGACCAAGAAACCCTTTAGTGGTACTAATGAGAGGGTAAAAGACTTATTAGGTATCATACATTCGGATGTATGTGGTCCTTTTAAGACAATGACAAGGATGGTGAAAGATACTTCATTACCTTTACCGACGATTATAGTCGTTATGGATATGTGTATTTGTTAAAACACAAAGATGAAGCCTTTGAAATATTCAAGGTGTTCCAAAATGAAGTAGAAAATCAACTCAATAAAACCATCAAAGTACTTCGTTCGGATAAAAAAGGTGAATACCTAAGTGATGCTTTTCAAGATCATCTTAGGTGTTGTGGATTTATCTCACAACTCACTCCACCCGAAACACCACAACATAATGGTGTGTCCAAAAGGAGGAAACGAACCCTATTGGATATGGTTTGATCTATGATGGCTAGAAGCACATTGCCTCTATCATTTTGGGGTTACGCATTGGTCTCGACAGCCCGTATTCTAAATATGGCTCCAACCAAGAAAGTGGACAAGACACCTTTTGAAATATGGCATGGAAGGGTTCTATCATTATCATATTTAAAGGTATGGGGTTGTGAGGCTTATGTCAAACATAACACCCAAAACAAACTTACAAGTCGATCCACTAAGTGTATCTTTATAAGGTATCCCAAAGAATGTATGGGATATTACTTCTACAACCCAACCAAGCAAAAGGTGTTCATTGCTTTAAAGGCTGAGTTCTTGGAAACTAAGTTCCTTATGGAAGGAACTAATAGAACGATGGAACTCGAGGAGGATCGAGAACCACAAGCCAATACACGTTTGGTTGATACTAGCACTCAACAAGAAGTTATTAATAATGATTATATGGTTAATCAAGACACACAAAACGTTCGAAGATCAGGTAGAATTAGTAATCCACTTGAAAGATATGGATTTTTCATGGATGGATGCTATGTGGTAAATTCGGATGAACCCACCACATACCATGATGCAATATCACAATCCGACTATGACAAAAGGCTTGAAGCTATGAACGTTGAGATGCAATCCATGCATGACAACCAAGTATGGGACTTGGTTGCACTACCTCTTAACTCTAAACCGGTTGGAAGTAAGTGGATTTTCAAGAAGAAAACCGATATGCATGGAAAATTGGATACTTATAAAGCAAGACTTGTAGCAAAATATTTTACTAAAACTCAAGGGGTTGATTATGATGAAACCTTTTCGCCTGTGGCAATACTAAAGTCTATTAGGATATTATTTTCCATAGCTGCATAATATACTATGAGATTTGGCAAATGGATGTCAAAACCATCTTTCTAAATGGATATCTTGAAAAAGATGTCTATATGGTTCAGCCTGAAGGTTTTGTCGATCCACATCCTAATAAAGTATGCAAGTTAAAGAAATCAATCTATGGATTGAAACAAGCATCTAGAAGTTGGAATCACCCTTTTGATGATGAAGTCAAGAAATTTGGATTCACTAAAAACGCTGATGAGGCTTGTGTGTATAAGAAAGCTAGTGGGACTATCATCACTTTCTTAGTATTGTGTGTTAATGACATACTATTGTTTGGAAATGACATTCCAACCATGGAAGGTGTTAAAACCTGGCTTGGAAATTATTTTTCCATCAAGGATCTTGGTGAAGCTGCCAACATCTTAGGAATAAAGATCTATAGGGATAGATCAAGGCGGTTAATAGGTTTAAACCAAAGTGCAAACATTGATAAAATCTTGAAAAGGTTCAAGATGGAAAACTCTAAGAAAGGTTTGGTACGTATTCAAAAAGGAACGATATTGAGTGCTTCTCAATGTCCGAGCTCAAAGGATGAGCAAGTGAAAATGAAAGGAATCCTATATGCATCAGCTATAGGATCCATCATGTATGCTATGATATGCACTAGACCGGATGTGTCATGCGCTTTGAGCATGACAAGCAGATACCAATAAAATCAGGGAAACAGCCATTGGATGGCGGTTAAGAGTATATTGAAATTTCTTAGAAGGACTAAGGATATGTTTCTGATATATGGCTCTGGTGAGGAGGAACTCGTTGTAAAGGGTTACACGAATGTGAGTTTCCAAACTTATCGAGATGATTCTCTATCACAATCGGGATATGTGTTCGTTATGAATGGTGGAGCAGTCTCTTAGAAGAGCGTAAAACAAGATGTGGTAGTATTATCCACTACTTAATCAAAATACATCGCCGCTTCTTTGGCAGCTCAAGAAGCTGCGTGGATAAGGAAGTTCATTGCCAACCTAGGAGTGGTCCGTACCATTCAGGACCCTCTAGAGATCTTCTGTGACAACAAGGGTGTGATTGCTCAAATCAAGGAACCCTGTGCACATCAAAAGACAAGGCACATTGAGCGGATATTCAACTACATAAGGGATGAAGTTGAAAAGGGAAAGATATGTATTCGCAAAGTTCACACCAATCAAAACATTACGGATCCGCTCACGAAGCTCCTTGAAAGGCCGAAACATGAGGCTCATAATTGTGCCTTAGGACTTCGATATTCTAGTGATTGGATTTGATCTATTTTGTATTTGGATATTGGAACAATTGTTATTATAACTTATTAATATGATTATGGTTTATGAGTATGACTTTTGAGTTATGTTCCATTTTAGCATGTTTAAATCCATGAATAAGCTAATTATTCTAAATGTCCGTAGTCGCTCATATTTATGGGAACAAATATGAAGGTAAGACTATCATGAACTTGGATTGGAGTATATTCATAAGGTATGAACATACAGCAATGGTTTGCTACCAAGGTTCATGAATATTTATAGGATATAATATTGGACTGACCCACCCTCAAATATTACTACATGGAATCTTTATGATAGATCATAAGTAATTTTGAGGAAAGGCGAATATCATAGTGTCCTCTGACCTAAGATACATATTGGGTCTTGATATTCACCGAATATTATGCTTTGGCTTAGTTCTTCGCTGTTTTGAAACATGATGGTACATAAGGGTAATGTCATGTGTAAACAAGATGATTATGAGAGACTATATGTAGTCAAAAGGGGATTTGTCCCTCTTATTTGTTGAGAGTGAGATGTCTAAGGCCTGTTAAGTTAAATCAACAGAGAATGATCATTCTGTGTCTCTGGATTTAACATGACATCTGTGGCAAAAGGATAGATGATTGATTCACCTAAATCATTACAAGTAAGGTACTTGAAAAGAATGATGTTATAGAATGGCACCTCGTCATATGTATTAGGGGTAGTAAACCGTTGTTAGGCAATATTTATTACTTGCATCAATTTTCTATGTATCTTGTGCAAGTGGGAGATTGTTGGATCTGGTCTGCCCAAGATACATATTATAATTGACGTGGCTAGTATATTATGATTCAAGTCGGGTCATACCCAAGAACAAGCTAGACAAACACCATAATATTTATTGTAAGATATGATCTAATAATTAAATATTAACACTTATGATATTTAGAAAATGGGTTTCTAAATATTTGCACTTGAGGAATAAATAAATTATATGGATAATTTATTTAAATTATCTTACAATATTATTTAAGTTGGTTAAATAATAAGTATATGATAATGGTTATGACATATTGCATGTAACTAATATCATGTTTATGTAGTACATGTTTAATTAAACTTGTCACTTATAACATGTTATTTGTCTTCTTTTAAAATGTTTAAAACAAATAAAAGGTAAAAAAAGGAATAAAGGGGGACTACCAAAAGGTAGGGGGAAATCCCATCCCTTTTAATTTTTGAATGCCTTAAATGGTTCTTGGAACACCACTTTTTACTAACCAATAAATTCACATGCAATAAATAACTAACCAAAAACTCTCCTCCTTCTCTCCTCTCTCTTGGTCTCGGCTAAAACAAGGAAGAAAAGAACAAGATTTTTCTTGTGTAGTGCAAGTGTAAAAATCCTAGCAAACAAAATGTTGTGTTAGTAGCTTGGGGTATACAAGCTTGAGGCCTTCTCCATTGAAGGCTAGCCATTCAACCATTGTTTTTCAGCACTAATACTTTCTGGAAGGTAGTAATCTTGAACCCCCTATGGTTGTATTATAGATAGTATGTTCAAATAACAATATGGATCCTTGGATTGGGTGTTTTGTATATGTAAAATCAGTTTTATATCTACATTGTTAACAAGATTTTAAACTAATTTATCCGCTGCGTTTTCATATGAAATGGGTTTATATGACTTTGATAATCTTGTTAAAAACCCAACAAGCCGGAGCTAAATGGTGTTGAAAATAATTTATTGTATCTGGTAGAAATATTTTTATAGTAATTGAGGAGATTTATTTTATAAAAATAAGAGGGTTAGATTAAAATTCTTTTTTTTAATAATGTAAAACGATTCTATAATTGTTGCCAACTTTCACATCTCGGCTTCCATAACAAGTTCATGAACCCAAAATAATAACCCTCACCTTGAACCACAAGAGTCGTGACCGTGTCCCCATATTACACGCTCATCCCTCAACTCCAACCCGTTGGTGCCTCTTTAGGACATTAAGGGATTGTGTTGTTTTTGCCTGACCTGGCTGACCCGGCTAACTGACCGACAGCCTGTTTGATGTTGTTGAAATCATGTCTGATCGGGTCCAAGTTGGCTGACCCAGACCTAGATTTGAAAACCCTTGACCAAGACCATAAATACACCCATCGTTTGGCCCGGAGAAGAAAAGGGTGACGACCCCCACGGCGCTCCTCCAACCGTCGAACCCCACGGCGCTCCTCCAACCGTCATCCACCAAACCCCCACCCATCATCCTAGATTTGAAAGCCCCATCATCGGTGACCCTCTCCTCCGCCAAACCCCCACCGCACGACCCCCTCTCTCCGGCGCTTCTCCCTCCGGCGGTCCTCCCTTCGTAGAAGGTATGATGAGAAATTTTGTTTTGAAGTTGTTCTTGTTCTTATTTTCATAGTTGTATGATTTGTTCTAGTTGTTAAACTTTTTTTTGAAATCAGATTTGATATGGTGTTCTTGAAATCAGATTTGATGTTGTATAGGTTTTAGAAATGGGATTTGATAATGTGTTCTTGAAATCAGATATAATATTGCTTATATGATTTCTTGAAATTAGTTTTGATATTAGTTTATTGATTTGGGCATGACTAGAAAAAAAAAGCTAAAGTTTTTTGGAAGTTGGATTGTATCGACAAAACATTTCTCAAAACATGTATACATGAAATAACAAACAACGGTCGAGAGGGTAGTAGCCTAAAAGAAAGCTCATGGAAAGTTGTTGTGGAAAAACTTAAAAATGATCATAATTTCATTGCTGACTTTTTACAGGTTAAAAAATAGTATAATGTTTTAGTATAATGTTTTGAATGGCTTTTAACATATTAAAAAATTTGATTATTTTTATTGATTACACAACACCAGTTAAATTCAAACTCGTCAGAACTACGGAGCAATATGATAATTTTTATCATTCAGCATAGTTAGTCAGATACTAATCAAATAACCAAATTTCGATTAGATACAGACTCAGTCAGAATTTTTAACTGGGTTAGATTTTAACTTATTCAGATCTTACTAAATTAACAATAATCAAACGGTCCCTAATCAAGCAAAGGAAGCGAAAATACAAGAAAAAAAGTCTCAGTAAAGCTGTTTTATGACCAATCACGAACTTTATCCACATGTGGGGCCACTGGAAAGGTAAATCTCACTACAATCATCAGTTTACAGAAATGCCCATGGGGCTACAAACATTCCGATTTACAATATTACCCATGGACAAATCAACAAGTACAAAGGAATATTTTGCTTTAGGATGAATCAAAGTATTTATATCCCAATTGACACTTGAAAACACAAAACCAATAGTCCATACCATCTTGTAGCATTCATTCATTCATTGTCACACAATCATGTTAAAATCCAATATTCATTTTATTTTATAACATGAAAAAGGTTCATTAATTTTGTTAAAAAATTGTTAAAACGTAAAATCAACGCCTACAAAATAACTATTAAATAGAAGATCTTGATGTGCATGCGTAAGGAATCGATTTGTGTTTGCATATAATAATTGGTGCATTTAGTGATTTTGAACATTTAATGTTTTATCGAGTTATTTTAAGAAGTCGTTTATACTGCATCATATAGGTGTTATGTTTGTTGGTGAAAGCCCTAAGATAAAGGTGATATTTAATAATATAGATTAAAATTTAGCTTGAACTATTGATTTTGATTTTTCACTTTATTTACAAGAGTTGTGTATTATTTATGTGGTTGTTGACGGTGGTGGGCAAGTGTAAGGATCACCAATGCTATTGTTAACAAGGCCCTTGACACTAGCGGATGGTCGTCTTACTTGGACAGATATTGATGGACGTCCTCACTCTCTATCATCTCCTTCGCTTTTCCCTCTCTCTTTCCCGTCGCAAAATCTCTCACGGATTACGTGCACGGAAGCACCCTTCACTTTCTCTTTCACATCAGACACAAGAATTGTGTTCTCCACACGTAGGGGTGGGAACTAATTGAGTCGAGCCCGAGCTCATATAGGCTCAAGCTCGGCTAGTTTTGACTTAAAAGAACTCGAGCTCGAACTCGGCTAGTTTTGAGCTTTATTTCTAAATCACAAGCTTGACTTAGGCTCGTCTCTTTATTCTTTAATTATTTTTTTCCTTTTTTATATTTGATAATATATATTATAATTATATATATATATATATATATATATATATATATATATATATATACTATGAATATAATTTAGTTGTTTTTAGCATAATTTTATTTATAATAAAAATCTTTTATTTTTTATATTTAATAGCTTGAATAAAAATTATATAAGTAAAAGGCTCGTTTAGGTTCGCGATTCGGCTTGAGCTTGTTATGTGAAGGTTGGGATCGGGCTCGATAATTAAATCAGCTTTATTTTGGGTCGAGCTAGGTCTCTGTTATGAAAAACACCAATCGATTCACAAGAATGAAATAATATAATTGAAGAACAACAATGAATCAATCAATTAACAAAGAAAGTAAATCTCAGTTGATTCAAGTCCATTTTAATCGATTACCACTAATCAACTATTTATACCTCACCGATTAACTACTTCTTAACTAACAATTAAGAAATATACACAATCAGTCCCTTATCTACACTAAGACATACAACTGAATAGACAACTATAAGAAGTTGTCATTATTAACCCCTCAACTTAATCCAAGACTTTATTCTCAACAATCTCCACCTAAGTCTTGATTTAAGTTCAACCAATCTTCAAATAATCCACACAAAAACCAAACTTTGCTCCCGGTAAAGACTTTGTCAACATATCTGCTGGATTAGAATCAGTATCAATCCAATTAACCTCCACCTCCTTAGAACAAATCACATCTCTGATAAAATACAACTTAACATTGATGTGCTTGGTTCTCTCGTGAAACACACTATTTTTAGCTAATTGAACTGCTCCAGCATTATCACACCAAACCTTAGCAGCTTCAATCTCCACTCCTAAATCTTTGACAAAGCCTTTAAGCCAAATGGCTTCCTTTATCCCTTCTGTCAATGATATAAACTCTGCCTCGGTTGTAGACAGAGCAACAACATGCTGCAATTGTGATTTCCAGCTCACCACATTTCCTAGAACCATGAAACAATATCCTGTAATGGATCTACCTGAATCAGGATCCTTTGCATAGTCTGAATCAACAAAACCAGTAAGCACCTTGCTTACTTCAGCATCATTCTGACAGAATATTAAACCATCATTTTGAGTACCTTTCAAATACCTCAAAATCCACTTTACTGCATTCCAATGCTTTTTCCCAGGAGATGCCAAATACCTGCTCACCATACTAACTGCATGAGCTAAATCTGGCCTAGTACAGACCATCAAGTACATCAGGCTACCAATCACATTAGCATAAGGCACCTGCTCCATGTACCTCAGTTCATCATCACTCCTAGGACTATCTCCCTTAGACAATTTGAAATGAGAAGCTAATGGAGCAACAACCGGCTTAGCATCTACCATGCCATAATTCCTCAGAATCTTCTGAATATAACTACCCTGAGACAACTTTAACCATCTGTTCTTCCTGTCTCTAGTAATCTCCATACCCAAAATCTTCCGAGCTTTTCCTAACTCCTTCATATCAAATTCAAACATTAACAACTTCTTTGTCTTATTAATCTCAGCCTTGTCTTTACAAGCTATCAACATATCATCAACATATAACAACAGGAAGACAAAAGAACCTTTGTTATATTCTCTATGATAGACACAACTATCATACAAGCTCCTGTTAAACCCGATGCTTAACATATGATCATCAAATCTCTTGTACCACTGTCTTGGTGATTGCTTTAAACCATAAAGAGACCTCTTCAACAAGCAAACCTTGTCCTCATGACCAGCTACCTCATACCCTTTAGGCTGTGCCATATAAATCTGCTCCTCCAAATTACCATGCAGAAAAGCTGTCTTCACATCCATTTGCTCTAACTCCAGATCAAAAGATGCTACTAATGACAACAGCACTCTTATAGAAGTATGCTTCACCACTGGTGAAAAAATCTCATTATAATCAACTCCAGCCTTCTGGGTAAATCCCTTAGCAACCAACCTTGCTTTATACCTAGGACCTTCACCCCCTGGAATACCTTCTTTCAACTTATACAACCACTTACATGATACAAGCTTCTGATCCTTAGGTTTATCAGTCAACACCCAAGTTCCATTGGTATGCAATGAATTCATCTCATCATCCATTGCCTTCTTCCAATTCTCAGATTGTTTTGATATCACAGCCTCCTCATAGGTCAATGGCTCAAAAATACACTCTTCTTCCGCAGCCACAAAAGCCACTGCTGAAATGTTATCATCCTGTCTAAACCTCACAGGTGGAATGATGTTCCTCCTTGGCCTATCCCTTGCCAAACTGTAATTCATATCAGAGCTAGATGCATACCTATATTGAGATGAATGTCCATGTCCTACTTCAGCATAGCTTTCAGGAGCAGACTCCACCTCAATATGAACATCTTTCCCTGATATACCATGACTACCTTCGGAAGTTTCCCTCTGATTACCTTCGGAAGCAGCTCCAGCACTATGAGTACCTTCGGAAGGAGTACCCAAAATACCTTCGGAAGCAGTACTAGCACTATGAGTACCTTCGGAAGAAGCACCCAAAATACCTTCGGAAGCAACATCCTTATACATAACAACCTCCCTGAACTTAACATTTCTACTCACTATGATCCTTGATCCTAAGCCATCTAACCTCCAAAGTCTATAGCCTTTCACTCCCTCAGGGTAGCCCAGAAACACACACTTAACTGCTCTAGGCTCTAACTTACCCTGATTCACATGTGCATATGCTACAGACCCAAAAACTCTCAGCATACTATAGTCTTGCTTCTTTCCAGACCATACCTCCATTGGAGTTTTCATCATCAAAGCTGTTGAGGGTGACCTGTTGATCAGATACACTGCTGTAGAAGCAGCCTCTGCCCAAAACCTCTTAGGCAATCCTGAACACTCTAGCATACATCTCACTTTATCCAGAATGGTTCTGTTCATCCTTTCCACCAAACCATTCTGCTGGGGTGTTCCCGGCACAGTCAAGTGTCTTGCCAATCCTACCTTCTTGCAAAACATGTTAAACTCATGATTGCAAAACTCAAGACCATTATCTGTCCTAAGTTTCTTTACTCTCTTTCCTGTTTGAGTTTCAACCAACTCCTTCCACTCCTTGAACTTCTCAAAAGCTTCATACTTGCCTTTCAGGACATAGATCCAAACCCTTCTTGAGAAATCATCAATGATGGACAGGAAATATCTGGCACCTCCCAAGGATTCAGTCCTTGCTGGCCCCCACAGATCAGAGTGAACATACTCCAAAATACCACCTGTGGTATGAGTACTACTTGAGAATTTGACCCGCTTGTGCTTACCCAGCACACAGCTCTCACAGAAACCAAAATCAGTATTCTTGAGGCTTCCAAGAACCTCCTGCTTATTCAGCTCAACCAGTCCTTGACTACTTATATGACCCATCCTCCTATGCCATATCACAGCACTATTATCAACATCTTCTCCAGTCACCAAAGATGCTGACCCATTTATCAAGACTTCACCGTCTAGAATGTATGTATTATTGTCTGCCCTATTCCCATACAACATCACCATTGAGCCCTTCACTACCTTAGCCTTGCCATTACTAAGACTAACCACATAACCTGCCTTCTCAAAAGTACCCAAAGAAAGCAAACTCCTCTTCAGATTAGGGACATACCTTACATTGTGTAAGTCAATCTCCATGCCACTCCTCACTCGGAATGTCACCGTACCTTGACCTGCTATCTCACAAGGCCTATCATCACCCAACTTGACTTTACCAAGTTTAACAACCTTCAATTCCTTGAAGAATTCCCTAACAGGAGTCATGTGAAAAGAACACCCAGAGTCCATAACCCACTTACCTTTAGACTCTTGCTCTTCAGCTTCTTGACTTGTAACATTGAGAACATCAGTACTGTCATACCCATCAAGCCCATCTTCCTGTGCATTGTGACTGCATTGATCAGAATGACCTTTGCTGCCACTAGACTCACCCCTTCTTTTCTTGAACTCAGGGCAGTCCTTTTTAATATGTTTATCAGATCCACATACAAAACACTTCCTTCGGTACTTGGACTTAGACCTGGAATGACTCTTGCCTTTAAAATTCCGTTGTTCTGACCTGCCTCTCACAAACAGACCTTCTCCACCTTCTTCTTTGGCTTCAAACTTCTTCTTTAACTCCTTAGAGTTAAGAGATGCAGTCACTTCCTCCATCGTCAATGTCTCCCTGCCATAGAGCAATGTATCTACGAAATGCTCATAAGAGCTTGGCAAAGATGACAACAGAATGATTGCCTGATCCTCATCATCAATCTTGATGTCAATATTCTCAAGATCCATGATAATTTTGTTGAAATTATCAACATGATCTTCAATTGATTTCCCTGCGTCCATTTTGAAGGTGTATAGCCTCTGCTTCAAGAACAACCGATTGGCCAATGACTTGGTCATATACAACGACTCAAGTTTTGCCCAAATCCCGGCAGCCGTATTCTCCTTCTGGACTTCCCTCAGAACTCTGTCTCCGAGACTGAGTATGATCTCGCTATGGGCTCTTTCCATGATTTCCCTCCTCCTTTCTTGAGTTAAACCCGCAGGCAGTTTATCCTCCCCCTTGAGTGCATCAACTACTCCATTGTGCACCAAGATTGCCCGCATCTTCACTCGCCAGAGACTGAAATCATTCTTCCCATTAAACTTCTCGATTTCGAACTTCGTCGACACCATCTTGATCTTCAATTGCACCTTCAATCACTTACCCGAATCGATTGCTTCGTTGGAGCCCTTTAACCGTGGCTCTGATACCAATTGTTATGAAAAACACCAATCGATTCACAAGAATGAAAGAATATAATTGAAGAACAACAATGAATCAATCAATTAACAAAGAAAGTAAATCTCAGTTGATTCAAGTCCATTTTAATCGATTACCACTAATCAACTATTTATACCTCACCGATTAACTACTTCTTAACTAACAATTAAGAAATATACACAATCAGTCCCTTATCTACACTAAGACATACAACTGAATAGACAACTATAAGAAGTTGTCATTATTAACCCCTCAACTTAAACCAAGACTTTATTCTCAACAGTCTCGATATGATTTGCCTTGTTTGAAACTTTTTATCAATTTGATCTCGAGTAGTTGATGAATAGCTTAACTTAGATAGTTTACATCCCTATCTACGCGGCTTATAGAACCTTCATAGGAGGTGATCTAATTAAGTTCTTATTAACTATTGGTCATTTGGTCTAATGGTATGGGGTGGATAGTTAGAGCGTGTGATCATTTAGGTCTTAGGTTTAAACATAACTCGAGTTTTTTTACAATGATGGTTTTTCTTCTTTATGTTGTTTTTAGGTGAGTTAGATCTGAAGCATTAAAATTAGTATTGACCGTTGAAAGTTCGTATAAGAATTAATCACTCGTTTAAACGCCATTAGAAAAAAATTAAGTTCTTATTAACAATGATAATGGGAATGATGGGGATGATTTGATATGATTATCGATTACTGAAACAATTTAATTTCGGATCAAATCGACTTTTCTATTTAACGAAAAATTGTTATAATCAACACAAATATACTTGGAAGATCGATCCACGTTATCATTCAACGATCACGTCAACATTTTTCACGCTAATCAAGGCACCATATTACCATATTTCTATACATTTTTGTTATATAAATATAAAATAATAAATATATTTATATATAGTTAACTTCTAACCCCAAATATTAACCTCTGCACAGTATGAGTAATGTCATAAAATAGTAACCAAGTTTAAAAAGTGTTTTAATTTAGTCACTCATGCGTATTTTTCTCAAATTGGACGACCAAACGATCAAATCGAGTTATCATTAAATTTCCTTATGTCAAGAAAGTAATGGTGGAGAAGATGTGGGTTAGAATTTTCAATATACAACATTATATTAAAAAATAAAAAAAACATGTTAATTATAAAAAAATAAAAAAAATTACCTAAAAATATACGTTAATGTTCCATATCAGTATCAAAATATAGAATTTTTTTTCTAATTGAAAACAAAAGTATAACATGCTAAAAATTAAACATGTTAAGACTTTTAATTTATATAAAATATAAAAGCTCGGTGACCTAATTAAAACACTTTTAATTAAAACTTAAGTTATCTAATTCATGAAACACTTTTGAAAGTTGGTTACTATTTTACAAAGTTATCCCTTTTATTTAATATGTACTTTAACAATACTTATGCTGGTAATTAATAATTTATAATACTATTTACCTAGAAAATATTATAGAAATATGTTATATATAAAGGTAACAAATTATCGTTGTGTCATAAAACATGTACACTGAACGTACTATAGAATAATAGGATCAAAGGATCTCATTCGACAAGTATTAAAAAGTTATATATTAGGATGAATTATCATTAAAATAAAATGTATACTACTACGATTTAATTGTATGAAGTACAAAAATGGTGATACAACAAATTTTATAAAAGCTTTAGTGCATGGTGTATATATTAACTTTAATGATGTATATATATATATATATAATTGTATTAAAATTTAAATTCTTATATTTCATTTTAAAATTAATATCTTATGATTGATATTTATTAAACTTATGAGTGTGTATTACTCATGATAAACTTAGAAAAAAATACACCTTGTATGATATTCTGCATAAGTTATAGTAGAAAAAAAAACTAGTTGCATACGAGTTATGGTTTAATTAGTATTCACGTGTTTTGGTATCAATATTGTACGGCCAAGAATAGTATTTTTAACTTTAATAAACTATATGACTTAAGTTCAATTTTAGGCATATATTGCTAGCTAGGCTGAAGTTTAGGTTTGGCACATAGTCATAGTAGTCCATTTTAAGATTGAGGTAATATCGGTGTGAGATTACTGGATATTTACGAATACTATATCAGCCACTAAACTTTTGTCTTCACATCGAATCTGTGCTTTCTAACAATACCAAAAGATTACTATGTAGTATGACTATAGGATCACTCTGTTAGATGATTCATATGTTTGGATACTTGTAACAATTTGGATATTTTGTACTGAATTCAAATGCTTGTTTGTTATCATATTTGGTTTTGACGAATTCAAGCGTCTGTGTGACATATATGTGCTTTTGAATAACTATATATTAAAAAAAGATAAGATTTTTTATTTGAAAACTTAAGAATTTGTCCTATTTTTTATTTGAATAATTATAACTTTTTTCATATTTATTATTTAAAAAAAATTACATGATAATATCAATAACTGTTTTATCTTTACTTTGAGCTAATATTTATATATTACATATATGCTACATATATGTAGTATATCAAATTACATATTTGCAGATGTTATATTTATATATGTTGTATCATAACATATATGCAGTATTAAAATGTAATTTTTTTGTACAACAATATTATATTTAAATTAAAAACAAAAAAATTATGATTTAATGTGCAATTTTAGTTAGAAATAATATTGTATAAAAAAATTATGTACATTTAAATTTAAAAAAGGATGAAGTTTTCAAACTTAGAGCATTCACATCCCATTCCTTATCTTTATCTATATAATTACACTAAAAATCACTACTTCTTCTCTCTCCTTTCAATTAAATAATACTTTTTATACCCTTATCATTACTTCTTTCTCTCTCATTCACTCACAACCACTTTAAAAAATATTAAAAAATTTATAAGGATTGTACAGTGATTCTTCAAATATACCAATCCACAATAACATTTTCTTTCTCCTTCACTCACAACCACTCAAAATCATTCCATATAATATACCAAACACACTCACATGATTATAGGGCACGGGTTGTGAATGCTCTTAAATTAGTTCTAAAGTGAACCCACCCTACCCTATCCCTACAAACTTAATAAACAATTATCCAAATCAAAATTTAAAAATCATATATATCATTGTATTTAATAATTAAAATATAAAAACTCCATTTCTATATATTTCATTAAAAATAGAGTAAATTATACTTTTAATCTTGTGGTTTGATGATTATAACGATTTTCATCTAATAGTTTAAAAACGATCGGTTTAACTACAGTTCTTTATTGGTGTATTGTTCAACCCATATTTTCACATTAAAATAGAAGCAACGATGTATCAATTAAACGGATGAAGCATAAGCAACAAATTTAAGTAATTAATCAACAATTTAGGCATAGTAATCAACGATATAAACTCTTGTATGACTATCGACTGAAGCATAATACTTGAAGATTTATATATAAATAACTAAAGAAGCAATGGAGGCAACAACAATTAAACTAACTAGTTTTGATCCCACCGCGCGTTGCGGCGGGGATCCGTTTGGTGCTTGAGTGAATAGTCTTGCCTCAATATAGGTATGGTATAGTAAAAAAAACACATAGAGATCCAACAAAAGAACACAGAAATATTCAACAACAAAAAGATTCAACAAAAACACTCAATAGTTGAATGTTCGACCCATACATATTGAACTATCATTAGATGATACCACGATGACCCGCATGTAATTTCAGCTAGTTTAACTTGGTCTTCTCATGGGTGATTTTTCATAAATTTCTACTTATTAACCTTAATCAGCTCCTCAAGAATCTCATTCATGCCTCTCTTCTCATGTGACAATGCCACACATTGTTTGGCAGCTACCGTTGAAACTGCAAGCTCCAAATCAGTACAAGGGTTGTAGCTGGACCATAGCTTCAACCAGCTGTGTTATAATCATAGTTAAAATACTTTGCCCTTATAGTATCAAGAGTCATATTTTATTGTAATAATTAACAGTAGCAACAAAAGTATTATCATTCTTCACCTGATTAACATTGGATTTATTAACACTATCCTTATCAACATTTGAATTTGATGATGATATGTTAGCCAAAAATTGATCGTCGGTCAATGCCTACAGATGACGGTAAAGCACCGGGTGAACTTGTATGGTTATACCAATAAAATTATTATCATACTGTAAAACCGTGAATTCTCCCAAGAAACAGACAAACCACGTATTCAATCAAGTGAATGCGGAATGTAAACTTGATTGGATTGAAAGAAGAATCGAATTGATCTCAAAATGATATTGGATTGAACAGAAGCAACCTATTACAGGTCTTGTGTGATTTCGCACAGTACAGAAGTGATAAATGATCAAAAACTTAATTACAAAACAAAAACTAAGCTATTTATACTAAACACAAGGTTCTCGCGCGACTGGCTTTTCGCGCGGCATAAGCTTTCGCGCGGGTTCAATCTCTCACGTGGAGTCCTCTGTCGCGTGATAGCTGCTAGCTTCTCGCGTGACAGTAGCTTTCGCACAAGCACTCTTCAGAACTTGACTTCGTTCAATCTTCAAATGTTTTGCCGAGCCTTGATTAGTCTTCTACAATCTCCCCCTAGGCTCGGTGAAACATAATCAATCAAAATCAACATTAGCCTTCTTGTACGAACCTGCATAAGCATACCATTTGTTCCTAAGGATTCGGTCAATCATCCACACATACTGGCAAGATAGAAAATAAACGGACTCATCAGCTGAAATGGGGCAGTGTAAGAGCTTGAGTAAGTCGTCTTTGCCAAACTTTATTAGATCAGCTGGATCAATAATTCTAAATGACCTGTCAGTGCATCTGATCACAACATGACCGGAATCCTTCTCACATCTCCATGAGAGTAATTGCTTTAAGGAATTGGGAGGAACTGGAGCATGCACTGGGACTTTTCTAATGAATTTTAGATGTTGATAGACTCTTATTTTCATTAGAGCTTTAGTCTTTTCATCTATTCTTGTTGAGTCATCAATCACCTTCGATTTGGCAGTTTTAAAGTCCTTGAAGTTTGTATGCATCTCCCTTCGTATCATTGATCTTATCAATTAGCTTCACTGTGATTGCTTTCATTGAAAAACGAAGCTTTGCCCATAGAATAGAGATCTGCAGCACGTAAAGTATGAAAGTCTTGTGTGCTCTTCAAATAGTCAATCTCTCTATTCTTTCTTTTTATCATATACAATCTTTTCTCTCCATCATATCCCCAACTGATAACATGAGACATTTCACCATACTTCTGCTTTGGCTTTGAAATAAACAGAAAATGAGCTTCAGTAGGTGGTGGTGGTGCTTTGAACATCAAGCCTCCTCTAGTGTATAATGCAATTTGACCAGTAGAATCTTTCTTGGTAGAAACAGCAGGAGTTGAACCACTCACAGTCTCAGTAGGGATTTCTCCTTCTTCAAGATTAATGTCTTTGAATAACTCTTGAAGGGTGTTCCCAAATATATCAGTATATTCATTTTGATCATCCAAATCATCAAACATATCAAATTCTTCTTCAACAACACCTGATGAAGATTGTTGAAAAGAATACAATTCCTTTTCATACAAACTCTCAGTAGCAGGGTCAAGTCGATCATATCCTTCCGGATCACTAACACTTGGTCGATCGACATTATCAATGTTAGTATCACCAGTTGGACTCGAAGATAATCCAGTAGCATCACCTCCATCATCATCATTACCTCCATCATCATTACCACCATCATCTCCACCATCATCATAATCATTGTCATCATCATCCTCATCATCATCAACCTCATTATCATCTGAATTCTCATAATCAACTAAATCTTCATCCTCTTCTTCATTAACAACAGGCAAAGGCATCATATGCTCTGGCTCAACGAAAGCTGTAGAAGTGAAATCTTCAGTGATAGGTACTTCAGATGAAATTGGAACATTTTCAAAAGTACTAACACTTGGCTGTTCATTAGAAGTTTGAGCTTCGTTGACCATTTCCTTTTCTAGAACATTTTCAGCAGGAGATGGGCTTGGAGATCTCCTACTAGACTCACCAATCACTGTAGTAGACCTTATGACTGGTGGTTGATGAAAATAAGTCTGAGATATAAATTCTCTAAGCTCATTCAGTTGTCTCTCCAACCCTAAAGTATAATCAAACATGCTCTTTATCTGTTGTTCAAGAGAGACTATTCTTGTATCTTTAATGGCTGAATCAAGATGAATCATGTTAATCAGATTTGTCTTTTCTTCATTATCTCTTTTCAGTTCAGCAATCAACTTCAGATTCTCAAAACTTTCTTTCTCCAAGTTTTTTACCCTTTCTTCTAATGTTATTGAACGAGGAGTACTTGTTGATTCCTCTCTCCCTTGAAAATCTGGAGGAGTATTCAAGAACGAATCAACATCAAACTCTAAATTTTCTTGCCTTGGAGGTGTAGAAAAACCAGACTCAGAAATATTAGCTGCTCCAGAAACAGGAACTGTTTCTGTTTCAGGAACAGAAGAAGTCACATTAGTAGTCTGATCTTGCTCAGTCTCAGTGATAACCACATGTGTTCGTGGTCTCCTGGGAATAATACCTCGACCTCTTTTTCTCGCTGGAAAATCTCTCCTCTTTGCCATACGTTTTCTCCATGATGATGTACTAGGAGAATCCTCTGGGACATAATCAGTATCCCTGTCTTCAACATTAGGTCGTGAAGAAGTTGGCGTAGATGGTGTTTGATCAGTTTGGATCACATAGGGAACATTCCCTATTTGATCACTAGCCGTCTCTGAACTAGAAGCAGAGTGAACAACTCCTTCCATTCTTCCTTCATGCACAGGCTCATCTTCAAACAATTTCTCAATCTCTTCGTCCAAATCATCTCTAGCACCAGACGCAGACGTGCCAGTTTGTGCTTCATCAGTTTGAGCACCTTCTCCTATCCCATCAACATCTTCTAGCTCAGAAAACTTTCCAATCTTAGCAAAACTTTCACCAGAGCATTTGTTTCCTCTGGCTCCAGTTAGATGTGTGAAAATCTCCTTCTTAATAGTCTGTACAACATACTTAGGAGACCTCTGAGTGGCAAGCTCAGGATATGCATCATTGATCACCAACTGGACGAACCGTGGGTACATAATAAACTTCCTTCCAGGATTGGCTGTGGAGTTTTTTACCATCTCCTGGAAGATTACTCCAGAAATACTGAAAGGTAGATCGTCAACCAGAGAAACCAATAAGGAGCCAAAAACAGCACTCAAGCTATCCATCCCAGCTTTAAGATTGCTCAAACAATGAATCACCACATGAAATAGATACTTCCAGTACGGTGGTAGCCATTTCTTTTCAAGACTGGGATATCTGTACTCGTATCCCATACGAGTCAGATAATCAATCACTATATCATCATCTAGTCGAGTTGGTGCACCCTCTTGATCATCAAACAGAAGAACTCGGTTCAGTATAGACTGAAAAACTGTCACACTTTTGTCCTTGACAGTAGCAGTGATAATTTGGTTTCCTGCTTGGTCTTTTTCTAGAGCAGCAGTGCTCCCGAAAGAATCTATCAGCTCAGAAAATATGGCGGGATCAGCAGATATAGCATACACAATACGGGAATTCTTCAATCCTTCAATCATAGATGAAAACAGTTCCTTTCCTTCTGGAACATCGTCTAAGTATGCAACACAATTATGATTTTTATTGAAAATCATTTGTGCCATCTGCATTGTCACACAAACTCAAGATTAGAACACTTTGAATATAACTTAGTTATGCATACAAATTTGAACACTTAGAACATTTTAATTTCTGAGGTTTCACACTTAGAAAATTTTATTACTTAGAAACAATTCAACATTTCAAAGCTTAGTCACATGAGAATACATATACTACACTTAAAATTTTAGCAACAAAAGGTTTATTATTCGAAAACAAGTTGCATGCGATAAGTCCATTTGAGACAACAACATCAACACTTAGAAAAAATTTCAAAACTTTCTGTCATGCGAAATTCCAAGTTATGCGAAAATGAACTTCGTGCGAATATTCTATTAGTGCGAAAAATATACTTCATGCGACAAACTAGTTTCGTGCGAAAATGAGTTTCATGCGAAACAGAGTTTTAAGCGAAATCAAGGCTCAAGCGAGAACCGTTTTCACGCGAAAACCCTATTTCGCGTCTGTTCAAGTTCTTGTGCGATTCGCACAACCTGACTTTCAAATTAGCAGATCAAAACTCGTTTTTAATCCATGAATTCCAGTCCATTCCTGTCGCCTAAGATTACTAAGACTATTTCGTCTTTCAATTTCAACTTTTAAGTCCATTTATTAAGATTTTATTTCAAAGTTGTTAAGTTCATTTTACATTTTAATATCTAAAGTAACCACATTCTTCACATTACCTTTAGAATCACAATATGAGTGTAATGAACACGAAATAAGAATCAGAATCACAATCAAGAACGAGATGATTTCAGAATTTGATTTTCAGAGATGAAGCGACAAGGGTTTTCGGATGCGAAGCGAGAGGAGTTTTCGGGTGTAATGTGAGCGAAAAGTGATTTCATCTCGAACACTGTGATATTTAATCTCTGAGAACTCACGCGACAGTTTCTTTCGCGAGTCATGCTTTTCGCGTGACTTCTCCTTGTCGCGCGAGATGAAAAGGTTTTTAGATTTTTTTTTCAACTTTTAAGATCTTTCTTATTTTTCAAAACTTTCAATCCTTTTATTCTCAATTAATTATGTCAACATAAAGTTTTATTTACCAAGTGACCAATTAATTTAATGAATCTTCAATTTTCAAAATTTATCTTTGTTATTTATTTGTCTTAAAAATAATACAATACAAAAGTAAATTGAAACACACTTACACACAAAATATCAAAATAATGAAAACAATTAAAGAATCAAGATCGGATTTGTTTGTTTTTGTAAGAATTTTCATAATGAGATCATATAGTTCTTTATCAAGTTAAGACTCTGTCCGGCTTTATTTAAAATAACTGGTTAAGTTGATTGTCAATATCTTTTGTCCCTTTAAACTTATACTTCAGGTTTTACTCAAAAATATAATGAGTGACATATATTATGTTTTGTGTTGATTTAATATAAGTCAGTGGATCAGTGATACCATTTGTTTATTCCTAAAATATAACTATTTGAGCATAACTAGCCTGAGAAATATTTCTTAACCCGGAATATTAACAAGTTTAAGGACTTACTGACAGCCATCCGGACTTACGTCTGCCCTCTCAAGATGTTTAGGACTTACAAGCCATCCGGACTTACATGCCCCATCTTTTGATTTTGCCTTCCAAGGTTAGAAAATATTCTCAAAATAGAAAATATATACCATATAGTATGTATGTCTTTTAGACATATCTTTTGAATTTTTATGCTTCTAGGCACCTTATATCCTATATGGCCTTTTTGGCATCTTTTTGCTCAATTATTTTCTTTTTGTGTTTTATTTCTTTTTGTCTTTTTGTATTTTTATCTATATATATATATATATATATATATATATATATATATATATATATATACAGTCATGATAATCACTGAATCAAGCACATACAGGCTTGAGTATGACAAGATTATATCTCTCAGTCTGTGTTAGAACATTGTTGGCACAGAATCCTGATATGTTCCCCACTAAATCATATCTTTTTAATTCAAGTGTAATCACTCAATTATGATCTTTTCATTTCTGAAAGCAAAGCCTATCGACACATCAAACATAATCCAAGTCTATTCGTATTTAAGCCTTTGAAAGTACTTAGACTCTTTTAGAACTTTATAATATCATTTCTCATTTCAATATGAAAATTTCTTCTCTTTTATTTTGTCAATCCTTTGATCTTCACTCCCCCTAAGACCAAAAATATTTTCAGAACTTGTTTTTCTAATTTCTCCCCCTAAAATTATGATTGTCCTTTTAAGAAAAAGAAACAATTTCAATTTTATTCTTTACTAAAAATGAAAAATATTTTTGTGAAGATTCATTAAACCAATTTATCCAAAGTTAATCATTCCCAATGATTGCACAAGGAAATCAAATCGAGAATGATCAAACGCCTTGGTAAATAAATCAGCAATATTTTCAGTTGACGGCACTTGTTTTAAATGAATAAGTTTTCGATCAAAACAATCACGGATAAAATGGATGCGGATGTCAATGTGTTTAGTTTTAGAGTGTTGAATGGGATTTTTCATGATGTTTAGAACTGCCGTGTTATCACACCAAATGGGTGTGTCATAAATGTTGAGGCCATAATCGAGAAGTTGTTGTTGAATCCAGACAAGCTGGGAACAACAGCTCGATGCGGCCACATATTCAGCTTCGGCAGTGGATGTGGATACAATGTTCTGTTGTTTACACTGCCAAGAAATGAGGCGGTTGCCTAAGAATTGACATCCTCCTGTGGTCGATTTCCTGTCTAAATTACAACCACCATAATCACTGTCAGTATAAGCAAATAAATTGAAATCGGAATTTCGAGGATACCAAAGACCAAGTTTGGGTTGACCCTTGAGATACTTGAAAATCCGCTTGACAGCTTTCATGTGTGATTCCTTTGGATCACTTTGATAGCGTGCACACTGACAAACAGGGAACATGACATCCGGACTGCTTGCAGTGAGATACATGAGGGAACCAATCATTGATCTGTACAGATGTTGATCAACTGATTCTCCTAATGGATCTGGAGTAAGAGTAGGACGAGAAGCCATTGGAGTTGGAGCTACTTTGGAATCTTGAAACTTGTATTTCTCAAGAATAGTCTGAATATACTTTTCTTGATGGATGAGAATACCAGTCTCAGATTGAGTAAATTGAATACCCAAGAAAAAGGAAATTTCTCCAAGGGAACTCATCTTAAATTTCTTCTTCATCACCGCTTCAAACTCCGTGCACATACTATCATTTGTAGAGCCAAAAATGATATCATCGACATAGATTTGAACCAGAATGATGTCATCGCCTGATTTACGAATGAATAAGGTTTGATCAATTGCGCCTCGTGAATAACCATTTGCAAGCAAATGTTCAGTCAGAGTTGCATACCAAGCACGAGGTGCTTGATGTAGACCATATAATGCCTTATCCAACTTGTAGACATAATCAGGATGATCTGGATCTTCAAATCCAGGAGGCAGACAAGCATAGGTTTCTTCCTTCATTTCTCTATATAAAAATGCAGTTTTAGCATCCATCTGATACACTTTGATGTTCATGTATGAAGCAAAGGCTAAGAATATGCATATTGCTTCTAGTCTTGCAACTGGAGCATACACTTCTTCATAATCCAATCCTTCAACTTGATAGAATCCCTGCACGACAAGACGTGCTTTGTTCCGAACTATAACACCTTTTTCATCCGTCTTGTTTCGAAATATCCACTTTGTTCCAATCGGAAGCTTATCCTTTGGAAGTTCAACAAGATTCCAAACATTCAGCTTCTTAAACTGCATTAACTCATCTTGCATTGCTTCTATCCAACTGTTTTCCTTGAGTGCCATTTCCACATTCTTGGGCACTATTTGTGATAGAAAGCAAGCATATAAGCAAGTGTTGATTGCTCCTGATTGACTTCTGGTAATTACACCTTCATGCAATGGACCAATGATTGCTTCAGTTGTATGAGTTTTATGTATTCTCAATTGAGGAATATCATCTGCAACCATCCCATCTTCCAAATTAGTAATGTGTTCAACATTATCAAGAACTTCTTCAGATTGTCGAGATTGATACACAATATTTTCTTCAATTGTGTCATCTGAAATAGGAGTTTCAGAAGCAGTAGACACATTTGGAGATTCTTCAAATGGAACCTGAATGACTTCGATCGGTGTATCCATAGTTTTTGAAGAAGATGCAGATAAAGGTGAACTCAATGATTCTTCCAGCTCCTGGTTAGAATTTTGTTCTGAAGGAACATCTAATGACTCAGAACATTCAGATACTGGTACAGAAGCTGTAGGAATATCTTTGGATGATGAAGCAACAACAGAATCATCAGATATCAAAGATGGAAGTTCCTTAATTATTTTGTCTTCCAAAGAGATTGCTTGAGAATTAGAATCTGCAGATGAAGGTTTAGAAATTTTAAAATTTATGAACAAAGATTCATAATCATAAACCCATGAAGGAGTTGAACCTGCATCAGTTATGTTAAGCTCGTGCCAATCAATGTTAAATGACTCAATTATTTGTCTAGTTCTTTTATTATAAACTCGATATGCAACCTTATTAGCAGCATATCCCACAAAGTAACATTCATCAGCCTTTTCAGAGAATTTTGAAGTTGATTCAGTTGTATGTAACAAAGTGCAACAACAACCAAAGGCTTTAAAATATTTCACTTTGGGTTTGTGTTTATAGAATATTTCATATGGAGTCTTATTTAATCTTTTGTTGACTAAAACACGATTCTGAACATAACATGCAGTATTTACTGCTTCAGCCCAAAAGAACAAAGGTAATTTGGTAGCAGATATCATAGTTCTAGCAGCTTCAATCAATGTTCTGTTCCTTCTTTCTGCAACCCCATTCTATTATGGAGTGCCAGCAGCACTGAATTGTCTAGCAATTCCTTTGGATTCACAAAACTCATTCAGAGTTTGATTGCAAAACTCTGTCCCATTGTCACTTCGGATGCATTTTACCTTTGTATCCGTTTGATTCTCTACCAAATTAATGAACTTGATCAAAAGGTGTGGAGTTTCATCCTTAGATGCTAAGAAAAACACCCAAGTAAATCTAGAAAAGTCATCAGTAACAACCAAACAGTAAGATCTTCGACCCAAACTTAAAACACTCACTGGACCAAAAAGATCCATGTGTAAGAGTTGTAAGATTGATTCGATTGAGTTGTGTGCAATTGGTTTATGAGGAAGTTTATGTTGTTTACCCTTTGAGCATGACAAACAATGTTCATTTAATTGAACTTCTTTTTCAGGTAAACCAATGACATGATTTCCACGTACAAGTTTGTTCATGTTTTTAAGATTGACATGTCCTAACCGACGATGCCATAACATGGAATCATTCTCCGAGGCTTTGGATAATAAGCAAGAAGTTGTTACCAAAGAATTAGAACAATGCATATCAAGAAGATATGTGTCATTGTCTCTCGGAGTCCTCATCAAAATCCATTCATCTGGAACAACAAAACCCGGTTTTAAGATTAAGCATTCTTTGTTAGTAAAGTGTGTAGAATATTGTTTGTCACAGATTTGAGACACACTTAACAGGTTATGTTTTAATTCCTCAACAAAGTTAACATTTTCAAAGCTAAGGACACCTTTAGTAACTGTACCACGCTTGGTTATACGTCCTCCTTTGTCTCCTGCGAATATCACTCTTCCTCCATTATATGACTGAACATCTTGAAGTAATGATAAATTCCCAGTCATATGTCTTGAACAACCGCTGTCCACATGCCAAAGACTTTCAATAGTCTTTTGCGGTTGTCCCTGCACACGTAACAAGATTACTTAGCTTTTGGTACCCAAGTCAAACATGACTTGAGCATATTATGTGTTGCAGCAAGACAAAATAATTTGAGATTATTATATTTGTTTTGCACATCAGTCTTTTCATTTACACTTTTCACCTTGATGTTTTCTTTTAAATCATCATTCACACTCTTATTCTTTTTGACATTAAAATCATTAGCAACTTTTGATTTCATATGTTTTGAAAATTTTCCACGAGTGAAAAACAATTTTCTATTGTGAGCAATAGAGTTATGAAATCGTTGTTTGCTTAGTGATTTTTGTCGAAAAGGACAATTGTTTGCCAAATGATTTATGTTTCCACACTGATAACATCTTCTTTGTTGTGTGTGGAAAACAAACTGTGGATGACAATTATTAAAATTGTCATAAAAACCAAAGTCATATTGACTTTTTGGTTTAACATTCTGCACAGTCTCTCGAATCTTTGCCTCATTTGATAATTGCTTGTTCATCTTTTGCAGATTCGAGGAAAATTTTGAATTATGATCACTTTGGATTTGAGATTTAGCAGTTGTGATTTTTGGAATTGGTGGTGCTGGAATAGGACCAGTCTTAGACTTTGCTGGAGTAGGACCAGACTTTGAATTTGCTGGAGGAGAACTAGGCTTTGGTATACGAATTTGTGCTGGAGAAGGACCAGGCTTTGATATGCGAATTGGTGCTAGAGAAACACCAGGCTTTTGAATTTTCAGATTGAATGCAGAAAGATCATTCACTTGCAAATCTGGGCTACAAATATCTTGATTCACAAGGTTAGCATTATAATGAAGTTTATTTTTAAGGAATCGAGAATTCGTTTCTTTAAAAATATGTTCTTCATTTTCAATTAAACCTTTAGAAACAAATATACTTTTGAAATCCTTTTCAAGTTTTTCTTTCTGATTTGCCCTTTGATTTGCATTCAAATTATATTTATTATTTGATTTAATCTCATTCAAATCAACAGTCTTTTCATTTCTTGACAAAGTTTGATTACAATCAGATCTTAAAACATTTACATTCTTATTTTTCAAACTGTCATTCTCATTTTCGTTCTCACTATCACTTTCCCATTCTTCAACCAACCCGTCTATCTTCACATTATCTGCACAAAATTTTCAGTTGATTGTTTAGGTTTGGTTATTATGATAGGATCAACAGAAAAATTTACTTTAACTGAAGGTTTTAAGTCTATAGATGGAGAGAAACCTATCCCATAAACCATATCAGAATCAGAAATGACATCAGATGAAGGTAAACATGAATAATCATGATTAATTGGAGGAGCAATGTTTGAAAATCCAACACCGCATTTTCCTCCTTTTAACTTCTGTGTCATTTGTGACTTGATAATTCCTTCAACCATAGTTGATGAAAGTTCAAAATTTTCAACAGTTAATTTAGCCGAGGCTAGTTCACTGTTGAGTCTATTAATTTCTAAAGCGAGTTCATTGTTTCTATTTGTCAAATCATTATTTGTGCATTCTTTATCATGAAGATTTAATTGTAAATTATATACTGTTTTGTTTAAACCTTCAAGTTTTTCTTTAAAAATCTTTTCATTTGATTTGTGTTTTCGAGCTTAATATTGAAGTTTTTCAACTTCCATTATCAAGTTCTCATTATGAACTCTATATCTTTGAACTTTCTCAACACATGAATTTGTGCATAAACCATCATATACCTTTGGTTTAGAAGTTTCCCCTTTAGCCTCTTCTACCTTCTTGACCATAAAAGCCTTCATATCAGCAGCTTGTTCTTCCACTGGAGCAACGTCAACAGTCTTTGAATCATTACATTGGCATTTGACTGGAGGCTCGACAGTGTACTCTTCAATCACAATCCTTTCCTCAGCAACCTTCTCATCCTGATCTTTCTTCTCAACTTTCTCTTTTTCTTCTTCAACTTTCACCTTTACTTCTTCAACTTTCACCTTCTCTTCTTCAACTTTCTCTTTCTCTTCTTCAACTTTCTCTTTCTCCTCTTCTTTCTCAGCAAACAAACCTTCCATTAGATCATCAGAAACAAACTCAGCAAATAAATTCTCCTCTTCTTCCGGTTCAGTAACAACTTTGGCAATGAATGCAGTGGACAATGTTAGATCAAGGGCTTCCATTTGATCTGACCAGTCATATTCTGCATTAGTTTGTGAAACCAATGCTTTAGTACCAGAAGTACTAGCTTTGTCTTTCTTTGACTCAATCTCAATAGTCACCATCTTTTTAGGGCCTTCAGTTTGACCAGTCTTGGGTTCAGTACATTCTCTAGCAAAATGACCTGGTTTGTCACAATTGTAACATCTCATGTTAGACTTTTCAAAACCGATTTTACTAGAGTTGTTTACACCAAACATCTTTCTCCCAGTACGTCTCGCAAAATTCTTCTCCCTGTATACCACCATGGCCATTTGGTACTTAATGTCATTTTCTTCAACATCATCAGGATTAACTTGTTGAAGATCATCAACCAAGACATTAGGAGCAGTGAGTCTTCCAGCCATGAAAGCTTCATAACTTGACATAAAAGTGGTGAAAAGGGCAAGATGCTCCTCAGCAATCAGGACTGTCGGCTTTGAAGAATTAGTGGTAGCAACATAAACATGTTGACCACTATGAGAATCTTGAGATTGAGGGATTTGTTGATGAATGATGGGGGAATAGAGTTGAGCAGCTGGAACTTGAATTTGAGGGTTCAATACTTGTTGCATATAAGAAGATGCTGAACTTCCAGTTTGTTGTTGCTAACACATTTGGGTATAACTGACATAGTAATTAGGATTACTAGCCATTTTTGCATAAAGAGCAGTTCCTTCAGCACCCAGAGAACTTAGATGATTAGCAGCTCGCTGCTTATCGTCCATTGCATAAGACTTGATAGTTGAAATGAGATCAGTCAACTGAAGAGTATACAAGTCTTTGGTTCTCTTGATCATTGTACAGTTGTTATTCCAACTGTATGGAAGTGAATTTAGCAGCTTCTTGTTCACCGTGATTAATTCCAGAGTAATACCAGCACTCTTCATTTTAGTTACCAGTCTAACAAACCTGGCAATTTGAGCTTCCAACTCTTCACCAACAATATGATTAAACATGTTAAATTCTTGATTCAATATATCCTTTTTGCTTTCCCTCATATCTTTATTGCCCATGATCTGAGTTTCAAGAGCATCCCATAACACCTTTGCACCCCTGAACTTTTGAAACTTTTGCGATATTTCAGTCGTCAAGGCCATAGTAATAGCCGCATAAGCCTTGTCATCAAGTTCCAATCTCTTAATGTCATCTTCATCCCACAAGTGTTCAGGTTTCTGTACCATCTCTCCTTTGTCATTCTTGTACAACGGAATGTAAGGACCATACTTGATCGACCTCCACATCTTAGGTTCCGTGTAAATGACATGATTCTCAAATCGGTAAGCCCAATCAGCATAATCGTCTTCACTGAGAAGTCTCGGTGGCTTGTTACCAGTACCAATTTCAGTATCAAGATGAAGAGAAGCAGTGAGATGCTTTAGATTCGGTGTTGTTGAAGACATGTTGATCAGAAAGTCAAAAATCAGATTTTTCATGCGAGAGAGTCTTTCGTGCGAAAACCGTTTTCGCGTGACCAAATTTTTCGCGCGAGAGTTTAATTCGTGCGAATTTCCAAATTTTTCGCGCGAGAGTTTAATTCGTGTTGATCAGAAATCGCGTGAAAAGTAATTTAACTGCCTGTGCGAAAACAGTTAATTTCGCACGCGAAAATTTCCAGTTTCATGCACCGTCAATTCTCCAACTTTTTGTTCAAGCGAATTTCACCTCCAATTCATTGAATATGTCTGATTATACTCATTTTAGTCCAATTTTAATGAATTTAGTTCAATTTTAAGCTTAATTATGATTAAAATTCAACTAAAGTCCACTAAATCAGTCCAAATCAATCCAATTACTCAAAATTTGAGCAGCATAACATCTCCATAGCTAAATCTCGCGTAATCAATGATGAATATCACCAGAAAAGAGTAGAAATCAATCCAAAACTTCTTCAAATCGTGGTTCTAGAGCCTAATGCTCTGATACCAATTGTAAAATTGTGAATTCTCCCAAGAAACAGACAAACCACGAACTCAATCAAGTGAATGCGGAATGTAAACTTGATTGGATTGAAAGAAGAATCGAATTGATCTCAAAATGATATTGGATTGAGCAGAAGCAACCTATTACAGGTCTTGTGCGATTTCGCACAGTACAGAAGTGATAAATGATCAAAAACTTAATTACAAAATGAAAACTAAGCTATTTATACTAAACGCAAGGTTCTCGTGCGACTGGCTTTTCGCGCGGCATAAGCTTTCGCGCGGGTTCAATCTCTCGTGTGGAGTCCTCTGTCGCGTGATAGCTGCTTCTCGCGTGACAGTAGCTTTCGCACAAGCAGTCTTCAGAACTTGACTTCGTTCAATCTTCAAATGTTTTGCCGAGCCTTGATTAGTCTTTTACACATACTTCACCCGGCTATCATTGGCATTATTAACAAAAGTATATCATACAGTTTTTGTTAAAATGACACAAAGTTATTTATTAAGATGTCATTTACAAATACACACTTGATTATTGTATCTACATTTCAAAGATCATAAATAATGATATTCATACTTATAATCTCAACATTGAATCATGGTTGTCAATTAAGTGCTTAATCAATGTAGCATAGTTGGATTCAATAAATCAAACCTTGATAATAGACAAAATTGATAACAACCTAATCTCATTTTTTATTTTAAACACTGATCTATATATATCTTTCTCATCCCTGTCAAAATCACCAAAACATAAATTTCAAATAGCAAAATCTAAGGAATAGATATGTCATAGGTTGAGGACTTGTGATCTTTCTATAGAGGAACACATAGGTGCATTGGATGCAATAATCAATCAATCTATGTATGAATTTTTACTTTTGGATTTGTAGTACATTTATAAAAAATGATGATCACATGATAACAAATTTTCTGCCCAAAATTAAAATATATAATATGAAAACTCATCTCTGATTCGAATTCAAAACACACACTATTTCAACAATGTAAAACACCAAATCTAACCTTCCCTAGGGTATAAGCAAGGGGGCATCAAACATCAGACAACACCAAATCCAACGGTAATGACGTCAGCATCTACAGATCCATATCGGTGACGGAATTCTACTGTAGTCGGATTGCTCGTACGAAATAGTAGAACCAATAGTAGTCGGACTGCTCCGCCTCAGCCCACTAACACCATCGTCATAGGGGCTTGAGTCTGCCATTGCCTTCGTGATCTGAGTTTGTCATCACCATCAGCATTTCCATCTCTGTATGTCCGGCGGTTCACCTATGTCCTTCTCCATCTAAAACTCAAAACAGTTGTAGATCTTGATCTCTCTCTCATGGTGCGCAGAGAAGAAATCATAAGAAAAAGTATAGAAGAAACCTTGAAAGCAATAGTTTTCATGTCTGTCTCTCTCTCATGTCATTTCAGAGAAGAAATGATTATATCGTGCTCTTTCTATGACTGGTTGAATGCATATGATCACACGTAGCACGCATAAGATATACGTGTCCAAGGTCATGCTTCCCGCCGTTGATGAAATATGAGTGGCCTTGATTTATTTGATCACTGTTCATCCAACTTCTTTTTTAACATTTACTTATATGAAAAAACCAAATGATGAATAGTAATAGTACTATTCACGATGAATAGTACTATTCGCGATGAATAGTACTATTCACGATGAATAGTATCCGAAGTGTGTTTATATGGAGAGAAAAAGGGTTTGTTGCACTGCCTTCTTTTGTAGTGAGAGAAAGTTTCTCTGCTTTCTCCATCCTCTTTCCCGTTCATCGCCTTCCCCTGCACCGCCGCCGCCTGTAACACCGCCGCCTGTAACGCCGCCTGCACCGTCGCAGCCATGGGAGTAGCCGGCGGTCGTGATCACTTCGATATGGCCATCGCCACTGGTCTCTAATGACCGCCTTTGGTGGCGTCTGTCGACGTCTCCCCGTTGTTGTTTGCGGTAGAAAAGGCCACGGTGGCGGTCACGATTTGATGGGTGGTCGTTGTTGCTTTGACACCCCTTTGTATGGATAGTAGCCACCGGACACTTGGTCGCGCTTGTTTTTTTCTTTTCGGTGACTATGACAACATCGTCGCCGATGCATGGCATTAGTTAGGGTTTATTTGCCAAGATCTAAGGGTTGTCACTTGGTATTCCTGTTTTCAGGCCCCCGGGTGGCGGTGGCGGGATAGTAGTGGTGCTGCGGTGGTCATAGTTTAGGGCTGGTGGTCATGGTTTAGGGCTGGCGGTGATTCTTCGTCGTCACCTTAGGTGGTTGTCACGGCTTGCTTTCGCCACCGGTTAGTGTTTCTTTGGCCGACCCTAGCCGGCGATTGTGTTGCTACGACCAACGATGTGGTGGTCGTTGTTATTCGAACACCCGTTTGTATGGATAGTAGCCGCCAGACCTTGGTGGCGATGACCTAATCCTTGTCGGTGACTCCGACAGAATCGAATGAAAGATGGGTTTTTTGGGGGTTTCTTTGGGCAATAAAAACAGATATAAGCCCTGCTTTGCCTGAAATATTTTTGTTCCTTTAGGAGTTTGGTTTGCCCCCTGTTTCCGGCAAGGCCAAAGCCTCTGTGGTCTCCGCCTGTATCTTCTTACTTGAGACATGGATTTGATGTTTATGGGTTTTATCTTGAGATGTTTACTTGAGAAGTTTCTTATTAGAAACCCTAGCCTGTTTCAAGACACAAAGTTGAATTATTAGTCGATGATGATGATGTGTTCCTCATCTGAGATGTTGTATGGTCACGGCGTTTGATCTGTGACGATTAGATTTTTCTCATATAAGACATTTTGGCTCGGATTTATTCTATTCTGTTCTTCGGATGATGGTGACGGTTATTTATTTTTTGATGGTGTGTTGATGATAATTAATACATATGTTCATCTGAGGCCATCTTTTTTGGGGTTGATTGTTCTAACGATGATGGTGACACTTATGTATTGCTTAACGGTGGTCTAGATGTGCCGATGACGATGAACACAAATTCATCTAAGGCCATCTTACCCAGATCCGATTTCTTACATTTCGTTTGAAATTGTTTGTTGTTTCATAACTGTTAGGATTGAATTTTTGTATAAATATGGATGATAGGCGATGACGATAAACGAATGCCCTTTGATATTTTTGTTTTGGCGTGGTAAACAGTTAGTTTGCAGCCATAACAAACTAGAATTTCCGAGCCTTTTATCGAGTTTTCTAAGTATCGATTCAACCCCGCCGCGAAGCGCGTGGGGAGAAAACAACTAGTATAGGTTAATGAGCAATTGTAGAAGCAGCAAATCGCCAATTGAAAAGACAACAACAAAATTAGGTTATATGATGGTTAATTGTAAAGGGTAAAGTTGGCATTTACTTAGATGTTATTAATAAAGGACATATAACATATTATTGAAAATTTAACATATATATGATATTTGATAAGATTTACAAGGAAGGGATATTATTGAAAAAGTCTAGCCATTTCACTACAAGGAGACAGGTCTTTAGGGGCGACAAAAGTCGTCGCTATATACCCCCTAGTCGCCGCTATTGTTTTTAGCGGCGACTTGTCGCCACTAAAAAGTCGCTGCTAATAAAACGTTGCTAATGATAAAAAAAATTCATCGCTAATGGGTCGCCGCTAACAAAAGTCGCCGCTAATGAGTATAAATCGCCGCTAATGGGTCACCGCTAATTACCGTAGACCAGATGAAAACTTGTCGTTGCTAATGCCTTAAAAGTCACCGCAAATACCTCTGTGCACCTATTACAACTTCTTGTTGTATTTTTCGGTTTTTCCAGTTTTTCAGTATAAATTTATACATGATAATCTACATATTCTGTGAATATTTACTAACTCTAAACATAAATTACCATACTTGAACATATATCCTTAGTTAAAAATATAACGTTTTAGAATTCCGTTAACGTGCATCCTAACCTTCAAACCATACTTATAAGTCAACATCCATTTATACATTACTATACAATTCATACATAAACATTCTAAATTAAGTCAACATACATTTATCAATTAAGCTTTATCATTTTCATCGTTTTCTCCGTCCTCATCACTAACTTGTTTGTTTTTTTTATAATTTTGGAGCTTATCTCTAAAATATGAATCTTGGAACAAGGCATTAGTTTGTTCGTACAATGAAAATATATTTAAGTCTCAATTGGTTCCTACAATGAAAATATATTTAAGTCCAAATTATAAACACATTTTGACCCATTTCCCATCCCATCTATTTTCTGATCACGAGTTTTGTTCAAACTAATAACATACTGACTTCTTCCTAACCCGTCTATTTTGTTTCATTTAACATTCCAATTCTACTACTATTTATCAAACTAATACATATACAAACATACAAGTTTTGGGTTATTAACGGGGTCAAAGCATTAATTTGTTCCTACAATGAAAGTGTATTTAAGTCCAAGCTATAAACACATTTTGACTCATTAATTTCTCATCCCGTTCATTTTATGATCACAAGTCATGTTTAAACTAATAACTTACAAATTAATAACATATTGACTCATTCCGTCCATTTTGTGATCACAAGCATACAAGTTTCGGATAATAAACGGGTCAAAGTAATAATATTTACCACACTAATAGCATATATATAAATTTAAGGTCATTATAAGTGAAAGTTATTATTACCCATGTGAATGAGATTGTTGGCGGCGGTTGAGACTTATCATGGTAACCGGGGCTTTTGAAGAAGGTTTGAACCCAATCCCTCGGGTCCATCCGTACCTAGTACTGAGGGCGTTTTCAAACGCATTCACTTAATCATCTCCTTGAATTTGGGCAACCAACTCATCCTCTAATCGCTGTTGTATTTTACAAAAGGTGAATTAGTGTGTGTGTATCTGTGTGTGTGTATATATATATATATATACATGCAAGTATCAAAAAATTAAATTTTATATAGCTACTAATAATTGTTTCAGTGGCTGCGCTGTCAACTATCCCATCTTTAAATGTATGAGCAACAATGAACGTCTGTATGTGACTTTGAGCCTGTTTAACATTAACTATTATTTGTTATTACAACTACTACGTATAAGATATATATATATATATAATATAATATAAACCAAAACGTTACTTTTTTATAAGTTGTGTTACTATCTGATGATGTCCCCCTTCGGTTTGAGTATTTTTGGAATTGGCGATTTACTTGGTTAACGAGTGATTGTTTTTTATGCTTCTCTGACATGAAATGTCTAATGGCACTCTCCCAGTTAGCCGAAGTCATCCCTTCAGGAACGTTGGCTGGAGCTCTCTCGACATCCCCTCCAAACTCTTTAAAACACCTTTTTGCATCTGCTTTGCGATCTCTGTATTGCTTCATATATATTGAAAAAATTTCCAACTTTAACTTAGATCGATCAACGTTCCGATCAATCTGCTCCTGATCGAATGATTTCTAAAAGAAATAAACAAAAGAAGTTAGTCAAGTAAAACACAAAGAACTCAACATAAGATAAACTTAAATAAATTATTTACTGCGAGGTGCTCGTACAATACATTCTGTTGAGCTTCTGAAATCTGTCTCCAACTATCTTTATCAAAGGTGATGTTCCGCCACATGTATAACCCCACTTCCTAGCTAAATAAATCTTTCTTATGTCCAACCGGGGTAAAGGTCGTTTGTCTGTCAAATTGCAAACTTAAATGCCCCATTCTTCCAAGACCTCGGATTGTAGGCGATAGTTTTTTGCAATCACTCAAGTTTTCCTACGAGGTGGCGCTGCAAAATCAATCAAAAATTATCACTCACAATAAATAATTATCTGTTATAAGAATTACAAATAGTTTATACTAACACTTCCAACCCTCCTCGTAATGTCCATGCCCAGAACCAAAACCGTCAGGTGGTGGGGGGTCCTGTCCAGAACCATCTCCTCCATGGCCCATCACATTGGCCATCATGTACAGTAACAAATACGCAAGGGAAATCATAATTAAATGTTATAAGATATGGAAGACAAAAATATAATGTGAATACAGTTTTTCAACCTACTTTAAAATATAAATACAAATACAAATACAAATTACAACATGTCAACTCTACTTTTAATCAGACCCCTCAGATATCTCTTCCTCAGATACTTCAGTATCACTCTCAAACCCATCAATGTAATAATCAAATCCGTCCTCGGACACTTCATCATACTCGTCCTTAAACACTCCATCGTTCTCATCCTCGGACACTTCAGCGGGCTCACCCTGGGAAACAGAACTGCTTGCCAAGTATTGCCTAAAGTTGATGAACAATCTTATACCAGAGAAAGAGTTGTTATGGACAACGTCAAGATCTTTGCGTAAGTCAAGGTCAACATTTTGAACATTCTTGTTCAACGGTAGATCCTATATTTTTTGATGATTAACATGCTCGACGACCCATTGGTTGTTATTGTTTTGGTTTCCTCTAGAAGGTTCTTAGATGTAGAACACTTGTTTGGATCTTCTTTGTCCTATTCTTGATCAGTGTTGATACTTGTGATATTATTTTCAAATCTAACACCCCTTCGAGTACCATACCACTTGCATCGAAATAGGATAGTTGAATAAAGATTTGGATAATGCATCTCAATATTCTCTTCTAATTGACCATAATACTTCTCACCATTTTCTCCTTCCACTAAAACCCCAAAGTTTTATGTTGTACGTCGTGCATCACGGTCAAGTACCATAAACCTATGACTGTTGACTATACATGCGGTGTAAGTAAAGACATTTATACTCGCACCCATTGAAATAGAATACAACTCTGAGTGGAATTCTGGAGAATTTTGTTTTTTTATCGAATAGAGCTAATATACTTAGAAATATATAGTTATACACATGTTATATAGATATGTATAACTACCTGACAACTATATATAGATACATGTTATATATGTATTATCAAAAAACCACGTAGAAAAATTAGTTTTAACATCATCTTGGGGCTTTTCAGATTTGAATTCACTACATTGATAATAAAAATATACAAGTAAGAAAAAGATAAATACTTAACAAATATATTATAGAAAGTTAATGATAGTAACATTTACTTCATGTAGTTCCTAATTTCTTTGATGCTATTGAGGACAAACTTCCAATTTAACTTTTTCGCTTACAGACAGATATTTGATCTTCAATGCGCTAGCCGGACGACAGAGAGACTCAAACACCCACAACTTTCTTTTTTCGACAACAACATCCTCGTTTCTGTCAGTGCATTGAACTGAGTTTTAACATCTCGAAGGTACCTCGAACAAAATGATAGAGCTTCTTCCTCAAAATGATAGAGCTTCTAGCTTTGCCTTGTTTCTGACATAATCTTTAAGTTTTTTCATATACCTTTCAAATGGATACATCCATCTTATACACACTGGACCTCCAAAAATCGCTTCATTAGGTAAGTGCAAAACCAAATGAACCATGATGTCAAAAAAGCAGGAGGATAGATCAACTCTAACTGACATAAGATTGTCAGAATTGCAAGTTTTTATTTCTTCATATCTTCGACCAATAGTGTTTTGGAACAAAGTTGCTTAAAAACATACAAAGATCAACTATTGGTGTATATACATCTTTTGCCAAAAATCCTCTAACCCCAAATGACATCAAACATTACATTAGAATATGACAGTCATGAGATTTCAATCTAGTAATGTTTGTATTATTATCTGTCACTCTCGTGCTAATATTAGATCCGAACCCATCTAGCAATTTAACATTTTTAATAAACTCGCAGAAAAGCTTTCGATCATTGTCTTGGAATGAGTATTTTGAGTGGGGCTTACATAACTTGGCACTAGCAATTTTTTCAACCACAACATATTTTGAATGTTTAGATTTTCCAAGTCAACATGTGCGTTTGACGTGTCTTTTGTTTTATCATTCATTAAAAGAGTACCGAGCAAACTATCGCATACATTTCTCTCAATATGCATCACATCTAAATTGTGCTTTAGATGCAAAGAATACCAATACTCAAGTTTAAAAAATATGCTTCGTTTAGACCAGTTTAACTCAAACTCCTCTTGCTTTCTCATAACACCTCTAAAACTAGGATGCTTTCCCGGTAGACGAGTGAGTAAACGATCGAGTTGAGCCTGTATATCAGCATCACTAAATTGTTTAGGAGGTGCTCTTGTATCAGGTTGCCCATTAAATTCCAAATTTGTTCTCCATGGATGGTTAGCATCTAAGAACCGACGATGACCAACATATACAACTTTATTTGTTACTCGTGTTGAAGGAGTGTCTTCGTTGCAAGTCGGGTATGCTTTGTATCCCTGTTCGCTCCAACCTGATAGACTACTACGGGTTGGAAAGTCGTTTATTGTCCATAACAACACCGCCTTCATTGTGAAGAATGTGTTTGTCGTCGCGTCTTTAGTACGTATGCCTGTATGCCACAATTCGTTAAGCTCATCCACCAATGGTCTAAGGAAAACGTCCATATCCTTCCCAGGTGATTTAGGGCTAGGAATCAATAAAGTCAACACGAATGAGGACTCTTACATGCATAGCCATAGAGGCAAATTGTGTGTGGTGAGTACAACCGACCACGTGCTATGAGTCGAACTCATGTTACCAAATAGATTAAAACCATCAGCTACAAGCCTTAGGCAAACATTTAGGCATTCCTTCACGAAGTTAGAGTACTTTTTATCAAATTCTTTCCATGAAAATCCGTCAATAGGATGATGCATCGTACCCTGTTCTGATCGTCCAGTACTGTGCCAGATCATATCTTTTGTCGGGTGCCTTGAACAATGCAAACGTCATAGCTGGGGGGTCAAAGGAAAGTATTGTGAGCTACTTTCTTACCTTTTGTGTTTGTATCAGCCCATCGACTCCCTTACAAACGGGACAATTCTGTAACAACTTGTGGTCGTTCCAAAAGAGAGCACAATTATTTTTGCACACGTGTATCGACTCGTACCCTAAACCAATCTTCTTTAGTATCATTTTGACAACATAATACAAAGGAGGAATCTTGTTGCCTTCTGGATGTGAAGATTGAAACAACTTAAGGAGCTCATCAAATGAACTATTAGTCCATTTGTTTTTCACCTAGATATGCATAAGCTTTGCTAAAAAGTCAAGAGAAGAAAACTTAATACAACCAGGATATAATTCTGATTGGACTTCATGTAACAAGTTTTCAAAATCATCATAGACACCTTTACTCTTTGTACCATGGTTCTCTTTGTTAAGATTGATATTCACTTCCATAAGATCTTCAATAACGCCAGCCATATCATTAGTAGACGTAACGTCATCTAGTACTACAACTTGAGAAATTGAGGGTTCACAATAATAAATCCAGTCCGAATAACTACGCTGGAAACCCCACGCGTATAAATGATACTTCACTTTTAGCAAAGATAGCATGATCGAATTTTGACATTTAGTGCACGGACAAAAAACATAACCTCTATTGTTGACCAGATTCTTGCACATCTCGAGAAAAGAGATGAGTTCATTATTATACTCCTTCGATCTTTGGTTTGGATTGTTAAGCCAACTTTTATCGACAACCATAATGCAACTGAAACATAATGTAGAGAATTTACAAGGGTAGGCTGCTACACCCACTTTTTAAATATCTTTTCTCATATTAAATGTGTATTACATGATTGTTTGTTTAAGAAAAATTCGGCAGTATTTTCTCTTAGCTCCCAAGTGTATATATTGAAATATATACCCGAGGAGCAAAAGGAAATGCAAACCGAATCTTTCTTAAACAAACAATCATGCAATACACATTCACATCCTAAATGAGATAAAATATTCTAAAGGTAGTCCCAAAACAGGGACAACCTGATTAGTTAGTAAATCAATTTCAGGCGGTTGTTTCTAAGCTCATTCCTATTAGGTTTCATTATTTTTGTTTTGAAAAAATAGGTAATGTTTGAACATCATTCAACTAAAATGATTAACCTTTGAAACATACATTTAAATAAATTAGTATTGTTTGACGAAACGGTGATAACGAAACTAATGTTGACTTGTGAAGACTGCAAGCGTACGTATATCAAGTTAATAGACATGCTTAAGTAAATTGTTACACAACCAAATCAACATGAATTTTGTTAAACTAACCAAATCAACATGAATTTCATTAAACTACATATATGTATTAATCTTTTTTGTGTCAATAACTTAGTTCTAAACCATAACAACTTACTCAAAACTTACAACTACCAACTAACTATATATAAATCAATTAATTATTAACCAACTAAACAACTAATTTTTAACCAACTAAATAGCAAAATACCCAAATTTATTTCATTCAAACCTACAAAATACACAAATACAACTCAAATCAATTTACTATCCTTAACAAATTTTACATGTCTACAAATTTCATAAATTCTCAACATATCTACAAATTTCACAAACATAAAATCAAGAAAATGGAGGCAAATAACAGGTAATTTCACACACTACATCCTATAGAAGCCAAAATCTTTAAAAAGAAAAACAAAAATACCTTTAAAGACAGATCTAATGACGAAGATGTAGTAGCAATGTACAGCAACGATGGTACGCGGTGGAAAGAGTCAACCAAGTGACGGTCGGGTAGTGCTCGATCGGGATATCCGTGGGTGTGCAGTAGTCGGTCACGCGCAGGTACAACAGCGTGTAAGGGGGGCCACGGGGTGGGGGGTGGGGTGGTGGTTTGGGAGTTCGTGAACGGTGGTCGGCGTTGGGGAGAGGTCGGTGAGGCTTTTTTCCGGTGAGATCTGAGGTGGGCGTTTGGGAGTAGCTGGAGGGAAAAGGAGCGCGCAGATCTGTGGCTGGAGGGAAAGGACCACCTAAAGGCGTCGCCGCTAATGCCTTTTGTACAGATGAGTATGAGCCGTCAGATCTACATTTGATCAACATCCAGAAATTAGTTGTAATAGTACGTACGGATCGCAAGTCATTAGCGGCGACTTGTCGCCGCTAAAAGCGTCGCTGCTAATTCTTGTTGCCGCTAAAGGTATTGTCGCCACTAAAAGTGTTGCCCCTAATAACCGGAATTCTTGTAGTGTTTCGATATATACTGTAAGAAACAAACATTATGAAATACGTACAAGTCTGTTTGTTGCTAAAGTCCGTTGAAATCCTTCACTAGTTTATCGTCTGAACGTACCGTTTTTATCAAAATTATGATAGCACGTTTCAGATACCTTAGTTCCTCGAAAAATTATCGACGCATCTAAATTCCCAGTTAAACTTATTTTATTACTGGGTCATCTTCAACATTAATAATCCGTTGAAGCTTAAATGGATGTTTTTTGCATGGGAGGCCCTGAGGGTGGGCGGAGTGGGCGACTGTACAAGGCCCAATCTCTTCAGAGGCCGAAATTTTTAAAAAAAATTATGTTAAATATGTATGTAAATATAATTTTTAAAAATAACTATAGGCTATTAACAAACTATTTAACAACCCAATAGCAATTTAAAATTCTTGATCTATTGAAACTTAGGGCCGTTAACATTTTAATTAGTTTAGTCGATCCACTACCATTTATCCAATATAAACTTAATTAAAAAAAGCTATGAGAGTCTTACGATTCTGCTAAGCAAGTAAACTAGAGTATTTTGCTACAATACTTTTGTTTATTGGTAAACAATTATTATCGTGTTATAGATTTTTTACATACTGGTTATTGACATTATATTATAGGTGTCCATTTTTTCTACTTGCCCAGGGTCCAAAATTATTTGAGAACTCTCAGGATCGACGCTGGTTTTTTGTGAACTGGTTTCCAAAATCCAAAGTTTGTAATATTACACACCTAGTATTTTTTTATAGTAAAACCATCTGTTTAAACTCTACTTGTAAGTAGAGTGCTAAACGGGTCGTGTTCTCGGGTCCAACCCGAACCAAACCCGAAAATTCTACACGAATCCGAACACGACCCGAACCCCGAAAATTGTGTCAGAAGTGTCAACCCGAACACAACATGAAAATTTACGAGTTGACACTACGGGTTGACAAGAACTGTCACACCCTCAAATTCCGGGTCTGGAATCTATCACGGAGGGGTGTGAACAAACCAGGATCACAGTCATTAGTTACTTGGAACGACTCTATATGCAACATTTAACATAACAAACCAAAGTTCAAACTTTATAATACATGCGGAAACGTTTAACAAAATAAACAAACCCAAAATATATAAAGATAAACATATATATATCATGGTTTAAGCGTTAGGATGCATGCTTGACCCGTGTAGTGCTCCTAACAGCAGTCCAGATTTAGTGACCTGAGAATAGCATACTAAAAGTCAACACATGGTTGGTGAGTTCAAGAGTTTGTGTTTAAACATAACAGTTTAGCAAAAGTGTATACCGAGTTTGCGTTTAATCATAACAGTTTAACAATAGCGTGTATCAACCCTATGGTTGATCAGTTCAAGAGTTTACAGTTAAACATCACAGTTTAACAATAGCGTGTATCAATCCAATGGTTGATCAGTTCAAAAGTCCACAGTTAAACATCCCAGTTTAACAACAGCGTATATATAAGCATGTGCATTGTAATGGCTAGCTAGTCCATTCACAAATGATATTAAATAGTGATTTTGACATTGAAGCTGACTATGTTATATTTGCCTCCCGTCACGACTTCACCATATCGTGACGAATAATCATAGGACAAATTGCACCCGGTTGACCTCAAGTCACACACAAGTGGGGCTCGTCACACCCAGTAGTACTACCCCACTTTCCCCGCTATCCAATATTAACAATTCGAAAGTGTGAGGACTTGCACAATGATAACAACACTATATTAATATCCTTACACATCTTAAATATATAAAAAGCGTTTGTAACATTACCAGTATGCTATCTCCCCCAAAAACAGTTTTAGTAAAATAGTGGGGCTTGAACTCACCTCAATATTCTCGTGTGATGTTGATAAGCTAGTGAATTGCTCCTAAGGAATTATAATTCACATAAGTAAATAAGTACAAATTTATAACCCAAATAAGTTAGATCTTTGAACCTGGTGTTCAATTGATCTAGGATTTGGTTCTCGGGAATTTGTTATAAACATTAAATCATTTAATTATTTTTGTTAATTCTTTAATAATTAAAGATTTGCATTTCATTAATTTAATAATAATTTTAACATATCATTATGTTAAAATGAATTTTAGACATCATCTAAATATGTAGGTTTGTATTTAATTTAGTAAGATTTTATAATTAAATTTATAAAATCTAATGTGTATTTGTCTTATCAAATATGTAAGTTTTAATTAATCTCTACCTTTATATATTTTATAAAAAATATAACTTGAATATAATGATCGTAATAATTTATGAAATTATAAAAATATCTTTATAATTTCCATAATTATCATAATACAATATCCAACAATGAATTTATAATTTAAATTATTATTTAGAGTTCATTTTTATAAAAATGATTATTTATAACATTTATAAATAATATTTTATAAATATTATTAAGATGTTTGTTTTTTTTTTTTTTTGGTAGAATAAATTTACAGAAAATGATTATATACTTTCTAAAATAACAAAAGTTTATAAAAGTTATTTTTATATTTTTTAGAATTTTTCTGTATTTTTAAAAGTCTTAGAAAGCTATTTAAAAAAAAATGTTGGGGGCCGGGTTCGAACCCGCGACCCCCGGTTCCATCCCGCACACACCAAACCAGTAAACCAAGGCCTCGGCCGCGGTTAAAACTCCCCTTCTAATTGTTTTAAACTTAACCCAAGTAATCCCAAATCACCAAGAAAACCCCAGGTTCGATCCTCAACCAAATCGAAAGCCAAATCGATTTCGATTGCATCAGAACTCATGGGGTTATTGTTCCCCTTGTAAAAACGAACACAATGGTGTGTTTAAGTACCTGTTTCGAGGTTCTACAGAGGGTATACGATCGGTTGCAAGTCCGCGGCAATGAGGAGATCAAATTGATCGATTTCAAGTGTTTTAGAAGTGTGTGAATGTACCATTAGTTTAGGGATGCTTATATAGTACTTCCCATTCGATTAATTGGAATAGAATACAGTGATAATGCGTTTATGGTGAGTGGGTCGGCCGAAAAATTCGGTTTAGTGGTAAACACACCACACCGACTTGGATTATCAAATTGAAATGGTCCCCGAGTTCGGTCCATCCTCTAGAAGATGTCGGGATAGTTGGATTGCATTATAATCGTGATATGGTTGGCTTTTGGGGCTGCCGGAGGGTTGCCGGAGAACCGGCCGGAAAATCGAAGGGGACGGCGGCGGGGTTGGGATTTAAACATTTTACAGAATGCCCCCTGTAGTTTTGTAACTTTATTATTTTATGATTTAAGTTTTTAAACCAAGTTTTAGAAATTACAAAACTAACCCCTGGCCTTTATTAAATCAATTTAATAATTTTATAAATTATTATTAATAACAATATTTTCATTATTATTAATATTATCATTATTAACATTATTAGTTTTAATAATAATATTATTATTATTATCATTGTCATTATTTTTATTATTATTAATACTATTTTTAAATAATAATAAAAATATAAAAATAAATCGTAAATTCACATAAAATTTATATTAATTCACGAAAAATTTTCGGGTTGTCACAAGAACACGACCCAACTGACCCGAATTTTTAATTTTTTTAATATTTTTTACACAAATTAATACTTAAAAATTATTATTTTACAACAAAAAATGCCAATTAATATAAAACACCTATATTTTATTGATAAAAATTTATATCAATTTCTATTTTAAGTTCTAAATTTTGAAAGAAAACATATAAGAAATTAATTTGTGACACAAAATAAATAAAAATAAATAAACAAATAAAATATGGGTTAAACGGGTCAACCCGCAAACCCGTCGGGTAGAACCCAAACCTGACCTTTATAACTAAGTTGGTTCACCGGTTGAACCCGAACCCGACCATTATAACTAAGCTGGTTCACGGGTTTAACCTGAATCTGACTCGAACCCATTTATAGTAAACCCAAACATGTAAATTTCGTGCTAGGTTTGTGTTGTGTTTCAGGTCGTGTCAAAAATTCACGCCCCTACTTGTAAGATCTATCTAAGCTCTACTTTCTGACATTTGATCAATCCACGACAATTTGATAGAAATAAAAACCAAATATCACTATGCCAAAAGGTCATCAATACACACTCATATTTGATAGAATAATGTGGTTTTAATTTGGTTTATGAACAAGTGAAAATAAGGAAGTACATCTATTTATTTGATAGTAATGTTTTATAAGCGGACCAAACAGATCGACTGATTTAGTTAGACCTAGAACTGACTGTGATGTGGGCGGAAGCAAACGATAACTTTAAAACTATTGATACACAAAGAATACTAGAAACAATTATTGTAACTATCATTGGTTCTGAAAAAATGCCAACAATCAGAAAATTCACACAATAGTTATTGGGAGAAAAATGATTTTTTCATAAACTTCAAAACAAATGATCTCTCAATGTTTACACAAATAAAAAGCAAGCCAAAATTCGAATGGCCTCGAAACTTAAACGGGGTAAAAACTTAGCCATAAAATGAAATCCAACAAAAACTAGAAATAGTACAAAACGTAAAAAAAACTCATAAAAAGCCATTTTTGGGCGCAACGACGACCCAAACTAGACTGTCACGTACATAGCAACCGATCAAGCATTTTTATGAATAACATTCATATGAGCTAGACAGTAATAACGAGTTTGATTGGTTAAACAAGTGAATTAGATCAGTAAGGGGAAGGAAGTCGAGGCTAGAAAAAACTAGGACAAAATAGACAAGGTATAAGTATGTTTTAAGTCTCTTAAATCCTTATATCAAAAACTGTTTAGTTACAAACAATATGTATTCGAGACTGAAATAATGTGATACTGAGGGGTAGATTAATTAGGACTGAATTTGTGTATTTGAAAGATTGATTGTTAGTACTTTTTGGTGTCACACGATCGAAATTGAATTTTATTTAGCGATGCAAGCATTTAGGACTAGGTATTTATGACTTAGGGGTTGTTTGGTAGCTTCTGAATGATTAAGTGTTGAACTAATAAGATATCTGAAGCATTAAGTGTTGAACCATTAAGATGTCTTAATCATTAAGAGCTAGAATATCACTTAACTATTAAAAGACAGATGTCTGACCAATTCAGATAAGAGGTCTTAACCATTCAGCATTAGACCTCTTAACCATTCAGCATTAGTATAATGCTTAACCATTCAAAGAAAAATGTCTGAACCATTCAGACATTTGCTCACGAAACAAATAGTCTGAACCATTAAGTGCTGAACCATAGACATCCGAACCATTAAGAGCTTGATTCAAATGTTGTCAAACAGCCCATTCCTCGAAACTGATCAAATCAATTGCTAATGACCATTGGATAATGCAATTTTCTTTTATAATAGAGTAAATTACTATTTTGGTCCCTATGGTTTGGTCATTTTAACCATTTGAGTTCAAAAATTTTTTTTCTAACAAATCAAGCCCCATGGTTTGTATTCTATAATTCTTTCGGTTCAATACACTAACAAAGTTAGATTTTCAGTTAGTTTCTAATAAAATGACCAAAATGCTATTGGATTGAAATGATTATTTTAAAATGTTAAGGGGCATTTTAATCATTTTATTAGAAACTAATTGAAAAATGTAGTGTATTGGATTAAAATAATTAAAAATAAAATCATACTGGTTGATTTGTTAGAAAATTTATTTTTTAACTCAAATAATTAAAATTACCGAATCAAAAGAACCAAACTTTATAATAATTTAAAGTTTGGAAATAGACGAAACAAAAACCCTTTTTCTTAGCATCACTCTGTCAACTTCAGTCCTTCTCTTCCAGATATCCCTTCTGATACTTTCCATCTGCATCTCTCTCCATCTCTTTCACACACACACACACACACACACACACACACACACACACATCTCTATACAACCTCCATGTGCCATCATCATCTCTCTCTTTATAACCTCTCTTACTTGCACCACAACCTCACTCATGCACCCATTCAATCTTCATCTTCTTGTTGTTTCAGTTCATTCAATCATTTAAAGAACGACCACCATGGAGATTAATCAACAACAGGATCAAGATTCAGGGAACAAAAGCAGTAGTACTTATCTGTGCAGGCAAAGCAGTACTCGGTGGACACCCACGAGCGATCAAATCAGAATCCTTAAAGAACTTTACTACAACAACGGAATCCGATCACCAACCGCCGATCAGATTCAGAGAATCGCTGCTCGTCTCCGACACTACGGCAAAATCGAAGGCAAAAATGTCTTTTATTGGTTTCAGAACCATAAAGCTCGTGAACGACAGAAGAAACGCTTCACACCTGCACCACCACCACCACCTGCAACCACCGCCACCACCACCGTCGTCCTCCCGTCACACTTCTCCGACCACCACCACCTGCCGTCCTACTTCTATAACCACCAACAACTCAAGCTCAACGCCACTCATCACATCGCAGTACCACCGGGTGGGTACTTGCTTTCATTTTCTTAATAGTATTATTATTTGTCTATGTGTTTGTATATATGTTTGAATTTCATCTTTCTGCAGAGGGTGGTTCGTCTTCTTCTTCTTCGCAAGCATTCATACCTGTTGCCTGTGGCTATGGTTCGATCTCCATGGAAAGTAGTTTCAGGGTATACATATACATACATGCATACATACATATGTACACACACATCTATATTCACATCGATCATTGTGGGAGTGTTGGTGATTATTATCTGTTTCTTATGTTTTGATGGAAGACAAATGGTAAATTCGATTTTGCTTGTTGAATTTTGATGAAAATAACCATTACATTTTGCTTCAAGTAAAACCATCAATTTCATTTAGAAGGTTTTATCATCTTTAATTCAAAAGCTTCATACTTTTCCCTAAAATCGAAACAAATGGTAAAATCTTTGGAGTTAAATTGATTTTTGTAACTTCTTCTTAGAGAAAAATTGTTGTATTTGTTAAAACTTAATGGAGCAAAATAGAATTTAACTCAAATAAAGTGAAGGGTTAATTTAGGGTTTTTATTTCAAAGTTTTTGCAATTTTCTTCAGGAATGTTCAATATCGCCGGTAGAGAACACGGTTGCCGGAGGAGACCTCCATAATTTCCGATCATGGGTGGGAGTCGATTCGTATTCTTTCGACAAGCTGAAGCCGGAGGATGAAACGCCGGAGGAAGATGACGACGGAGGAGGAGAGCTGTCAACACACATTGAGACACTTCCACTATTTCCGATCCCCGGCGGTTCTACCACCGCTGCCGGCGGCAGCCACCACGATATGTTCAAGATGCAGGAGTCGGTGTCACCAAAGCACAATAATGGAGGTTATTATAGTGGTGGAAACTGGTTTTCTCACTCCGACGGACGGACTTCACTGGAATTGTGCTTAAACTCATCCTATGGATATTATGACTAGTTTTAATTATTGTTACAATATATTATTATTATTAATTAATGTTAGTAAGTGATTAGTCTACTAATTAACCATGTACTTTTTCTCTAATTTTGGATGTGATTATTATTTGCTTTTCCTCTAAATATAGATACCAACCTTTTTTCTATATCATTGATGTCATGTAATAAATATTTGCAAATCTTATAATTCTTAACTTTTTTTATAAAAGTGAATCACTAAATAATTGGTCGAAACAAGCGTGTGTCAAAGCATAAAATATCGCATATGTTTTGTTTTTTTTTTGGGTAAAGAAGTGTTTAGAGCAAAAACTGTTCGTCTAACCTGATATATTATATGAATGGAAGTTAAATTTCTCAACGGACTCATAATAATATAACGTATTTTGTAGAATGTACGTAAATCAATAAACAAATTGTGATCAAGATTTGTTTAGAAACCTGTATATGAATATGGGGTTGGCTGAATTCACCTTATTACTCAATTTAGTTGATATGGTTTTTTAAAAAACGAGCGTATTCGTCAGTATTATTCATGATCATATACGCCTGTATATATTGACCTTTAGTCATCATACACACCTATGTTTGAGTACATATACCCATATAAATGCATATTAGTATTAACTACCCGTATTATTGTTTTATAAAAATAGAATAACTGACAAGACAATATCTACATTGAGTAATATAAAAAACACTTCGAGTAAGTATAAGAATGAGAAGACACATTTAGCACAACGATGGTTGTTAACTATTAGAACTAAATATCACAAAGGTTGATGAGAAGTCACCATGGTTGGTTTGTGCAAAACATACGTTTTGTGCATCACGTGAGGAAATCTTCAATGATGCTCCTCCGTAGCGCATGAGGTGGCTTCAAGCTTACAGATTCTTTTTGATACTACATGACGTCCCAAGGCTTATTTCATAAACTTCGATATTCACAAATCACATGTACATTATACTTCTAGCTAGTTTGTCCCAAACTAACTTCAATTCCCACGTACGTACAAAATTATTTATCAAGTTCCAAAATTTACCCTTAATTTTTTTAATACACAGTTTAAGACCATTATGCATAATCCGCCACTTGGTCTTTAGAATCTTGGCGTGTATACCTCTAAAATAACTTAACAAAATTAGTGGTGTCGTATCATTTAGGCAATCATCACTGGTGTAAGACACGACAAATAGAAACACACGTAATTCATTTAATGGATATCATAACATGACAACACTTTTATGACTATTGTGCTTCCGGTTTAATGAAACATCAACGTTAAGTAATTGTTACTTTTACTAGAACCACATGACTTGCAGGAAAAATGTATGTTTTTTTAGTATGCAACTAGTTTTATACTTCTGTTATATATCTCAACAATGCAGACCCATGATTGCATTATGTTGAAATATTTGTAATATATATTAAATTTGATTTGTAAAATTATGTTTTATTTCCTTTCAGTTTCATTAATGATATTGCTCTTTTTTTTATTAAAACTATTCAAATTGATTGTAAAAGTTAGTTTAGGACATGCATAGTTATTTTAAGTATGTAATAATAATTAAGACAGTGGTAATTCGTTGTAATAATTTTAGATTCTTTTTTATTGTTTTAAGTTATTAAAAAATTAAATTCTTTTAATACATCCTAGGTATGGTTAATTTCAAATCCTTTGGGCAAATCTCATTTCTGAAATAAATTTCTTCATATTCTAATTTCTTAGAGGACGCTATACTGGAAGATAGTTGTAAAATTTAGCTAAATTATATGAAGCAAGCATAGTGCTACAAATAAAACTTTTTAAAAGTTCGAACTTTCGTTAAATTGTAGAACGGGTCCCACAGTGGTGTATAGGTTAGAAAACATGTGATGAATAATGATTTCGAATTGTCTTGAAAAACGTCGCGACGGCTGCAATAAATGGTGACATATTTTTTTTCCTGGGCGGCAATAAATGATGATATATGTTAAAAAAGACATAAGAATGTTTACCCACTTATTCGGCCGCTAATTTTACCAGTAAAAAATGTTATTTTTTATTTTTAACATACGGTCTCTCTCACAGCAATGATATTATTGGTTGAGTTAACGGTTTTTTTGATACAAGTTTTTTTTCTGAGAGGTTTGAAAACAAATAAATAGGTCTGATAAAATAACAAATATCTTTCAAAACATAGTCATATGTACATATAGAATGTTCAAAAATTTAAAAACTATACATAATAATAAATAAATAACTTGAGTGTTACAAGTCTTTTTCCTAAAGCGTCCCCTTGGAATTAGTCTTTTTCCTAAACCGTCCCCTTGGAATTTGGCAATGTGTTGTCACCGTAATAAAAGTAATATTTTTAAACAAAAACAATTATGCCAAAGTTTTCGAACTAAATTTTAATTTTCATTGTTAAGAATATAAATGAAAAATACTTTATGCGAATCTTTACATCTTAAGTTATAAAAGTTTTTGTAGAGGTCAAACCAAAGGACTCAGGAAATCAAAATCCATGATATGCGAAAACATATGGTGATGCGAGAACATCAGGGTGTAAGAACATGGTGGGATGGGGCAAAGACTTTATTGTTTATTATATATAGTTGTTTTGAAGCTTTGCATTATAACACATGTCATTTTTCACTTTAGAAACTTGAAGTAATTAGAGAAAAACTTATATTTACTTTGTTGTTTATTCAATTTGACTTGTGTATGATTGTGTTACCATGATTTACGTCATTTATTCGGCGTTTGATGTATATCAATCGATTATTGTTCGGTTATTGCAAACAATTATGGATTTAACAGTTGGTATTAGAGCTATGATGCTCTTGATCAATTTGGTGACACTTTGAAGCTTAATTTAAAGATTTTCACACATTTTTAAGCTTGATTGAATTACAATTATGGAAGTTAATTGAAGTTTGGTGGTTTTAGAGCTGCTTGTAGTCTCGAAAAGGTTAAGCTTAAAGTCTGGCGATCTTGAAGTTGAAAACTAAATAAACAAACAAACAAACAAACAAACCCAGTATGTCCCACTCAAGAGCAGGGTCTGGGAGGGGTAGGTGGTGGCAAGTCTTTCCTCTATCTAGATAGGTAGAGAGACCGCTTCCAAAGAGACCCCTGGCTCGATAGCAAAAACAGTAACGCTAACGAATAAACATATAATCAAACAGACGATATGTGGTATATGGTATATGGTATATGGTATATGGTACAGCACACATCAGACGACAAATATTAAAATATCACCAAAAGGAAGTATAAAATGAACAAGCATGTATCAGGGAAGCCACAAGTTTCCCCTAAAAAGGTCCAAGCGTATTACATACACATCAGGCCCCGTAACAATTAATCCCAGTCATTTCCTAGCTACAGAAACCACTAAAAGTCCTTAATTTAGAGACAAGTAAATAATTTGAATCAATTTAGAGACAAGTAAGTGTTTAATAAAACGTAATTAACATCACTTAACTTTTAAACTTGTTTTTGGACAATTTGGTTGGTTAGAACAGTTGATTTTTAACCAAATTGAAAAAATCAATGAGTGATAACTATAAAAATGATGAAAATATGCGATAACATCATGTTTTCGTGCGAGAACTAGGAGCCAAATAAAAAAAATAGTTATTGGAGATAATTTCGCCCGAGGTTGTTACACACTAAGTTTTCGCGCTAGAACCTGCTGCGAAACTTTTAAGCTTACGAACCTTTTAAATTTTTGAAAATTTTTCAAAGTTAGTTCATTTTTAGAAATGGCATCTAACATTAACATAAAGAATATTAATGCCTCATTAAATCTTGATAATAAGATTGGTTCAAGCACAAAACTCTCAAGATTGCTCAATGAAGATGATTAGGTTGACTGGGCATATCATTGTAAAAATCACGTCACTTACATTGAACCATGAATGTGAAGGTCAATTAAGTTTGCACTATATGTACCTATGTATAAGAATGACAAGAAGCAAATGATAAAGAAACCAGAACATTTGTAGGATGAAAGGGATATCAAGAATTTGAGCTTGATGAGAAAGCGTTTGCTGCTATCACTATAGCATTATCTACTTAAATCTCTCATAATTACAAAGCTTTTAGAGGAGTAAATGTCTTATGGAAGGCATTGGAAGCTAAATCATAGGAAATAAGGATATGAAGGAAAGTAAGAATGACATGCTCAATCAAGAATTTAACATGTTTAATCATGTTATCGGTGAAACTTTTGAAGCTTAAATTGCTCGATTTGTGAAGCCTGTAAAAAAATGAAGAGTGTTGGGATTGTGTTGGAAAACGTTTCAATTAACAAAAAGCTATTTAACTCATTGCATCACAATAGAAATAATAATTATACATCCATTAAGAGTACAAAAGAGTAGTTTACTCTTTTTTTAAGTGATTTGATCTCTAAAGTTGAATCTTATGAAATGGATGAAAAAGTATGAGCAGCCAATCATATGAATTCTATGGGTCCTAAAGAAACAACCTTGTATGCAAAGATGGCAAGCAACCCCAATTACTATATGAGTTATACTAAGATGTGTCAGCAACAACAGTCTAGTTTTCCAATCATTCCTGAAGTGAAAGAACCCCAAGTATCTCAGTATCCAGATCCAGTTCAAGCTCAGTATACATCTCCTATGCAAGCTCAGTATTCTTCAGCTCAATCACAATAGAGCATTCATAGATCCTATGTTACCAACAAAGCTCAGCTCTTCCTAAGCAAAATGTTCAAATTGCTGAAGAACACTTATTATTATTCCTACATTTATATCAAGCTATGAAGCCTTTATAGAAGGAAGGTTTAGTGCTCCTAACATTTTGGTAGATGTTCTATAGCAGTTTAAGCAGGATGATGTAAAAGAAAATGACATCAAATACCAAATGACTACATTAGTTTACCAAGCTAAAACTTATGTGAGAAGAACTGGAAGGAAGATACTTGTTCTCAATGATAACAATAAGATAGATTTTGATAAGTCTTTACCTTGATGCTATAACTCTAACAAACCGGGGCACTATGCTCGGGAATGCATAGAGCCGAAGACTAATCAACCTAATGGAAGCAAGAAAATGGTGACTGCTAAGGTGGAGTTATCAAATGATAAATCAGTGTTTTCAAACAATAATTAAGGTTTGGTTTCTCAAACAACTACTTACAATGGTTGGCTAGATCAGATGGAATTACATGAATTGAAGATAATACTACATTATTTGCTAAAATTAAGAAGGAAAAAGAGATTGAGCAGAATGATAATCTGTTTACTAAACTCGTTTTCAAGTATTGTCAAATGGTGTGTTTGAAGCTCTTATAGAAAATGAAGTTGACTAATTGTCAAAAATTGAAGTTGAAGTGGAAGAAAGTTTGATTGTTTTGTTAAATAAAATGAGGTTATTCAGGATGAAAATGAATAAGTTGTAATTGATAAAGTTAAAGATGTTGAGTGCGCGATAAAAGAAAGTTATGAAAAGGTTCAAAATGATGCTACAGATATTCCAAATGCTATTGAGACTACTCCAGCATAAAAGTCTAAACTTCAAAAGGTTACAGTTGCTGTTGAGATTAGTCCAACACAAGCAAAAAAGTATTAAAGGTGGAAAAGAGTGTGTTAAAGGCTTTCATGGTGAATGTTGTTCCTGATACCCCTAAATCATCCACTACACGGGCTGAGGTATATTATAATTTATTTTCTTCTAACTATAGTAAGAAAGTTAAAAGATAGAGAGTTCATAATGAAAATTTAATTTTAGAAGTCAAATTACTTCAATACTTTATCAGAAATATAAATCAATTTAATGGATTTAAGAAAAAGATTAATGGACTTAATAAAATAGTTTATCAATTACAATTAAACTTACATAAAAAAGAATGTGCTAAAATCAATATAAACATAATGGCATGATGAGCTCTCGAAATAAACCAACTTAACAGTGAATTAGCCTCAGCTAAGCTTACCGTTGAAAATTTTGAACTTTCATCAACAATGATTAAAAGGATTATTAAATCTCAAATGAATCAAAAGATTAATGGTACTAAAAATAGTGTTTGTTTTGCTAATATTGCTCCATTAATTAATCATGATACATATGTGTGCCTTCATCTGGTATTAAATATAATGAAAACATAATGTATGGTCTAGGATTTCAACCAAAAAGTGACTTAAACCTTCAATCAATATGGATTTGATTGTTAATCTTGAAATCAAAAGTGAAACTAAATCTAATGATATTAATCTTTGTGTAGAACCTTGAAGATAGCTGGGTTGTTTGAAGAGCGGGATAGTGATGATGAGAATGTTTTTATGATAATAAAAATAAGAAATGTAACAAAAGTTAATCTATATGTGACACATCTCATGTTTAGAATGAAAAGTGTTATTATTTCTGATATCAAAATTTCATGTTCAAGACCTTTATCAATGTCAGACAAATTGAAGGCAAAAGTACTACATAGTGATAATCAAATCAAAGCTACATAGTTAAATCAAAAGGAATCTAATTTGAATAGGATTTCAAGAACAAATTTGTTATTGAGGGTAATATTGATATGGAAATGAATGTCTTTAAAGATCTAAATACTTGATTCTTAAGTATAATCTTTCTTATGATGTTAATTCTGTGAAACAAGTTGTGTCTAAAACTGATATCACAAAGACCGGTTCAATTCTATCAACTCTCTCAAAAGAATACAAAGTTAAAGATCAAGCCATACTAAATGTAAGGCTCCGTTCCCGAAGACCTCACAGTTGAAAAATCACAGCGTTATTATATAAAACAATACATATTTCCTAAAACATTGCAGCGGAATTAAGTTAACAAAAACCACCTCATGCATTAATATTTACATTTGCCAAGTAATACATCGTTGTTAAAGTTACAAAATAATGTTTAGTTGAATTACAAGAAAAAATAACATGTATGCATGAGATAGATGCCAGTCTCTTATTTTTCAAGTAGCTTCACCCTCGTGCCATCCTCAGCAACGAATTACCTGTCAACTGAAAATGTATAAAAGTCGGCGTTGCTGAGTAAGTTCTAGTTTTAATAAATAAAATACTTTCCTTTCTCTTATAACATTTTCTTTGCTTTCGCACATTATCATTCATCGTACATACATCAAGGTAATATCTTATTATCTTCCATTATCGCACATATTCATTTGTTTCGCACTTTTTCTTTATCTTTCACTTCTAACTAGATCATGTCATAAGCTATACCCCATCGTTGGACACAAAACCACCTCATACTTGGGGTTAAGCGACAAGTATCCCATTTTGCACGTATGGAGCAGTCACTAAGACTGACTCCCCCTGTGTGTGAACCCTCATGGGTTAGCCAAGAGCGCACGCTATATAACATACAGTTGAGCTAACAACTCTCAATGAGTTATGAACCTCCTTTCATTTTGCTTACAAGAATTTTCATTCGTTCATTCTTTATGTTCCACTTTTATTATCATTAATCTTTCACTTCTATTATGATAATACTTTACGTATACACACACCACGTAAAGTCACATAATAATATATGATATGAAACATAAGAACAGACCATAAATATGCATAAAATAAACATATATAAACACTAACTCAACCCAGGGCCAAATCTTGAAATTCTACATTTCCCAAAATTTCAGAAATTTTTCTAAGTGTTCTAGGCGCATGAGCACTATGCAGGTGCATGAGAACTGTTTGGGCGCATGAACACTATATGGGCGCATGAGCCAACACTTAGGTGTTTCAACACTTAGGCGCATGGGCAATCTCGACGCATGGGCCACTGTTTAGCCGCATGATCTGCACTTAGGCATCTGAGTAGAACTGCTGGGTGCATGGGGTACTGTTTGGGCGCATGACTAGTATACGGGTGCTTGATCTTGACACTTAGAATATCTTGGAAATTATCTTAGGCGCATGGGAACTATTTGGACATATGAACTACATGTTTTTCCTAAGTCATAGTTTCAGGCGTAGGGACCCTGTTTGCGCGCATGGCTAATCGTTTAACATGTTTCTACCTTATTTTTAGTCCCAATCTACATTCTAGCATGCTCACAACTTAAACCCGTCATTTTAGACATCTAAAACAATCATACAACCACTAATCTCAGAAATTCATACACGAATACATACGGTTAACATACATAACGGTTGTAAAACATTTTTACATGCATTTTCAGCCCCAGAACTATTAAAACATAAAACCGGGGTCTAGAACTCACCTCTTGCTGCCTTTAAGCACAACTCCTTTAAATGCTAGCCCAACAAGTGTGCTCACACTTAATTCATGCCAAGAATATACCACCGAACCCACATACACACATAAGGCTCGGTCACTAGGCTGAAAACTCAGTTGAAACTTAAGAAAACCCAAGAAAAACTTATCTTTTAGGAAAATTTTCTTCTTCTTCTCACTAGAAACCGATGGAAGCTCTGCTCTCTCTCTAAAATGTCGAATGCAGTTGATGGAATATAATAGTGGGCAGCCATACCCACTTTAAAAGTAATAATAATATAGTTTTGTCCTTTTTTATACTTTAGCCCATCCACTTATGTAAATTCTCCGTTCTTTCTTTACTTTCCTTTTCTTACTAAATTTTCGGGCGTTACAAGTCTACTCCCCTTATAAAGGTTTCGTCCCTAAAACTTGTCACTCCTCGAACTGTTGTGGGTAATGCTATCTGATTTCCTCTTCTGTCTCCCACGTATACTCAGAACTATTTTGGTGTTCCACTTTACTCGCACCAGTTGAACCACCTTATTTCTCAATCTCTTCTCCTTCCGATCGATGATTGCCACCGGTTGCTACACATAATAGAGCCGTTCATCCACCTCGATATCTTCCAGTGTTACAATCCTGTCTTCATCGGCTAAGCACTTTCTCAGATGAGATACATAGAATGTCAGATGAATTCCACTTAACTCATCAGGTAGTTCTAACCGATAGGCCACCTCTCATACTCGTGCGATGATTTGGAAAGGTCCTATATACCTGGGGCTCAGCTTCCCTCGCTTCCTGAAACAGATGATCCCTTTCCAAGGCGAGACTTTCAACATAACTAGATCTCCCACCTTGAATTCGATAGGTCTCTGTCTCTTATCGGCATATGACTTTTGTCTATCCTTCGTTGCCTTCATAAAGGCCTTAATCTTTTTCAACTTTTCAGTCATAGCCTCGATTACCTCTATACTCCCTAGCCCTTTCTATCCAATGTCACCCCAACATACGGGCGTCCTATACCTTCTCCCGTATAGCATCTCATATGGTGGCATACCAATGCTGGCATGGTAACTGTTTTTATATGAGAACTCCGCTAACGGTAAGTGATCATCCCAGCTTCCACCAAAATTGATGACGCATGCCCGACGCATATCCTCTATTGTCTGGATGGTCCTTTTCGACTGACCATCTGTCTGAGGATGGTAAGCCGTGCTAATGTATAACCTCGTCCCCATCGCATCTTTTCGATGTGAACCGAGTGTCACAGTCTGACACGATAAACACCGGCACACCATGACGAGCTACAATCTCCTTAATGAACAGATCCCCCAGCCTCTGAGATAAGTATGTCTCGCGGATTGGTAAGAAGTGAGCACTCTTTGTCAGACGATCAACTATCACCCAAATGGTATCGTACCCCCTCGCCGTACGAGGTAGCTTCGTTATGAAGTCCATGGTGATGTGCTCCCACTTCCACTCGGGTATATCCAATAGTTAGATCTTTCAATATGGCTTTTGATGCTCTACCTTCACTTGCAAGCAAGTAAGGCACTTGCTCACATACTCCACTACGTCGCGCTTCATTCCTGGACATCAGTAATATTTCTTTATGTCCTGATACATCTTGGTAGCGCCAAGATGAATAGAGTATCGAGCCTTATGAGACTCATCCATAATCCGCCCCCGTAGGTCTCCGTAATGAGGGATCCATATTGTTCCAGTTCTGGTTCTAACACCGAGAGTGTTTTCACCCAATTCTGCGATTAGGCCCTTCATTCGTTCGGAATAAAAATGATCCTCTTTAAGAGTTTCGTCCTGAAACTCATTGACCTGTTTCATTACATCAGCGGTCATTACCAACTAAGAGGCCTTCACCCGAATCGGCTCGGGTTTCTCCTTTCGACTAAGGGCATCGGCCACAACGTTGGCCTTACCCAGATGATAATGGATCTCACAGTCATAATCTTTGATGAGCTCCAACCATCTCCTTTGTCTCATGTTCAAATCCTTCTACTTAAAAAAGTACATCAAGCTCTTGTGGTCGGTGAAGATGGTGCACTTCGTCCCGTATAAGTAGTGCCACCAAACCTTCAGCGTGAAAACCACAGCTGCTAGCTCCAAATCGTGGGTAGGGTAGTTAGCCTCGTGGATTTTCAGTTGTCGGGACACGTAGGCTATAACCTTCCCTCGTTGCATCAACACCCAACCCAATCCCGATAGGAAGCATCTGAATAAACCACTAAGTCCTCGCTTCCTTTGGGTAACGTCAAGACAGGAGCTTGAGTCAATCTCATCTTCAACTCCTCGAAAGCATTCTCTTGCGCTTGACCCCATACAAACTTCACATCTTTACAGGTCAACCTAGTCAATAGAGAAGCTATCTTGGAAAAGTTTTAAATGAATCTCCTGTAATAACCCATCAAACTCAAGAAACTACGGATCTCAGATGGCGTCTTTGGAGATTTCCGTTGCATCACTGCTTCAACCTTTGCTGGGTCCACCATAATTCCTTCAGGATTAACTACATGACCCAAAAATTGAACCTCGCGCAACCAGAACGCATATTTAGAGAACTTGGCCTACAGTTTCTCCCTTCTAAGTGTCTCCAGTACCTCTCGAATGTGACCAGCATGTTCCTCTTCACTCTTCAAACAAATCAGGATATCATCGATAAACACAATCACTGATTTATCCAACATCGGCAGACACACCCGATTCATTAAAGCCATAAAGGCAGCTGGGGCGTTAGTTAAACCAAAGGACATCACGAGAAATTCGTAGTGTCCATAATGCGTGTGAAAAGCTGTCTTAGAAATATCCTGCTCCTTCACCTTCAACTGATGGTAACCAGATCGAAGATCTATACTTAAGAACCAACTGCCACCTTGAAGCTGATCAAACAAATCATCAATCCTTGGTAAAGGATAACGGTTCTTCACCGTCAACTTGTTCAGCTCACTGTAGTCAATGCACATCCTCATACTACTATCCTTCTTCTTTACAAATAAGACCGGAGCACCCCATGGAGAGATACTCGATCGAATGAATTCCTTATCTAATAGCTCTTGCAAGTAAGCCATCAGTTCATTCATTTCAAATGAAGCTAGACGATATGGCACCATGGTAATAGGTTGATCACCAGGTATTAGATCAATCTGGAACTCGATCTCGCGGTCGGGTGGCACACCAGATAAATCTTCCAGAAACACGTCCGGAAAGTCGCACACCACCGGTACGTAAGACAATTGTGGTACTGATGCATCCACATCCTTCACGTAAGCCAGGTTGGTGTTACATCTACGTTTCATACTCTTTTCTGCCACCACTATCGAAATCACTTTTGGAACCATAGTAACCCGATCACCATAGATCGTCACCAAACTCCCGTCGGGCATGGTCAATTGAATCATCTTCTTACAACACACGATATTGGCCTCGTTAGCTTCTAGCTAATCCATCCCTAAAACTATATCAAATCCGCCTAAGGCCATCACAAATAGTCTCGCAGGAAACTTATGACCTTCTAATTCTATCACACAATCCTCTAAAGCATCAGATATCCTAGTGGATTTACCAATAGCAGTTTCTACGACAAAGGGCTTATCAATACTTTTACTTCTAACAACAAATTAGCACAGAAAGCAGTAGAAATAAAACTTCTAGTAGCACCAGAATCAAATAACACAGAGGCATAAATTTGATTTACTAGGAACGTACCTGACACGACATCGGGGTCCACCCTAGCCTCCTTTGTGGTCATAGTGAATGCTCTGGCGCTCGCTCCCTGCCCTTCGTTCCCAGTCTTCTTCGCTCCAGAACTTTCACCCTGATCTGGTTGTCGAGACTCGATCAAAAATAAGTTATTATATCAGTCTTAGCTACCTTTATTATGTAAGGGTAAGTAAGGTCGTCTCCACAGGGAATATGTGGAAAGTGTTTAATTAACACGACTCGATTAACTAAAAGACTCAAACTTTATAACTAAAAATTTAAACTTTGAATGGATTAAAGAGCACAATTGCATAAAGCAAAGATCTTTGAAACTAATTTGATTAAATAATAAGAAACAATCACTTCCGGGTTTCCAATTCTGCAAGATCAAAAATTGGTACTCTTAAATTAGGGTTTGCAAAAGAAACAAAACTTCAAGATCTTAGCTTTTGATTAAAGTGACAACAAAAGAACAATCTTTTAAGACTCGTTTATTCATAATATTACCAATTTACTTGTATCACGTTGCTTACTTTTCTTAATGAGTTCACGATGCAAGGAAACTGAAAAACTGATAATCAAGCAAACAACTTTATTTATAAGCAAATTGTTTAAATCAATCAAAACATAATGTTGCATTCAATAGATCAATGTTTAATACAAAAACCTAATCAATCATACCAATCGTCTTACTTTACAAGAATCATACTCCCGAAAGCAATCAAGAGAACCTAGCCACGCATCATCTTCGTTCAATCTTCAATCTTGATTTGATGATGATCAATGATGATATGGATGATACTGAGGAGCTTGGAAGCACCCAAAATCTCTTTGAAATCATCTAAATTTGGCTGGTAAAGTTTTTTTTCGAAACCCTAATGATTAGGGTTATATAGGATTTAAAATTTGAAATAACCCTCCAAATATAGTATTAGACCGTAACTTACGGCCTATAGGCCGTAAGTTACGGCCTGCCTTTAACTAGACGGTGAAACCTTCTGGCCTCAGCACAGGGCCGTAAGTTACGGCCTCAGGCCGTAGCTTACGGCATCCCTGCATTTTTTTCTTAATTGTTTCACATGTAACTTTTCACGAGCTTTCCGTTGACAGGTCGTGGGCCCCGTAAATGATTTCATAGCCCAAGTTATGACAATTTTAAGTTACCATGGTCTTGAACCTTCGGTTTTTGCATTTCTTCACTTCTCAGGCTCCGATTTCCATCCCGCTTCTTCCATACTCTTCATGTTTCACCAAACTTAGTTCTAGTTTACCGTTTTGCATCTTTTGGTCCAAAATAAGCCTCCTTTAACTCCAAACACCTATAATTCAAATCACAAACAACTTGAACTCGTTCCACCATAATAATGATGTAAAATCAAGCATTTAAGTTAATTAAACACTAAATTTTCGGCACGCGATCACAGCCCTCGGCTTTTTGTAATCCCTACTCAGATGATCCTCTTTACCGCAGTTATATCACCTCACAACCCCACATTCTCTGGCCATATGCCCGGGCTTCCCATATTTGAAGTAGGCATTCAATCCCCACTTACATTCCCCCATATGCTCTCTTCCGCATTTACCACACCTCTTCGTCCCCGTACTTGGTGTAACCACCCTTTGATCCTCCAGCATTGCCTTCTTGTTATTACGAGTGAAACCACCACGACCAAACCGCTTCCCATTCAAGTTCTTGTCACCACCACTCTTCTTACTCACCTCTACCACAGCTACCACCTCCCTCTCATCATATAGTCTTCTTGCCAAATCGACTACCGACCTGAACGTACCTGGCCGGGTGGCGATCAGATGTTTGCGGATATCTGCTGGCAGACCCTGAATGTACCTCTTGATCTTCCTTGATACCGACGTCACCTGATCCGGCACCAGCCTTGCCATTTCGTTGAATTTTGTGGTATACTGTTAGTGCATTATAGTTCCCGCCTCCAGCTACAGGAACTCCCTCTCAATTTTATCCAACTCCATATGAGGACAGAACTCCTCAATCACCAGTTTCTTTAGTTCTGGCCACCTTATCCCGCCAATGGCCCTACTACCCTCAGCCTGAACAATGTTGTCCCACCAGCATAAGGCCGAATCCACAAACGAGTGAGTAGCAAACTTCACCTTCTGATTCTCTCGGCACTCGCTGATATCAAGTACCTCCTCCATCTCCCTCACCCATCGGTGAGCAGTAGCAGCATTGCCATTTCCATCCAATGTTGGAGGCTTGCATCTTTGAAATGCCCCATAGGTACAGCCCCGTGCAGTTTCCTGCACAGATTCTTCCTCCTCCTCACTCGAGACAACTGTCTCAGCCTCCGGTTGTTCTATTTCTCCTCTCTCAGAGGTCTTCCTCTTTTCCTTCTTTTCCTTCTTTTCGTCCTCCCTCATATCCCTAATCACTTCAGTCATCACAGACAACAGAATCATCTCCATGACTTGATGAACCTCCTCAACTACCTCCTCTTTCACTGAGGCCCTCAAGTTTGTACTCTCATCGCCACCTTCCTGGTGATGGATCTCGGGCTCTTCACGTGCCGTTTCAGTAGCCCTAGCCCCGTTCTTCATGACACGCGGCCCAGTACCATGTCCACTACGTACTCCACCTCGTGAGGCCTTTGATGATCTACCACCGGCCAACTCTAGTCACTATAAAATTTAAACACTAACACGATCATTCTAGGTAATAGATCAGTTTATGTTAAGTAGAGTAAGTCCCTAATTACAGTGACCAGTTTTGATTAGCTACTTACTTTACTCTTCATACCCCAAGCATTTCCTATCCTGACTATATCATTATCTAAATATACTAAGAGCACATAATTCAAATAGCACCCGCACATAATACCGGTTAACATTAATAAAAGAAATACCTGATGGCATGTAGCTATTCGGGCTGGCATCCCTCCATTCGTCCAATTTTCAGTTTAAGTTTAGATTTTTGAAAATATTTACATAATTCTGTTAAACTTTGGCTATGATACCAACTTGTAAGGCCCCGTTCCCAGAGACCTCACAGTTGGACAATCGTAATGTTATTATATAAAACAATACATATTTTATAAAGCATTAAAGCGGAATTAAGTTAACAAAAACCACCTCATGGATTAATATTTACTTTTGCCAAGTAATACATCTTTGTTAAAGTTACAAAATAAAGTTTAGTTGCATTACAAGACAAAAATAACATGTATGCATGAGATAGATGTCAGTCTCTTATTTACCAAGTAGCTTCAGCCTCGCGCCATCCTCAGCAACGAATTACCTGTCAACTTTAAATGTATAAAGTCAGCGTTGCTGAGTGAGTCTAGTTTTTATAAATAAAATACTTTCCTTTCTCTTAAAACATTTTCTTTGCTTTCGCACATTATCATTCATCGTACATACATCAAGGTAATATCTTATTATCTTCCATTATCGCACGTATTCGTTCGTTTTGCATATTTTCTTTATATTTCACTTCTATCTAGATCCTGTCATAAGCTATACCCCATCGTTGGGCACAAAGCCACCTCATCCTTGGGGTTAAGCGACAAGGATCCCGTTTCGCACGTATGGAGCAGTCACCAAGACTGACTCCCCCTATGTGTGAACTCTCATTGGTTGCAACAACTCTCATTGAGTTGTGAACCTCCTTTTAATTTGCTTGCAAGACTTTTCATTCGTTCATTCTTTATGTTCCACTTTCATTATCATTAATCTTTCACTTCTAGTATGATAATACTTTACGTATACAAGTATAAACACACCATGTAAAGTTACATAATAATATATAATAAGGAACATAAGAACAGAGCATAAACATGCATAAAATAAACATATATAAAAACCCAACTCAGCCCAGGGTCAAATCTTGAAATTCAATATTTCCTAAAATTTCAAAAAATTTTCTAAGTGTTCTAGGTGCATGAGCAATATGCAGGCGCATGAGAACTGTTTGGGCGCATGTACACTATGTGGGCGCATGAGCCAACACTTAGGCGTTTCAACACTTAGGCGCATGGGCAATCTGGGCGCATTGGCCACTGTTTAGTCGCATGACCTACACTTAGGCATCTGAGCAGAACTGCTGGGCGCATAGGGTACTATTTCGGCGCATGAGTACTATACGGACGCATGATCTTGACACTTAGAATATCTTGGCAATTATCTTAGGCGCATGTGAACTATTTGGGCGCATGAACTACATGTTTTTCCTAAGTCAAAGTTTCGGGCGCAGGGACCCTGTTTGCGTGCATGGCCAACCGTTTAACATGTTTCTACCTTATTTTCAGTCCTAATATATATTCTAGCATGCTCACAACTTAAACCCATCATTTTAGACATCTAAAACAAGCATAAAACCACTAAACTCAGAAATTCATACATGAATACATATGGTTAACATATAAAATGGTTGTAAAACATTTTACATGCGTTTTTAGCAACAAAACTTTTAATTGCAATTCATTACAACTTGATTAAATTTAAGATATAAACATTGTCTTTAAACATCGAATAGTCTTTAAAATTCTCTTAATATTCTTCTTCATCAGGGATGCCAGTCTTCAGATGCCAAGAAGTGTTTGCTCCATGCTCCCATCCCACAAGACCAAAAGCTCACCTGTCAACTAATATGCATAAAAACAGTCAGCTTCGCTTAGTGAGTTCTAGGTTTACATCATTAACAACTTTTGTAAAAGGTAGTAACTTTAACATTTGAAAACAATCATCATCTATCAGAACATTGATTTCACAAAAGATCGCTTTATCGCTACTTTACCATTAATTATTTACTATCGCTATTCTTTATCCGTCAATTCCCAGTTACTATCGGTGCCTATGATAATCATAGGACTTTACCGACATGCCTATTCAGGCCTTACTGTCGTACCCAAACAGGCCGTTATTGTCATGCCAATCCAGGCCTTACTGACCTGCCTGTTCGAGCTTTTACTTTATCATCATGAGGGCACAACAAATGCAACCCTCCTTTATCAATTGCTTGGAAAGCTTTACTTTATCAAGGTACACGTTATGGGCCCAATAATAATTCTTTATGTTTCACTTACATCTTTAGTTTTCACACACACATAACATATAATAAAAAAGTAAACTCATAATCCATGCATTCACATTTCATCAACCATGAAAGATAAACTAAATAACAGACCCTCCACGGGGCAGCGGGGGTTCGGGGGCGGCAGGCCCTGATAGCGGGGTCCTAGGGGCCGCAGCCCCTAGTGGGGTCCAAGGGGCAATGCCCCAAAAATTATTTTGAACTACTTAAATGGCACATTTTACTTTAGAAAATTTCATTTTCTTGATAATAGGTCTTAAAAACCGTCATCATGAAAGTATGTATTTTAGTATGCATATCACCCTAAAAAATTGAAAATGGGTAAAGGAGGGGTCTAGAACTCACCTGAACTTAGCAAAATAACTTCAATTCTAAGTTACTTAAGCTATAGTCCGAATACCCAAGCTGCACGGAAGTTAATACACAAAAACATCATTTTTTCATAATTTCGCTGATGGTTTCACTGACTGTTTCGCTGACAGTTTCGCTGGCAGCACTTCTGCCAGTTTCGCTGGACAGATTCGCTACCATGAGCGCCCAACTTTCGTTGGAATTTCCTAGATTCTCTATGTCTTAATGGTTTTCTCGAGTACAGTAGTTTCGCTAGGGCGAAACTACAGTTTCGCTGGAAACTCTCTTACTTTCGTTGGATGAGTCCACAGTTTCGCTGATTGGGCTCACAGTTTTGCTGGATGCATAAAAATGACAAACCAGCCTGTTTTTAACCCAAAATCTTAACTTTTTACGTCCAAATCCTTGATTTACCACCCATGAAACCATATCTAACCTTTTTACACGTTTTCATACGTAAAAATTTGACCTTTTTGTGTTTTTTTGAAACTTTTTGAACCCAAAACCCTAGAAATCCGGATCTGTTCTAAAGGGATGTTTGGATGACGATTCTTACCTCGATTTGTTGCTCCTTTTTTGTGGTTTGATGCTCCAACACCCAGATCTTCAATCTTTAAAGATTGAAGATCTTTAAAGATTGACTAGGATGTGACACCCCTAGGATGTGACACCCCGTAATTTGGGGGGAGTGACTAGGATGTGACACCCCGTAATTTCAAACTTACATAAATTAGACCGTTGTCGTTGACATTGACCCGTACTCGTAAATACTTGAAACGTATACAAACACCGCCACGGACATCGTTAAACAAATTGTGATAAAATACTAACGCGGGTGCTCGTAGAGGATTCAAAAAAACGAGGTTACCTGAGGTGTCCTATTGATTAATAGAGCTCGCTCATCTACGTTGTTATCAACCGAAACAAATTCGGGAACTCGGTACCTAAGTGCAGGGACCAAACCTGACAATTGCCAAACTGGGGCTGGGTATAAATACCCAACCACCAGCCAAACACACCACAATCGGCCTCTCTTTCTCTCCTACGCTCTCTACCTCACCATCTTTATATCTTAGCACTAAATTCACCCGATTGAGCTCGTTTTTGTCGGATTAGGCCACACAACAGTTGAGGAATCATGATCCCAGCAGGTAGGCGACCATTTTCATCCATTTTATCACTCGTTTCACTGCTGCAAGTATGTGATTCGGGTGTTCGGGTTCAACCCGAATGCATGTGGTCGTGGGGGTGCGTGTGAGGCAAATCAGCGTGTGCATTACCCTTAGACATGTTAGGAGAGTGTTTCTAGAAGTTCTGATGGTGAGAAAACCGAGCACGGGACAGCCGAAGGCTGTTCGACCCACCCAGCAGTCGCGACCTGCTGCAGTCCGCGACTGGGCCAGCCGTGCGATTGGGTCATGCGACTGGTCCCATCGTGCGGTTGAGTCATGCGACTGGTCCCATCGTGCGATTGATCGGGGCGACTGGGGTGAGACGTGCGAAGGAAACCGTACGATTGAGTCAACCGAATGAATGTGTGCGACTGAGTATCACCCGACTGAAGGTCCAACCGCACGAATGAAAGTTCATTCGTGCGATTGGTTATTGATTCAGGTGAATGGGCGATGTGTGGTACGACTGAAGGCTGAGTCGCATGAATGAGGGTTCAATCGTACGAGGGAAGTTGATTCGTACGATTGAAGGTCCATTCGTGCGAATGAAGTGTCCAGTCGTACGTCTAGCCTTGTTATGCGATTGGAGTCATTTGGAGTGAATCCTTCTGGTGTGCGAAGTGTCTATCGTGTGACGATAAGTTAACATCAATAAAAATGTCATTTCTTGATCACAAAGATTAAAGTCAACGCAATCAACAGACATATGCTTTTCAACTCGAAACAACCTAACTGTTTACAAATATCAACAACCCATTTGAAATCTACATGAAGTCTAATACGTCTATGACTGCTTGTGTGTGTGATACCCACGACCGAACCCATGCGACCCGACCTGACTAAACATGTCTATTAACGCTAAACACAATATTAACGCGCAACACAACTGTCAATAGGTGTTTGACAGCGCATCGTAAAACAACACTTGGGAGACTTGCATCCTACACACTTGCTACATCATCTGTGAGTTTCACGGCCCCTATTTTACATCTCTTTCCTTTTGGGGGAGAAAACATGCAAACAGACTTACATTTACTTAAATGGTTGTAGTAATATTGATATCGCTTGTTACGTTAGTGCAAACACACACAAAATGTCCTGACACACTCGAACCGTTAGTAATGGGATTAGCGAGGTAATTTTGAGTAGTACTACTGGGTCTGACAAACCCCGCCCGGGCTAGTCGCGCTAGCTTGATTGGAGGTCAAACGGGTGCCAAATTGACCTAACATACGATTGCCACAGTCGGTTAAGACGTGGTGGAAACACAAAACATACGATTGCCACGGTCGGTTAAGACGTGGTGGAAACACAAAACATACGATTGCCACGGTCGGTTAAGACATGGTGGAAAACACATTGTCATGGCCTGATGAGACATGACGAAACATACGATTGCCACGGTCGGTTAAGACGTGGTGGAAACACAAATAGGACGTAAACAGTCAGCTTCGGTTCGAAACGCTAAGTAACAAGAACATAGGCTAGCTACCTAACGATATGCTTTATGTACTAAACCATTGAAACGCAAAATATGGAAACGCTTACGAATACATTTCTTGTTGATTAAACCTGTGAACTCACCAACTTTATGTTGACACATTTTAGCATGTTTTCTCAGGTCACAGGAACGCATAAGCTTTTGAGGCACGCTTCAGGAAATGCACTCAGGACATGCATTCATCTAGTTTATTTTCAGCATTGAACATTTTGTCTAAACATGATTATTGTAATAGTATTGTAATGGATTTACGACTTTTGTACATGCTTCCGCACTATTGTAAACTTTGTTTATGTTCTGTTGAATGAAGTCAAATGTTTATTTTAAACTCATATAGTGTCGTTCGATATGACTGTGTCTGAGATCCTGGTATGTCACACGCCTAACGGTAAAACCACGTTCGTAGAAATTGAGGGTGTGACAGATTGGTATCAGAGCCATAGGTTATAGAGAACTAGGATTGCATCGCATCTAGACTATAGCCTTAGACACAACACTAGTATTGCACAGACACTCTTTACACGGTTACCACTGTTGTGCAAACAACCTTCGGGTGTACTGACCTTACACTGCTGAGCAAACATAACACTAGGGGTATGACATGTGTGTCATTACCGGCTGGCAGAGGGGCGGAGAATCCCGCTCGCTCGCAACCAACGCTCACACTTGATCCTTCACTCGCGGAGTGAAAGCAACAACGAATTGAATCAAACATTCCCATGATTGGAACACGAAACTCGTTTCTAACGCACGCGATAAGCATAATGATGACAAACAAAAAGAACAATACCTCACTCTTCCAACTCTCTCACACTTGTTACTATTCCCAACATATCCTATCCTCTACGCTAGTCCGAGCAGTAAATGAGGGACAACTAGGATATTCAGGTCGATTAGAGAATCGGACTTGGACATCCAAACACCTAGAACCAAGAAGAGAAAGAGAGGCAGATTGTGGTGTGTTTGGCTGGTGGTTGGGTATTTATACCCAGCCCCAGTTTGGCAATTGTCAGGTTTGGTCCCTGCACTTAGGTACCGAGTTCCCGAATTTGTTTCGGTTGATAACAACGTAGATGAGCGAGCTCTATTAATCAATAGGACTCCTCAGGTAACCTCGTTTTTGTGAATCCTCTACGAGCACCCGCGTTAGTATTTTATCACAATTTGTTTAACGATGTCCGTGGCGGTGTTTGTATACGTTTCAAGTATTTACGAGTACGGGTCAATGTCAACGACAACGGTCTAATTTATGTAAGTTTGAAATTACGGGGGTACGATTGAGCTGCGCGAATGGTCCAATCGTGCGATTGAGTATGTCGGCTAAAAATTTTCATGTAGGATAAATACGGCGGTTAAGAGTGTTAACAGTAGACATTATCTGCTGTACTTTCACCCCCTTGCTCCTGTCGAACCCCAACACCCCTATTCTTGCTAGATTGAGTAAATTAGCTCCGTTTTGGTAAGTTTTGCTTGTTACGGATCGATTCTTGAATATGTTAGGCTGTGTATGTGGTTGAAATTGATCCAAAAACATGTTTTAATCAGAGTTTCTGTTCAATCTTTCTGTTAAACTGAAAAGTGAAGGTTCGGGCCCTAGTTTTTGTGAAATTTGATGAAATAAGGACCCGAAACGGTTGTAAATGAGGTGTACAAGTTCTGTTATGAATATGGTATAATCTGAACGGTTAAAACTCGAGTTTTTGGATCAAATACGTCAAGAACACAGCTGCTGATCCGTTTCAGGCGAATGAGCCCAGTCGCATGACCCATTCGTGTGACTGAGTCAATCGCATTGTTCATTCGTACGACCGAAAGTCAGTCGCATAAACCAATCGCACGAATGGAGGTCATTCGCATAAACCCTGTTATAGCTCATTCGCACCTCTGTCGTATAGTCCATTCGTACGACTAAGCTCAGTCGCATGTTCAGTCGTACGAATGAGTCCAGTCGCATGGCCTTAATCGTATGTAGTGGTCAGCTAGGGGTGATTTGACTAAGTTAGGGTTGTTGTTTTAGATTTGCCTTGAGAAGGAGAAGTTCTAGCTGCCCTAGTGTATTTGGATTGATAATCACTTGCTGAGAACATTAAGGTGAGTTCTAATTGCCCTTTTTATGTGATAATATTGTTTGACAAATGTTGTTTGACAAAATCGGGCATTGGCATGCATATAAATAAATAATGATGTGAAAATGAGTTGAAAATGGTAAAGGTGGTAAATGGCGAGGTGGAGGTTTGACCCACCAAATTATAGACGGAGGTTTGACCCGTCAACGCCAATTATAAACAAAGGTTTGACCCGTCAACACGCGAGGTGGAGGTTTGACCCACCAAATTATAGACGGAGGTTTGACCCGTCAACACGCGAGGTGGAGGTTTGACCCACCAAACTATAGACGGAGGTTGACCTGTTAACGCGCGAGGTGGAGGTTTGACCCACCAAATTATAGACGGAGGTTTGACCCGTCAACGCGCGAGGTGGAGGTTTGACCCACCAAATTAAAATTGATAAAAAGATGTCTATAAATACCTTGTGGGTATTTGATATGCATATCAATACTGGGATAAATAAATGGACTGATGAATGTGTGTGTGAATCATTTGGTGTGGTAACAGTTTGATGAATTGTTACTGTTGAAATATGGTGTATGTTAGAACTCACCAGTATATCTGATTTTGTGTTTGTTTTCTAATGCATGCCAGGTAGTAATAGAGGTGCTCGTGATGGTCCCCCACAGAGATAGCTTCCGGTTATGGTGTATGATACTGGCCACAAATGTTGGGTTTTGGGAAGGAAGTACTTGAAGTTTAAAAAGTTTTGAAATGTCAAATAATGTCTTGTAAATATTATTAACGATGTAAACAGTTTTTAATATATGTAAAATTCCGCTGCGTTGTAGTCTCTAAGTTGTTATAATAACCCAACTAGTAGCACCCTCCTTATTATATTATTGTTATGAGATTGAGGGTGTTACAAGTTGGTATCAGAGCCTTAGTTTAAGAGACTTGAACACTTAGTTGTTTCAAACTTTAACTGAAAATGTGGGAAGTGCCAGTATCTACAACCGGAAGTGGGGTGAAGTATTGTGTGAATGAGTATTTAATTGTTGGTGATAATTCAGTCAAGTGTTGAATGAAAGTGATTGTAGAATTAAAAGATTAGTATTATGTGTATGTGTGATTTTGTGGTTTAGATAGGGTTAGAAATAAACTGTGAAAGGATAATGAGAAGAGGCAGGATGATGTGAATAAGTAAATAATTGATAACACCTGGCCAATGTTATGAGCAATTTACATTATATGCAGCATCCTGGTATCACTCATTATTTGATTATGGTTTATTTCTGATCGTAGATGGAGGAAACCAGTAATACAAATTCTAGACTTGAAGCTAGGATCTCAGGTGATGAACTTAAGGCGGCTATAGGTGATGAAGTCGCCCGAGTGTCGCGTACTACCTTACCTGAAATGTTAAGTGACCTTAGGAAAGGTGGTGAATCATCTTCTCAACCAACTCCCCCACCTGTTATTGTTGAGCCTGTAGTGGAGAAACCAATATCATATAAGCATTTTAAGGAATGTGACCCGCCTAAGTTTGAAGGCCAGACGGATGTAGTAGTAACTTACAAATGGTTACGAGAGATGGAAGCGGCGTTTAAACTCAGTAGATGTAAGGAAGATCAGAAGGTGGGCTTTGCAGTGCATTCTTTTCAAGCAGAAGCTTTGTACTGGTGGGATACAGTGGAACAGGCCATGGGTGAGGCTGCCGTAAGTCAGATGACGTGGGAAACTTTTAAAGAACTGGTGATAGAAAAGTTCTGTCCAAAAGGCGAGATGGACAGAATTGAAATTAAGTTTTTACAGTTTCAAGCAGGCGCTTTAAGTCACAAAGAGTATACTTCCAGATTCGAAGAAATGGCTCGTTTGGTACCTCATTTAGTAACTCCTGAGACAAAGAGGATTACTAGGTATGTTCAGGGATTACCTCCTAAGGTAAGAATGCTGGTCAAGTCAAATTCTCCTTCCACTTATCAGGCCACGGTGAATTTGGCTGCTGACATGTATGAGGAAGTCACTGAGTCTGAGAAACCTGTGGTGAAAGAAGAAGTGGTTAGTCGTCAGGAAACTTTACTGAGTTCTAGGCCTAGTTATGGACAGAGTGGGCCGCAGAAGAGAAAGTTTAATGCCAGGGGCTTTGTAGGTCCCCCTCCTCGGTGTAATAGATGTGGAAAGTTTCATAGAGGAGAATGTAGATCGAATCACCTGACATGTCGTAAATGTGGGAAGCCTGGACATTTTGTTTCTAGATGTCCAGAACTTCGGTGTTATGGATGCGGAGAGATGGGACATATGAAATCTGAATGTCCAAAGTTTAGACCTGGACCGGTTCCTATTCGTGCAGTAGGAGGACCGAGTAAAGTCAGCGTGAGTGGTAGTAGCGGTACTGCGGGGAGAGCATTTACAATGACTGCGGAAGAGGCTAAGGCATTACCGGATGTTGTGTCGGGTACGTTTCTTGTTAATGATGTACGTGCTAGAGTTTTATTTGATTCGGGAGCTAATAGAAGTTTTATATCAATAAAATTCCATACCTTAATAAAAGTTAGACCATCAAAGTTAGATGTTGCTTTTTCAGTAGAGACTGCCTCTAATCAATTCATAGTTGTTAGTGAAGTAATAGATGATTGTTTTGTTGAATTAGAAGGTGTAAAATTTCCTGCTAGATTACACATGATGAAATTAGGGGGTTTTGATGTAGTATTGGGAATGGATTGGTTATCCATGTTTGAGGCTCAGATAATATGCAAGAGAAAGATGATTGTGTTGCGAGCACCAGATGGTAATTTGATGACGGTTTTTAGCGATGATCATGATAATGTGGTGAAAGTCATATCTATGATTAAGGCTGAGAAATTATTGAATAAGGGTTGCGAGTCATTCTTGGCATATGTAATTGATACTGCCAAAGAGACGAAGAAATTGGAAGATGTTCCAGTAGTTTGTAATTTCCCCGATGTATTTCCAGAGGATCTACCGGGTATACCTCCTGATCGAGAAATTGAGTTTAGAATTGATTTAATACCTGAGGCAAAACCTGTCGCTAAGACCCCTTATAGACTTGCACCGGCTGAGTTAAAGGAACTCTTAAAGCAATTACAGGAATTATTAGACAAGGGTTTTATCCGACCCAGCTCTTCGCCGTGGGGTGCTCCAGTACTATTTGTAAAGAAGAAAGATGGCAGTTTGAGGATGTGCATAGATTACAGAGAACTAAACAAGCTGACTGTCAAGAATAAATACCCATTACCTCGTATAGATGATTTGTTTGATCAACTCCAAGGTGCTAATTGGTTCTCAAAGATAGATCTTAGATCCGGGTATCATCAGTTGAAGGTAAGAGAAGAAGATATACCAAAGACAGCTTTTCGTACGCGATATGGGCATTATGAATTCTTGGTGATGTCGTTTGGATTAACGAATGCTCCTGCTGCATTCATGGATTTGATGAACAGGGTATGTAGACCGATGCTAGATAAATCGGTAATTATGTTTATAGATGATATTTTAATATACTCTAAGAATGAAGGAGATCATGCTTGTCACATTCGAGAAGTATTGGAAACCTTGAGAAAGAATAAGTTGTACGCAAAATTCTCGAAATGTGAATTCTGGTTAAGGGAAGTGCAATTTCTGGGCCATGTGGTGAATGCGAATAGAATATTGGTGGATCCTGCAAAGATTGAAGCTGTGGTGAACTGGGGAATTCCTAAAAGTCCTTCAGAAATTCGTAGTTTCTTGGGACTGGCAGGATACTATAGGAGATTTATACAAGATTTTGCCAAAATTGCTTCTCCATTGACAAAGTTAACCCGAAAGGATGTTAAGTATGAATGGAATAAGGAACAGGAAGCTGCTTTTCAGGAACTGAAGAATCGATTGACACAAGCCCCAGTATTAGCAATACCAGAAGGTTTAGAGGATTTAGTAATATATTCTGATGCATCATATCAGGGATTGGGGTGTGTTTTAATGCAATGTGGGAGAGTTATTGCTTATGCTTCTAGACAGTTGAAGACTCATGAAGTCAATTATCCAACCCACGATTTAGAATTAGCAGCTGTAGTTTTTGCTCTCAAAATATGGCGACATTACTTATATGGAGTGAGATGTACCATCTTTACTGATCATAAGAGCCTGAAGTATTTCTTTGAGCAAAAAAGATTTGAATATGAGACAAAGGCGATGGTTGGAGCTAATCAAAGATTATGATTGTGAAATTTTGTATCACCCTGGGAAAGCAAATGTGGTTGCTGATGCATTGAGCAGAAAGGAGAAGAACGAACTGATTAGGATTAAGGCGTATAAACTTGTGATTACTCCTGATTTTATGCAACAGCTGAAAGAAGCCCAACTGGAAGCATTAAAAGAAGAAAACATTAAGAAAGAAAGAATGGTTGGTCAAGAAAAATATTTAGAAGAAAATAGCCATGGTGTTAAGATCAGGTTTGGACGAATATGGGTTCCGTTGGCTTTACGTGATATGGTGCTAGATGAAGCTCACAAATCTAGGTATTCCATTCACCCAGGCATGACTAAGATGTATCAAGATTTAAAGCAAGATTATTGGTGGCCAGGAATGAAATTCAACGTAATGCAGTATGTAAATAGATGTTTGACTTGCGCCCAAGTGAAAGCTGAACATCAGAAACCTTATGGATTGTTGCAGCCATTAGCCATTCCAGTTTGGAAGTGGGACGATCTGACTATGGATTTTATAACGAAGTTGCCCCGTACACCAAAAGGTTATGATACTATTTGGGTAGTGGTAGATCAGCTAACCAAGAGGGCTTTATTTCTACCAATACGGGAAACCTATTCGGTAGAAAGGCTTGCTGATATCTTTACTAAAGAAATAGTTAGATTGCATGGAGTTCCGAAAAGTATCACATCTGATAGAGATGCCAGATTTACCTCCAGGTATTGGAGAAAATTTCACGAAGCTATGGGAACTAGACTTTACTTTAGTACAACCTATCATCCCCAAACAGATGGCCAAAGTGAAAGAACTATCCAGACATTGGAGGATATGCTACGGGCATGTATTATAGATTTTGGAGGTAGCTGGGATAGTCATCTTCCTTTAGCTGAATTCGCTTACAACAACAGTTATCAAGCTACTCTTCAAATGTCCCCGTTTGAGATGTTGTACGGAAGAAAGTGCAGAACTCTACTTTATTGGGGAGACATGGGGCAACGCGAATTGGGAAATAGTGAAATAGTTGAAGAAACAATGGCAAAATTTGAAGTAGTCAGAAATCGTATTAGAGAAGCGAAAAGCAGGCAGAAATCGTATGCAGATCGTAGAAGAAAACCATTGGAATTTAAAGTTGGGGATTTCGTTTTGTTGAAAGTTTCTCCATGGAAAGGTATTATTCGATTTAGAAAGAGGGGCAAACTAAGTCCACGTTTTATTGGACCTTTCCGAATAGTGGAGAAAGTAGGGAACGTGGCGTATAGATTGGACTTGCCTGAAGAATTAAGTACTATTCATCCAACCTTCCACGTCTCTCAGTTACGGAAATGTTTAGCTAATGAAACTCAATATGTACCATTAGATGATATTGAGGTTGATGAGAAGCTCAATTATGTTGAACAGCCTGTGGCCATTATAGATCGTAAGGAGAAGAAACTTAGAAATAAAAACATTAGCTTAGTCCGGGTGCAGTGGGCACATCGCCAAGGATCTGAGTCAACCTGGGAAACAAAAGAAGAGATGAGACGGAACTACCCCCAATTGTTTTAGTCAGGTTTCAAGGACGAAACCCTAAATAAGGTGGGTAGACTTGTAACATCCAAAAAGTTTGATAATTATTTATTTATTAGGATTAGTGTTCAGTCGCACAAACATGCGTGCGAATGAACCTCAGTCGCTTGCCGTGCGTGCGAATGAGGCCCAATCGCACGAATGAAGGGCGTATGGGCTCAATCGTACGATTGAGCCGCGCGAATGGTCCAATCGTGCGATTGAGTATGTCGGCTAAAAATTTTCATGTAGGATAAATACGGCGGTTAAGAGTGTTAACAACAGACATTATCTGCTGTACTTTCACCCCTTGCTCCTGTCGAACCCCAACACCCCTGTTCTTGCTAGATTGAGTAAATTAGCTCCGTTTTGGTAAGTTTTGCTTGTTACGGATCGATTCTTGAATATGTTAGGCTGTGTATGTGGTTGAAATTGATCCAAAAACATGTTTTAATCAGAGTTTCTGTTCAATCTTTCTGTTAAACTGAAAAGTGAAGGTTCGGGCCCTAGTTTTTGTGAAATTTGATGAAATAAGGACCAGAAATGGTTGTAAATGAGGTGTACAAGTTCTGTTATGAATATGGTATAATCTGAACGGTTAAAACTCGAGTTTTTGGATCAAATACGTCAAGAACACAGCTGCTGATCCGTTTCAGGCGAATGAGCCCAGTCGCATGACCCATTCGTGCGACTGAGTCAATCGCATTGTTCATTCGTACGACCGAAAGTCAGTCGCATAAACCAATCGCACGAATGGAGGTCATTCGCATAAACCCTGTTATAGCTCATTCGCACCTCTGTCGTATAGTCCATTCGTACGACTAAGCTCAGTCGCATGTTCAGTCGTACGAATGAGTCCAGTCGCATGGCCTTAATCGTATGTAGTGGTCAGCTAGGGGTGATTTGACTAAGTTAGGGTTGTTGTTTTAGATTTGCCTTGAGAAGGAGAAGTTCTAGCTGCCCTAGTGTATTTGGATTGATAATCACTTGCTGAGAACATTAAGGTGAGTTCTAATTGCCCTTTTTATGTGATAATATTGTTTGACAAATGTTGTTTGACAAAATCGGGCATTGGCATGCATATAAATAAATAATGATGTGAAAATGAGTTGAAAATGGTAAAGGTGGTAAATGGCGAGGTGGAGGTTTGACCCACCAAATTATAGACGGAGGTTTGACCCGTCAACGCCAATTATAAACAAAGGTTTGACCCGTCAACGCGCGAGGTGGAGGTTTGACCCACCAAATTATAGACGGAGGTTTGACCCGTCAACGCGCGAGGTGGAGGTTTGACCCACCAAAATATAGACGGAGGTTGACCTGTTAACGCGCGAGGTGGAGGTTTGACCCACCAAATTATAGACGGAGGTTTGACCCGTCAACGCGCGAGGTGGAGGTTTGACCCACCAAATTAAAATTGATAAAAAGATGTCCATAAATACCTTGTGGGTATTTGATATGCATATCAATACTGGGATAAATAAATGGACTGATGAATGTGTGTGTGAATCATTTGGTGTGGTAACAGTTTGATGAATTGTTACTGTTGAAATATGGTGTATGTTAGAACTCACCAGTATATCTGATTTTGTGTTTGTTTTCTAATGCATGCCAGGTAGTAATAGAGGTGCTCGTGATGGTCCCCCACAGAGATAGCTTCCGGTTATGGTGTATGATACTGGCCACAAATGTTAGGTTTTGGGAAGGAAGTACTTGAAGTTTAAAAAGTTTTGAAATGTCAAATAATGTCTTGTAAATATTATTAACGATGTAAACAGTTTTTAATATATGTAAAATTCCGCTGCGTTGTAGTCTCTAAGTTGTTATAATAACCCAACTAGTAGCACCCTCCTTATTATATTATTGTTATGAGATTGAGGGTGTTACAATTCTTACCTCGATTTGTTGCTCCTTTTTGTGGTTTGAAGCTCCAACACCCAGATCTTCAATCTTTAAAGCAACCAAGCTCCAAATCCTCCAAAATCTTCACTTTCTCACTCTACTTTCTCTCTCTAGAAGCTTGGGGCTAGGGTTGCAAATGGGGAGATGTAGGCTGATCATGCATGTTTAAGGGCTGATTAAGGGCCCTTAAACCCATCAAAACATAGCCCATTAAGGTTAATTTAGTCCATAGCCCACTATCTTCCTTATTTAATTTAATTAACCCTTAAAAAGCCCATCATTATTAAATGGCTCGCTTCGCGAATTTCGGGGCGTTACAAGTCCCCCCCTTATTTAGGTTTCGTCCTCGAAACCTGCCTCGTCATTAAACAGATCTGGGTATTGTTTCCTCATTTCCTCCTCGGATTCCCAGGTGGCAGCTGAACCCTTTCAGTATTTCCATTGTACTTTGACTTGTCTGATCTACTTGTTTTTTAACTGCTTCACTTTTCTGTCCAAAATAGCGACCGACTTCTCCACATAGTTCAGCCTTTCGTCTACTTCAACATCATGGAGGGGCACAACCATCACATCATCAATCAAGCACTTTCGTAGGTGCGACACATGAAAGGTGGGGTGAATCCCACTTAACTCTTCTAGAAGGTCTAGCCTGTAAGCTACATGCCCAACTCGCGCTAGTACCTTAAATGGTCCAATAAACCTGGGGCTTAGTTTCCCCCTCTTCCTAAATCGGATAATTCCCTTCCATGGCGACACCTTTAACATTACTCTGTCACCCACGCTAAATTCTATTGGTCTCCTTCTTTTATCAGCGTATGACTTTTGTCTATCTTTTGCAGCCTTCATATACGCCTTGATTTTCTCCAACTTTTCTGTTGTGGCTTCCACGACTTCTAGGCTTCCCAACTCCTTTTGTCCAGTGTCACCCCAACAAACCGGGGTCCTACATCATCTCCCGTACAACATCTCATATGGTGGCATTTTAATACTAGCATGATAGCTATTGTTGTATGAGAATTCTGCTAATGGTAGGTGGTTGTCCCAGTTACCACCGAAGTCCATGACACATGCTTGTAGCATGTCTTCCATTGTCTGTATCATCCTTTCGGATTGACCATCAGTCTGCGGGTGGTAGGCGGTACTGATATGCAACCTTGTCCCCATTTCTTCATTAAACCTCCTCCAGAATTTAGAGGTAAACCGCGTGTCTCTATCTGACACAATCGATACAGGCATACCATGCCATGCAACTATCTCCTTAATGAACAATTCCGCGAGCTTTTCTGAATTGATTGCTTCCCTGATGGGTAAGAAATGAGCACTCTTAGTCAACCTGTCTACTATTACCCAGATTGCATCATTACCCTTAGTTGTACGCGGTAACTTAGTAATAAAATCCATTGTAATATGTTCACACTTCCATTCCGGCACCTCCAATGGTTGAACATACCCATAAGGTCTTTGGTGCTCAGCCTTCACTTGTAGGCACGTTAGGCATTTATTTACATATGCAACCACATCTCTTTTCATCCTGGGCCACCAGTATTCTTTCTTCAAGTCATGGTACATCTTATTTTCTCCTGGGTGTATTGAGTAGCGAGTCTTGTGGGCTTTATCAAAAATTTTCTCTCGTAAATCTCCATACCTCGGAATCCATATCCTACCATAGACGGCCTTCACACCCAATGTGTTATCAGCTAAATCATCGACCATTCCCACCACCCGTTCTTTCTTAATTTGGTGTTCCTTCAAGGTTTCTACCTGAGCTTCGCTTATCAATCTCATAACATCTGGGGTCACTACTAATTGGCATGCCTTCACCCGAATTGGTTCATATCCTTCCTTTTGGCTCAGGGCATCGGCTACCACATTTGTCTTACCCAGGTGATAATGGATTTCACAGTCGTAATCCTTTATCAGCTCCAACCACCTCCTTTGTCTCATATTTAGATCTTTCTGCTCAAAGAAATATTTCAGACTTTTATGGTCGGTAAATATGGTGCACTTAGTCCCATACAAGTAATGTCTCCATATCTTCAGTGCGAACACTACTGCGGCAAGTTCCAAATCGTGAACAGGGTAATTAACCTCCGTGTCCTTTAGCTGCCTGGATGCGTAAGCTATAACCTTTCCTCTTTGCATCAACACACAGCCTAACCCGCAGTAAGAGGCATCGGAGTATACTGTTAGGTCTTCATACCCCTCGGTAGGGTTAGTACAGGAGCTTTGGTTAGTCTATCCTTCAATTCCTGAAACACATCTTCCTGATCTTTCCCCAGTCGAACACCATGTTCTTCCTCGTCAACCTTGTTAATGGGGAAGCTATCTTTGAGAAATCCTTGATGAACCTTCTATAATAGCCAGCCAATCCTAAGAAACTACGGATTTCGGATGGCGTCCTTAGGGAATTCCATTGCGTAACTGCTTCAACTTTTGCTGGATCAACCATAACTCCCTTAGAATTTATAACGTGCCCTAAAAACTGCACCCCCGTAGCCAGAATGCACATTTACAGTACAAGGAATTGAATAAGCTGATCGTGAAGAATCGATACCCTTTACCTAGAATAGATAATCTGTTTGACCAGTTGCAAGGGGCAAGATGGTTCTCCCGAATAGATCTCGGATCCGGATATCATCAACTGAAGGTAAGGGAGCAAGATGTCCCAAAGATGGCTTTCCGAACGCGCTATGGACACTGTGAGTTTCTGGTTATGTCTTTCGGGCTAACCAATGCTCCTGCGGCATTTATGGACTTAATGAATCGCGTGTGTCGACCGATGTTGGACAGATCAGTAATAGTCTTCATTGACGATATCTTGATATACTCAAAGAACGAAGGAGACCACGCTTGTCATATCAAGGAGGTGTTAGAAACATTACGAAAGGAGAAACTGTATGCGAAGTTAATCTATACACATCCTCATGCTGCCATCCTTCTTCTTCACAAACAACACTGGAGCACCCCATGGAGAAATGCTGGGCCTAATGAATCCTTTATCAAGAAGTTCTTGCAGTTGTGACATGAGCTCATTCATCTCAGACGGGGCTAGGCGGTAGGGTGCTTTGGCAATGGGCTGGGCTCCTGGCAGTAAATCAATCTGAAACTCTATCTCCCTATCCGGTGGTACCCCTGGAAGATCCTCCGGTAATACATCAGGAAAGCCCCGCACCACTGGTACGTCCAACAATTCTTTCGCTTTATCTTTAACATCTTTGACATATGCTAGATAAGCCCCACACCCTCGCCTCATACATTTCTCCGCCTTGATCATGGAAATGATCCTTGGCACCTTGCAAACATTATCACCGTAGATCGTAACCGGACTGCTATCGGGAGCCGTTAATCGGATTATCTTTTGCTGGCATATTATGTTGGCATCGTGGGCAGCTAACCAATCCATTCCTAGTATGACGTCGAAACCTCCTAAGGTCATGGAAAACAATCATGCGGGAAAGTAATGACCTCCTAGTTTAATGTAGCAATCCTCTAAAACCCTAACTATTCTAATGGACTTACCATCGACCGTTTCTACTTCGAAAGCATCATCTATTTCCCTAGTTTGGATATCTAGGGTAGCACAGAAGGATGCGGATACAAAACTCTTACTGGCACCACTATCAAATAATATGGAGGCACAAACATCATTGACAAGAAACATACCTAACACCACCTTCGGGTCTCTGCTTGCCTCCTTCTTGCTCATGGTGAAAGCTCTTGCCTTGGCCTTAGGCTTTCCATCCTCCCCTTTGTCACTATTCCGCTTGTTCTTGAGCTGCCCGGCTTAGCTTTCTTGCAATCCCTGCTGTGGTGCCCTGACTCCTGGCAGTTGAAGCACCTGTTCACTTCCGGGCATTCTCTTGCCATGTGACCAGTCTTTCCATACCGGTAGCACCCATAGCTACCCACTCGGCATTCTCCGGGATGCCTCCTCTCACACTTCCCACATTCCTTAACATCATCCACCCCCTTCACAATCACCTGTTTTGCATCCACCCTTGCTTTCTTGTTTCTGGGGTGGTAGTTACCATTTCCATACCTCTTCCCATTATTGTTCCAAACCTTCCTAGTTTCACCCACTGTCACTGGCCTGTGATGATCGTACAACCTTCCACTGAGGTCCACTGCTGACCTAAAAGTACCAGGCCGGGCAGTAACCATGTCCCTACGAATGTCCAGAGGCAATCCTTGTATGTACCTCTTAATCCTCTTGGATTCAAGAGTCACCAAATCAGGCACCAGACGTGCCATTTCATTGAATTTTATGGTGTACTCCTGATGTGTCATGTTACCAGCCTCCAAGCTCACAAACTCTTGTTCAATCTTATCAAGCTCTCTTTCCGGACAGTATTCCTCTATCACCAACCTCTTCATTTCAGGCTACTTCATCCTCTCAATAGCCTTCTCCCCATAAGAGTCAACGATGTTATCCCACCAACACAGTGCTAGGTCCAAAAGTGAATGGGAAGCAAACTTCACTTTTTGGTCTTCCCTGCACTCGCTGATCCTTAGCACGGCTTCCATTTTCCTGATCCAGCGCTGAGCAGTAGCAGCGTTACCAGTACCATCAAATATTGGGGGCTTACACCTCTGAAAAGCCCCATAGCTGCACCCCTTTACCACCTCTTCAACCTCAGAATCATCATTGTTACCCAGACGATCTTCCTCATCGCTCATTTCCTCAGTCTTGACCACTTTCTTCTTATCAACCTTCTTTGAAGCCGTACCCTTTTACTGCCGCCCTTAACCTACTCCACAACCTCCGCGAGCAAAGCAGGCATCACTCCAGATAGGATCTGGTGCACCTCTTAGGCAATAGCTTCCTTTACTGTTTCCTTCAACTTTGCTTGGTCAGCGGTGGGCCCCTCGGTTTCCGTTTCTAACTCAACCTCCTCCTTAGCTGGTTTCTTAACTGGCTTTCTGGTTGACCTTTTTATCGGTCTCGCAGTTTCGCTTGTTGTTTCCTTTGCCTTAGTAGGGGGCCTTCCCATAGTGCTTCTCCGGGTGACCATAGCTGGAACTGCTTCCTTTGGTGCCATACTTTCTACTTCCTATAAGATTCAGAATGTCAATTTGGTCTTTTAAGGCAAGTTCAGATCATGATAAGTTTTGTAAATTTTTAATAACAGTGGCCAGTTGTGATTAACTACTTACAGAACTTCTCGTGTCCTAAACTCTCCTATCCTGAACCACCCCAACACTTGAACCTGCTATCCTTATTCTATGCACGTATAGGTCACATAAATTTAGATAAGCACCACAGATAATGTTATCACACCCTATCCTCGGTTCTAGCATAAAAAAAACAAGGCACTACCTAACAGAATAATACTTACAACATATTTCGTTACCTCTTGGCATGGAGCTTCTCGGACTGGCATCCTTGATACTTGGTCCTGTTTTCTGTTTAAGTTTAGGTTTATAAAATAGTTATCCCAAATCTCTTAAACATTAGCTCTGATACCAACTTGTAAGGCCCTGATCCCAGGAAACCTCACTGTTGGTCATTCACAGCAAAACATAGATTTAAAACGTGCATTTAGATATATTCATCGTAGCGGAAAAATATAGTAATTGCAATTCATTACAACTTGATTAAATTTAAGATATAAACATTGTCTTTAAACATCGAATAGTTACAATTCTCTTAATATTCTTCTTCATCAGGGATGCCAGTCTTCAGATGCCAAGAAGCGTTAGCTCCATGCTCCCATCCCACAAGCCCAAAAGCTCACCTGTCAACTAATATGCATAAAAACAGTCAGTTTCGCTGAGTGAGTTCTAGGTTTACATCATTAACAACTTTGTAAAAGGTAGTAACTTTAACATTTGAAAACAATCATCATCTATCAGAACATTGATTTCACAAATGGTCGCTTTATCACTACTTTACCATTAATTATTTACTATCCCTCTTCTTTATCCGTCAATTCCCAGTTACTATCGGTGCCTATAATAAACACAGGACTTTACCGACATGCCTATTCAGGTCTTACTGTCGTACCCAAATAGGCCGTCATTGTCATGCCAGTCCAGGCCTTACTGACCTGCCTGTTCGAGCTTTTACTTTATCATCATGAGGGCACAACAAATGCAACCCTCCTTTATCAATTGCTTGCAAGGCTTTACTTTATCAAGATACACGTTATGGGCCCAATAACAATTCTTTATGTTTCACTTACATCTTTAGTTTTCACACACACATAACATATAATAAAAAAGCAAACTCATAGTCCATGCATTCACATTTCATCAACCATGAAAGACAAACCAAATAACCGACCCTCCGCGGGGCAGCGGGGGTTTGGGGTCGGCAGCCCCTGATAGCGGGGTCCTAGGGGCGGCAGCCCCTAGTGGGGTCTAAGGGGCAACGCCCCGAAAATTATTTTGAACTATTTAAATGGCACATTTTACTTTAGAAAATTTCAATTTCTTGATAATAGGTCTTACAAACCGTCATCATGAAAGTATGTATTTTAGTATGCATATCACCCTAAAACATTGAAAATGGGTAAATGAGGGGTCTAGAACTCACCTGAACTTAGCAAAATAGCTTCAATTCTAAGTTACTTAAGCTATAGTCCGAATACCCAAGCTGCACGGAAGTTAATTCACAAAAACGTCATTTTCTTCACAATTTCGCTGACAGTTTCACTGGTAGTTTCGCTGACAGTTTCGCTGCCAGTTTCGCTGGCAGTACTTCTGTCAGTTTTGCTGGACAGATTCGCTGCCATGAGCGCCCAACTTTCGTTGGAATTTCCTAGATTCGCTAAGTCTTAATGGTTTTCTCGAGCACAGTAGTCGCTAATTCTTAATGGTTTTCTCGAGCACAGTAGTTTCGCTAGGGCGAAACTATAGTTTCGCTGGAAATTCTCTTAGTTTCACTGGATGAGTCCACATTTTCGCTGATCGGGCTCACAGTTTCGCTGGATGCATAAAAATGACCCAAAATCCTTGGTTTACCACCCATGAAACCATATCTAACCTTTTTACACGTTTTCATACGTAAAAATTTGACCTTTTTGTGTTTGTTTGAAACTTTTTGAACCCAAAACCCTAGAAATCCAGATCTGTTCTAAAGGGATGTTTGGATGATGATTCTTACCTTGATTTGTTGCTCCTTTCTTGTGATTTGAAGCTCCAACACCCAGATCTTCAATCTTCAAAGCAACCAAGCTTCATATCCTCAAAAATCTTCACCTTCTCACTCTACTTTCTCTCTCTAGAAGCTTGGGGCTAAGGTTTCAAATGGGGAGATGGAGGCTGATCATGCATGTTTAAGGGCTGATTAAGGGCCCTTAAACCCATCAAAACATAGCCCATTAAGGTTAATTTAGTCCATAGCCCACTATCTTCCTTATTTAATTTAATTAACCCTTAAAAAGCCCATCATTATTAAATGGCTCGCTTCGGGAATTTCGGGGCGTTACAAGACTCGGTCACTAGGCTGAAAACTCAGTTGAAACTTAACAAAACCCAAGAAAAACTTACCTTTTAGTGAATTCTTCTTCTTTTTCTCACTAGAAACCGATGGAAGCTCTGCTCTCTCTCTCTCTCTAAAATGTCGAAGGCAGTTGATGGAACAGAATAGTCGGCGGCCATGCTCACTTTAAATATAATAATAATATAGTTTTTCCTTTTTACACTTTAGCCCCTCCACTTGTGTAAATTCTCCTTTCTTTCTTTACTTTCCTTTTCTTACTAAATTTTCGGGTGTTACACTAAAAGATCCAATTTCAAAGAAAAAAGGTCAAGTCTTACTGGATAGTGTTCAAATAAAAAAATTACATTTAGAACGAAGGTGCCTAAACTGTTAACAAATCTAGTGGTCAAAGATATACTAAAACTGAATTCTATGACACATATGGTGGTTGTCATAAGTAGTTTGTGAACAACATTAGAATGCATCAAAAAACAAGAGGTTTACTCAAAATGACAATCATTATCTAACTGTATTTCATATTCACCTAGAATGATATAATCACAGGATAAAAGACATAATCATATGGATCATCATTGGTTTCACCAAATAGATGTTTTATATGCGGAAAACCAAATCATATTTCCAGATATTGTATTCATCGACACAAATCACCAAGTCAACAACAATTTCATAATCATGATCTAAACAAAAAAATTCTTTTCATACTCAAATGTTAATCATTTGAACAACTATAAATTTAATCTAAATACATTTCAAACAAAGGCATTTGCTAGGCTATATATTTTTCAACAAGAAATAAAATCTGGTGTCAAAAAAGATTTAAAAAGGAAAAATACAACAATCAGAAAATCAAAAGTTATTGAACAAATAAAGACATTTAAAAAGATAGATCTAAACCTAAATTGGCAAATCCAGTAAAACCAAAGAAGGAAGTGAAACATTTCATAAAATCTCACTGGATATGGAAAGCTAAATTTTCATGTACACCTCTTGTAAAAAAGAAGACAAAATCTTTGATGATAAATATGATATGATTCTAACATTTATAACATATATGGATGAGAATAATTTACCTAAGTCTACCTTGGATTGGGTGTTCAAAACTAATATATTGATTTATATGTGTAGGGACAACCAAAGGGAACTATCGAAACCTTATGGCACATTGATAGCGGTTGTTCTAGACACATGATAGGGAAAATTTCACTATTACATAATGTACAATCTTACAATGATGGATATGTCATTTTTGCTGGGGATAAAGGGGGAAGATTACAATAAAAGGAATAGTGACGAATGAAGCTTTGAGTTTTGAAGATGTGAGTAATGTGGAAGAACTAAAGGACAATTTGCTGAGTGTTTCACAGATTTATGATAAAAACTACTCGACTTATTTCATAGATAAAGAATTTTGATTATTAAGTCGCGATTTGTAATTCCTGATGAATGACTTTTTTGTTGAGAGCTTTATGAGATGATGATCCATATGTTTTATATATAAATAGTTCATCTACTTTGGTCACATCATTCTATTTGGTTTTCAAAGCTTCGGAAAGTAATTCCATGTTATGGCATCGTTGTCTAGGACATGTCAATCTCAAAACACTGAACATACATGTTTGAGGGAATTGTGTTGTGGCCTTACCATAGAAAGACTTTCACCTTGATTAACATTATTTATTATGTTCCAAAGATATGAAAAGCAAACTTTCTCACAAACTCATTGTAGTTGACTTTGTTTTATAACTCTCACACATGAATTTTTTTGGTCTTGTAAATATTTTTAGTTTGGGTCGTCATTCTTATCATTTAGCTATTACTGATGAATTTTTTTAGATTCAAATGGGTTTTCTTTTTAATAACCAAGGATGAAACTCCTCAGTTGCTTATAAAGTTTACAACTCTTGTGAAAAATCAAAGTGATATAAAGATAAAGTGCATTCGGTATGATAATGGCATGGGATTTACAGCAAAGTGTTGAATGAATTCTGTGATTCTAAAAGGATAGCTAGATAGTACAGTGTGGCTGGTGCTCCTCAACAAAATAGGATTGTAGAATGATGAAACAGAACCTTGATTAAGCTGCTCGATAATGCCTTTATTCTTTTGGGTAGAGGAGGTTAATACTGCATGTTATGTTTGATATCACGTCATAATCAATAAAAAGCAACCGATGGCTCCCTATGAATTTTTTTAAACATAAATCTAAAGTCAAATATTTTAAAGCCTTTGATTGTTGTTGCATATTGTTACATACAATTGTATCCAAATCTATATTTGATGACGAGATAGATGATTGTTATGTTATTGGTTATTCAGCTAACAAAGTGACATATCGAGTTTAAAATAAAAGAAAAAAAACAAATCATTGAGTTATTTAATATTGTTACCATTAATTTAACAAAACAAATGTAGGGTCAGCTCTTGTTTAGGTATATGACTATGAATCTTTGTTCAGTAACTTTAATCGTTCTTCTAGTGTCAATGCATGTACTAGTTCACTGAGTATTGATTTGGATAACATCAAAAAGATTTATTCAAGTACTTCTATTCATGTTGAGATGTTATACCAGAATCAGAACATGTTATAATTCGAGAAACAATTCAATCCCATGATTCTAATCTTGTTATTAAGTTTGATCATGTTCGTCCAACTCTAGATATATGCCTCAAACATCTGAAACAACTGATTCATCTACACAATACTTTCCTATTGAGGCTATTCAAGTTCTCTTTGAAGAATCTTCATTTGAAACAACATCACCTGAATCACATGTTGAAGCTGATCATTTAGAGGAAACGATTGTGTATAAACTCAAAGATAGTGATGGTGTTGCAAAAAATATTGGTCGTATATCAAACTTAAAAGAGATCATTTTTGAAGTAGAAATTCCTTTACTTAGAATTCGGAGAAATCATCCTACCAACGCAATCATAGGTCTATTGTCTGATGGTATACGTACTAGAAGTCAATCATGGGTAATTAATACATGTTTATATGCTTACTTTATATCTCAGAGTGTCCCAAAGAATGTGTAAATGGCATTATTAGTAAATAGTTAGATTGAAGCAATCCAAGATTAATTGATGTAGTTTAAGAAGCTGAATGTATGGCATCTTGTTGATCTACTGAAATATAAGCCTCTAATCGGAACAAACGCTATCTTTCACAACAAAAAAGTTGAAATATGATTGTTCGAAATAAAACACGACTGGATGTTCAAGGATTTTATCAGGTTGAAGGCTGGATTATGAATAAGACTATGTACCAATGGCTAGACTTAAGGATATTCATATTTTCCTTGCGTATGCTTCATACATGAACTTTAAGGTCTATTAATGGCATTGTCAAGGAATAATATTATGTATGCCAACCACCAGGTATTAAAGGTCAAGATCATCCTGAGTATGTCTACAAGCTAGACAAGGCCTAGTATGGTTTACATCATGTACCTCATGCTTGGTGTGTCACTCTCATAGAGCATTTGCTTGACATTTGGTATACATGATGAGCCATTGATCAAAATTTATACATGAGAGAAATGGGTGATGTTGGACCAAAAGAACCAATGAGCCAAGATCAGGAAAACCTCTAAGTCCCACATGCCACTGCTACAACTGCTGAAGACTCCCATCAGTTACAATGTTCTCTTGCTTGAATGTCAGACTCGAGAACATCTGAAGACTCTCATCAGCTATTGTGTTCTCTTGCTTGAATGTCAAACTCGAGAGCATCTTAGCTCCAGCCTTCTTCTGTTATGACAAAGTCTGAAGAACAAAGTATGAAGATCAAAGAACTGAAGAATATCAGCTGAAGACTCCAAAGTACTGAAGACCAAGTACTGAAGTCTAAAGTACTGATCTTACAAGTACTGAAGACTTCAAGTACTGAAGACAAGTACTGAAGAATCAAAAGCTGAAGAACTAAAGAACTGAAGACCTTCTACTGAAGCACAAAGTCTGAAGACAAAGACTGAAGACAACAACTGATGATATCTACTGAAGTCATCAGTTGTTATATCATCTGAAGCCAAGTCTGAAGACCAAGTACTGAAGACTCAGAGTTTGTCACAACAACTGAAGAAGTCTTCTTCAGTTGTTGTGGTGGTTTCTCTTTTTCAGTAGTTTATTTATTTTCAGTAGTTGTACAACAACTGAAGAGCATGTTCTTCAGTTGTTATAGTTTCAGTAGTTATAAACGACTGAAGAGTTTGTTCTTCAGTCGTTGTAGGATTTCAGTAGTTTACTTTTGTCAGCACTTAGGAACTTTTGTAAGAAGATGTCAGTTGTTGACATCTTCAGTAGTTTTATGTTTTGTCAGTTGTAATTTGAATATTCAGTGATGTCAGAAAAAGGACATCATGTCCATCCTTTTGTCGCCTATAAAAGGATGGGTAACCATACTGTTTTAATTGCCGAAACGTGCGACCAATAGAACATTTATTGCTTCGCAGAACTCTTCTCTCTCTATGTTTATGCTTTAATTGCAATATCTTTTATGTTCTTGCTTTAATTGCTAATTAATGTGCTAAATCCGCTGCAAACATAATCTAATTGATCAACACGAGAGGCTGAGATCCTGTCAAATGGTATCAGAGCGGGTTAATCATTGATCGATCTTACCATTGATCATTTGAAACTGCTCTTTTGATCTCTCAGTTTGATCGAATTAGCAATTTGCAAGAAGTTAGCCATAGAGAGTGAGTTTCTGCTGTTTCCGGCCAAAATCTTGAGGTCTTTTGGTGGTTTTGAGTTACGATTATCGTGTTTAAACTTGTTTTTGACCAAACCCTGAGATGACAACACCAACCAATGATCCTCACAATACTGGTTCCGCAACAAGCCTCCGATGCTGGTTAGGAACGAGTATAACATATGGCAAAGACGTATGCTACACCACTTGGCTGTCAACAGTGCTGGTTGTTGGAAGTCAGTGGTGCATGGGCCATACAAGCCTATGGTGAGCGTCCCGGAGTCTAATGAACAGGTTGCCAAGAAACCTGAACAATATTCGGACGAAGATCTAAAGCTGTTCGAAATTGATGCCAGAGCCCATGGAATTTTAGCCATGGCCATTCCAAACGAGATATATTCAGGGCTCTTGCATCATGAGTCTACTCATGACCTATGGGTTGCTCTAAAGGAACAATTTGGAGGAACTGATTCGGTCTTAGCAAATAATAGGGAAATCCTTGCCCAACAATATGAGACTTTCTCATATAGAAAGGGTGAGACTCTGACCCAGCAGTTTGAGCGGTTCTCTTGTTTAATCTCTGAGCTGAAGATGGTTAGACAAGAGTACTCCAAAAGCCAGATGAACAACAGGTTCCTCAGGTCATTGCCTGAGAGATGGGACACATATACCATTGTCCTACGCTCTAGTGCTGACCTTGACACTCTATCTCTCACCCAACTTCATGGGAAACTACTCACTTTTGAGAGAGAGGTAGAGCAAAAGAGGAAGTTGTCATCTTCTTGCAAACTTGCTGATGACTTTGTCCAAGGTAATGCTGCTTTGATAAGTCATGAGTCAGAATATGCTTCATCAGAAAGTTCTTATGATGAGCATATTGATTTCTCTACAAACTCAGAACAAGCTTTTGTTGGTGTCAGTAGTTCAGGAGGAGGTGGTGACAACTTGTGTTTCTGATGGAGGATTTGAAGGGCATTCCAGATGATGATCTGGAAGAGATGGATTTTGAACCAAATGGCAATGATAATATCCGATCTCAGAAGTTCTACAAAAGAACTGGTAGGAAATTCCCAGGACTCTCTGGCAAAACCAAAGTTGGTTTTGACAAGAGCAAGTTGAGGTGTCACAAGTGCCAAAGGCTTGGACACTTTGTAAGAGAGTGTAGATCATCTGGATCTAACTCATCTGCACCCTTTGTGACTTTTCCCAGCAATAGCTCACAGCACAAAGGGCAACCTTCCTATAGTTCTTCCCATCCATCTCAGGCACAAGCACCACCTGCTTATTTTGTGCCACAGGGTCATATGCCTTATCCTTACCCCTGTTACTACATGCCTCAGCCTGGTCAAACTCAAGCACCCCCGGCTCAACCACCTCATGCTCTTCCAGAGCCTCATTCTTCCCAATCTCATCACCACACACAATCTCAACAACAAAGCTTTTTCACCCCAACTGCTGTTGACTGGAGTAGTCTACCAGAAGAGCTATCTGGTCAGGAACCACTACTCCAAGGTGCTGGTCAACATGGTGGTGACCAACCTTTTGGAAATCTTGCTCTGATGGCCCTTGATTCTGCTGAAGGGTCATCATCTAATGCCTCATCTCAGGTATCCACTGAGGCAAAAGCCAAGCTTTGTTCAGAGTCATGCATAGCAGCATTTGCTTCTATTAGAGAAGCAAATGTAGCTTTAATAGATAAAAATCTTGAGCTTGAGCACACTATTTCCAAAAGAAAAGCTGATTTTGAGGTTGCTCTAAAAGATAAAAATGATGAGATTACAAGCTCAACTGCAAGCAAAAGTCAAGAATAGAAGCTGGATTATGAATCACAACTGCTCCTCAAGAACTTCATTTCAAGCAGAAGTTGAATCTGATGGGGAGAGCAATAACCAATCCTTCTCATCATGTGACTTACTATCCTCTGAATCAGCATCATCAGAGATAGACTATCACATGACCAAAAGGCTGATCAACTCAGGAGTTGTCACTAGAAGTACTGAAGGTACTGGAGAGCAAGTGACAACATCTGAAGTTCAAACCTCAATACTGTTGGCACTAAAGAGAAGAAAACTAACAGTAGGAAAGGTTTGAAGACAGCTAGAGGATACCAGGAAAGCAGGCACTAGGAAGAAAACTGCTAGTACTGATGACAAACAGCTGAAGAACAAGTCTTCAGCAGTTAAATCCTCTTCAGCTGATGATCAGCATAAGATGAAGAAAAAGCCATGTGAGATATGTGGCTTGTTCAATCATCTTACTGATGAATGCTGGTACAAAAGGGGTTCCAAACTCAAACAGAAGGAGAAAATTACTGAGAGCATCAATAAAATGAAGAATGAGTTTGAAACCAAGTTTGTACTGGCAACATCCAAGCCTGAAATCCCTAGGCCCAAAGTTAAATCCAAGAAGGTAGGGATTACTCAGGCAACAGCTGAGGTTGCTCAGAAAAAGATGGTACAACATAAAAACTCATCATCAGCAAACTCCAATGTGTCTGAAGAGCTGAAGGCTTTATCACAAAATCAGACACAGTTGGTGATGATGGTTCAGCAACTAGTGGGAAGAGTCAACCACTTAGATGCTCCTATGTTGAAACCACAGAAAAGGAAGTCCAAGCCAAAGGGTTCCTCTTCTGTACCATCTTCTTCACCTCAAGCTGTCACTCTTAACACACCTGTTAGTGCTACACCTGTAGCTGAGAACAGACCCAAAGCCAAGCAGGTTTGGGTCTCCAAGACTAACTAACACATGGTTGTGTTTGCAGGGTTCTTCAACATGCCATAGAAGCATCTGGTATGTAGACAGTGGAGGATCCATGCATATGACTGGAAGCAGCTCCCTTCTTAATGACTACTCTCAAGGAAAGAAGGGATTTGTTTCTTTTAGCAATGATGCAAAGGGTTACATCATCGGAAAAGGCTTTGTTTCCAACGGGGAAATAAGGTTTGATGATGTTAACCATGTGGAGAATCTCAAGTACAACCTCTTGAGTGTCAGTCAAATATGTGACAAAGGCCATGTTGCCCTTTTCACAAGCCAGAACTGTAGGATTCTGTCATCCAAAGTTCTGAGTTTGATTGACAAGGCATTGGATGAACACACTCTCCTGAAGGCCAACAGGACAGGAAGAGTGTATGCCTTAGATCTTTCCAAAATATGGATCTAAAAGGCCATCCTTGCCTATTCTCCAAGGCATCTCCTCAAGAGTCTACACTATGGCATAGAAGGCTGGGTCATGTAAATTTCAAGAACATGAATCAGCTTATAAGCCATGGTTTAGTAAGAGGATTGCCTCTGAAGGAGTTCAAGTGTGAAGATGACTGTACTGCTTGCTTGAAAGGAAAACAACACAAAGTCTCGTTCCCTTCAATAGAAGAACCAAAGTCCACTGCCTGCTTACACTTCTGCACATGGATCTCTTTGGTCCTGTCAGAGTAATGAGCATGGCAAAGAAGAAATACTGCCTGGTAATTGTGGATGATTACTCCAGGTTTGTATGGACTTTCTTCTTGCACTCCAAGGATGAAGTAGCAAAGACAATAATGAACTTTGTGTTACAAGTAGAAAAGCAGTATTCCCTACAGGTCAAGTGTGTGAGGAGTGAGAATGGAACAGAATTTAGAAACCACACACTTGATGACTTCTACCTGTCCAAGGGAATTAGAAGGCAGTTTAGCATTCCTAGAACTCCTGAGCAGAATGGAGTGGTGGAGAGTGAAAGAACAGGACCCTCATTGAAGCAGCAAGGTCAATGTTGGCTGACTCAGGGCTGCCACTGACCTTTTGGGCTGAAGCTGTCAATACAGCTTGCTATGTACAGAATAGAGCCTTAGTAAATAAGAGGTTGATGAAGACTCCCTATGAAGTTCTTCATCATTTGGCCCCTCTTATTTCATTCTTTAGAGCCTTTGGGTGTCCTTGTTTCATTCTCAACACTAGCAACCCACTCCATAAGTTTGCTAGTAAGGTGGATGCAGGGTACTTTGTTGGTTATTCATCAACTTGCAAAGCATACAGAGTCTTCAACTGTAGAACCAAGGGGTTGAAGAAACTCTGCATGTTAAGTTCAATGAATCTCCAAAGGACAAGATTCCACAAAACCCTGTGGAGTTGTTTGATCTAGATATACTGCAATATGTTCCTTATCAACCTCCATCTGTTGAGCCTGTCAACAGATCTCCACCTGGTGGTACTGATGATGATGAAGTCAGTACTCACCTCTTCAGGATCAGTGACAATCTGCCTAAGTTCACTGAACCTGATGCTCCTATAGCCTCAGCAGCTCCATCCACTACAAATGCTGATGAGATTTCTGCTTGCTCTACTTCATTTGAGCTGCCATCCTCTACATGGTTTCAGGAATCTCCATCACCATCTGTTGCTGCTGATGGGTCTACAAACACTTGCACAGATATATAGTTTATCAAGAGCTCAAGAATCACCCCACTTCACAAATCATTGGTGATATCCAAGCTGGAGTTTCAACCAGGAATCAATTGTCAAATTTCTGCTTCTATGCTCTCTTCATCAGTCAGCAAGAGCCAAAGAACTATCATATTGCTTTAAGAGACAATGGATGGGTGGAAGCTATGCAGCTTGAGCTTCTTCAATTCAAGAAACAGCAAGTGTGGGAGCTTGTTCCATTACCCAAAGATAAGTGTGCTATAGGCACCAAGTGGGTATTCAGGAACAAAACAGATGAGAAGGGCCAAATTGTCAAGAACAAGGCCAGACTGGTTGTCCAAGGGTTTGCACAGGAGGAAGGCATCGATTATGATGAGACCTTTGCACCTGTGGCCAGACTGGAAGCAATCAGACTGTTCTTAGCTTATGCTGCCTTTCACAGTCTCAAGGTTTATCAAATGGATGTCAAAAGTGCCTTCCTATATGGAAAAATAAAAGAAGAGGTTTATGTGTGTCAACCACCAGGCTTTGAGGACAATAAACATCCTGATTGGGTGTACAAGCTTGATAAGGCTCTTATGGGCTGAAGCAAGCTCCTAGAGCCTGGTATGAGACACTCTCAACCTTTCTTCTAGAGAATAAATTCACTAGAGGCACCATTGATAAAAACCTATTCATCAAGACTGTGGGACAACATAAACTCCTTGTTCAGATTATGTTGATGATATCATCTTTGCATCCTCTGATCCAAAGTTGTGTGATGAATTTACAAAGCTTATGAAGCTGAGATTTGAAATGAGTGCTATGGGAGAATTACAGTACTTTCTGGGTTTGCAAATCAAACAACTGGATGATGGAATCTTCATCCATCAGTCCAAGTATACCAAAGAGTTGTTGAATAAGTTTGATTTACAATCCTGTAAGCCTTGTTCTACTCCCATAAGCAGCATTACACAACTAGATGTAGATCAAAAAGGTAAAGCGGTTGATGAACCCTTTACAGATGTATGATTGGGTCCTTGATGTACCTTACAGCTTCTAGACCAGACATCATGTTTTCAACATGTGCTTGTGCTAGATTTCAGGCTGCACCTAAAGAATCTCATTTGATTGCAGTCAAAAGGATCTTTAGATATCTGCAAGGTACCAATCACTAGGTCTTTGGTATTCAGCTGGGCATTCTTGCAATTAGTTGCTTTCTCTGATAGTGACTATGCAGGATGCAAAGTCACCAGAAAATCCACTTCTGGTGGTTGCCAATTCCTAGGCAATTGTTAGTTCTTGGCAGAGTAAGAAACAAACATCAATTGCTACATCCACTGCTGAAGCTGAGTATATTGCTGCTGCAAGCTGTACCTCTTAAATACTCTGGCTTCAGAACCAACTTCTGGATTATGGCATTACTGAGACTAAGACTCCATTATTAATGGATAGTGCTTCAGCTCTTTGTATTGTTAAGAATCCAGTCCAGCACTCTAGGACCAAGATATTGAGATCAGACATCATTTTATCAGGGATTGCTACGAGAAAGGTCTGATTGATCCTAAGTTTGTGCCTAGTGCTGATGAGCTTGCAGACATTTTACTAAGCCTTTAGATAGTGCCACATTCCAAAATTTGGTACTAAGGCTTGGTATGCTGCAGCTTGAATGATTTGACCTATACTGGTACTCTTAGTTCACAACTACTGAAGAGCAAAGGTCAAATATAAGTACTGATGAGTAATTTAGTCTTCAGCTTTCACAACTACTGAAGACTAAACTGACTCAAAGTACTGATGTACATTATTTATTGAAAAACAACTGATGTAGTGAAGTGGATTACAACTACTGATGTATGATTTTCAATAAATAAGTACTGAAGAACAATTTTGCTCACAAGTACTGATGTGTAAAATTTTGCTCACAAGTACTGATGTGTATCTTACACAAATACTGAAGACAAAATTTGTTCACCAGCTCTGAAGAATATTTCATCAGCACTTGTTGACATCTGATCAAGAGCTGAAGGCATAAATATTCACAAGAGCTGAAGGGTCGATGAAACATCTGAAAGTCAGCTAAAGAGCTGATGAGTAAGTGTGGAGGCTAGTATGAAACAACTGATTTGACGGAAACAGCTGATGAGTAATTTCTCATCAGCTGATAACAACAGCTGATGTTTCATACACAAACAACTGAAGGACAAAACCATGTCTTCAGTAGTTCATAACTACTGACATCAGTAGTTCACAACTACTGAAGGCTAACACCAAGTCCTCAGTTGTTTACAACTGAAGCAATACCATGTCTTCAGTAGTTCACAACTACTGATCTCAGTAGTTTACAACTACTGAAGGCTAACACCAAGTCTTCAGTTGTTCTAACGTCTGAAGAAGAATACTAGGTCATCAGTAGTTTATAACTACTGACGACTGACAGTAACTCTTCAGACGTTCACAACATCTGAAGGACAAAACCAAGGTCTCAGTAGTTTCAACTACTGAAGGCTAACACCAAGTCCTCAGATGTTACAACCACTGAAGGTTAAAACCACGTCATCAGCTGTTACAAACACCTGATAACTAACACCAAAACCTTCAGTAGTTTTCTTTCAACCTTTGCCCTACCCTATAAATACCCCACCTTCAGAGCATTTACTCCTCACTTGACCTAATCCTTACAAACCTCTGAAATTCCCATACACCATTAATGGCGAACATGCAACTGAAACCTCGACACAACTGTGTCGCCCCCTTACAAAATCGCCATTATGGCCCAAGTTTCACCAAGCCGTCGATCTTATGAACGACTCACCATACAAAACGGCTTCTCTCGAACCCCACTCTATACACCGACTCCTTGATGGAGTTTTGGACAAATGTGACCGTCCAAACGGAGAGCAGAATGCCGAGGTCTCCCTCCGGTCCTCCGTCAATGGAAAACCCGTGGTTATCACTCCAGCTGCTCTACGCCAACCCTAGAGCTGGATGATGCCACTCACCCAACTTCCTACCCAAAGGTACCCTTGATCTCTCCTTCACATCTCATGACTATCAGGGTAACCTCTCCGCCTCCACCTTGTTGAAGAAACACTTTCCTGACTCTCAACGATTGATCTTCCACATGGTGAATGTATGTCTGGCTCCCAAGACCTCTTCGTGGGACCAGATGTCCACAAGGTGGCAGCAGGTATTGTATTCTATCCTTGAGAAACAACCTTAAATTTTACTGAACTTTTATTTTTGGAACTCAAGGACATGGCCACAAAACCTTTTTCTAACCGTTGGAACTTATATCCACGGTTCATAATGGCCATGCTCGAATACCAGCTTCAGGCTGAGGGACTAGTTGGCACTGGGGTCCCTGCCATGGCTGTTCAAGCCGAGGTATACTCCAGGCACAACACTGACCAAACACTGAAACAGGCTGGCCGGCTGCGAAAACCCACGCAGCTGGAACCCACAGCCTCCACCTCCAAATCCAAGTCCCCACCAAGCCAAAAGCCAAAAAGAAGCCACAAAGGCTACTCAGGGAAATGAGTCCCCTGAGGATGCCCCTGCCACACAAGGCAGGATGTACCTGCTGGTTCGATTCTCCAGCAGGTACCACGACTCCACCCACCACAACCGCACAGGCTTCCTCTCAACAGGAGCCTGATGCAACCAATTTTGGGGCAACCACATTACTGGGGTCTCTTCACTTGAGGAGACTGCCATTGAAGAGCACAGTCCTCCCCATGTGCATACTGCTTCTAGCCCACATACTGAGGAGACTGCCCCACTAAGCCAAACATTGGTAATAGCCAAAGTGCTGACTGATCTGAGCACTCCACCCTCTCCCAGAAACCTATTACAACTGGGGAGACTCCAACCGAAGAGGGGGTGGGCACAAGTGCTGATCGGAGCCCACAGCACAGAGAATCAGTTCACTCTCCCAGTGTGGCTAGGAGAGAGAGAGAGAGAAATCTGGTGAGGTGCCACTTCCCCTGCATCAATATCTGAGCAGGGTGAAGCTGGTAACATCTCTAAGACCTCATCAGAGGCAATGGCCGATGATGGATCCAATCCGGAGGCCAGAAGTCCCCAGTAACATGAACAAGGGCACATGTCATTACTGAGCCACACTCAGGACATGTTCATCCTGACAATGTCAGGAGGTCAGGTGATTCAGCTCATGCTGATGATGACCTGAGTTTCTTCTACGATGTAGTTGCTCAAAACACTATCCTTGAGGATGAGAGCGCAGACTCAAAGAGCTGCTTGCTCAGATGACTCAGGATAGAAGTCCATCTGCCACCACTACCACAGATGGCACCTTCACCTGAAGGTCTCACAAACACTGAGCCACTCCCACAAACTCCGCCACCAGCCCCTGCTTCTGGCACTAGCTCTCAGGGACAGAACCCCCCTGAGCAGCTGGATGCTATCCTCCAGAAATCCCTGCCTCTCATCACACCAATCCTTAAAGATATAGTTATTCAAACCCTTGATGAGAGGCTTCCCACATTATACAACCCATGGTGGAGGTTGCCATATCTAAGGCTCTTGCTGATAGTCAAACCCCAACCAATGCAACCAAAAGGGGGAGACATCAGTGCAAGACAAGAGGAGGAGGGGAGAGGAGGAGAAAGAGGCAGAAGAAAAAGAGGTGGTGGTAGAGGGGGTTGGCTGAGGAGAGTAGTAGGGTGAGGAGAAAGGGAAGAGGAAAGTGAGGGAGGTAGAGCATATAGAAGTGGCTGAAATCCAAAAGGATTTCAGTATCACTGATAAGAATAAGGGGAGGGGAAAGAAGGTGACTGATCCTGATCTAGCAGCCTTGTCAAGGAGGCTGATGTTGAGCATAACCGTTCAATGAACAAAGTCATTGAACAGCTGTTCAGGCAAGGCTTTGACAAGGACACTGCTTTGCTAGATCAGAGATCAGGAATATGGAGAGGAGAGGGATTGAGTACTGATGGACTACTATAACCAAGAGGAAAGACAGAAACTTGAGGCTATGAGTAGGTTCTTCGAAGTACCTGGGCAGACCAGTCCTTGATGTTAAGGCATGGACCAGGGACAAACTCTTGGCAATAACCACCAAGATTTGTTCGGCTGGTGATTTTACAAAGGGACTGGTCGCAGAGGCTTATCTGAAGCCGGTGCTGAGAACAGGACACTGCTAGTCAAGCTAACCAAACCAGCCCTTATCTCTAGGCTGCTAGCAGTGCCTGCCAACACTCCCACACCAACAACCAACCACAACCCACAAAACCAACTCCTTTACCACCAAACCCGCAGCCAATGATCCACCCTTGAAGAAGAAGAGAAGGGTGCTGAGGCTGCAAGATGAAGAAGAGGATGATGAGAGGATAGCCTGCCACTCTCTCGCAGTTATACCTCTACCCAAAGCCAAACCACAAACCATCAATCCCACCTCACAGCAGGACACTGTGAAGGTTAAGTTAGAAGAGGAGGAGCAGCAGAAAAGACATGATGAGGAAATGCTGAAAAGCATTGACAATGTTTATGCTACCACCTCTATAATAAACATGCAGAGAGAAGCTCTGAGGTTATTCACCCTCAAACAACCTTCATATGAGGAGAGGAGAGGGTGAGAACTGGCCTGACCCAAGGGTGGCTCACAGGTAGTCAAGAAGGACATGCCTGTGAGATACAAAAGCCAGCTAAAGAGAATCGTAGATGAAGAGATCTCTGTGGCTATTGTAATAAACCCTGGGAAATAGTGGATGAATTCGAAGAAAGCTTATAGAGCGGCTAATCACCCTTTTCAATGCTAGATAATAGGGTGGTTAGGAAGGGTCTGGTCTATAAGAAGCTTGAGAATTTCCGTAGGAATGAGCTCACTTTGTTGTTAGAGGGTAAACACCCTGATGAGTTTGCATATAGGCAAATCACAACACTTGAGCTCAAAAATGGAAGACAGGTCAAGTACCTCTCAGAGCTGTACGGTCGGGAGGGATTGTTCGAAGGTGAGCCTGAAGACTGTCCAAAGAAGAACAAATGATCTTTCTTCAGGCCTACGTCGAGAATCCTACCGGCTTGTACGTGGGAGGTAGATCTCATGGATGGGGCAACAGCTCTGTGTCTATTCCCCAAGACAGAGCTCCCATCCATACTTAGCCAAACAAACACTTGAGACTACCTCTCTGGCCAGTGCTTATCTGGGTCAACTTCTAATCTGATCTAGAAGGAAATAGACCAATCTTTATGCCATCAATAAGTGGGACATCCAATAATTAGAGGTTTTGGCTGCATTGGTTCAGGGGGAGTTTGTTGGACCAAAAGAACCAATGAGCCAAGATCAGGAAAAACTCTAAGTCCCACATGCCAGCTACAAATGCTGAAGACTCCCATCAGTTACAATGTTCTCTTGCTTGAATGTCAGACGAGAACATCTGAAGTCTCATCAGCTATTGTGTCTCTTGCTTGAATGTCAAACTCGAGAGCATCTTAGCTCCAGCCTTCTGCTGTTATGACAAAGTCTGAAGAACAAAGTATGAAGATCAAAGAACTGAAGAATATCAGCTGAAGACTCCAAAGTACTGAAGACCAAGTACTGAAGTCTGAAGTACTGATCTTACAAGTACTGAAGACTTCAAGTACTGAAGACAAGTACTGAGAATCAAAAGCTGAAGAACTAAAGAATGAGACCTTCTACTGAAGCACAAAGTCTGAAGACAAAGACTGAAGACAACAACTGATGATATCTACTGAAGTCATCAGTGTTATATCATCTGAAGCAAGTCTGAAGACCAAGTACTGAAGACTCAGAGTTTGTCACAACAACTGAAGAGTCTTCTTCAGTCGTTGTGGTGGTTTCTCTTTTCAGTAGTTTATTTATTTCAGTAGTTGTACAACAACTGAAGAGATATTCTTCAGTGGTATAGTATCAGTAGTTATCAAACGACTGAAGAGTTTGTTCTTCAGTCGTTGTAGGATTTCAGTAGTTTACTTTTGTCAGCACTTAGGAACTTTGTAAGAAGATGTCAGTTGTTACATCTTCAGTAGTTTTATGTTTTGTCAGTTGTAATTTGAATATTCAGTGATGTCAGAAAAAGGACATCATGCCCATCCTTTTGCCGCCTATAAAAGGATGGTAACCATACTGTTTAATGCCGAAACGTGCGCGACCAATAGGACATTTATTGCTTCGCAGAACTCTTCTCTCTCTATGTTTATGCTTTAATTGCAATATTTTTATGTTCTTGCTTTAATGCTAATTAATGTGCTAAATCGCTGCAACATAATCTAATTGATCAACACGAGAGGCTGAGATCCTGTCAGGTGCTGATCTTATTTTGTTTAGATCTATTGTGATGAGATTTATCTTTGGGTCTACTAATGGACTTATGCAAGAGTTTGAAGCTATGAGAAAAAGAAATTTGAAATGAGTTCTCTTCTAGAATATCATGTGGTTAGGCTTCAAGTGAAACAAAGTGAAGATGGTATCTGATACATCAAGAAGAAAGTATGCTCAAAGCATATTTGAAAATTACAAGTGTTAGGACTACAAGATTGCTCTAAAATCTATATTTTTACATCCTCTTTAACTCCGTCTCAGGTTGTCTTGTCCTCATTCTAGATCGGCTTCATTCGTTGACCCTGATTTTCTAATTTTAGGACGAAATTCTTTCAACAAATGGATGATCTGACATCCAATATTTCAAGTTACCGTCATTAACCTAACGTTTGTTATCGCGTCATCTTAAATGTTTTCACATGACGTATCGATTAATTAACTTTGAAATGCAATAAGATCAATTATATAACCTTGGTGTCCACATTAAAGAAATCTAAACTTAAGGGACTGTTTTGGAAATTTACAAAATTGACTTTCTTAATTATAACTAGCCAAAGACTTCCCCCTAATAACTATTCTCCTTCTCCTATCGCAACCCTTCCACTTAAACCCCCCCAATCACAAACTCTCTTCCCGAAGATCCATACTCTGGTAGCCCTCTTCATGACTTAGGGCATCCAGCAACTCCCCATCCTACAATCATGAGCACTTGGCAATCGACATCACCCACATAGCAGCCCCGTCTGGTACGATTTCTTCTCTATTTTTTATTTCATTATGGGTACGGTTTCCTCTCAGTTTCCATATTTTGTGCAAGCATATGGCTTTGGTTCAGTGTTTTGTTGTGTGCATACATGTGTCGCGATCGATAAGATAGTGTTGTGACATGCTTCCGTTTTGATTCAAAATGCAGTGGGATTAGGAAGGTGTTGAGTTACGTATATTTAGAGGTTACGTACTGTAAGTACGTGTTACCAAGTGTACAAGTAAAAAGTTACGTACATTTCCCTCGTAAAAGTTACGTATGTGTGAGTGGTGGTTTTCATGGTTTTCATTTATATACACGTTTTTCATTTGATCCCTCTTACATATATATATATATACACACACACCACACACACACCACACATATATTATATATATATATATATATATATATATATATAATATATATATATATATGAGAAGTTTTGTAAATTAAACTTATATTTTAGGATTGATAACCATATTTATTTATACTAGTTTTAGTAAACTCGTGCCCGTGAATAAAAATATTAAATAGAATAAAATTTTGATTCAAAACAATGTTTTAAAAAATATTATTTTTAAAAACATTCTTATTATACCTCCCAATTTAAATTATTTTTTGTTTGTAAATGTTTTATATTTTAAAAACATCCATTTTAAATATTTTGTATTTTTTTTAAAAAGTTAGACTTTTAGAAAAAACTTATTTTATAAATAATTTTTTCTTTAGATGTAACACTAATAAAAAGATCTTTTCTTAATATATTAAAACTATTTTAATTAAAATATATTAATAATATAATTAGTATTAATATGATTATTTTATAGCAGATAGAAGCAGAAAAATTTGATGAGAATGAATATGATACTGTCACGTATCCGTTCTAGTTATTATTTTAGTAGAGTACAGAGATATAGAGGTTTATTACCAAACATGCTTTTCATTTATTTAAAAAAAATCTGTTTTATAATTTGAAAGGTATGTATAAATATTATTAGCATTTAATGTATAATTAGATGTTTAAATTTTATTATAATAAAGACACGTGTTTTAATCAAAGGGAAGACAAGATGATAGTGTAGAAAACATGTGAATTTTAGATATTTGATTTATTATTATAGATAATAAAAACTTATTTTGACATTGAAAAGATAGTAATTTTAATCTTAAATAAATATAAACTAACCAGATAATGATTATTTAAATTATATATATATATATAAATCTCCAATGTCGGTGTGAACCGTAGTTCACACTGACCGGGGACACGTGGCATGATTTCATTGTGTTTCATAATTTTTTTCCTTCTGCTCCGGCCACCTGCATCGACGTGGCGGAGGCGTCGGCGGTGGTGTAGATGGAGAGAGGGGGGGGAAGACGGTGGCGGTTTTTACACCGGGTCGGTAGTGTTGACCGGCGCACCTGCACCGACGTGGCGGAGGCGTCGGCGGTGGTGTCGATGAAGAGAGAGAGAGGAGACGGTGGCGGACTGGTGGTTCCCACCGCGTCTGTGTGGCCCGGCGGTTTACCATCGCGTCGGTGGTGTTGCCCGGCGGTTTACCACCGCGTCTCGGTGTGTTGCCCGGCGTTTACCACCGCATCGGTAGTGTTGACCGGCGGACCTGCACCGACGTGGCGAAGGCGTCGGCGGTGGTGTCGATGTAGAGAAGAGAGAGGAAACGGTGGCGGACTGCCGTTTACCACCGCGTCGGTGGTGTTGCCCCGCGGTTTGTTTGGTAAACGCCGTCGATGTTGGTGAGCCACGGCTGTTGTGGTGAGCCCTGTGGTTTTTGGTGGTCGCCGAGCTGTCGGTGACGGTGCGGTGGGTAGGTGGTGGTGGCAGTGGGCGGTGACGCCGGCGGTGCATGACGCCGGCGGTGGCGTGGGGGCACCGGCGGTGCCATAGAGAGAAAGAGGGGAAGATTGAAAGTGAGATATTGGATATTTGTTATTTATTTAACCGAGTTCAAAAGTTTTATTAAATTTGATTGAGTATAAAATTTCAATTACATTATATTTTTAAATTTTCATGTATTAGAAAAGAAAAAAAATGTTGTCTTTCATTCTATATTTTTTTTCAGAAAATAAAAGGAAACTTATAAAGATTATTAAACTTAATATATAAATATATATTAAACAATCAACTTATTAACTTCTTCGTGTTTTATAGTTTTTAACCATAATATTTTTACATATTTTTCAACATATTTATTACGTTTAACTGTCGTGTTTACAACGTGCGATTACTATTTTAATATTTTACGTTTCACGTCCGCGGTTTAACATCTTTACGTCTACTTCCATTCGATTATTTTTTGTTTTTATTTTAATACGAGATTTTCTGGTGTTGGTGGTCGTTAACTGTGGTGCGACATTGATTCTACTTGGTATTGTTTTGCGCCCCTGCGTAACACGGGGGCTCAATACTAGTTAAGTTTAAATGAGTGAAACACAAACTTTGGAGTGCAATATATAATTTGAAGTAAAAAAAATATCTAATGTATATTATCAGAACAAAATCTATAGTATCTAATAAAAGAATGTTTTTTTTTACCACTTGTCATGTTTTTAACTCACTTTTTTGCCACTTGTCTAATTTCTACACATTCACACTTTGATTTCCCTTCAAAAAGATATTATAGTCATTTAAATACTAATACAAGTTTCTCTCTCTTACTAAAATTAATTTTATTAATTGTTATATTTCTCTCTCTTATCTAGATTTTATAAATCAACTACATTTTTTTAAAATATACTTTATGAAGGAAGTTAAAAATCACATCTTTTAATTAAAATCTAAATAATAAAAAACAAAAAATTATATAATATAAAATTTTCTAAAACACTAAAAATTTTTAAGCAAAATATTTTAAGTCGTTTTGTTTCAAAAAGTTATAAAGGTGAAATCTTTTAAAAATAGTCTTATTAAAACGACCAAAATAATTACAAATCATAGTTTTCAAAAAAACAAGATTTTGATAAAAAATATTTTTTAGTAAAAAAATCTTAAAACGAATGTCCAAAAATGAAACTACTGAGATAGAGATTTAAAAATAGTATAGTTGTTTTATTTCTTAAACTATTACGTATATATAATTTTAATTATAGTTAATATTAAAATATTATATCTAACTCTTCGTGTTATTACTAACTATAATCCATTTAATTAAAGGGATTTTAGCCTATATATCTATCTATAAAAAAACTAAAATAAACATGAAATAATTGTAAGCCTTGTCATATTAATTTTCTCATTTCTCTATATTGTAATAATAATATTGAATACTAATAATTTTACTCATACTATTTTTAAATTAAAACTATATAAATTAATAAATAAAAACCTATTTTTGAATTAAAACACACTTTTTAAAAATAAAAATTTTATAAAATACATAACACAATGAACTTTTTCTTTAAAAATCATTTTTCTTTAAAAAATCATTTTTCTTAAAATAAAATATTTAAAAAAAATTATAAAACAAAGTTTAAGAAAAATATAATTTATTTATATTACTTAAAGTATCTATTTATACGTAATTATAATCATATTTTATCTTCAAACATGATTTTCTAATGTATAAATTTGATTACTAATTATTTAATATTTTATTTATTCATTCCGTGTAATACACGGGAACTAACCTAGTCTTTATATATACGTAAGTTATATACAAAATTTAATGTTTATTTATATCTGTTTTAGAGTAAAGTTATACTATACATATTGAGTTACAAATGATTTTCATTAGATGCCTCCCAAAATCAACCATACAAATATCAATGACTTTGAAACAGAACAACCAGAATATTTTAAAGATTGGAAAAGCAAAGGAAAGTGAAAATCTTGAAAACTTTATGAAGATTTAATACCTAACATCCTAATGGAGTAATTACATGGCATCACGTTTAAAACCATATTTGTGTAAGTTTTCACAAGGACTATTTGTCACAAGTTGGTTTGTTTTGCCAAACTACCGTTGTCGTAGGTACAAATTGTTTTAATCTGGTTTTGTGTCTGTTTCCTACGTCTTCTATCTTCTATTTGTGTACCATTTTGTACTGGAATATCTATCCCAGTTAAGGTTTAAAGATGCAAATTACATTATGTACGTATGCGTTACTTCTCTATGATGAAACAAAGTTACTAAGTTAATAAAACATTATATTTTTTAGGTTATATTTAATCACAATTTTCATCATATAACATGGGAATATACGAATGATGACGATCAGATAATTGAAAAGAAGCAAATACTTAATTGACGGCTCATTGAGTGGAGATTATGCAAGTAAATATGGTGCTCAAGTCTGTCATTTAGGATAAAAATTATACATGTAATACTTTAGGATTTAAAGTAATACACATGAAAACAAAATTTTTCTTGCACAGCAGGATCAAATATTAACAAGAAGCTAAAATACTAGCAAGACACTAGGGAACAACCACACCAAGTCCAAACAAGAAACTAGAAATCAAAATTACACAAACTGTTCCAATATATGCATGTTGGCGCGCTCTTTTCTTCACCGGCAAAAAAAAAAAAAAAAATCCTAACTCGTGACTCATTGATAACTTTTTTGAACTAAGGATTCTTCTGGTTAAAGATGGCATGCATATTCTTGTTTTTGGAGTCACCTAGCTAGTTTGGTTGTTTGAGAAATCGTAGTAGGTCGTCAATCTTGAATCCTTAAATATATAGGCCATTTGTCATATAATTATTGTGATGTAATTAAAAAAGGCTGCTCCAATGCCTTCTCACATAAGCTTCTTAAAGATGGGTTTGCTACCAAAAACACGCCTTTTTTTCCTTTCCAAGTTTTCAACATTTGATATTTTCAAAAGAAGTTCATTTGAAATCCACAATTCAGTCCATAAATAGATGTTACTACCATCCTCCAACTCCATTCAATCAACTATTTCATATCTAGGTTTTCCCTCTTCAAAGATCAATTATTTTCATTATATTACTCCACACATCTGATATTGCTTTTCTTGCAACGGCGGACAACGGAGGGTTAGCTATGGATACCATGAATACTATCTACGACCATCCACCATAACAAATTAATTAGATTGATTCTTGCATCTTCACCATCATTTTGAACGAGTCCCAAATATATGTTTTCTAGAGAACCCAAATCGAGCCCTCTTGTTTGGAGCTAACATGAAAATCCCACGCTACCTAGCTAATGAATATCAGTTTTTTTCGAGCACCCTTAAGAAACTTGTGATTAATCTTTTAAGCTGTTCATAACCTATTTGATCAATGCTAATTTACCTCGATGGACAAGTTCGAGGGGTTACCATAAGGACAATCTCTATTTAAAAAGTTTCAATCACTAGGCTCCAAAACTTAATTTGTTTCATATTAGCTGCAACAGTTAGTCCAAGGTACTTAAATGAAAGGTTTTCCGACAATGCAATGCAACTTTTCTATTGGTTTCAGTCCCAATATCATTCTCTTGTATTCATTACTTGCAATACATACATATAAATAGAATAACCCAAAATGCAAAACATGGGTCACTACTCATATAAAATAGATCACAACTTAACATCCCACCCCACTCTCTACTACATAGACTAATTCAAAATAAAAACTTCATGGTAATTTAAATAAAATATATGGGCTTAAATACTACACTCTTTACCCGTAACTTGACCCGGCTTGACCCGATCAAGATTAACCCAACATTTACCCCCTTAATCTTGATTGGGTTCTCGGTTCTCTTGCTTCTTTCTTGCTTATCTTGTTCTTTCTTTCTATCCCGGCCCGGTATCGGTTTTCTTGCTTCTTTCTTGTTTATCTTGTTCTTTCTTTCTATACCGGCCCGGTATCGGTTTTCTTGCTAATCTTACTATTGCTTTCTTAATTCGAATCTTTCTTTCTTGCTTACTTCGAATCACCTTCCTTGCTAACTTGCTTACTTTCTTGCTCGACGAGCCAAACATGGGTAAGATCTTGCTCTTGCTATACGAACCATACGGATCCATTTTCTCGCTCTTGCTACTTGCTAATTCTTGCTTTCATTCTCACCATACTTATAACACCCAACTCTTATGTAACTATCAGCCTCAAAACTGAATCTGAAATCACCGAAACCCTTGTCCCGCTTGCTGCCCTAGGCTCGTAGCTGCTACCACTGTAATCGCCCATGATTTGGTCACTGTTTTCAGCCCCGAAACTAAGGTGAAAAACACTCGCATTTCTTGCCTTGATTTCTTGCAAAAATGACGGGTTGCTTGCCGCTACTGTTTGGCGCATAAAAATTCTCCACCATGCTATGGTTTCTTACTTGGTTAATCTATTGACCTCCCTGCTGGCATGTTTCAGTTTTGGCCGCACAAAAATCAGCAGGCCTCCTTGGTTACTTAGTTGATAAAATTGAGGTGTCTGCTTGCTTGCCCCTTCGAATTCAATTCCATCTCTAAAACCTTCCATGACCTGCTTCCCTTTCTTCTGCTAGTTTTCTCCATCGATATTTATTTCGGAATTCAAACGAAAGCAGCCTCTTCGGATGTTTACTTTTTTCAAACGCTGCAATTTGTGTCGTCCTCACCCGATCTACACCCAAGTACCTTATTTTTAAGCCAAATCCACTCTTTTTCTTCAATTCAGGTCCGTGTGACTCGATATTTAAAAACACTATCTTCTTTTAGTATTGCTTGAAACAAGAAGGCTAAAGCTTGTTTTTGACTTCTCAGCCATCGGTTCTTCCCCAAGATTCCTGGTTCCACCATCTCCAAGAGACATGCGCATCAATGATGGACTTAAACCATAATAGCCCATACCAGATACTGGGTTGAGGTCAATGTTGGAACTTGGTAAAACATCAAACTGCTTCTTTTGCTTGTACCATCGCCATTCTTCACTTTCTTTCTATGACCAAAAAGGGTCTCTTTCTTTCTTCATCTGTCGAATTCTTTCTCTACTCTTTCTTTGTTGCAATACGACGCCGGTTCTTTCTTTTCTTGCGATCCTCGTCACATGAAATCACGGTCTTCTGCTTCTCTCTTCAATAAACATGGTATGAACCTAGGCTCTGATAACCAATGTTAGTTCAGGCCCAAAATCATAATACTTTTGCAATCCATACAATAAATAGACTAAATAAAATGCAAACATGGCTCTCTACTCTTATAAAGTAGACCACTACTTAATGTTAGTTTCAGGCCCAAAATCATAAACTTGCAATACATACATATAAATAGACTAAAAGAAAATGCAAACATGGCTCTCTACTCTTATAAAGTAGACCACTACTTAACATCCACTCACTACTCCCTACCTAGACTAATTCAAAATAAAAACTTGCTTCGTAAATCAAATAAAATATATGACTTAAAACTAGACTCTTGACCCGCAACTTCACCTGTCACAGCTCTCACGAAACCTACTCTCATCTGAAACTGGGTTCAAAGGTTTCTTGGAAATTGTATTGGATACACCACTGGTTATTGCAACCTGTCATTTTTCACTAAACAATTATTCGCTAAACCAGATATCAAATTTTCAGGATGAAAATTCCTTTAACAAGGAGGAGTTGACACCTCGTATTTACGGTTAGTATTTCTAACTTTTGTTAAACCGTGGATACTCCCAAACCAATCAACACGATCTCAATCATGTAAATACGGAATGTAGGCATGATTGGAATGAAAGAAGAATCGAATGATCAAAAATGCTTTTGTATTGAACAAAATAACCTATTACAGGTCTTGTACGAAAAACACACAGTACTGGAGTGAAATATGATCAAAGCTAATTACAAAACGAAAACTAAACTTTTCGCTTGTCATCTTTAGTTTCCGAGTTTATTGTTTTGCCGAGCTTATGTAGTCTTCTACAATCTCCCCCTAGGCTCGGTGAAACATCTTCAGTCAAAATCAACATGTGCTCTCTTGTAAGTACCAGAATAAGCGTACCATTTATTTCGAAGGATTCGATCTGTCATCCAGACATATTGGCAAGACAAGAAATAAACAGACTCATCAGCTGAAATGGGACAGTGTAGTAGCTTGATCAAGTCGTCTTTGCCAAATTTCATTAAGTCAACTGGATCAATGATTCTAAATGATCTGTCAGTACATTTGATCACAGCATGACCTGAATCCTTTTCACATCTCCAAGAAATTAATTGCTTTAAAGAATTTGGAGGAACAGGAGCATGGACTGGGACTTTTCTTATGAATTTTGGATGTTGATAGACTCTTATTTTCATCGGAGCTTTAGTATTTCATCAATTCTTGTAGAGTCATCAATCACCTTTGATTTAGCAGTTTTGAAGTCCTTGAAATTTGTTCTCATCTCCCTTCGTATCATAGATCTCATCAGTTCAGCTTTGTATATTGCTTTCATTAAAGAATGGAGCTTTGCCCATGGAATAAAGATCAGCAGCACGTAGAGTATGAAAGTCTTGTGTGCTTCAGATAATCAATTTCTATTCTTTCTTTTTATGACATACAACCTTTTCTCGCCATCATAACCCCAACTAATAACATGAGACATTTCACCATACTTTGTTTTGGCTTTGATATAAACAGAAAATGAGCTTCAGTAGGTGGTGGTGGTGCTTTGAACAGTAAACCTCCTCTAGTGTATAAAGCAATTTGACCAGTAGAATCTTTCTGTGTTGAACCAGTAGGAGTTGAACCACTCACAGTCTCAGTTGGAATTTCTCCTTCTTCAAGATTAATATCTTTGAATAAATCCTGTAGGTGTTCCCAAATATATCCGTATACTCATTTGATCATCCAAATCATCAAACAAATCAAACTCTTCTTCCTACATCACCTGATGAAGATTGTTGAAATGAGTATAGTTCCTTTTCATACAAATTTCAGTATCAGGGTCAAGTGGATCATATCCTTCTGGATCACTAGCACTTGGTCGAGTGAGAGTGACATTATCAGTAGTATCACCAGTTGGATTAGAAGATAATCCTTCAGCATCACATCATCATCATCATTATATTATCATCATCATCTCCTCATCATGTCCACCATCATCTCCACCATCATCATCATCATCATTGTCATCATCATCCTCATCATCATCAACATAATCATCTTCAGAATCCCATAATCAATCAAATCTCATCCTCTTCTTCATAACAACAGGTAGAGGCATCATATGTTCGGTTCAACAAAAGCTGTAGATGTAAAAGCTTCAGTGATAGGTACTTCAGATGAAATTGGAACATCTTCAGTAGTACTAACACTTGGCTGTTCTTCAGTAGTTTGAGCTTCGTTGACCTTTTCACTTTCTTGAGTATCTTCTGCAGGAGATGGGCTTGGAGAACGCCTGCTCGTCTCACCAACCACCGTAGTAGACCTGATAACTGGTGGTTGATGGAAATATGTCTGAGAAATAAACTCTCTAAGCTCATTCAACTGTCTTTCCAACCTGAAGAATAATCAAACATGCTTTTCATTTGTTGTTCCAGTCAAGATGAATCATGTTAATCATCTTTGTCTTTTCTTCATTGTCTTTTCTCAATTCAGCAATCAGTTTAACATTCTCGAAGCTTTCTTTCTCCAAGTTCTTCACTCTTTCTTCTAATGTTATAGAACGAGGAGCACTGGTGGATTCTTCTCTCCCTTGGAAATCTGGAGGAGTATTCAAAAACGTATCTACATCAAACTCCAGATTTTCTTGTCTTGGAGGAGTGGTGAAACCAGATTCAGCAATATTAGCTGATTCAGAAACAGGAACTGTTTCTGTCTCAGGAGCAGAAGTAGTCACATCAACAGGCTGCTCTTCTTCTGTTCCAGTAATAATCACATGTGTTCGGGTTTCCTAGGAATACCACCTCGTCCTCTTTTCCTGGCTGGAAATCTTTCCTTCTAGCCATTCGTTTGCGCCTCATCGATGTACTAGGAGACTCCTCAGGGATGTAATCAGTATCCCTATCTTCAACATTGTCTTGATGAAGTTGGAGTAGAAGGTGTCTGATCAGTTTGAATCACATAGGGAACATTCCCTATCTGATCACTAGCAGTCTCAGAACTGGAAGCAGAATGAACAATTCCTTCCATTCTTTCTTCATTCACAGGCTCATCCTCAAATAATCTTTCAATCTCCTCATCTATGTCATTTCTAGCAGCAGACGCAGAAGTGCCAGTCTGTGCTTCATCGTTTTGAACATCTCTTCCTAACTCACCAACATCTTCCTCTATCTCATAAAATTTACCAATTTTAGCAAAACTTTCTCCTGAGCATTTGGTTCCTCTTGCTCCAGTGAGATGAGTAAAATCTCCTTCTTGATAGTCTGTACAACATATTTGGAGACCTCAGAGTGGCAAACTCAGGATAGACGTCATTAATTACCAGCTGAATAAATCGGGGATACATGATAAACTTCCTTCCCAGATTAGCTGTGCCATTTTTCACCATCTCCTGGAAGATTACTCCAGAAATACTGAATGGAAGATCATCCACCTGAGAGACTAATAACGATCCAAAAACAGCATTCAGACTGTCCATCCCAGCCTTCAGATTGCTCAAACAGTGAATAACCACGTGGAATAGATACTTCCAATACGTGGCAACCACTTCTTCTCCAAACTAGGATATCTGTACTCGTATCCCATCCGAGTTAGACAGTCGATAACTACATCATCATCCAATCTGGCTGGAGCCCCTCTTGGTCATCAAATAGTAGTACTCTGTTCAGAATAGCTTGAGAAACAGTCACTCTCTTATCTTTGACAGTAGCAGTGATGATTTGATTTCCAACTTGGTCTTTTTCTAGAGTAGCAGTGCTCTAGAAAGAATCGATCAACTCAGAATATATGGCTGGGTCAGCAGATATGGCATAAACTATGCGAGAATTCTTCAGCCATTCTATCATAGATGTAAACAGTTCCTTTCCCTCAGGAACGTCATCTAAATAGGCTACACAGTTGTGATTTTTATTAAAAATCATCAATGCCATCTGCATTGTCACAAACAATCATGATTAGAACACTTTGAAATAACTTAGTTATGCATACGAAAAGTGTTAACACTTAGAAAAGTTTTATTATTTGAGTTTTACATTTAGAAAATAAAACAAATTCCTGTGAAAACTAATGTTCCACACTTAGAAATTTCAGCAACTAATATTGTATTGTGTGAAAACTAAGTGCATGCGATAAGTTCATTTGTGAGAAAATGAGCATCAACACTTAGAAAAATTTGCAAAAACTTTCTGTCACGCAAAACATACTTCGTGCGAAAATTCTATTAGTGCGAAAAGTATCTTTCGTGCGACAGTCTTATTTCGTGCGAAAATAAGTTTCATGCGAAAAATCATATTTCAAGCGAAACCAAGAATCACGCGAGAACAGTTTTCACGCAAAAATAGGTTTCATGCGAAAAACTCTCTCACGCGAAATCTCCTTTTCGCAACTGTTCAGTTTCCTTGTGCGATTCGTGCAACCCAAAATTCAAATTAACTGTCCAAAACATGATTTTAATCCATAAAATCATTCCCGCACTATCGCCTAGGTCCAATATGTCGATTTCAACTGTCAATTTCAACATTTAAGTTTATTTAGTTGATTTTATTTTAAAGTTGTTAAGTTTACTTAGCATTTCATCGCTATAGTAACCATAACAATCATATTATACCTTTAAATCACACTATGAATGTAATATGAACGAAATGAGAATCAGAACAACAAGCAAGAACGAAATGATCTCAGAATTTTGATTTTCAGAGGGGAAGCGAAAAGGGTTTTCGGATGAGAAGCGAAAGGATTTTTCGGAATGGGGTTTGAGCGAAAAGTGATTTCGTTTAAGTCACTGTGATATTTAAACCCCAGGCAAATCACGCGACAAGTCTTTTCGCGAGACATAGGTTTCGCGCGACAACACATATTCGCGCGAGATGAACTTTTTCAATTTTTAACTTTTAAAATTTTTCTTATTTTTTAAAACTGTCAAAACCATTTTATTCTCAATTATTTATGTTAACAGAATGTTTTATTTACCAAGTGACCAATTAATTTAATGAATATTTAATTTTCAAAAATTATCTGTTAATTATTAGTCTTAAAAAGTGAAACAACACAGAAGTACAATGAAAAACACTACACACAAAAATAACAAAATAACAAAATAATAAAAACAATTAAAGAATCAAGATCGGATTTGTTTATTAATCAATATTGTTTTTGTAAGAATTTTCATAATGAGATCATATAGTTCTTTGTCAAGTTAAGACTATGTCCGGCTTTATTTAAAATAACTGGTTAAGTTGATTGTCAATATCTTTTGTCCCTTTAAACTTATACTTCAGGTTTTACTCAAAAACATAAGGAGTGATATATATCATGTTTTATGTTGATTTAATATAAGTCAGTGGATCCCACAATCAGAACTTTTTGTAAAATAATTATTATCCTTCAAGACACTGTCGAGATTTCAAGTCACCCCAAATTGACTTAAACCATGTATTGTTGATCAGTGATACCATTTATTTATTCCCTTAACATAATATTAACTTAAGGATATTGAGGACACTAGGACTTAGCCATGACTTACATGCCTCATCTTTTGATTTTGCCTTCCATGATCAGAAAATATTCTCAAAATAGAAAATATTACCATATAGTATGTATGTCTTTAGACATATCTTTTGATTTGTTGTGCTTCTTGGCATCTTATATCCTATATGGCCTTTTGACATCTTTTTGCTCAAGTATTTGCTCAATTATTTTCCTTTTGTCTTTTTATTTCTTTTTGTCTTTTTGTATTTTCTTTATATATATATACATAGTTATATATGATAATCACTGAGTCAAACAAATACAGGCTTGAGTATGACAAGAGTATACTCTCAGTCTGTGTTAGAACATTTTTGACATTGTCACAGAATCCTGATATGTTCCCCACTAAATCATATCACTTTAATTTAAGTGTAATCACTCAATTATGATCTTTTTATTTCTGAAAACAAAGCCTATCGACACATCAATCATAATCCAAGTCTATTCGTATTTAAGCCTTTGAAAGTACTTAGACTCTTCTAGAACTTTGTAATATCATTTCTCATTTTAGTATGAAATTTTTTTTCTTTTCTTTTCTTTTTATTTTTCAATCCTTTGATCTTAACTCCCCCTAAAACCAAAAATATTTTTCACAGCGTGTTTTCTAATTTTCTCCCCCTGTGATTGTCTTTTTAAGGAAAAAGAAACAATTGCAATTTTATTTGTTATTAACAAAAGTGAAAAAATCTTTTTGTGAAGATGCATTAAACAAATCTATCCAAAATTAATCATTCCCAATGATTGCACAAGGAAATCAAATCGAGAATGATCAAATGCCTTGGTAAATAAGTCAGCAATGTTTTCGGTTGACGGCACTTGTTTTAAATGAATAAGTTTTCGATCAAAGATGTCACGGATAAAATGGATGTGGATGTCAATGTGTTTAGTTTTGGAATGTTGAATGAGATTTTAACGATGTTCAGAACTGTCGTGTTGTCACACCAAATGGGTGTGTCATAAATGTTTAGACCATAATCGAGAAGTTGTTGTTGAATCCAGACAAGCTGGGAACAACAACTCGATGCAGCCACATATTCAGCTTCGGCAGTGGATGTGGATACAGTGTTCTGCTTTTTACACTGCCAAGAATGAGTCGGTTGCCCAGGAATTGACATCCTCCTGTAGTCGATTTCCTGTCTAAATTACAACCACCACAATCACTGTCAGTATAAGCAAATAAATTGAAATCAGAATTTCGAGGATACCAAAGACCAAGTTTGGGTTGACCCTTGAGATACTTGAAAATCCGCTTGACAGCTTTCATGTGTGATTCCTTTGGATCACTCTGATAGCGGACACACTGACAAACAGGGAACATGATATCCGGCATGCCTGCAGTGAGATACATGAGGGAACCAATCATTGATCTTTACAGATGTTGATCAACGGATTCTCCTAATGGATCTGGAGTAAGAGTAGGACGAGAAGCCATGGGAGTTGGAGCTACTTTGGAATCTTGAAACTTGTATTTCTCAAGAATAGTCTGAACATACTTTTCTTGATGAATGAGAATACCAGTATCAGATTGAGTAACTTGAATACCCAAGAAAAATGAAATTTCTCCAAGAGAACTCATCTCAAATTTCTTCTTCATCATTTCTTCAAACTCCGTGCACATACTATCATTTGTAGATCCAAAAATGATATCATCGACATAGATTTGAACCAGAATAATGTCATCGCCTGATTTACGAATGAATAAGGTTTGATCAATTGTGCCTCGTAAATAACCATTTGCAAGCAAATGTTCAGTCAGAGTTGCATACCAAGCACGAGGTGCTTGATGTAGACCATATAATGCCTTATCCAACTTGTAAACATAATCAGGATGATCTGGGTCTTCAAATCCTGGAGGCTGACAAACATAGGTTTCTTCCTTCATTTCCCCGTATAAAAAGGCAGTTTTCACATCCATCTGATACACCTTGATATTCATGTATGAAGCAAAGGCTAAGAATATGCGTATTGCTTCAAGTCTTGCAACAGGAGCATACACTTCTTCATAATCCAATCCTTCAACTTGATAGAATCCCTGCACCACAAGACGTGCTTTGTTCCGAACTATAACACCTTTTTCATCCGTCTTGTTTCTGAATATCCACTTTGTACCAATCGGAAGCTTATCCTTTGGAAGTTTAACAAGATGCCAAACATTCGGCTTCTTAAATTGCATCAACTCATCTTGCATTGCTTCTATCAAGCTGTTTTCCTTGAGTGCCATTTCCACATTCTTGGGCACTATTTGCGATAGAAAGCAAGCATAAAGGCATGTGTTGATTGCTTATGATCTACTTCTGGTAATGACTCCTTCATGCAATGGACCAATGATTGCTTCTGTTGGATGAGTTTTATGTATTCTTAATTGAGGAATATCATCTGCAACCATCCCATCATCCAAATTAGTAATGTGTTCAACATTGTCAAGAAATTCTTCAGATTGTCTAGATTGATACACAATATTTTCTTCAAATGTGTCATCTGAAATAGGATTTTCAGAAGCAGTAGACACATTTGGAGATTCTTCAAAAGGAACTTGAATGACTTCTATTGGTGTATCCATAGTTTCTGAAGAAGATGAAGATAATGGTGAACTCAATGATTCTTCCAGCTCCTGATTGGGAATTTGTTCTGAAGGAATATCTGATAACTCAGAACTTTCAGATACTTGCACAGAATCTGTAGGTATAGCCTTGGATGATGAAGAACTTGCAGAATCATCAGATATAATGGATGGAAGTTCCTCAATGATTTTGTTCTCCAAAGATATTGCTTGAGAATTAGAATCTGCAGACGAAGGTTTAGAAATTTTAAAATTTATGAACAAAGATTCATAATCATAAACCCATGAAGGAGCTGAACCTGCATCAGTTATGTTAAGCTCATGCCAATCAATGTTAAATGACTCAATTATTTGTCTAGTTCTTTTATTATAAACTCAATATGCAATCTTATTAGCAGCATATCCCACAAAGTAACATTCGTCAGCCTTTTCAGAAAATTTTGAAGTTGATTCAGTTGTATGCAACAAAGTGCAACAACAACCAAAGGATTTAAAATATTTAACTTTGGGTTTGTGTTTATAAAATATTTCATAAGGAGTCATATTTAATCTTTTATTGATTAAAACACGATTCTGAACATAACATGCAGTATTTACTGCTTCAGCCCAAAAGAACAAAGGTAATTTGGCAGCAGATATCATTGTTCTAGCAGCTTCAATCAATGTTCTATTCCTTCTTTCTGCAACCCCATTCTGTTATGGAGTGCCTGCAGCACTGAATTGTCTAGCAATTCCCTTGTATTCACAGAACTCATTCAACATTTGATTGCAAAACTCTGTTCCATTGTCACTTCGGATGCATTTTACCTTTTTCTCAGTCTGATTCTCCACCAAATTAATTAATTTGATCAAAAGGTGTGGAGTCTCATCCTTAGATGCTAAGAAAAACACCCAAGTAAATCTAGAAAAGTCATCAGTAACAACCAAACAGTATGATCTTCGACCCAAACTTAAAACACTCACTGGACCGAAAAGATCCATGTGTAAGAGTTGTAAGATTGATTCGATTGAGTTATGTGCAATTGGTTTATGAGGAAGTTTATGTTATTTACCCTTTGAACATGAAAAACAATGTTCATTTAATTGAAATTCTTTTTCGGGTAAACCAATGACATGATTACCACGTACCAGTTTGTTCATATTTTTAAGATTGACATGTCCTAACCGACGATGCCATAACATGGAATCATTCTCCGAGGCTTTGGATAATAAGCAAGAAGCAGTTACCAAAGAATTTGAACAATGCATATCAAGAAGATATGTGTCATTGTCTCTCGGAGTCCTCATCAAAACCCATTCATTAGGAATAACAAAACCCGGTTTAATGATTAAGCATTCTTTGTTAGTGAAGTGTGTAGAATATTATTTGTCACAAATTTGAGACACACTTAATAGGTTATGTTTTAATTCCTCAACAAAGTTCACATTTTCAAAGCTAAGGACACCATTAGTAACTGTACCACGCTTAGTTATACGTCCTCCTTTGTCTCCTGCGAAAATCACTCTTCCACCATTATAAGAATGAACATCTTGTAGTAAAGATAAATTTCCAGTCATGTGTCTTGAACAACCGCTGTCTACATGCCATAGGCTTTCAATAGTCTTTTGCGGTTGTCCCTGCATAAGTAACAAACTTACTTAGCTTTTGGTATCCAAGTCAAACATGACTTGAGCACACTATGTGTTGCATTAAGACAGAAAGATTTTAGATTGTTATATTTATTTATCACATCAGTCTTTTCATTAACATTTTTCACCTTGATGTTTTCTTTTAAATCATTTTTCAAACTCTTATGTTTTTCGACATTATAAGCATTATAACTTTTGATTTCATTTGTTTTGCAAATTTTTCACGAGTGAAAAATATTTTTCTATTATGAGCAATAGAATTATGAAATCGTTGTTTGCTTAATGATTTTTGTCGAAAAGGACAATTATTTGCTAAATGATTTATGTTTTCACACTGATAACATTTTCTTTGTTGTGTGTGGAAAACAAACTGTGGATGACAATTATGAAAATTGTCATAAAAACCAAAGTCAGATTGACTTTTTGGTTTAACATTCTGCACAGTCTCTCGAATCTTTGCTTCATTTGATAATTGCGTGTTCATCTTTTGTAAATTCGAGGAAATTGTTGAATTATGACCACTTTTGATATGAGATTTAGAAGCTGTGACTTTTGGAATTGATGATGCTGGAATAGGACCAGTCTTAGAATTTGTTGGAGAAGGACTAGGGTTTGATATACAAATTGATGCTGGAGAAGGACCAGCCTTTGATATACGAATGGATGCTGGAGAAGGACCAGGCTTTTGAATTTTCAGATTGGATGAAGAAAGAGCATTCACTTGCAAATCTGGGCTACAAATATCTTGGTTCACAAGGTTAGCATTATGATGAAGTTTATTTTTAAAGAATCGAAAATTCGTTTGTTTAAAAATATAATCTTCATTTTCAATTAAACCTTTAGAAACAAATCTATTTTTAAAGTCCTTTTCAAGTTTTTCTTTTGATTTGCCCTCTGATTTGCATTCAAATTACATGTATTATTTGATTTAATCTCATTCAAATCAACAATCTTTTCATTTCTTGACAAAGTTTGATTACAACCAGATCTTAAAGCATTTACATTCTTATTTTTCAAACTTTCACTTTCATTATCACTCTCACTGTCACTCTCCCACTCTTTAACCAAACCATCCACCTTCATATGATCTGCACAAAAATTTTCAGTTGATTGTTTAGGTTTAGTTATTATGATAGGATCAACAGAAAGATTTACTTTAACTGAGGGTTTTAAGTCTAAGGATGGAGAGAAACCTATTCCATAGCTCATATCAGAATCAGAAATGACATCAGATGAAGGTAAACATGAATAATCATGATTAATTGGAGGAGCAATGTTTGAAAATCCAACACCGCATTTTCCTCCTTTTATCTTCTGTGTCATTTGTGACTTGATAATCCCTTCAACCATAGTTGATGAAAGTTCAAATTTTTCAACAGTCAATTTAGCCGAGGCTAGTTCACTGTTGAGTCTATTAATTTCTAAGGCGAGTTCATTGTTTCTATTTGTCAAATCATGATTTGTACATTCTTTATCATGAAGATTTAATTGTAAATTATATACTGTATTATTTAAACCTTCAAGTTTTTCTTTGAAAATCTTTTCATTTGATTTGTGTTTTCGAGCTTGATATTGAAGTTTTTCAACTTCCATTATCAAGTTCTCATTATGAACTCTATACCTTTGAACTTTCTCAACACAAGAATTTGTGCATAAACCATCATATACCTTTTGTTCAGAACTTTCTCCTTCAGTCTCTTCAACCTTTTTAACCATGAAAGCTTTCATAACAACAGCTTGTTCTTCCACTGGAGCAACTTCAACAGTCTTTAGATCTTCACATTGGCATTTGACTAGAGGCTCAACAGTGTACTCTTCAACCGCTATCCTTTTCTCAGCAATTTTCTCATCCTGTTCTTTCTTCTCAGCTTTCTCTTCACAGTTACCGTCTTCTTTCTCTTCTTCAACTTCCTCCTTCTTTTCTTCAACTTCCTCCTTCTCTTCTTCAACTTCCTCCTTCTTTTCTTCTTTCTCAGCAAACAAACCTTCCATCAGATCATCAGAAACAAACTCAGCAAACAGATTCTCCTCTTCTTCTGGTTTAGTAACAATCTTGGCAATAAAAGCAGTAGACAATGTCAGATCAAGAGCTTTCATTTGGTCAGACCAATCATATTCAGCATTAGTTTGTGAAACCAATGCTTTACTGCTTCCAGAAGTACTTGCTTTGTCTTTCTTTGTTTCAATCTCCACATTGACCATTCTTTTTGGAGCTTCAGCTTGACCAGACTTGGGTTCAGTACATTCTCTAGCAAAATGACCTGGTTTGTCACAATTGTAACACCTCAGGTTAGACTTGTCAAAGCCAATTTTACTAGAGTTGTTTACACCAAACATCTTTCTCCCAGTACGTCTCGCAAAGTTCTTCGCCCTGTATACCACCATAGCCATTTGGTACTTGATGTCATTTTCCTCAACATCATCAGGATTGACTTGTTAAAGATCATCAATCAAGACATTAGGAGCAGTGAGTCTACCAGCCATAAATGTTTCATAGCTTGACATGAATGTAGTGAATAGGGCAAGATGTTCCTCAGCAATCTGGACTGTCTGCTTTGAAGGATTAGTGGTAGCAACATAAGCATGTTGACCACTTTGAGGAGCTTGAGTTTGAGGGATTTGTTGATGGATGATGGGTAGTGTTGAGCAGCTGGAATTTGAATTTGAGGGTTCATAACTGGTTGTATATTAGAAGATGCTGAACTTCCAGTTTGTTGTTGCTGACACATCTGGGTATAACTGACATAGTAATTAGGATTACTAGCCATCTTAGCATAAAGAGCAGTTGCTTCAGCATCCAAAGAACTTAGATGATTTGCAGCTCTCTGCTTATCATCCATTTCATATGACTTGATAGTTGAAATGAGATCGGTCAAAGGAAGAATATACAAGTCTTTGGTTCTCTTGATCAGTGTACAGTTGTGATTCCAACTGTATGGAAGTGAATTCAGCAGCTTCTTGTTTACCATAATTGGTTCCAGATTAATCCCAGCACTCTTCATTTTAGTTACCAGTTTAACAAACCTGGCAATCTGAACCTCCAACGCTTCACCCACAATATGATTAAGCATGTTGAATTCTTGATTCAACATATCCTTTTTACTTTCCCTCATATCTTTATTGCTAATGATCTGAGTTTCAAGTGCATCCCATAACACCTTTGCACCTCTGAACTCTTTAAACTTATGAGAAATTTCAGTAGTCAAGGCCATAGTAATGGCAACATAAGCTTTGTCATCAAGCTCTAACCTCTTCATGTCGTCTTTGTCCCATAAGTGTTCTAGTTTCTTGACCATCTCCCCTTTATCATTCTTGTACATGGGAATATACGGACCATACTGGATCGACCTCCACATCTTAGGTTCCGTGTAAATAACATGATTTTCAAACCGGTAAGCCCAATCTGCATAATCGTCTTCGCTGAGAAGTCTAGGTGGCTTGTTCCCAGTACCAAATTTCAGTATCAAGATGAAGAGAAGCAGTAAGATGCTTTAGATTAGGTGTTGTTGAAGACATGTTGATCAGGAATTCAGAAATCAGACTCTTCGCGAGAGAAGCTTTCGTGCGAAAACCGTTTTCGTGCGAGATCTTCTATCACGCGAGAACTGTAATCGTGCGAGATTCCCACTTGTCAATCAAGCGAAATCACGTGAAAAGCAATTTAACTGCCTGTGCGAAAACAGTTAATTTCGCACGCGAAAATTTCAATTTTCGTGCACCATCGATTCTCCAAGTTTGTTCAAGCGAAAATCACCTCCAATTCACTGAATAGGTCCCGATTATACTCATTTTAGTCCAATTTTAATGAATTTAGTTCACTTTTAACCTTAATTATGATTAAAGTTCAACTAAAGTCCACTAAATCAGTCCAATTCAATCCAAATTCTCAAAATTTTGGGAGCATAACATCACCATGGCTTAATCTCATGTAATCAATGATGAATCCACCAGAAATGAGTAGAAATCAATCCAAAACTTCTTAAAATCGTGGTTCTAGAGCCTAAAGCTCTGATACCAATTGTAAAACCGTGGATATCTCCCAAAACAATCAAATCACGATCTCAATCATGTAAATGCGGAATGTAGACATGATTGGAATGAAAGAAGAATCGAATTGATCAAAAATGCTTTTTGTATTGAACAAAATAACCTATTACAGGTCTTGTGTGAAAAACACACAGTACTGGAGTGAAATATGATCAAAAGCTTAATTATAAAACGAAAACTAAACTATTTATACCAAACAAACAGTTCTCGCGCGACAGACTTGTCGCGCGGCTCATCCTTTCGCGTGGATGTCCTTTTCGCGTGAGTACTTCATCTAGCGTGAATCTGTCTTTCGCTTGTCATCTTTAGTTTTCGAGTTTGTTGTTTTGCCGAGCCTTATGTATTCTTCTACAAACTTAACCCTCCGTCCATTATATTACTTTTCCATTATCCAATTTGTTTCTCACCGTGAGTATTGATCAACTGTAAAACACATATATATATTGATAATGAAAATTTTTATTATTATAAAAGATAACTACATAATCTAATCATAATTGTAAAATATATATTATTATAAAGGATAACTACATAATCTAATTATATAATCAAACTATTTAAAAAAACCCAACCCTAACCGCCCCACCTCACCCTCCTCACCCTCTTCGTTCTTTAAACCCCACCCCCACCATCACATGCAAACCCTAATGCAAAATAACCACCGTTCACCTCTTGAAATCTCTCCGTAGAAGTTGCAACAGCCTGGAATAGTGATCCTCTGTCCCCGATCGAGATCCCCTCTAGCAACAACCACACCCTTCGAAACCTTAGCACCACCGGCGACAACCCCAGGCGACCCTCCCTTGCGACGGAAGTCCTTCCATCACCCTCCGGCGACACCACTTCTTGTGAACAGGTGACTTTCAGTGGTCCGATAAACCCCTCGCGCTCAAGTTCCCTCGTTCCCCATAACCATCATGGTATGTTACGTTTCTGCCTGTCGTTTTTCGTTGCGGTATGATATGGTTCTCTCTCGGTTACGTTTATTAACAATGAGTCTTGATCGGGTCTTGGGTAGTTGTTGGCCGAGGGGTAGAGGGAGACTCGGTCAAGGGTTCGGTATGGAATACGTGCTTGGTATGGCTGCGATGCGTATTAATGTTGGTGTACGTGTTCTTGTACGTGATCACATATGTATGTAACCTTGGTGTTATGGTGTGTGTTGTGTGCGAACCGTGGTGGTGTTGTGCATGTGTGCGTGATGTGTGGTGTGTTTGTGTGTGATGGCAGTGCGTGTGTGGGTGTGTGTGTTCTTTTGCGTGTGTGTGTATAGCATGTGAAGTTGTTGGTGTGCATGTGTATGTGCACCGTGAGTTGTGTGCGGCTATGTTCTTCCTAGTGTGTATCCTTTATGCATGTATGTATGTGAGGGGTGCATGGGTGGGTGTATTGGCTTTCGGGGAGGGGGTCTAAAGGTGGGTGCGTAGGTTGAAGTATATTGGGAGGGGCATATGAGGATTGAAGGTATGTACCAAGTTGAATTGAGTTCATAGGGCTTGAATGTGGACAGTGGGGTTGGTATGCATATGTATGGGGTATGTAAATGATATGTTGTGAATATGGTTGCATTTGGATGTATAAATCTTTACATGTACCTGTAACCCTAATGGAGTTACACATGGACCGTTATGCTTTTAAATTGTGTAAATCATGTATTGTCAAACGTATGAGTTTTGTCACAAAAAGTTTATAATTGAAAATGCATAAAAAGAGTGCATTCATGTATGGTCTGGACTAGGTGTGAATATTTAGGTTTTATGCTTGTGTTTGTTTAGAATGGGGGAATGCCGATGACCCATACCGTAACCGAACCGAGAACGCGAAACCGTACGATTCATTGTAAATAATTAATATTTAATATTATTTATATATACATATATTGAATGATGTTCAGGTTAACCGGAAACTCTAATCTGTGTGCTTTCGTTTACTGTTGCTGTGCATTAAGGTGAATTTACAGCCCCACTTTTATATTTTCACTCTTTTTGGGGGAGAGAAACATGCTGCTTTTCACAACGATACAATGCCTTAGATTTCGTAATACTGCATATACCTGATACTATGGTGTTATACTACACCTCTTCGGACCGTTAATATGTTACTAGCGAGGTGATTGTTAGTAGATCTACTGGGTTTGACAAACCCCACCCGGGCTAGTCGTGCTAGCTTGACTGGAGGTCAAACGGGTGAATGGTCAGCCTGTTTTACAGTGTTGTGGTAGGGATTCCACAACCGGGGCATACATTATTATTATTATTGCTGTCAGCTCGGTCGCGACTTCATACACATAGTGACTTACTATAGGCTAGCGACCTACTTATATGCTTTGATTACAAAATCTGGAATTTTATAACTATTGATTTCTGTTTTCTGATAAACCTGTGAACTCACCAGTCTTTGTACTGACTTTAGCATGTTTTCTCTCAGGTCGTTGATGTGGCACGTTTAGGAGCACAGCATCCACTGCATATCATGTGGCATTCATTTTTAAACTGATTTCATGGTTTAATTACATTTACATTATTTAAATTGGTTTGGGCGCGTGTTTGCGCATTTTAAACAATTGTTAAATGTTTTCTGATTTCGCTTCCGCAATGCTTAAATACAAATTGGTTTATTTCGTTTTATTAAGCAACTTATATGTTTTGTAACTATCGAGTCGTTTGATGTAACTGATGCTTATCTGAGATCCTGGTTATGTCACACGCCTAACGGTAAAACCCCGTTCGTGAAAATTGGGGGTGTGATAGATTGGTATCAGAGCATTAGTTATAGCGAACTAAAATCAACTTTTGCATCTCATTTGCATTGCATTTTAGACCATAGCTGGATTTGCATTAGTTACACACACGTAGACTGTTATGTTATGCTTACTTGCTATTTACTGGCTTGGCTTATTTCTATAAGGGTTTACTACCGGAATGGCGTCTTCATCATCTGCTCCTTCATCTTCTTCTCGAGGCAAAAGGCCTATCTACTATGATCATGTTCCTTCATCTGAGAACGCATGCGTTTGGCCATTACGTTATAATAATAATGAGAGACTTGATTACGATCAGCCTTTTTCTTTACCTGAGTATCCACCGGTTCATAGGTGGGAGTGTTACCCTCAGTACATAACCGATCTCATCTTAGAGAATAATGTACCCCCACCTCCCGAGAACCGACCTCGTACTAGATCTATTTCTGGTAGGGACCCTAATGCCCCTACGTTACCATCACTTCCTTGCCCTCCATAGCAAGCCATAGCTGCTTTGGCAGCCACAACACATTTGGAACGTAAGCGCGTAGCCGAACTTGAGAAGGAAAACAAAGAAGTGAAGAAGACATCGAGTGAGACTACGAAGGAACTCGAACGACTCAGGACTCGATTTGATAACTTCGTGACTTACTACAATGGCTTGGTGGATCGTTTTAATGGATTGGTCGGGAGGGCTGATAGCAGCGACCAATGACTTAAAAATCTGGAGTCCCACGTCTTCGCTCAGAACGTAGTACCCGAACCAGAAGTGGCACACGAAGAGGAAGAAGACCCCGAGGAAGAACTAGAGGAGGCACCCGAAGAAGAAGAAGACCCCGAGGAAGTACCAGAGGAGGCACCTGAAGAAAAAGAAGACCCCGAGGAAGAACCAGAAGAGGCACCCGAAGAGGAGGAAGAACCTGAAGAGGAACCGGAAGAAGCACCTGAGGAGGAAGAACCAGAAGAAGAACCTGAGGAACAACCTGATGACGAAGCGGAAAACAGCGACGGATCTGTCGATTCTCACTGATTCCCTTGCTTGTTCCTTTCCTTTCATTATTTCTCTTATACATTGGACTTTATTCTTTTCACACCTAGATGGGAAGGGTTGTTTCCATCCGACTTATGTTTTTGAATTTTGATATTTGGTTTGATTAATTGTAGACGTATTTACAATTTATTTTGCCAGAAATTATTATTTGAACATTTAGTTGTGTCTGCTAAATTCTTTAATTTCTTATACTGGAATAAAGTTAAATATGTTGAAATATTTACTTATTTATGTATGTTGTGATTTCTAAAGAATGTCTGGAAAGAGGTCGTGGACGTGGCGGAGGTAACATCACCATAACGCCTGCGGAATTGGCGGCGCTAATAAATCAAAATGTCACCGCGGCGTTGGCAAGCCAACACCCCCCACAGCAGAACCCTATTGGTAAGTAAAGGTTTCTTACCCCTCATCCCGATCCACGTAATAGCTTTCCATGACCTAATCTCAATTCAAATATCTAATCATTATACTCGATCCAATTTCTGGACAACCAGCTTGCACCTACAAGTCCTTTATGGACTGCAAGCCTAGCCCCTTAAAGGAAACTGAGGGAGCAGTGGGACTGCTCCGTTGGTTTGAAAAGCTAGAGTCGGTGTTTGAGATCTGTAACTGCCCTGCTGAGAGTAGGGTGAAATATACTGCTGGCACAATGGATGGTGCTGCTCTGAGCTGGTGGAACACACAAGTTCAGATGTTGGGTGTTGAAGCTACAAATGCCACGACATGGGAAGAATTCAAGAACTTGCTGAAAGAGGAGTACTGTTCCAGAGATGAAGTACAAAAACTGGAAACCTAATTTTGGAACCTGAAGATGGTAGGTTCTGAAATTGAAGCCTACACAACTCGTTCTCACGAGTTGGCTACTCTGTGCCCTACTATGATTAACCCGACCTATAAACGGGTTGAGAGGTACATCGATGGGCTAGTTCCGGAAATACAGAGTATGGTTACCACTGCTAGACCAGCTACCATACAGGAGGCTATCCGACTGGCGTACAAGCTGACGGATCAGGCCGTCGTGCAGGGCAAGCTGCCCCCGCGAGGTGCTGCATCGGGTTCCAATGATAACAAGAGGAAATGGGAACCTTCTGCCAGTGGAAAGCAATCTTCATCCTCCACTCATCAACAACAACAATACAAGAAGTTCAACCAGTCATAACAATCTCAAGACATGGGTAATTCGGGCGGCTATCATGGAAATCTCCCGAAGTGCAACAAATGTAAGTTCCATCATACTGGGCAGTGCACAAGGAACACTTGTGAGAGGTGCGGAAAGTTTGGGCATGTTGCCAAGAATTGCAGGGTAAACCACTCAGGAAAGGCACCTCAACAGCAGCAGAACTACAATCAGACTGGGTGTTATGAATGTGGACAACCCGGTCACTTTAAAAGGGAATATCTGAAACTAAAAAAAATGTTAACAATGGTGCTGCTGATAAGCCTAAAGACAACAACAATGGTGGTGGCGGTGGTAGAGGCAGAGCTTTCATCATGGGTTCAGGTGAGGCTCAAAATGACCCTACTGTAGTGTCTGGTAGATTCACTATTAATGGATGTTATGCCTCTATTCTATTTGACTCTGATGCTGATAAGAGTTATGTGTCCATTAAGTTTAGTAAAGTACTAGGAATGGTACCTACTGACTTGAGTTCTGAGTATGCCATAGAAATAGCTGATGGTAGGACAATAACGGCAACCCAAGTATTTAGAAATTGTAAACTAGGTTTGCCTGGTTACACCTTCCACGTAGACCTTGTTCCGGTCATACTCGGTAGCTTCGATGTAGTAGTCGGAATGGACTGGTTATCCAAGAACAGAGCTGAGATCATTTGCAAGGAGAAGTTGATCAAGTTACCCATTTCGGATGATGAGATTCTTACAGTTGAAGGTGATAAGGTTGGTGCTGTGGTAGGAATCATTTCATATCTAAAGGCGCAGAAATGTCTCAGGAAAGGGAACTTTGCCTTATTGACACTTGTTACTGAAACGAAGATGGATGAAAAGCGTATCGAAGATATTCCAGTCATTAGAGACTTTCCGGAGGTATTTCCTGAAGACCTACCTGGCCTTCCTCCACATGGACAGGTAGAATTTCAGATTGAGTTAGCACCTGGAGCAGCTCCGATCGCTCGGGCGTCGTACCGTCTGGCACCGAACGAACTACAAGAGTTGTCTATGCAATTGCAGGAATTGTTAGATAAGGGATTCATACGTCCCAGCTCTTCACCCTGGGGAGCTCCAGTGCTTTTCGTTAAAAAGAAAGATGGAACCTTCAGGATGTGTATTGACTACCGCGAACTGAACAAGGTGACGATCAAGAACAGGTATCCACTTCCACACATTGATGACTTGTTTGACCAGTTACAAGGATCAAGCTACTATTCCAAAATTGATTTGAGATCGGGTTATCATCAGTTGAGGGTTCGAGAGGAAGACATCTCCAAGACGGCGTTCCGGACTCGCTATGGGCACTACGAGTTCGCTGTAATGTCTTCTGGGCTGACCAATGCCCCAGCAGTTTTCATGGACCTCATGAACCATGTCTGTAAGCCTTATTTGGATAAGTTTGTCATTGTCTTCATTGATGACATACTGATCTACTCTCAGAATAAGGGAGATCATGAGGAGCACTTGAGAACCATTCTGGATTTGCTGAGGAATGAACAACTTTACGTGAAGTTCTCAAAATGTGACTTTTGGATGCGTGAAGTGCAATTCCTTGGGCATGTGGTGAATGAAAAGGGTATACATGTAGATCCTTCAAAGATTGAAGCAATCAAGGATTGGCCGGCACCAAAGACGCCTACTAAGGTGCGATAATTCCTTGGTTTGGCAGGCTATTACAGGAGGTTTATCGAAGGATTCTCAAAATTGGCGCAACCTCTGACTGCCCTAACTCATGATGGAACCGTTTACAAGTGGGGTAGCAAAGAGGAAACAGCGTTTCAGGCGCTTAAAGACAAACTCTGCAGCGCACCAATCCTAGCCTTACCAGAAGGAACTGATGACTTTGTTATTTACTGTGATGCATCCATCCAGGGTTTGGGATGTGTACTGATGCAACGTGACAAAGTCATAGCTTATGCATCTAGACAGCTCAAGGTGCATGAGAAGAACTACACAACGTATGATCTGGAACTGGGAGCTGTAGTATTTGCCTTGAAGATCTGGAGGCACTACTTATATGGAACCAAGTGCACGATCTATACAGATCATAAGAGCCTCCAGCACATATATGACCAGAAGGAACTGAATATACGGCAACGACGGTGGTTAGAATTACTCAATGATTATGATTGTGCGATTAAGTATCATCCGGGTAAGGCTAATGTGGTAGCCGATGCCCTTAGTCGTAAGGAAACCCTAAAGCCTCGTCGGGTGCGCGCATTGCAAATGACTATCCACTCTGACCTACCAGCGCAAATCAAGGCTGCTGAATCTAAGGCCTTGAAGACTAAGAATCTGAAAGCAGAGTCCATGCGAGGCATGGAAAAACAACTAGAGATTAAAGCTGATGGAACCGTTATTTTATGGATCGGATCTGGGTACCATAGTACGGGAATTTGCGAGAGCTGGTAATGGATGAAGCTCATAAGTCACGTTATTCAATTCATCCAGGTTCAGACAAGATGTATCAGGATCTGAAGGAATTTTACTGGTGGCCGAACATGAAAGCGGAGATAGCCACATACGTAAGCAGATGCCTAACTTGTTCCAAGGTTAAGGTAGAATACAAGAGACCATCCGGTTTACTCCAACAACCAGAAATTCCAGTGTGGAAATGGGAGCAGATCTCAATGGACTTCATCACGAAGTTACCTAGGACTCCGAGCGGATGCGATACCATTTGGGTTATAGTAGATCGCTTAACGAAATCCGCACACTTTTCGGCAATCCAAGAGACTGATCGAATGGAGAAGCTGACACGTATCTATTTAAGGGAAATAGTCTCTCGGCATGGCGTGCCGATATCTATCATTTCTGATCGTGACGTTCGGTTCACTTCTCACTTCTGGCAATCATTACAACGATCATTGGGAACGCGGCTGGATATGAGTAATGCGTATCACCTGCAGACCGATGGTCAAAGTGAGCGTACAATCCAGACACTGGAAGACATGTTGTGTGCCTGTGTGATCGATTTTGGTAGCAGCTAGGAAACTCATTTACCATTGGTTGAGTTCTCCTATAATAACAGTTATCACACCTCGATCAAGGCAGCTCCATTTAAGGCACTGTATGGACGTAAGTGCCGATAACCTATCTGTTGGGCAGAAGTAGGAGAAAGCCAAATTATAGTACCCGAACTTGTGCACGAAACGACTGAGAAGATCGTGCATATTCGTAACCGTATGGCAGCAGCACGTGATCGACAAAAGAGTTACGCCGACAAGCGTCGTAAGCCATTGGAGTTTCAGATTGGTGACCAAGTACTGTTGAAAGTCTCACCCTGGAAGGGTGTAATACGCTTTGGAAAGCGGGGAAAACTAAACCCTAGATACATGGGACCGTTTGAGATTGTCAAACGGGTTGGCCGGTGGCTTATCAACTGAACTTACCTGACGAACTCAGTGGAATACACAATGTGTTTCACGTGTCAAAGCTAAGGAAGTGTCTTGCTGATGAATCACTTGTTGTTCCATTAGAAGAATTGGAAGTCGATGAACAACTTCGTTTCGTTGAAGAACAAGTGGAGATCATGGATCGGGAAGTCAAAACCCTAAAGCGCAACAAGATTCCCATTGTGCGCGTTAGATGGAACTCTAAGCGTGGACCAGAATTTACCTGGGAACGCGAGGACCAAATAAAGAAGAAATACCCACAAATGTTCAAGGATTAAGCTTCCACATCTTAAGGTATCATTTCTAAGATATCTTTTCTTTCAATTTCGAGACGAAATTCCCTTCAACGAGGGGATGATGTCATGGCTCTCACGAAACCTACTCTCATCTGAACTGGTTTCAGGGTTTCTTGGAAATTGTATTGGATACACCACTGGTTATTGCATCTGTCATTCTTCACTAAACAATTATTCGCTATACCAGATATCTAAATTTTCGGGACGAAAATTCCTTTAACAAGGGGATGATGTGACACCTCGTATTTATCGGGTTAGTATTCCTAACTTAACCCTCCGTCCATTATATTACTTTTCCATTATCCAATTTGTTTCTCACCGTGAGTATTGATCAACTGTAAAACATATATATATATATATATATATATATATATTGATAATGAAAATTTTTATTATTATAAAAGATAACTACATAATCTAATTATAATTGCAAAATATATATATAATTATAAAGGATAACTACATAATCTAATTATATAATCAAACTATTTAAAAAAAACCCAACCCTAACCGCCCCACCTCTCCCTCCTCACCCTCTTCGTTCTTTAAACCCCCACCCCCACCATCACATGGTTTCTCACCGTGAGTATTGATCAACTGTAAAACACATATATATATTGATAATGAAAATTTTTATTATTATAAAAGATAACTACATAATCTAATTATAATTGTAAAATATATATCATTATAAAGGATAACTACATAATCTAATTATATAATCAAACTATTTAAAAAAAACCCAACCCTAACCGCCCCACCTCACCCTCCTCACCCTCTTCGTTCTTTAAACCCCCACCCCCACCATCACATGCTAACCCTAATGCAAAATAACCACCATTCACCTCTTGAAATCTCTCCATAGAAGTTGCAACAGCCTGGAATAGTGATCCTCTGTCCCCGATCGAGATCCCCTCTAGCAACAACCACACCCTTCGAAACCTTAGCACCACCGGCGACAACCCTAGGCGACCGTCCCTTGCGACGGCAGTCCTTCCATCACCCTCCGGTGTCACACCCCAACCTTGACGGCGGAAACGTCGAGGTGTGAGGGTTAAGATTGTTCACAGCCACATAACGCTATGTTAAAGTATAAAATGCCATTAATCAATTGTTTTCAATCACCACATACATCAAAGTCTCAAAATAAATCAAACAAAAACAAGAATTCAATCGTCTTTATTAAGCCTAGGTCCATGATCTAGGTTTATGCATTCCTTCAATCATCGCTAAGCCTGCACATTACCTGAAACATGTTGAAAATAAAGTCAACTAACTAGTTGGTGAATTCTCATGGTTTTAAATACAATAAGTATACAAAATGTGGCAATTCTAGTCAATGGTCACAAGATAGCAAGTATATAGAACATGCATAGTTACAATCAAGCCTCGACTGAATAATATGAATAAGCATGATTAGCTAAGTGTATTTGGTTCCCTAGTGCACAAGCATACGGCTCCTAGGAGTCGGCAATACATCGACTTTAGCACCAAATAGGCTTGTCAGGCCCAAAGATCTAAGACTTCGCTAGGCTAGCAATAGTTAATGATTGCACACGTATGTCACATCTCATATAATACTAAACATATCCAAACAACCACGACTATGTAAGAATTGCACGTGTGTAATAAGTATCAAAACGTGTATGTGTAAGTTTGTATAAGCAACATGTTTCACCCCGAAAGATGTGAAATAATCGTAAAGCGGGGCATAAGAACTCACGTGTTTAATAAAGGAGACTTGTAGATGTAATAAGAATAACCACAAATAAGATTTCCAACACAAACGTCACAACGCACCTAAACGAAATAAAGTAGCGCGTTATAATTTGTTTGATGATTAATTGTTGGTCTAATAATTATCCGTATTTATTACATGTTAATAACGTGATCGGTTAAATGGAACGAATGGATTATACTTGGTATAATCAATTGTTAGCGCGTAAGAGAAATAATAAATAAAACTTGATTAAATTGTACGTTGAACCGATTTTTAAGGATTGTATATAATAATTATAATAAGTGATTTAGCTATTATAAGGGACTATATACAAATATATATATATTTATAGGTATAAGTAATCAAACAATTTAATTGTTTGAATATACGTATAAATACATATACTAAACAATTATAATATTGTGTATAATAATCAATATAAATGATTTAGCTATTAAAAGAACTATGTATAAATATATATATATATATATATAAGTAACTAAACAATTAAATTGTTTGAATATATATGTATAAATATATATACTAAACAATTATAACATTGTATAATCATAATAAGTGATTTAATTACTAAAAGTTCAATATATAAATATATATATATATATAGGTATAAATAACTAAACCATTTAATTATTTAAAAATATATATATACATATACAAGTATTATGTTTACTCATTTCTTTTGTATTTTTAAAACTAAAATAATGTATTTATAAATACAAAAGTATTTTATAAAAATTATTTTAGTCCCAAATTAATTAAACAAGAGAAAGAAAATAATCTACATTTTATAAATTTAATTTTAGAAATTTTTAGAATTTAAAAAGGTTGAATAAAGAAAAAGAAATGAAGAAAAGAAAAAAATCAGAAAAAGAAAAGGAAAAAGGGGGGTTGCCCGGGGTCGAACCCGGGACCTCCCCGAATGTATGGGGCGCAGAGACCAGTGAACCAGGGCCAAGGCCTTGGTTCATTTTGGTTTGTATTAATTTTAAACCCTGCTTCTCTGGTTTCCCCAAATCGTATGAACCCTAGGTTCAACAGGGTCAAGATTGACCTCCGATTCGTTGTTAAACACCCGAATCATCATGGGGCTTTTGATCCCTGGACCAAATCGAGTAGAAAACAGGTTTCAATTACCTGTTTTGATGGGGTTTCGAGTGATGTCGAGTTCGATATTTGATTCGGGTGTTCTTGGGTTGGGGTTTTATGATTGAGAGGTTTTCTTGTGCAATTGAGGGTTCCGAGAGTTTAGGAACTTCAAAATGAATCCGAACCCCTCAATTTGTAGCTTCGATTACACGGTTTCGGCCTAACCCGTTTGATTTTGAAACCGCGTCCGAATTTACCAAAATTGTGCGATTCGAGCTGTTATTTTGCGATGTTGATTGATTTATTAATTGATTAGGCCGCGTACTATGATTAAGGGTGATTAATTTGATTGAAATGCAGATTTAGGCAAGGTTTGATTGTGGTGTTTGACTCGGTTGGTTCGAGGTTCGATTTGGAAAGGTTAGCGAGCGGGATTTTCAAATTGGGTTGAGTATTGAGTTCGAAACATGGGGTCGAGCGGTTTGGGGGTTTAATTTGGGTCAAGTTGGTTCGAAATGGTGGCTTTTGAGCCTCGTCGGAGCTCGGCGGAGCTCGCCGGAGCTCCTCGCCGGGAAAACGGGGTAACAGGGGGTGGGTTTGGGAAATTACACAATTGGCCCCTCTCCTTTCGATAGTTTATATTTCATGTTTTAAACTTTTATTCAAAGTTTTCAAAATGGCAAAACAACCCCCTGTACTTTAATTCTAAGTTATTATTATTATTATTATTATTTATATTATATTATTATTATTATTATTATTATTATTATTATTATTATTATTATTATTATTATTATTATTATTATTATTATTATTATTATCATTATTACTACTATTATTATTATTATTATTATTATTTTATTATTATTATTATTATCTATTATTATTATTATTATTATTATTATTTTTTTTTTATATATATTTAAAAATTTACTAATGATGCTATAAAATGTCATAAATAAAATGAACAAAAATACGGGATGTTACATCCGGTGCCACCGCTTCTCGTGAACATGTACATTTCAGTGGTCCGATAAACCCCTCGCGCTCAAGTTCCCTCGTTCCCCATAACCATCACGGTATGTTATGTTTCTCCCTGTCGTTTTTCGTTGCGGTATGATACGGTTCTCTCTCGGTTACGTTTATTAACAATGAGTCTTGATCGGGTCTTGGGTTGTTATTGGCCGAGGGGTAGAGGGGGACTCGGTCAAGGGTTCGGTATGGAATACGTGCTTGGTATGGCTGCGATGCGTATTAATGTTGGTGTACCTGTTCTTGTACATGATCATATATGTATGTATAACCGTGGTGTTATGGTGTGTGTTGTGTGCGTACCATGGTGGTGTTGCGCATGTGTACGTGATATGTGGTGTGTTTGTGTGTGATGGCAGTGCGTGTGTGGGTGTGTGTGTTCTTGTGTGTGTGTGTGTATACCATGTGAAGTTGTTGGTGTTTATGTGTATGTGCACCGTGAGTTGTGTGTGGCTATGTTCTTCCTAGTGTGTATCCTTTATGCATGTATGTATGTGAGGGTGCATGGGTGGGTGTATTGGCTTTCAGGGGGGGGGTTCCAAAGGTGGTTGCGTAGGTTGAAGTATATTGGGAGGGGCATATGAGGATTGAAGGTATGTACCAAGTTGAATTGAGTTCATGGGGCTTGAATGTGGACAGTGGGGTTGGTATGCATATGTATGGGGTATGTAAATGCTATGTTGTGAATATGGTTGCATTTGGATGTATAAATCTTTACAAGTACATGTAACCCTAATGGAGTTACATATGGACCGTTATGCTTTTAAATTGTGTAAATCATGTATTGTCAAACGTATGAGTTTTGTCATAAAAAGTTTATAATTGAAAATGCATAAAAAGAGTACCTTCATGTATGGTCTGGACTAGGTGTGAATATTTGGGTTTTATGCTTGTGTTTGTTTAGAATGGGGGAATGCCGATGACCCATACCGTAACCGAACCGAGAACGCAAAACCGTACGATTCATTGTAAGTAATTAAAATTTAGTGTTAATTATATATAAATATATTGAATGATGTTCAGGTTAATCGGAAACTCTAATATGTGTGCTTTCGTTTACTGTTGCTGTACATTAAGGTGAGTTTACAGCCCCACTTTTATAATTTTCACTCTTTTTGGGGGAGAGAAACATGCTGCTTTTCACAACGATACAATGCCTTAGATTTCGTAATACTGCATATACTTGATACTATGGTGTTATACTACGCCTCTTCGGACCGTTAATATGTTACTAGCAAGGTGATTGTTAGTAGATCTACTGGGTTTGACAAACCCCGCCCGGGCTAGTCGCGCTAGCTTGACTGGAGGTCAAACGGGCGAATGGTTAGCCTGTTTTACAGTGTTGTGGTAGGGATTCCACAGCCGGGGCATACATTATTATTATTATTGCTGTCAGCTCGGTCGCGACTTCATACACATAGTGACTTGCTGTAGGCTAGCTACCTACTTATATGCTTTGATTACAAAATCTGGAATTTTATAACTATTGATTTCTGTTTTCTGATAAACCTGTGAACTCACCAGTCTTTGTACTGACTTTAGCATGTTTTCTCTCAGGTCGTTGATGTGGCACGTTTAGGAGCACAGCATCCACTGCATATCATTTGGCATTCATTTTTAAACTGATTTCATGGTTTAATTACATTTACATTATTTAAATTGGTTTGGGCGCGTGTTTGCGCATTTTAAACAATTGTTAAATGTTTTCTGATTTCGCTTCCGCAATACTTAAATACAAATTGGTTTATTTCGTTTTACTAAGCAACTTATATGTTTTGTAACTATCGAGTCGTTTGGTGTAACTGATGCTTATCTGAGATCCTGTTTATGTCACACGCCTAACGGTAAAACCCCGTTCGTGGAAATTGAGGGGGTAACATCACCTAACTAGAACCTATGAAGATTAACAACATTTTCTACCCATAATATTATATATCTCTCTTCCTGCTTTGATACGTTAACCCTAATTACGTTGCATTTTTTAGGCTTACCTTAGGCTTGAAACCATGTGAAATAGACACACACACATATATAAATTTTCTTTACGATTAAGTTTTCTTTAAAATTATTAGTCGGCCGTTTTATTAACGTTCAAATATACTGGTTTTATTTTTCTTACGATTTAAATAGAAAGAAGACCATAAGATACACACGTGACACACTTAACATTCAACAAGCAATTTAAACACTAGTGTGTAGGCATGGGATTGGGCAGGTCATGCGGGATGGAGAGTGCCCAGGTGGAATATTTAAAACCTTTAACCAAACCCTTATCAATTTAAACTTTAGGGCGTACGGATGTATTATTGTGTTAACTTTGTTAATTTACATAATAGTTATTTAGTGATAATAAAACTTAAAAAGAGGAAAATAAGGGTCATTATAATATATATATATATACATATATATATATATATATATATATATTAGTTATTAATTTGATTATAAATCATGGGCTGTATCATATGTTTTTTTGGGTTGTACATATTTTCTCTCTCTTTCACTTTTAATATTTAGCTTTTTTATTTTAATATAATTTTTACATATTTTATAATTTAGTCCTAATATTTTTTACTTCAACTTTGACATCTTATACTTTTCATATTATAAAAAAATAATAGGTTTAGGTTTCGGTTTAAATTTTAGGAGTTAACATGTCGCATCGTGCATGTGTGATTCAATGTTTGATGCTTATTTCCCTCTGTTTAACAGCCCCGTCGCAAGACGCAGGTCTGAAATCAACTTACTTATTGTTATAGATGTTTTACGTTTCGCCTGTGTGATTTAACGTTTTTACGTTTAACTTCCATTCGGTTTTATTTTTTCATTCTTTATTTCTTTTTAATACAAGCTTTTTGATATTGTTGGTAATTGACAGTGATGTGTTGTTAATGATATTTGGAATTGTTTTACGACCCCGCTTTGCAACGGGAGACGTCCTTATTAGCATACTAGCTTGCGATGACTAATTCTTGACACTAAAAATAATAACGTGTTAATAGCCGGCTGACTAATTCCTTAGCACAATTTCCATATATAATTATTTATTTATGTACAAAGACACAAATTAATTGTCATCATGTAGCACCTAATAGTATTTTTAATTCATTTGACGGCCACCCATTAAGATTACATAATTATAATTATAAATATATATTAAAGACCTTTGTCGGTGGCTACAGTGCCACCGACCCTACAAAACCCTGATCCCCAATTCACGTATCTTCAGTTCTTCACCAAGCGATTACAGGAGCTTGAGAAAGAGGCTTTGTTGGATGATGATAATGGCACCGCCACCGCCACGACCGCCGTCGGGGCCTCGAATTCCCCACAACCCTATCGCCATCTCCACCACCCTTCACCGCACCATCAGCTTCGGTCCTCCACCACCCGGGAGAAATCAAATCGGACCTCAACTTTGGAGCAGATTTCAGGTTTGTTGTTCTTCTTTGGTAATGCTTTTGCATCAGTTGGTCCTATGTTTGGAGCTTGGGGGTGGTTGGTCTTCCACATTCATGACAGATTAAATGTTCATCGTTGTGGCAATTTTTTTAATTTGAATTATTTGTTCTGATGATTTGATATTTTAAATTTGATGTTATAGGTGTTGATTTAGGGAAATTGTTTATCATGAGCTTAGGAAATGGAGTGATGCATAATTTATGGCCTCAATTTCTAGGAGAGATTGGTTTTTCTGTACTTGAACAATGAGCTAAAGGTTATTCAATTGATCTGCACCATTTTATAACATTAATGGGATTTTGTGTGGTCACATATATAGGTATGTATTTTTGGGAGATACAGTTTGAAGCTAGACAGAATTAAATTCGCAAATAATGGCTACTGTATTGTGAAGACATGTTGCTCATTGTTAGAGCTAATAAAGGTAGCAAGTCTGGGGATTTGAGATTAATAATTTGTTACAAATGCTATGCCAACATTTGCTATCAATGTTGATTTACTTTTAGTGTACTAATGCAGATGATGTGGTGAAAGGGCATTTGATGTATCTGGAAGTAATATCAGTGTCTTTGGGTTCAAAATGTATTGTGAAGACATGTTGCTCATTGTTAGAGCTAATAAAGGTAGCAAGTCTGGGGATTTGAGATTAATAATTTGTTACAAATGCTATGCCAACATTTTCTATCAATGTTGATTTACTTTTAGTGTACTAATGCAGATGATGTGGTGAAAGGGCATTTGATGTATCTGGAAGTAATATCAGTGTCTTTGGGTTCAAAATTTTATATCCCACATGATGTTATGAAGAGATATTGATTGGTTTGTGATATTGTATCTGGCTTTTAGCCTCTTCAGTTTTGTTTTAGTGCATTTGATATGGCTAAGAGGACATGATGGAGTTAATTTCGGGAGACGAGTTTGAAATAAGTGATGGACTAGAGTCAACTGGACAAGATGAGAAAATATTTGTTGCAATGAGGATTAGGCCTTTGAATGGAAAAGAAATTGCAAAGGGTGATGCATCTGATTGGGAATGCATAAACACCACCACCATCATATTCAAAAACAACCCATCCGAACGATCAATGTACCCAAACGCCTATACATTCGGTAAGCTATCATTTAGCCATCATATCCTAGATTTTTTTCTAATTCTATACCCTTAGAGGCAACACGTATATGATGATTGTTCTGGAAATAGATCGAGTATATGGATGTGATAGTTCAACAAAACAAGTGTATGAGGAGGGAATCAAAGGAATTGCTCTTTCTGTTCTTAATGGCATTAACTGTAAGTATCATTCAAATATCATCCCATTAGATAGTTATGTCAAGCAATATGTTTTAAGCCAATAACTATTACTCCAGCAAGTATATTTGCCTATGGGCAGACAAGCAGTGGGAAAACATACACCATGTCTGGAATTACTGAGTATGCGATAGAAGATATATACGACTACATAAGCAGGGTACTGATTGAACTTTTTTGAGTTACTTAAATACACATTATCTGTAGAACTTTGTCTCAAGGGCACATTCTTCTGTTTCAGCACAATGATAGAGAATTTGCATTGAAATTTTCAGCCGTAGAAATCTACAATGAATGTGTCAGAGACCTTCTAAGCCAAGATGGTGCTCAACTTAGACTCCTTGATGACCCGGAGGCAAGCATTATTCAAATAATTAATATTTTCAAATATATAATTAAAGCATTCTTTTAGAACTTACAATGACTTCTATTTTCAGAAGGGGGTAGTCGTAGAAAAAATAACTGAAGCTAATCTGAGGGATTGCAACCATCTAAAGGAACTTATCTATGTGTGTGAAGGTAATATCACATCCCTAAACCCTAAACCCCACAACCCTATCGCCATCTCCACCACCCTTCACCGCACCATCAGCTTCGGTCCTCCACCACCCGGGAGAAATCAAATCGGACCTCAACTTTGGAGCAGATTTCAGGTTTGTTGTTCTTCTTTGGTAATGCTTTTGCATCACTTGGTCCTCGGTTTTGATTTTGTGGTTGGATTTGTTTTAAAAAGCCTTGATTTTGTCCTGCACACAAGCCTTCGAATTCGACGACGATTCACGTCAATGGGTCGAGAAGGTAAAATCTGAATCATTTGAATCATTGCTGATGTAATCGTGTTGAGGAGTTGTGGTTTGCGGTGTTTGTTAGTTTGTTGTTCGTTGTGGTATGCGAATAGTCGGATATGTGATTGACGGATGTGTTTTGTTTTTTGCATTTATGTGGAAGGAGGTTAAGATTATTTAACACTTGCGTCTGTTAGACATTCAAAAAGAACCCCGCGGCAACGCGCGGGTTCATTTCCTAGTTGGAATTAAACCTATAAGACATTCACTAAACGACACCATCACGAACCATCGCCATGCACATGGGCTCTATATATATGGAACCCTAATTTGCTTGTTTCACCATCAAAATAACCTCATTCAACATTTGTGGTCTGATTCCAAAAACTAATCAAGATCGAACGATGTCAAACAAAGTCATCTTATGGAGCTTTTTAGCTCTCACTTTGAGCTGCCTCGCTTTTGCCTACGAGCCAAAACCCCTACAAGATTTTTGCGTAGCGGATTCTGACAGTTCATGTATTTGTCATTAACCAAATTATTTGTTGTTACACATGATTTATTGATGGTACATATAGGCCTTTAAATTGTAAACATCTTACTCAACGTGCAGTGAGAGTAAATGGTCTAGTATGGAAGGACCCAATGAAAGTTCAAGCAGAGGATTTCTTTTTTAGTGGGCTACACATGAGGGGTAACACATCAAATGCTGTGAGATCAAGGGTTACACCAGTCTTTGCAGCTCAATTACCTGGGCTAAACACTTTAGGCATCTCAATGGTTCGGATTGACTACGCGCCATGGGGACAAAATCCACCCTACACTCACCCAAGAGCCACCGAGATCCTTACTGTTATCTGTGAGAAGTTGTGCTCAAGAATTAAGCACAGGGACTTATGTTGTAACTATTGTAAAGCTGTTTGGCTTCGGAAGTTAGGCAGTTTGGCTTCGGAAGTACAAGTTTAGCTTCGGAAGTAATAAAGCTCAAACTATAAGGGCTATATGTGTCAATAGTGTGAGTTAGTTTGTTAATGGTTGTTAAGTTGTTAATTGAGGGGTAACGGCTAGTTGACAAGCGAGTTAAATGTGATTAATTGCTGTTGATCATAATACTCTTTTGTACCCTTTTGTAATCATCTGTTCAATTGTGTTCTTCGTAGTAATCAATTTGAGAAATCGTTTATGTGTTCATCTATTTCCTTTTTCTTTCAATTGGTATCAGAGCAAGGCTCTGGATTTGATTATACAGATTGATCGATTGTAATCCGCAGGTCATAGTTGATCTTTGATTGATTCACGCAAGGCGTAATCGATTATGATCCGCTGATCATCGTTAATTGATCAATCAGTGAAAGGAAGATGAATACCAAGTTCGATTTGGAGAAATTCGATGGTAAAAACGATTTTGGTCTATGGAGGGTAAAGATGCGGGCATTACTGGTTCATCAGGGCATAGTTGATGCCCTGAATGGTGGAGACGCAGTGATACCTGCAAGTACCCCTCCGGATAGAAAATTGGAGTTAGAAACGAAGTGGAAGAACACGATGGAGAAAGCCCACAGTGCAATTATTCTTAGTTTGGGTGATAGAGTCTTGAGGGAAGTTTCAAAAGAAACCACAGCAGCTGGTCTATGGACCAAATTGGAGAGTTTGTACATGACTAAATCACTGGCAAATAGGTTGTACCTCAAGAAAAGGTTGTATACTTTCCAGATGCAACCAGGGAAAACCTTGGAATCTCACATAGATGAATTCAACAAGATTGTTCTTGATTTGGAGAACATAGATGTTGAAATAGAAGATGAAGATAGAGCAGTCATGTTCCTATCCTCCTTACCGAGTTCCTATGAGCATTTTGTAGATACATTAATGTTCGGAAGCGAAAGTCTGTCCATGGAGGAGGTAGTTGCTGCTATGAACTCAAAGGAGTTGCACAAGAAGGGTGAATACAGAGAAGACAGTGCAGATGGCCTAGTTGTTAGAGGAAGAAGTGAGTTCCGGAGCAACAAGGGGAAGCAACCTGCAAGATCAAAGTCAAAGGCTAAAAGGAGGTGTTATGTTTGTCAATCTGAGAAGCATTTTAAGAAAGACTACCCAGAGAGATTCAAGAAGAAGAGGTTTGATGCCAGCCAATCGAAGTCTTCAGGTTCAACATCAGAAAATGTATCAGATGGGTATGATAGTGCTGATGTGTTGATGATAGCACACTCATCTGGTGGTGATGAGTGGATCTTGGACTCAGGTTGTTCTTATCATATGACTCCTAACAAGGAGTTGTTTGATAAACTTGAGATGAAGAATCTAGGCAGTGTGAAACTTGGTGATGACAGATCATGTGTCACTGAAGGTATTGGTTCAATTACCATGAATTTGAGTAATGGTTCTAACATCGTGCTAAAGAATGTTAGATATATTCCGAGATTGAAAAGAAACCTGATCTCACTGGGTACATTTGAAAGTGAAGGATATGTGGTCAATCTAAGGGATGGGAAACTCAAGGTGATAAGAGGGTCAATGGTTATTTTGACTGGAACCAGAAAGAATAACATGACTTATGTAGTTGATGGTTATGTTGAAAAGGCTTTGGCAAGTGTAAGTGAAGACCAAAGCAAAAATGTGGCTGTGGTGTGGCATAGACGAATGGGCCATATCAGTGTACCAGGCATGAAAGAGCTGCATAAACAAGGCTTGGTGGAAGAACTTAATAGCTGTGACATTGGTTTTTGTGAAAACTGCATATTGGGCAAGGCACACAAGGTTAAGTTCAGTAGGAGTGTGCATACCACAAAGGGGAAGCTAGATTATGTGCATGCTGATCTTTGGGTTCCAGCAAGAACTGAATCACTGGGTGGTGCCAAGTATTTCCTGTCCTTAGTGGATGATTACTCAAGGAGAGTATGGGTATACAGCTTAAAGCACAAGAGTGATGCATATGAAAAGTTCAAGGAGTGGAAGGCACTGGTTGAGACTCAGTCAGAGAGGAAAGTTAAAACGTTAAGAACTGACAATGGCTTAGAGTTTTGTAACCACTTATTCAATGACTACTGCAGGAAGCATGGTATAAAGAGGCATTTGACTGTGGCTTACACACCACAGCAAAATGGGCTTGCAGAAAGAATGAACCGAACATTGTTGAATAAGGTGAGGTATCTATTGATTGATGCTGGAATGCCAAAGCAGTTCTGGGCTGAGGCAGTTAATACAGCAGCACTGCTGGTCAACATGTCTCCTTCATCTGCAATTCAGATGAAAACACCATTTGAAATGTGGTCTGGAGCGCCAGGGGATTATAGCCGGTTAAGGGTGTTCGGTTCATTGGCATATGCTCATGTTAGTGAAGGCAAACTGGAACCTAGGGCTATAAAGTGTGTTGTCCTTGGTTACACAGGTGGTGTAAAGGGATATAGACTGTGGAGAATGGATGATAAGTCTCCTAAAGTTGTAACAAGTAGAGATATTGTGTTTAGAGAGGACCTATTGTATAAGGATTTGCTTAAGAGATCTGGTGTTGTTGAAGATGGTCATGATCATGGTGTTCAGATTGAGGTGGAGCTGGATGAACAAAGTGGCGTGCAGAGTAGTAAATCCAGTGGTAACACGAGTACTGAAAGTAGAAGAGATGGTGAACCACCTATGTCATCAGGTGATAAAGCAGTAGGCCAAGACAGGTCTATTGCACAAGGGAGAACTAGAAGAACCATAGTACCTCCTTTGAGGTTTAGAACAAGTGATGATGTGACACTTGTTACAAAGGAGGAGGTATCTGCGTATGTGTTTAATGCTGCTGCTATGGAAGCTAGTTGTGATCCTTTGTCATATGAAAAAGCCTTGAATTCAGTTGATAAAGATAAGTGGGTGCAGGCAATGAAATAAGAGATGAATTCTCTTTATGAGAACAACACATGGGAGATTGTAGACAAGCCCAAAGACAAGAAATTGGTGAGTTGCAAATGGCTATATAAGTTAAAGGATGGGTTAACTGAAAGTGATCCACCAAGATACAAGGCAAGGTTGGTAGCTAAGGGATTCACTCAAAAGCCTGGTGTTGACTACACAGAGATATTTTCTCCTGTGGTTAAACACTCATCTATTAGAGTGGTCTTAAATCTTGTAGCTATTCATAATTTGGAGTTGGAGCAAATGGATGTAAAGACTGCATTTTTGAATGGAAGTCTTGAAGAGATGATTTATATGAGGCAACCCACTGGTTTTGAGATTAAAGGTCAGGAAGATAAAGTGTGCTTGTTGAAAACGTCATTGTATGGACTGAAGCAGTCTCCGAGGCAGTGGAATAAGAGGTTCAATGATTTCATTATCTCTAAAGGGTTCAGTAAGAGTAGCTATGATCCATGTGTGTATTACAAGGAAGATGGAGCTGGTGGTTACATCTATTTGTTATATGTAGATGATATGTTAATAGCCAGCAAGTCTAAAACAGATGTAGATGCTACTAAGTCAATCTTGAGTAAAGAGTTTGACATGAAGGATTTAGGGGCTGCAAGGAAGATATTAGGCATGGAGATTGAAAGAGATAGAGATGCTGGTATATTGAAGCTCAGGCAGTCAAGTTACATCAAGAAAGTACTTAGTACTTATTCTATGGATCAGTGTAAACATGTGAGTACTCCTCTGACAGCTCATTTCAAGCTGTCTAGTAGAGATAGTCTATGTACAGAAGAAGAACAAGCGAAAATGTCACATGTTCCCTATGCTAACGCAGTGGGTAGCTTAATGTACATGATGGTGTGTACTAGGCCTGACTTGGGGTATGCAGTCAGCTTAGTGAGTAGATACCTAAGTTCTCCTGGTATTAAGCATTGAGAAGGCGTGAAGTGGATACTCAGGTATCTAAAGGGCACTAGTCGTGTGGGGTTAGTGTTTGGTGGGACTGATGAAACCAAACACGTAGTGACTGGATATGTTGATGCTGATTATGCAAAGGATTGGGACTCAGGGAGGTCAGTGACTGGGTATGGTTTTACAGTTTATGGTGGACTAGTGAGTTGGAAGTCTTCTTTGCAGAGAGTTGTAGCATTATCATCAACTGAATCTGAGTACATGGCACTCACAGAAGCTGCTAAGGAAGCACTATGGTTAAAGGGATTTGTTTCTAAACTAGGTGTTGATGTTCAGGAAACAATGGTATGGTGTGATAATATGAGTGCTTTACAACTTGCTAAGAATCCAGTTTATCATGAAAGGACTAAGCATGTGGATGTTCGGTTGCATTTCATAAGGGATGTTGTGAAGTCGAGGCAGTTAAGTGTTGAGTATGTTGATACTCATAATAACCCTGCTGATATGATGACTAAAGCTGTTGGTGGAGTCAAGTTTCGATTTTGCTGTAATAAGTGGAATGTAGCTTAGTCTTGGCACAAAGGTGGAGTTTGTGAGAAGTTGTGCTCAAGAATTAAGCACAGGGACTTATGTTGTAACTATTGTAAAGCTGTTTGGCTTCGGAAGTTAGGCTTCGGAAGTTAGGCAGTTTGGCTTCGGAAGTACAAGTTTAGCTTCGGAAGTAATAAAGCTCAAACTATAAGGGCTATATGTGTCAATAGTGTGAGTTAGTTTGTTAATGGTTGTTAAGTTGTTAATTGAGGGGTAACGGCTAGTTGACAAGCGAGTATAAATGTGATTAATTGCTGTTGATCATAATACTCTTTTGTAACCTTTTGTAATCATCTGTTCAATTGTGTTCTTCGTAGTAATCAATTTGAGAAATCGTTTATGTGTTCATCTGTTTCCTTTATCGAAGGAAGACTACAAGTTGGGTTTGTGACTTCTAACCCCGAAAACCGTTTTATAACCAAGGTGTTGAAAAAGGGTGATGTTTTCGTGTTCCCCGTGGGACTTGTGCATTTCCAGCGTAACGTCAGGAATGGGTATGCAGTGGCTATTGCTGCATTGAGCAGCCAAAACCCTGGTGCCATAACAATTGCAAATGCTGTGTTTGGTGCAAATCCTCCGATTTCAAGAGATATTTTAGCCCATGCATTTCAAGTGGATAAAAGCGTTATGAATCTGATACAAGTCAAGTTCTAGAGTAATGAAGACTTAAATGTCAAAATCTTTACATTCTTTGGTTGTGTTTAGTGTTCTAAGGTTACATTCTTTGGTTTTGCTAAGGAAGGTATATCTTTTTTTTTTTATTGTAGTGTTCTAAAAGCTTAAAACAATATATTGTAATATTGAGTTATAAGATATGTTGTTTCAGTGAACTAATAACTCATATTTTTTATATCATATTGATGATCGATATATACTTGACGTGCAAAAATTTGACACACATAGAGTATAGAAATCTGGTATCACAACCATTATTAAGTGAAAAAAAGTTCATGTCTATTAATTTTTTTATTTTCACGCATATTCTAAATTGCTTTTGAGCGTAACCCATCAACAATGGTGTATTACACCAAACTTTTTGCGCCCACACTCTCACCATAAAATGAGATTCTTGAACGAAAATATAGTATCTACTTAACACACCTAAATCCTTTATGTTTTCACAGAGGTTGTCGTGGTCTATGTAGAGCGAGTCTGTGTTAAGTGTTGCTTGAGAGCATGTTGAATATTGATCGATCATGTTCTTCTAACTATTTTTTTTACCTTTTAAAACTGATAGATAAAAACCCACGCGTTGCTACGGAGTTGTTGATGTTACGGGAGATTTACATGCGTTCGGATTGAAATAAAATATATGTCGAGATGTGGATAAAAGAGAAAGGAGTAAATATCATGAATGGTCCCTGTGTTTTATGGTAAACTTTGGACTTGGTCCTTAAACTTTTAATTTTATGGAATTAGTCCCTAAATATAAAATTTGCTTTCACCCATGATCCATAGATTTAATCGAGTTAATTTGACTGGTTAAAGTCATGAGGTTTTTAGTCTTTTCATATTTTAATATATTAAAAGAAAATAAGTTAGGTTAAGTCGTTAACCCCACTTGTCGTCTTTCCATGTGTTTGACCTTTCATTCGATCTTGGTGTGGGTGAGAGACAACCATGCATAAGAGGGTTGCATGGTGAAAGGAAAGGTCATCTGAGGAATGGGTGGTGGATGTTGAACTCATCTGAGGGGTGGAGATCATGGGGTGGCATGTGGTGGTGGTGGCGGCGACGAGGAATGATGGTAGTTGAGATGGGGTTGCATTAGGAAGAAAAAGGACATAATGATCATTTTATAGCTAATTAACGGAATAAATTAATGGTCGTTTGACCCAGAGGCGAAACGTGTAACGTTTTTTTCAAACTTTAGGACTAAATTTGTAATTTTTCAAAGTCAAGGACGAAAGGTGAAATTTGAGCAAACCTCAGGGACGATCTGTGTAATTTACTCTTATATTTATTTTTTCAACTTATGTAATATACTGTTTTTCTATAATTAGTTTAAAATACAGTAGAATCTCTATAATCTAATACTCGATAAATTAGTAATCTCAAAAAAATTAATAACCTATCTGGTCCCAACTTGGGTCCAGTATAAAGTTGGACTCCAATCGATAAAGTAATAAGATAATAATTTTTTTGAAATCTCAATGTAAATATTTTGGTTATAGTGAAACTATAAATTAATAATTACTAAAATATTCTAAAATTCTAGGATTATCTAATAAAAAGTGAATCCATAGTCACTTGTTTTTTTCTTTGTGAACTTTAAATCTATATTGAGTTTATCTTTTATAACACCCGGATATTTTCCTTGTAGCCAGCGAAAGAAGAAAAAGAAATAAAGTCCGAAGTCGAGGGACCAAACTCGCCAACGAAAGAAAGATGGGTGAATGGGAGTATTTAAGGGAGAGGGCAGCCCTTTACCCTCTCCCCCACACTCATTTTCAGCTAGAGAAAAGAAGAGAAGAGAGAAAAGAGGAAAAGAGAGAAAAAGGGTTGGTTCGGGTGGATCTGAGCACGAAAATCGTCGGTTAGCGAGTGAACATGAAGCTCTTCTTCTTATTTGCTTATATGAGTTCTAGGACCCCTATTTTACTTGTTTTCAACCGATTTTGGGGCTGGAACACATAGAAACCCGTTTTTGAAAATGTGTGTGTTTGACCCATTTGGGTGTGATTGTGTGTAATGTGTTTAGGGTGTGATTTCGGACCTGTGTGTGCTTGAATGATGCTGTAGTATGCCTCCTTAAGGTTTAGGAGGGTTGATTTGGGCTTAGAATGAGTTTGGAAGGGTTTGGAGGTCGAAAGTCGCAGCTGCAGTTCGGGATGAACTGCATTCTGCATCAGTTAGGGTAGGCGACCGACTGGAGGCCAATCTGCCGACTGAGGGGCGATTGGGGTTCAGTCGCACGACTGAGGTTCAGTTACACGACTGGGGGTCCAGACGCATGAGAGGTCATACGACTGAGAGCCCAGTCGCATAGGTGCTCAGTCGCATAGGTGCTCAGTCGCATAGGTGCTCATTCGCACGACTGAGAGCCCAGTCACATAGGTGCCCATTCGCACAGTGTTCAATCGCACGATTGAGGGTCCATTCGCACGATTGGAAGTTCATTCACATGGAAGTCCATTTGCAGTGGTCTAGTCGCATGATGTTCAGTCGCATGGAGGCCATGCGACTGAAGGGTGTCCATACGCCCAATTAGGGCTGTTGTACCCGAAGAGAAGCGTAGTCTAATCACTGACTTCCGGGGGAAAGTGCAGGTGTAAGTTTTGACATGGAAGTTCCCGTAAGTGCATGTAAGATGGTTGTTGAGGCCTTAGAAGTGATGTTGGGCATGATGATGATAGTGTGGCATGTTTATGCATGATGTATGTATGTTAAGTATGATGTAGCCCTGTATGATGGTGATGACTGGTGACTGTTAAATGTCGATGTTCCTTGTTTCGATGTATGTTTATCTTTCCCGTGACTTTACGTGCTATGTTAATGAACGAAATGAAAGTATTAAGAAATGTAAAGAGAAAGATAATGAAAGAGGAACATGATGAATTAATGCATGCATTAATAAAGAACGAGAGTAATAAAGGCTGGCAAGCAAATATAGGAGGTGAGCAACCTTGTTGTTGCAACAGACTCGAAATGGAATCCCTGTCTTGTGACCTCAGTAATGGTGGCTGTGTGCTACGAAGAGAGTAAAATCCTGACACTGGGATCAACCATTGTCTAGAACCATCGCTGCATATCCTAGGTGTTGTGGCCAGGAGGGTGCGGTGCGCCGATATAGAAGGTCTATGATATAGACCTAGGCCCAGTACCACGATACAGAAGGATATTGCATGTGGCTATGGTACCCTTAAACTCTACCTTAGGTGCTGTGACCAGGAGGGTGCGGTGCGCCGATATAGAAGGTCTATGATAGGCCTAGGTCCAGTACCACGATACAGAAAGGTAAGGTTTATGGGTGATGGAAAGAAAAGAGATAAAGATGAAAGAGTAAGAAAGCTAAAGACATACAGAGAATGAATGAAAGTTAAAGAATGAACGAATGATAGAATGAACAGAAGAAATATAATGATAAAGTATGAAACGGGATCCTTGTCACTCAACCTCCGTAATCATGGCTGCGTGCCATGAAGAGGGTAAAGTTTGATAGGATCCAGATAGAAGTAAAAGACAAAGAATGATGAAGATAATCATGATATTATCTATGTGTACGTATGATGTGTGATCGCATGTATGTAAAGAAACGGTTTTAATGAAAGTAAAGTACGTTTTATCATAAAACTAGAACTCACTCAACAACGCTGACTTTTTATGTGTTTCCAGTTGGCAGGTAGTGTTGCTGAGGATGGCACGAGGCGGCTACTTAGCTCTTTTGGGATGACATTCTTTGTATAATGCTTTTGTGATGTAATGCAACAATATATATTTTGAAATTGATGAACGTTGTATTAACTGACAAAAGCATTTATAGTAAATTAAAAAGTTATTTCAAAGTTTTCGCTGCATGATTTTTGTAATGATTATATAATGACGTGTTTTAAGTTCGATGATGACCAGCTGTGAGGTGCCCGGGAACGGGGCCTTACATCTTTAAATATCTTCATTGCACTTTAGAGTTGAGGCATTGTATTCTTGTATTGTAACAAAAAGTTGTGAAGAATTGTTACTGCTTACAATTCTTCTTTCTGAGTGACAAGTTCATTAATGTGTGAATGTACATGAGAATTTTAAAGGTTTTTTTTTTCTATTTTATTCAAATAGGTAAATTGAACAAACATGAAAATTTTAAAGGTCGATATATTAATTTGAGAGTTGCTCAGAATATAAGCCAACTATTTAAATTAAAATTTTATTTATTATCGATATAATAATATCTCGCTAAATTAATAAAATATTCTAGTCGCAAGTACCAACATTATTAATTTATAGAGCTTTTACTGTATTAACAAAAAGTTAATTTCAATTTTGCTTCCTAATTTTACTAAAGTAATCATTTTCCTCCAAAAGATTAAAAATATCAATTTACCTCCAAAAGATTAAAAATATCAATTTACCTTTAAAGTTTCATATATTGTTTTAATTTCACTCCAAAAATTCATTATTTAGGAAAAAAATTAAGATAACTAGTAGAACTTTTGAACTGAAATTTTAATAACTTATGAAACTTTAAGAAGTACATTAATTTTTTAATCATTTAAAGAAAAATAGATGTTTTTAGGAAATTTTATAAAGTAAAATCAAAATTAACTAAAAAGATTACGACTAAGCAAGCTTGAGCGGTCAATTTAGAGTAACGATGTGTTCCCGAGTTTACTTAACGAGAGAAAAAAAAGGAAACACTTTTTTTTTTATTTCTTTTCTTTTCTCTTCTCTTCTCTTCTTTTCTTTTCTTTCCTTTCTCTCTATTTCCTTTTAATTTGTTATTTCCTTCTAATTTGAAAAAATTGATTTTAGCCTTTATTTTCTTTTCATTTTCTTCTTTAAGTAAACTCAGGAAGATAAATTTCTAACAATACATCTGTTTCCTCCCATTAAAAAAACTCTAAAACATAATTATTTTTTCTTTCCTTTCATTTCATTTCTTTTCTTTTTCTAAATGAGACTCGGAATACAGCGTAAATGAAAAGTCCACCATGATGAAAAATCAAGGTTAAATCAATAATTTCAGACAATTTGTTCCTACCACCGGTTGATCTTCTCTACGACGATTATTGTTCACTGTTATGTGAGTTCATCCTTTTGCTTAATTTCTTTGATTTTCCAACTTTAATTGTTCTAGGGTTTTTATAGTTCGTTTACGACGATTAATTTCATCCACTGTGATGCTATGACACTCACATGTTCTTTCAAATGATTGAACTTCAGGCTCAAAGAAAGAATTTAGGGTTTTTAAGTTTTATAGGTCTAGGGTTGTTATAATTCTTTGATTCTGTTGTTCAGTTGCTCTAGGGTATTAAAAATCTTTCATTTATGCATACTCTGTTATCTTTTGCCCTGTTAATGTTAACTTAAGCTTCATGAGAAGTGATTATAATCTATAACTTCATATACTGTGTTATGTACTGTATTATGTATGTATGCAATTATGCATATGAAATGTGGGTTGGTTTGACAATTGACATTCAAGTTTATATCTGTATGTGAATGTTAAAGTGAAAATGCCAAGGTCAAATCGACGGAGAAACAAGTTCCTTCCGAAGGCTAAACAGCCAAACAGGTATGGCGGGTGAAGCAACCAACGAGGAACTGGTTGGAGCTCCCTTCGGATTTGATGGTGAACATCCTCCAACGAATTGGTGTGATTTCATTCTTGAGAATGTTCAGTTAGTGTCCACTGCTTGGCATGAAATATGCATGGACCCTGCCATGTAGAGAGTCGTTTGTATCGACAACTTTTTTTTTGAATCACGGGGAATGAAATATGCATGGACCCTGCCATGAAATATGCATGGACCCTGCCATGTAATTTAGCATGGGGAGGAGACCATGATTCTCGAGAATGAGGCAGCATTAGCAATTGGGAAAAACTTAACCGGTTAACTCACCTTGAACTTATTAGGAACAACATGAGAAACACTAGGTTGCAGGCCATTCTGGATGGTTGTCGTCACCTTGAGTCACTTGACTTGCTTGGGTGCTGGTACGTTAATCTAAATGGAGAGTTAGGGAAAAGATTCCAGCAACTGATTAAAAATCTAAAACTTCCTCGTGATTCTCTTGACGGGTGGCCACATATTTTCGAGCAAGAGACATGCTCTGATGATGATTCTCCTGAATGCTTTGACTATGATGATGAGTATAATGGATACTCTGACTATGATGATTAGGCAGCGGATTTTTTTAATGATTGTGTAGATGACTATAAGAACTTGAGTGAGTTGATGGCTCTCATGGACATGTTTAGATGATCTGCTATGCAGAAAGGTGGGTTGCTATATTTATGTTACCATGGATCTAGCCTGCATAAACATATACAAGTGTATCTTTATTAATAAAAGTGACACTAACTATGATTGATTTTTTTTCTTTTGAAGGTGTAGCGGTTTTCTGGAACAACGATCTTCATTTCTTTGCGACGTAAGGTAAATTGGGTAATTAATGGTATTCTGATGGTTTCTCTGATTTTGTGGTAAATTTTAAAGATGTTTGTTTGGGACTTTATCATTTGTTCTTGGAATTGAATTGTATTTTGTTGATGGCGTATGAGAGTGTTTTGCTACTATAACTCTTGTTTATTGTTCAACGAGTTAATCGTTCAGCCTTTCATGATCCAACATACTTGTCATTTTATCGTGTCACACAAGCTGCTAATATACCTCATGTCTCCTAAATCGAGATTTTACCCAATTTATCCTTCATGTAGATCAAAAAAGAGCAAAACCTCTCTAATATGACATGTAAAAGGTTTTAAAATGAGACATGAACACAGCTCAAATAGGGACTCACTCTTATGTTTAATATACCAAATCTGCTTTTGGACAGAATCTCAAATACAAGAAATCTTTGAAAACTGCTTCTTGAAGATCGGTAGCTAACTCGTATGCGTCTGAAACAAGATCCTGCCTTGCACACCCAGTGATGGCTGTTTTGACCGCAGGTCTTGTTAGAACGTCGAACGTGAGATGGAGTTGTGAAAAATTTATCATGAGATTATTCAGTAACAAAATCTTCACACATGCAAGTTTGTTAGGAAGTACATATACATAACATGCATATGTGCTTACCAATACACAAATAAATAGACCATTGAGTTAAAATGGTAATTATGCGCAAACGAGCATACAATCCATAAAGTACGAACGACCTGACAATAGATACTAGATACATATTTACATAAATATACAATCGTAAACCATAACCTATGTTAATAATAATACACCCAACAAACAAATAGTTTTGCTTGCACATCGTGAGATTTCTACCATGCAGAATCACCACATTAGTTCACTATGTTATGCATATGATATGCTAGCTCTTGGATCATTTTGGTGTAATAATCAATACATTTAAATCTATGTAGGAATGAATTTGGCCTAAATGTCTCTTTTAGATTGGAAGGGTGTCGTGACGGTAAAGTTTATTCCCTCTATTTAAAAGGATGAGGGTTCAAATTATGTCATGTGTATATAGAAATAATTAATAAAAGTAAATTAGAATGACATATATTATAACGTCTAATCCAGTGCATATTATCATTGAGAAGCCCCTGGATATATTTTGTTTTCTTCTCATAAGCCGGCTATATGCTTACCCAAGAGGTGGGGTTACTGGAGACGCTGGGAGAGAAGATAACGGAAGAAGAATCACCGATTGGGAGGTAACCGCAATTAAGTTGTCTTGACAAGAAGCAACCGCTGACTTTGTACGGCTATGATTTCATTTCATGTAGATCTGACAGAGTGACAACTGGCAAAATTCCAGATGGAAGTTACAACATTCCGCAACAATAAGATATATAATAACAATAAAATTAAGAGCAAATCACCAAAATTAATCAGATTGACCAACTAAATTACAATACTAACCATTGGCGTTTTTCTTTCTTATCCAAACTATCTCCCCTCGCCAACATAGCCTATTGCTGTCATTACATAACTATGAATCATCAATAATTTTTTTAAGTGGGTGAGATAAGATACCTAAATTTGTTTCCATTTGAGGGTTGTTTTCTCATATGATAAGTAGACCAGTTACCATCAATGATTCTTTTACTATTAGAAAAAAATAATCATAAATCATTAATAAGAATTTACCACATTAAAATTTTTATTTACTTAATTATTTTGACATCTCAAACTCTTCAATTCTTTTAAATTTCTTTTTAGCTTTGTCGATTTTGTTATAAAGTTTTCTAAACCTTTATTTATTTTCGTAAGGTTTTTCAATATATTCTTGTATTTCACAATTTTTTAATTTAAAACTACTTACGCATACATTACTTTTTAAAAACATATGTAACAATGTTATCTATAATTCTATTATCTTTTCTAGACAAAGTAGGCGAGAATCTAATCAATTTCTATAATATGATCAAACCGTAAGGATAATTTATACAATTTTCTCCATCTTAAACTAAAAGGGAAAATGTCACACAATAGTAACCAAGTTTTAAAAGTATTCTAATTTAGTCACTCATGTATATTTTTCTCAAATTGAACCATCAAATGATCAAATCGAGTCATCATTAAATTTTCTTATGTCAAGTAAGTAACGGTGAAGAAGACATGGTTGTCAGAATTTGCAATATATAAAATTATATTAAAAAACAAGAAAAACATATTAATTATGAAAAAAATAAAAAAAGTGCCTAGAATTTACGTCAACGTTCCATATCAGCATCAAAAGATAGAAAAAAATATTTTCTAATTGAAATCAAAAGTATAACATGTTAAAAAAATATATTAAGACTTTTAATTTATATAAAATATAAAAACTGAGTGACCTAACTAAAAATTTTTAAAACTTGAGTTACCTAATTGAAACACTTTTGAAAGTTTGTTACTGTTTTACAAAGTTACCTCAAACTAAAATGTTCATTTATGTTTTCCGGACAAAGTAGACGAGATTCTAATAAATTCCTCACTTTCTATACTAGAAGGAACCCCACGCAATGCAGCGGGACGACATTTTACATTTGACACGTGCATTTAATATTTTATTATTTTTATAGTACTTTTATAAAAGTTTATTAAAAGTTTATTTGTTTGTTTGTTTGTTTGTTTGTTTTTTTATAAAAGTTTATTATGTTTTTTAAGCTAAAATTTAAAACAACAGATAAATGAGTTCTGTATGACGACTTGTATATACGCTTTAACTTACTGTACCTCACAAAATACAGATCATTTCAGCAAAAAGTTTACACCAAAATGTTTAAAAATAAAAACACGTTAAATTGTAGTCTCCAAACGTTTTTTAATGTGATATATTAAAAGATATAGCTGAAATCTTAAAACATATTAAGTTTTTTGGGTGTATGGGTAGATAATATAAAATTTTATGCAAATATTAGTAAGTGTAAGGTTATTGTGTAACTAATTATAAGGGATAATGTGTAAATAATGTTATAAATACTATTTTACCCTTAAAAGTGGTTGTATCTTATGTATTGAATATAGTAAGTACTCTTAATTTTTTGGTATCTTAAGATACCCTTTCCATATGTTTTATATATAGTATAGATTATTTCAATCAATTTTCCGCTTTCTCTGCAAGTGGCGAGGAATGCATCAAAAATTTCGTTCGATGACGAAACTTTAAAAAGAAGGTGAGGAATTTTCCATATGTTCCTTAAAAAATCAACAAAACATATTTAGATGTTAAATAACAATAATATTAAAGATAATGATTTAATTTGTTCTAAATTAATTTTAATTTCATGATAATTTTGTAAATCTTATTGAACCTACTTACCACATGAGTTTCTAATTTATTTGAAGATGTAAGAAAATATAGTTTCTTATCCTATGAACGTAGTTTATTATTTTTTTTGAACGGCCAAACAATAATTTTTAAGCCCGGTGACCCGGGTAAACTTATTGGCGAAATGCCACCTACACCCGCGAACACAGACATCGCTAACCCACTACCCAAATGCCCACTGTGGTAACACCCTTGGCCCACTTGAAGCATATTGCACCAAGTGAGACTCCAACCCATAACCTTCACTTTGAAAAGTCATAGAATGTCTACTTCTAAACCAGTTGATCTATAGTTTATATTGTCGAAGATTTAGGTTGTAGTGCAAAATTAACTGCTTTATAATATATTTTTATTATTAGAACATGTTAAATACCAAAATTGATAGTATTTATTTATCTACTTTTTCATAAAAAAATAGTTATGACTGATGGTATGAACCATCCGATTAGTGACGGACCATGGCTGGTTGGCTTGAAAGGTAGGAACAAGGTTGACCTGGGTTTGCACTAACTAAATTCTTATCGAAGGTTGACTAGGGTCATAGGAACAGGTTGCTACTGACAGTGAACACTGGACATGCTTTATTGATCCATAATTAACATTTTTGTCGCTAATCTGTTAGTGGATTTACGATAGTTGTTTGGCCATGATAACCATATCTATCAACGATGTCATATTAATGTCATCTGTTAGTGATCTTTCAGCAAATCTGTCGATGGTCCGTTGGTAAATTATTTACATTAATGTCATATATATTGCTAGCGAATTAGCAACTGCTACCAATTTCACCGAGGGATTTCCAAATAATGCCTCTGCAATAAAACTTTCATTTCTCTAGTGTCCTTTTCAACCATGTTTTAGTTTTAAATTGTTTCCGGCTTTTACGTAACGTAATGTTTGAAGCAACATGTGAGTTTGAGGTGGATATATATTTATTAATGAAAAAGGTTTAAATACAAATTGTATTTTTACTACAAAACTACAAAGTGTTAGAAAACACAATGAGACAAAAAAAGACAAAAAAAAATTATGTCTCACAATCTAAATCGAATTTCAAAAAAGTAATTCGGAGCTTTTGTTCCGTAGTCGTCCTCACTAAGAAAAAAATAAACGAAAAATTAAAAAAATAAAAAAAATTAACGTTTTTATTGTGTCATTTGTGAAAGACACAATGACTTCATTGTGTCATTTGTGAAAGACACAACGACTTCATTGTGTCATTATGAAGCACACAACGACTTCGTTGTGTCATTATGAAAGACACAATGACGTTATTGTGTCAATATAAAAGACACAATGACGTCATTGTATCATATAAATACACAATGAAAAAAAATTTATTTTTTTTATATTTTTTCTAAAAGAGGACAACGAGAGGAACAGAGAAGTACTTTTTTAAAATTCGATTTAGATTGTGAGATATTAATTTTTTTGTGACTTTTTTAGGCTCATTGTGTATTCTCACATTTTGTAGCAAAAATACATTTTGTAGAATAACATCACCTTTTATTAATTATAAAAAGTCTTAAGCTAGATCCAATGTTTTCAGAACCGGATCGGATGTCGAACTGGACGCCTTACTGGTTTGGTGGTCGGACCAGTCTGTAACATCGCGCATTTCCGATGAATAAAAGTTAATTTTGTAAACAATACATTTATGTTAATTTAAAAATTTCCATAATCATAATAATTATAAAATTTGCAATACTAATAATAATAATATTAATATTAACATTAATAACTAATAATAATAATAGGAATAATAATGGAAATATAAGTTGAATTATGAACCTTTTTACATCAAATAATAACCTTTCAAACATCAGGGGTTAAAATATAAACTATTTAAGACTAAAACAAAACATTGAATTTAGTTGACAAACAATCCAAACTATAGGGACTATTTCTGTAAAAATTTTTTAAAAAAATCACAGCCAAGCCCCACCCCCCACCCTCTTCCCCGTTTTTTCTTTTTCTTACCCCATCATCGGCCGGATTTTAGGCCATTAACGCGCACCATCGATTTTATATTCGAAAGCAAACCCGCACTAACGAACATTAAGTCGTTTAAAGCATTTCCTTGAGTTGAATTCATTCAAAACAAACCCAAACACACACTCGAACCCCACTCGAAACCGCGGACCTGCAACCTGAACTAAACCCAACCTTCGATTGATATTAACTGAAATTGATAAGCAGCTTTTAATCACGATCATCATACGAAGCTTCATACGAAATTAATTTGAGTTTCATCGCGATTTGCTCACCCGTCGATCACCACTGAGCCGCGACTGTTCTTCGATTGGAACACCATTAATTCGATCCTATAAGAGGTAATTACACATACACACACACTCGATTTCTTGTGGGGAACAAAAGCCCCATGATTTCAGGAGCTTTCGAGATCGATTTCGAGGTCGATTTGGGTTCGGATCGAACTAGGGTTCATTCGGGAAGGAGGGTTGATTGGAAACTATGCTTAAAACCATTTGGAAACCAAAACCATCACGGCTGTATGCCATGGTTCACTGGTTCCTGCGCTCTTTCACATCCATGAGGTCCCGGGTTCGAAACCGGGCCACCTCAACTATTTTTTTAAGGGTTTTTAGGCCTTTAAAAATTATAGAAAAATTCCTTAAAATTATAAAAATGTTTTTACAATCATTTAAATTTTTTTAACAACTAAATTATTTTTCTGAAATTTATTTTAACATTTTATCTATTTTTAATAAATGTTTTAAATAAATAAAACTACAAATAATACAAAATTATGAACTCCTAATAATAATTTAATTTATTAAATTATTATTTGACACCATATTATTTTTAATTATTTCACACAATATTTATTATTGTTTAAATAATGATTAAATATATAAATTTTTATATTCAAATCATTTCAAATAACAATTTCGTTTCTTTTAAATAATTAAACATATTAATTAATTATCACATAATTAATTAATAAAAGTAATTATTTATTTTTCCACACTTTAATAATAAACCAAACAATTACGAGTATTGATACAATTATTTTTATTAAATTCTAAACATAAATACTATCAATGAATTCATTTTACGTATTTCAAGATATTCAAACTAAATAAATTAAAGACCCAATGGAAATCCTAATACATTCCCAAATCATTATTATTCTAATTCGAGACACCGTTCCTTAGGTTAATCGTAAGGAAATCGTTGGTGTCTAATCTATCACATCCAGATTCTAATCTCATCAATCAAGTGAGTATTCATATCCCCTTTTTATATCATTTCTTATTTGGGGGAAATCATGTGATACAATATATTCAATCATGATATTCTATTGTTATTTCATTCTAAATTCAATTCAAGACAGGTTATGTTATTACTTGCAATTATGTGAACATACTGTGATAAACTGGACGACAGTAAAACCCTAATTCAATCAATCAATCAATCCTGGCAACAATGTAGATCTACTGGTTTGGATAACCCACCCCATATGGCTTACGAGTGGTGATTGTGCCAGAGACAGGAGTTAATCTATGGTGTATGTGTGGAGTCTATTATATGCAAGTGTCAAGTCAAGGGGTTGTTATTGTGTCAGTTTATCTATATGCTTTACTATTGCAATATAAGTCTTAACGTTACCTTGTGAATTGGATTATTCTCAATCAATCAATCAATCTATATGTATACTCAAAACTATGATTACTCACCAGCTAATTCGTTAGCTGACTTTATTTTCTCACATGATTTCAGGTTAAGCAAGTTAGTGGACTCTACCTGCTCATATAAGACCCGGACTTAGTCAAAACAAAAGAAAATTTCTATTTGTGACTTTAACTGTTGTATTTGTATCTGTTAAATTCATGTTATCCTGTAATCTGATTTAATATTATTTTCACTATTAGACAATCATGAGTTATGAACAATCAATCATTCCCTCGTCCGCTCCGATGATTCCGCCGTCGGTCGGGGTGTGACAGATTGGTATCAGAGCCATGGTTATAGGGAATTAGGTTATTAGAAATGGAATGACCTAGACTATAACTAAGTACCTTTACACATGAGTCCTCTCATGTATTTTATATGCATAGATAGGATTATATGTGCTTTACATGTTTATACTTGATTATGTGATTATCTGCCTTATGTGATTCTCCTTACACTTTGAATCTATCAATATGCACACGAATCTTAACTCATATTCTAAGGCATTGTGTGCCTAATTCAAGTGATTTCAAACTCCAAAACTCGATTGTTATTCATGGTTTTCAAATCTCGTCAAAGTCCGTGTCACATGACCGAGAACATGCAATGCTGGAAGAGTGGGATACCTGTATCTTAAGGTGTTCTGTCTAGGCAAGGTATTCATACAACTTGATTACCTTACCTGGGAACCCTCGAGATGAGTATTCGCTTATAGGTACGCATGTCCTCGATAAGGTTGTGGTGGACACAAATACTTTGATAAGTCAACGTATTCGCTTTGGTTTGCGAACCGAACGTTTACACTCCTAACCTCTCATTGTTATTCTAAACAATCTCATTAACGATTTTATTATTTTGAAAAGTTTTAAAAACCAATTACCCGTTTCTCATAGAGGTTTCTTCTTTCCATATTATACAGCATGTCTTCTCGCCAAAACCGCTCCCGATCTAGAAACTCTGGCCGTAAGATTTCTGCTATTGTAGCACGTGAAGTTACTGCGGTCCTCCCAACTCTACTTACCCATTTGAACCAAGGCAACAATACTGTCCAAAACCCAACTGCACCAAATCCTCCCCGAACTTGTACTTACAAACATTTCAGTTCTTGCAACCCCACTAAGTTCAGTGGAACTGAAGGTGCTACCGGATTACTACAGTGGTTCGAAAGCATCGAGAACACTTTCCTAAACAGTGAATGCCCTGAAAATCTGAAAGTCCGGTATGCCACAAGTGTTCTTCAGAAACGCGCACTTACTTGGTGGAACGGAGAGAAACGAACCCGGGGAACTGAAACTACACTAGCATTGACATGGACTGAGTTTAAGGAGCTCATGACTAAGGAGTTCTGCCCAAGAAATGAAGTCCGAAAACTGGAAGCTGAGTTCTGGGAGTTAACCCAAGACAGTGGCGAGAACCTCGCATACACTAACCGATTCCACGAACTGAGCCTTTTGGTACCGCACCTTGCTACCCCTACCTCCCGAGCCATCGAGAAATACATTGGTGGTCTACCCATGCAGATTCAGGATACGGTGCTAGGAAGGAATCCTTCGACACTAGAAGATGCTATCAGGCTGGCTGCACAGTTAACCGATAATCATGTGAAAGCTGGTTCCTTAACCAGGAAAGGATCGAAGAAAAATACCGATAAACTTCCTAACGAAACCGTCAAAACCGACCAACCCGAGCCTTCCAGGAACAAGAAGAGGAAGGCCAATTCTCAAAACTTTGCTGTAATTACCCCTGCTGTACCAATTAATCAAGTCCCTCCAACTCATCAACCAGCAGTAAACAACCAATCACTAATGAAAAAGTCATACGCTGGACCCTATCTGCAGTGTAACAACTGCAGTTATCACCATCCCGCTAACATTCAGTGTCGTCAATGCACAAACTGTGGTCGTTTGGGTCATACATTCAACGTGTGCAGGAGTGCTGCTAAAGCTCCGACCAATGCACCAGTTCACCAACATCTTCCTGCAAATACCCAGGGTCGTGCATGCTATCAATGTGGTGATCCGAACCATTTTCGCAATCGATGCCCTCAACTTGTCAGCCCAGTTCCTACGGCTCAAGGACGTGCTTTCAACATCAATACTCAACAAGCTCAAGCCACCAATGATGTGGTGTTGAATAATTCTTGTCCTTGATTTCGTCTTCATGATGTAATTCAAGATTTGTAATCGTGATTTTCCTTTTGTTACATTGATGTAATTTGAAAATTTCTAAATTTCTAATTGAAATATTTTTCCTTCGTTGTTAAGTCGAACTTTGAACCGTATGCACCACGGGAGATACAAGAGTTTGTAAGTCAACCTATGACTAAGGACACTCGAATCTCCTAAATGATTCTAACTCATCAAAACAGGGGTGATTCCCTTACTATGATGATGATTCCTTATTCGTTTCAATAAATGGTTTTCAATTGTGTGTTTTATGAAATTTCATCCTCTGGATTAGGGTGATCTCCTTATCTCGAGGACTAACTTCAATTATTCACTTTGGAACTTGCATTTCACAAATGACATGATCTCACCAAAATAGGATTGAAACCCGTACTTTGGTGACAAATGTCAATTTTCGATTGTTTTCTTGTTATTATCAAGCTCAATCATCAAGATACGCGTGAAATTCATACCTTGATGATAATATCATTCTTATGGATTGTATTTTCGCAAATGAAACGACCTCGTCAAAGTAGGAGTGAATTCTGGATTTTGATGAGGAAGTCTATCTTATTATATTTTGTTTTTGTAAAAATTCATCGTTAAGATAGGAGTGATTTCCCTTACCTTAATGGTGAGTTATCTCATCTTATTTCTGTAGATCCTCAGATCGAACTTTTGATTGGTAAGTTAGTGGCCATACCTTGAAAGTACACCATCAAGTTAGGGGTGAAAACCATACCTTGATGACTATTCTCATTTCTTGATCCCCAACTTACCATGGTTGTAATCAAGTGACGAGACGCATGTATTAACTTGAAGGGTGAAATAATGTTAGTGTTTCGACCTATCAAGCCAAAGCATGATCTCTGAACTTGAACAGAGACCTGATCGCTTTAGGTTGATTTTGATTCCAAGTTTGGAGCATTTAAATTCTTAAATCGATTTCTTTTCCTTTATTCTCATGTTTTGACTCGATCTAGCTACATCAAACCATTTATTCCTTATCTATCGACTTTCATTGTGAGTTATCATCAAAACCTGATTACGTGATGGTAGTCTTCCTAAACAATCTATTGTCAAGTAAAGATATTATCTCTGATCGTGATGGTCGCTTCATCTCTCGTTTCTGGAAAAGTCTCCAAACATCTCTCGAAACTCAACTGAATCTTAGCACAGCCTATCATCCGCAAACCGACGGTCAGACTGAAAGAATGATACAAACCCTCTAGAATATGCTCCGGGCTTGTGTCATTGATTTCAGTGGATCGTGGGATTCTCATCTTCTATTGATCGAATTCTCTTACAATAACAGTTACCATACCAGCAAACAGATGGCACCATTTGAGGCCTTGTATGGTCTGAAGTTGGTGAATCACAAATTACTGGTCTGGAATTGATACAAGAAACAACCGACAAAATTCATAAGATCCGTGCTAACTTGGTCGCTGCTAGAAATCGTCAAAAGCATTATGCTGATAAAAGACGTAAACCCATGGAATACAATGTCGGTGATCTCGTACTTCTTAAGGTGTCACCTTGGAAGGGAGTGATTCGCTTTGGAAAGAAAGAGAAACTAGCACCTCGTTATGTGGGTCCATTCAAATTGCTTGAGCGAATTGGGAAAGTGGCCTACAAGCTTGAACTACCCCAAGAGCTCAGCAACATGCATCCGACGTTTCATGTGTCCAATCTCAAGAAATGTCTTGCCGATCTCCACATTTCTCTTGACGAAGTCTAGATTAATGAATCTATGCACTTTATTGAGAAACCTGTGGAAATTATGGATTGGGAAGTCAAACAACTCGAACGTAGTAGGATACCCATTGTTAAAGTTCGCTGGGAATCTAAACGTGACCCAGAATTCACCTGGGAACGTGAGGACCAAATGAAATCCAAGTACCCTCATCTCTTCGTTCAGCCTCCTCGTGATTAAAATTTCGGGACGAAATTTCCTAAAGCAGGGGAGACTGTAACATCGCGCATTTCCGATGAATAAAAGTTAATTTTGTAAACAATACATTTATGTTAATTTAAAAATTTCCATAATCATAATAATTATAAAATTTGCAATACTAATAATAATAATATTAATATTAACATTAATAACTAATAATAATAATAGGAATAATAATGGAAATATAAGTTGAATTATGAACCTTTTTACATCAAATAATAACCTTTCAAACATCAGGGGTTAAAATATAAACTATTTAAGACTAAAACAAAACATTGAATTTAGTTGACAAACAATCCAAACTATAGGGACTATTTCTGTAAATTTTTTTAAAAAAATCACAGCCAAGCCCCACCCCCCACCCTCTTCCCCGTTTTTCTTTTTCTTACCCCATCATCGGCCGGATTTTAGGCCATTAACGCGCACCATCGATTTTTATATTCGAAAGCAAACCCGCACTAACGAACATTAAGTCGTTTAAAGCATTTCCTTGAGTTGAATTCATTCAAAACAAACCCAAACACACACTCGAACCCCACTCGAAACCGCGGACCTGCAACCTGAACTAAACCCAACCTTCGATTGATATTAACTGAAATTGATAAGCAGCTTTTAATCACGATCATCATACGAAGCTTCATACGAAATTAATTTGAGTTTCATCGCGATTTGCTCACCCGTCGATCACCACTGAGCCGCGACTGTTCTTCGATTGGAACACCATTAATTCGATCCTATAAGAGGTAATTACACATACACACACACTCGATTTCTTGTGGGGAACAAAAGCCCCATGATTTCAGGAGCTTTCGAGATCGATTTCGAGGTCGATTTGGGTTCGGATCGAACTAGGGTTCATTCGGGAAGGAGGGTTGATTGGAAACTATGCTTAAAACCATTTGGAAACCAAAACCATCACGGCTGTATGCCATGGTTCACTGGTTCCTGCGCTCTTTCACATCCATGAGGTCCCGGGTTCGAAACCGGGCCACCTCAACTATTTTTTTAAGGGTTTTTAGGCCTTTAAAATTATAGAAAAATTCCTTAAAATTATAAAAATGTTTTTACAATCATTTAAATTTTTTTAACAACTAAATTATTTTTCTGAAATTTATTTTAACATTTTATCTATTTTTAATAAATGTTTTAAATAAATAAAACTACAAATAATACAAAATTATGAACTCCTAATAATAATTTAATTTATTAAATTATTATTTGACACCATATTATTTTTAATTATTTCACACAATATTTATTATTGTTTAAATAATGATTAAATATATAAATTTTTATATTCAAATCATTTCAAATAACAATTTCATTTCTTTTAAATAATTAAACATATTAATTAATTATCACATAATTAATTAATAAAAGTAATTATTTATTTTTCCACACTTTAATAATAAACCAAACAATTACGAGTATTGATACAATTATTTTATTAAATTCTAAACATAAATACTATCAATGAATTCATTTTACGTATTTCAAGATATTCAAACTAAATAAATTAAAGACCCAATGGAAATCCTAATACATTCCCAAATCATTATTATTCTAATTCGAGACACCGTTCCTTAGGTTAATCGTAAGGAAATCGTTGGTGTCTAATCTATCACATCCAGATTCTAATCTCATCAATCAAGTGAGTATTCATATCCCCTTTTTATATCATTTCTTATTTGGGGGAAATCATGTGATACAATATATTCAATCATGATATTCTATTGTTATTTCATTCTAAATTCAATTCAAGACAGGTTATGTTATTACTTGCAATTATGTGAACATACTGTGATAAACTGGACGACAGTAAAACCCTAATTCAATCAATCAATCAATCCTGGCAACAATGTAGATCTACTGGTTTGGATAACCCACCCCATATGGCTTACGAGTGGTGATTGTGCCAGAGACAGGAGTTAATCTATGGTGTATGTGTGGAGTCTATTATATGCAAGTGTCAAGTCAAGGGGTTGTTATTGTGTCAGTTTATCTATATGCTTTACTATTGCAATATAAGTCTTAACGTTACCTTGTGAATTGGATTATTCTCAATCAATCAATCAATCTATATGTATACTCAAAACTATGATTACTCACCAGCTAATTCGTTAGCTGACTTTATTTTCTCACATGATTTCAGGTTAAGCAAGTTAGTGGACTCTACCTGCTCATATAAGACCCGGACTTAGTCAAAACAAAAGAAATTTCTATTTGTGACTTTAACTGTTGTATTTGTATCTGTTAAATTCATGTTATCCTGTAATCTGATTTAATATTATTTTCACTATTAGACAATCATGAGTTATGAACAATCAATCATTCCCTCGTCCGCTCCGATGATTCCGCCGTCGGTCGGGGTGTGACACAGTCGGACCGGTTGGACCGGATTTAACTATATTTATATATGTAATTAAATATAATTAATTTATATATATTTTATATATGTATTTTATAGTTATATATAAAATTTAACTATATTTGTATATCCAACGTACTAATTTACGGTTTAACACTCCGTTTTTACCCATTAAAATAAAAAAAATTAAAAAAATACCAAAATCGGTCCAAACCGGTCCGGTTTCCCGGTCCGACCAACGGTTCGGACGAACCGGCCGGTTCGACCGTCCAGAAACGATCCATATCAGACCGGACCAACCACCGGACCAATCCCCGGTCGGACCGGCCAGTTCGATCCGGTCTCCAAAACATTGGCTAGATCTACTATTTTTAGGTTTTTTAATAGCATTTTAAGTAAGAGTTGCAATATATCTAACATCATTGTAAAATGAACCACACTAGCGGTTATGTAAAGCCATGTAGAAAATCAACTCTGAATTGTTAATTGAATCACTGATATGTCACTCGTTGGCCCATTCGATCAGTTCTATTACTTGAGTACGAGACCTTAAGGTTCTAGACTGACAAACGTTCCGGAAGGAAATCTCGTACATCAGCCTGTAACCATCAGTGCCGTACCTGAAATCACCCTCAACAGAAAACTCATCATACGTGAGAAAACCCTTTAGCCCAACTTGAAACCCTTATTAATTATAACTAAGGTGGCCGAGTTTTTCTCCTGAATGTGGTCTTGAGTTCGTGACTGTTAGGGACATACTGATGTACGATATTCCATTCGACGACGTGTCACCCTAGTGGCCCACGGTTCCAACTTGAGTAACAGATGAAAAATAATCGGGTGAGCCAATTATCCGTAAGTAATTCAATTAGTTATAAAAAAACTTATTTTTTTGATAACAGTTGTAACCTTAATGATTGCTTGTTGAGTTCACTATTTATCATGGATATATCCATATATTACCTAATATGAAAAAAGAAAGTTGATGAATAGTGAGACTTGATGAATAGTAACTTGATGAATAGTGGTTGTGTACAGGTTGTCAAGCCTAAGGTACAGGTGAATAGTAGATTTACAAGTACCGAAGCTTATGGTACAGTCTTTCATGCGTGGATTGTTTAAAATGGTTTGTTCCCTTTCATTTGTATGTATCAGTTGCAGACTGATTCTCCGGCCGTTCAAGATCGTTGTGTGCCACCGTCCCCGCTTCAGCTCTCCGCTCTACCGCCGGTTACGTCTCTCATGGGGTGTACGGGCGGTGTTTTACTCCGGCTGAACGTTCGTCCCTTGGTTTCACCGGCGTCTCCGGCTAAATGTTCGTACCTTGGTTTCAGCCAGCTGCAAAACCCCGCTTTTTAAAGAGGGACTGTTCCCCAAGGTTTAGGGTTTGGACGACGGGTACAAGCCGTCATTGCTGTTCGTGGGGGGAAGCCCATGGCCGTGGTCGTACTACGGTCGCTTCAATCTTTTCTCCGCAGGCGGTCACCATGGCGGCTGCTTTCGGCTCTATTGCCGCTCCGCCTTCTCATTTTGGTTGAAGTGGAGCAGGCGGTGGTACCGTTGCTGTGGTCGGGGCCTGCATGGTCTTTTTTAGATGATCATCGTCTTGGGCACCAAGTGGTGACTCTTGTCATCTGTTGACAAATCTGTTTGGATTTTCAGATCTGAGCCCTATTTTGGTTTTATGATGATGAAGATTCGTCATCTGAGAACCCATTTGTATGTCTGTGTATTTTGAGGACTCATCTGAGATATGCCTGTAATCCAATTGAGACCGTGATGCAGAGGGGTAGATGTCTTCGTTGTTTTGGCGTGGCATCTTGGTACGATGCAGCCGCAATGGAGCCGCCTTCCTAAGTCTCCAACCACCTTAACCGACTGTTGTCGGTGGCCTGTGCTGGTTCTGCTGTTTTGTTGACCATGTTCAACTTTTTTCCTGTAAAAATTGTTTGCTCGATGATGATGTTCAAGCTACGTTTGAGAGTTATTTTGTTTTGGAATATAGTTATTTGTTGGTGAACTTGATTGTTTGCTCGATGATGATGTTCAGGCAACATCTGAGAGTTATTTTGTTTTGGAATATAGTTATTAGTTGGTGAACTTCATAATGGGTCTGGGCCTTGCTTTAAAGACGCGCAACGCGCGTCAGAAAATAAACACTAGTAACAATAAATAACTTAACTATTGGAACTTTCAGTCATAATTCCATACTAAAAAGTTAGTATAACTCAAAGATTTACGAAAAAATGTGACGCGATAAAATTAAATCTGTATTCATACATATATATGCTAACTTCTTATTAATCTTATTGAGATAAGAACTCATACATAAAATGCCAAATCGTCTCTTCATATGGTGGTTCAACTTTTTTTATATATTTCTAACAAATTTGATTCTTAGCTGATTAGTTAGAGAAATGTCAAAATCTATCGTCATGCAGCCTAATTATTAATTAAGATATACTCATCCCATTATTAATTAACATCATATACTCATCCCATTATTAATCTTTTGTAATTATTCCTAGTGGATCAATATATAGCATCGATACCCTCCAATTTTATATTTTTGGATGTCTCTTTATTTACTTATTTATTTATTTATTCCTTGCAAAAAAGAAAATTGTATGTACTTTGTTAACACTTATTCCGTTTTGGAAGGGTTACTTGTTTTCTTCTGTAACTTGTGTTACGTATCATATCATTTATCCGACACAAGTTGTTATGCAACTGATCTTATTGGTTAGTAGAATATTAATAGCTCGTGTGAGTTTTATGTTAATGGATGTTAAAAAAATCTAATTTGCTTTATATTGAAAATCTTGAAGACAATACTGGAACTTGTGACTTATCATTATGAGATTAAAACATGATGAAGTTACATAGTTAAAGACAGTAATCTTTTAAGGTTCACAATCTAAACAAAACAAGAAACACAAAGGGTTATTGAATCACATAACTGGAAGTGGAATAACAACCTCAGCACTATTGTTGTAAACAGGACTCCTGCTGCTATTACTACCACTTGAGTCTTTACTTTCTTCATTTGCAGATCTTTTGATGAACTCTATGCAATCCGCCACCGCTTCGGTATGATGCAAATCGCTTGAATAATGATGGTAGGACCGATGGTGGCGATTGGTGGCCGCTGGTGAAGATTTGGATGAAGACCTTGAGGACAACCGTATGGGAGACTGAGTGTCGTAAGTGGAGGTGTAGGTGGTGGTGTTAGGGGTGGTGGAGACTCTGGAGAGTGCTGATATCATGATCAAACGGAAAACCGCCTCGCGGAAGCGGTCGAGAAGTGATATCGGAGATAATCTGGTGCTGATCTTCCGGTTGGCTCTCATCCTTGATGGCATGCAAAAATGGCTCTTCATGACTGTTTTTGTGTGTTTTTTTTTGTCTTTGTAATTGTGGGGTGGTTCTAGTTGTTGAGAATCTTTAAGGACAGCCTATGATTTCACATGGCATTATACTTGCACAATATATATACACACATATATATTTATATACATGTGTGTTTATGTATGTATATAGTGGAGATTATTGTACTAAGCAACGAGAGCGCCAAAGTGTGCGTATGAAGTTGTCCAAGACGTGACACATGTCCTGAGGAAGGGGAGTAATTTTGTTCGCACCATAGTTAAAGGATAAAAATTAATAATTATGTAATAAAGAGTGCAATAGTTATAAACTATGGTATTCAGGGTCAGATGAAATAAAAAATAGTGTAGGTTTTCTAGTTGCTAAGGAACTTCAGGATAATATAGTGGAGGTGAGAAGATACGATGATAGAATTATGCTGTTAAGAATAGTAATAGGGGATGAAGTAGTGGCGGTAGTTAGTGTGTATGCACCACATGTTGGACTAGGGGAAACGGAAAGAAGGAAGTTCTGGGATAGTTTAGATCACGTTATGAGTGACATACCTAGAGAAGAAAAAATATGCATAGGAGGAGATTTTAATGGGCATATAGGTAAGGATAATAAGCACTTCCAGTTGGTGCATGGACGCTTCGGGTATGGTCTTAGGAATGACGGTGGTAAGGAGCTTCTTGACTTTGCAGTAGCGCATGACCTAGGCATTTTAAATTTGTTTTTTAAGAAAAGAAACCCGCATCTAATCACGTTTAGCAGCGGTAGGAGACACACGCAAATAGACTATTTATTGATGAGGGGAGAAGATCGTAGCTCATGGAAGGACTGTAAGGCAATCCCGGGACAGACAGTTGTGACGCAACATCACATGTTGGTGGCGGATATACGCGTGAAAAGACCAATTGTACAACAAAACAAGAGAGTTAGACCTACGATCAGACGGGGCCAGCTCAAAGACGAAAAGATTACCATTTTTAGAGATAAGGTCATACCAATGAATCAAACTGGGCCACAGAAAGACATAAACCAAAAGTGGGAGGCTATGGCAACTAGACTCATCCAAGTAGCGAAAGAAACTCGTGGAATTACATCAAAGAGGACAGTGTGGTGGAATGAAAATGTACAGAAGAAGATAAGAATTAAACAACAAAGTTTTAGAGAGCTTATACGCTGTAACAATGAGAAAGAACGCGCAGAGCTAAAAGATAAATACAACGAGACAAAGTGAGAGGCGAAAAAATCGACGTCAGAGGCAAAGAACACGACGTATGAGACGATGTATAAACGATTAGAGATGAAAGAAGGAGAGCATGACATGTATAAGATAGCCAAGGCAAGAGAAAGTAGAAGATAGGACTTGAGAATGGTGAAGTTTATAAAGGCTGCAGATGGAAAGGTTTTGGTGAAGGAGAAAGACATCAAGGTGAGATGGAAAATGTACTTCGATAACCTTTTCAACATAAGTAACCCAAATCAACAAACTGAGATAGATAAAATAACTCAAATAACACCACAAAACAAATGCTATTGTAGAAGCATCACAGTCGACGAAGTTACGAGAGCTATGAAGAAAATGGGAAGGGCTAAAGTGGTGGGGCCAGACAACATACCAATTGAAGTTTGGAAATGCCAGGGAGATGAGGGTCTCCAATGGCTAACAGATTTATTCAACACTATCTTTAAGATGCCAAACCAGTGGAGAATAAGTGTCATAGTCCCCGTATATAAGAAAAAAGGAGATGTCCAATGTTGCGAAAACTACAGGGGAATAAAGCTATTGAGTCACACGATGAAATTATGGGAAAGGGTTATTGACACGAGAATTAGACGGGAAACTCAGATAGCGATGAACCAATTTGGATTTATGCTAGGACGCTCTACAATAGAAGCCATACACGTCATAAGGAGGATAATGGAGAAATATAGAGAAAAGAAAAGGGACCTCCATATGGTATTCATCGACCTAGAAAAGGCCTATGATAGTGTTTCGCGCCAACTCATTTGGGAAAGTCTACGACTTAGAAGGGTACCAGAGAGGTATATCAAAATAATCAAGGATATGTATGACGAAGCAAAAACATATGTGCGAGCACCAGTCGAAGACACATACCCCTTCCCCATGTAAGTGGGACTCCACCAAGGATCGACACTGAGCCTATTTCTATTCACAGTAGTGTTGGACGAGATGACCAAGTATATACAACAGCTAGTTCCATGGTGCATGCTCTTTGCGGATGATATTGTCTTAATATCAGAATCTAAAATGGTGCTTAACGACAGGCTAGAATAGTGGAGAGCAGCACTAGAGAGCAGAGGGTTAAGGATAAGTCGCTCTAAGATGGAATTCATGCATTGCAATTTTAGTGGTGAGGCTGAAGAGGACACCCAAATTAGTATACAGGGTATAGCGGTCCCAAGAACGACTAGGTTTAAAAACCTGGGCTCGTACCTACAGGAGGACGGAGATATAACAGCGATGTAGCTCACCGTGTTCAAGCAGGATGGTGCAAGTGGAGAGCAGCATCAGGGATTCTATGTGATAAGAGGTTTCCAGCAAAACTAAAGGGAAAACTATACAGAGTGGTAGTTCGTCCAGTTATGTTATACGGAACAAACTGCTGGGCAATAAAGAAATCGCACGAGAAACAAATAGAGGTAGCGGAAATACGAATGCTGAGGTGGATGTGTGGACACACAAGACTGGATCGGATAAGAAACGAAGTATTTTGATAGAAGTTAGAGGTGGCTTATATCGCAGATAAAATACGAGAGGGAAGATTAAGACGGTTTGGGCATGTGAAGAGGAGACCTATGTCAGCACCCGTTAGAGCAGTAGAGAACATCTTCTTAGAGGGTAGGAGGTGTGAGGAAGACCTAGGTTGACTTGGGACGAGTTAATTAGGTGAGATATGGTACATTTGTACCTCTCTGAGCAAATGATCGAGGATATGAGCGAGTGGAGGCGTAGGATTAAAATTAAGGACTTTTAGTAGGATCTGTAGGTAGGAAGGGTTAATGTAGACTTGGTGCGGGGCCTAAGGTGTACGCAGTCCACAACTGCCCTCTATAGGTGAAACGCGCCGCTTCTCTGATGTTTGAAATATCTTTTTTTTAATCCGTTGGTGATTTTAACTGTATGTTGTATGCTGTGTGTTGTATGATATATTATTTGCTGTCTTGCTATCGTTATTGCTTTTGTTTATCGAGTCGGGGGTCTCTTTGGAAACGGTCTCTCTACCTAGCTAGATAGAGGAAAGACTTGCCACTACCTACCCCCAGACCCTGCTCTTGAGTGGGATATACTGGGTTTGTTTGTTTGTTTGTTTATGCAATAAAGTGATGGAATATGTTATCTATTTACATACACGTAATGATAAACTTATATATACAGATGTTCTAAGTTATATGATAATTACGTAACATTTGTTTAATATTATGCAACTTATATTTATAATTATGTATAACAATAATTACTAAGTTATAAATATGGTTAAAATATTTCAAAAATTCGTATTGTATAAAAAATTTATATATTGTTAAAAAAATAAGAAACTTTAAAAAAAGTCAGTAATCTTAATAACTGGCTACATATATGTCATAACTAGTAACAAATTACAAAATATATAACCATAAGCAATATCATCACATTATAACAAAAAAATGTACTAAATATAAAGCTTTACATATGTATAATTTTACATATATATACACATACTTCAAGTATCAAATTTACATATACATAAAATAAAAATAAAATGTAATATGAACTATAGGATAGATATACTATAAAGATATAATCTACATATACGTAGTATCTTGTAGCTTACATGCAACATAATTTACAAGTACGTAATATATATATATATATATATATATATATATATATATATATCAAACACCAAATTTATATATTTAATATAAATATTAAGTAATCTGAAAAGTAAAATAACTAATGACATTTATATAGCATTTTATTAATAAATAAAAAAATAACATTACAACAATTATAGAAATTAAACATTTCAACAATTTTTTTTGGAAGGCTAATTTCATTAAACAAAACGACCAAAACCGATAATCTCTAAGACAGAGACAATCGAGGCACGGGAAAGATTACATCATCGGAAACAAAAAATTACATCAATTTCTCCAATCAATTGAACCCTCCTTAAACCTACATTTAAACCACAGAAACGCCAAGGATTTCACATCCGCAACCAAATGAGCGACATTTGAATCCGAACCATTAAAAATCTTGTCGTTCCTATCCGTCCAAATTCGCCAACAAGCAATAATAATAATACCATACATAACTTCCTTCTTCTTCACAGTGTAAGGCAGATTGTCCATTATATGGAGCACGTCATATAACGAAAAAACGAAGAACTTTGGAATTCTGCACCAAGAAGCGATAGCGTCCCACACTCCGATTGCAATGCTACACCCGGAAAACAAATGATCCACCGACTCTTCTACTTCACCACATAGCCCACAAAAACTATTCTCGACATAATAATACCATGCATAACTTCCTTCATCTTCACAGTGTAAGGCAGATTGTCCATTATATGGAGCACGCCATATAGCGAAAAAACGAAGAACTTTGGAATTCTGCACCAAGGAGCGATAACGTCCCACACTCCGATTGCAATGCTACACCCGGAAAACAAATGATCCACTGGCTCTTCTACTTCACCACATAGCCCACAAAAACTATTCTCGACATAAACATTACGGTGTAGAAGAGCATCTTTGGTTGGAATTCGATTCATACTAGCCCTCCACATAAAAATATTACATTTACCCGGGATCTAATTACACCATTGATAGACCGAATTATTGACAGCAGTACCATCCCCTTTCAGCCAGTTCCGAGCGTCTTTGAACAAGTAGTCGTCGCCTGCTTCATGCCTCTACACCCACCGATCTTCGTTGTCCTTTAGAATAACATTAGATAAATCACGATGACACTGTTTGAGTTCCTCTATCTCCAAATCGGTACCCGGGTAGTGTTTCCAGTTCTAGCAGATCGTATAAGACCCATCATCAGCTTGAAAACGCTCAGCCATATTGCAGCGTTTGTTTTGATCCAATCGAAACAGCCTGGGATACTTAAGTTTCAGCTATTATGTAGTGAGCCATTGGTCAATCCAAAACTTCAATTGAGTGCCATCGCCCACCACCCCTCTTATCATAGACATGAAACCTTTCCATCCACTTTAAGTTTATAGCCAGCCTTAACCAACCTGGACCATGCACCTGCAAACCGAGAATTACATTGAACAGTTTCCCATCTTCTAGTAGAACCATGTATAGCGTCTATCACTTTCCTCCAAAGCGCATCCTTAGCTATACGATATCTCCATAACCATTTCAACAACAGCGCAAAGTTATTATCTTCCAACTTGGATAAACCCAACCCTCCTTCCTTAACGCTCCTCGTCACCCTATCCCATGCCACCCAATGTATTTTGTTTTTATCATCACAACCGCCCCATAAAATTTTTTTAATAAGCACCTTCAATTTTTTAATCACCGTCGCCGGAGCCTTATACAAAGAAAAATAATACGTTGGAAGACTCTAACACTGCCTTGATAAGAGTTACCCTACCTGCCATAGAAACCACCTAGCCTTCTGTTGGGTCATTATAAGGCTGGTGCAACCAAAACCACTTCACATAGTCAATTTTGGTGCTACATTCAAAGGCTTCTGAAGCCAAGTGTGAGAGCTTTCGAAGTCTGAAGAGTTCTTCTAAAGACAAGAGCTGAAGACATCTTCCGAAGACAAAGTCTGAAGACAAAGTCTGAAGACATCTTCCGAAGACAAAGTCTGAAGACAAGAGCTGAAGACATCTTCCGAAGACAAAGTCTGAAGAAAAACAACTGAAAACAACTTCTGAAGACAAACTCTACTTCCTAAGACAAAGAAGACTCCAAGCCTCGGAAGAAGCAGTCTTCCGAAGTATAAGTGGCTTATGAAGAAGTTATTCTTCCGAAGTAATTTAACCTTCGGAAGATATTGCTATGACCATTAGACATAAGTATGGTCTCTGACAATCCGCTGCAGACCTCTGATACAGCATGGCTTCTTCCTAAAGAACCATGTTGTTGACCATACTTTATTCTACTGTTTACCTTTTTATGATAGTACATGTTACCAACTTTAGTTGGTGACAAAAGGTAAGTCAGGGACATGTCCTGACTACCAAATCTCAGATAAAATTTCTGAGATACCTTAACCTATAGTCTTGTAGTATAGGCATTTGGTTAGAGGTTTCCAGCTGGTATCAAAGTATATCCGGCTGTAGGTAGTATTATATATGTATTCTCATTGTAACTCATAAGGTAGAGAGAGATTTGAGAGAGCTTGAGCTTATAAGAGTCTTGTAATCCTTTGAGTTGAGAAGCAATATATAAAAGTACCTTGAAAATTTACTTTCTGTGTTCATTATCATTTGTTACTTGTTATATTGTGATCAACTCTTGTTAGACTCTTTCTGAGTAGTGTTCAAGGTGAGTTTAAGAGAAAACCACTTATTGAGTGACCGAAACCGATCCCGCAATTGGTATCAGAGCCCTAGGCTCTTGATTGTGAGATCTTACCATCCAAATCAACTTGTTTTTCACTCCTCCCTACAAAACACTCACTCAAATGGCCGCTCTCTCGAAAGCTGATATGGAAACCGGTACCATGATCAAGTCCCCACTGATCACCCCTGAAGACTTTGTCACATGGTGCACAAGAATGGAAGGCTTCATCAAGTGTCAAGACTCAAGGATGTAGAACTCCATTGTTAATGGTCCTTTCATACCAAGCACTAGTTCTGCTACTGGTAATCGTATCATTCCAAAAGATGTTGATGATTACTCAGAAGAAGATAGGAAAAGAATAGAGCTTGATCAAAAGGCTATGACTTCTCTTCAAACTGCTCTTCCGAACTCCATTTACAGAGGCTTCAAGAAGTACAAGACAGCTAAAGACTTATGGGATGCATTGAAGCTTATGTATGAAGGATCCAAGGAAACTAAAGAGAACAAGAAGGATCTCTTAAAGCAGCAGTTTGAAAACTTCACTTTCAAGGCTGGAGAGACCTTGACTCAATAATACTTTAGGTATGTTGAGATAGTGGATACTCTGGTGGATATTGGAGTACCTCTTGAGAACAGAGACATAGTTAGGAAGTTCATGTCTTCCCTTTCCAAACTATGGACACACTATTATGTTGTAATCAGGAGAACTTCGGACCTTAAGACTCTTTCTCTCACAGAGTTGTATGGTATCCTAAGTGCATTCCAGATGGAGATGAACATGCAGAACTCCTCTGGTAATTCCAATAACCAACTGAGTTCAGCCCTTCATGTGGTTGAAAGGGAAGTCACAGAACCACAACATCAGTTGCTGTGCTACCTTGACAACTCACATAATGGACCATACATTACTCTACCTGAGACTCCAAGGTCTCAAAAGGCTCAACATAACTTCTTTCAGGATAGTTGTGCCTTTGTCTCTGGAAGTGGACACTCTGGTGATTTTCAATACTGCTTTGATGATCTTGAGTGCTTCAGTCTAGATGATATAGAGTATGTGGACATTGTCCAACAGATGGCTCTCTTAACTTACAGAGCGAAGAAGTTCTTCAAGGGAACTGGAAGGCAATTCCCTCAAAACCCAGTCAACAGCAAGTTTGGGTTTGACAAGAGCAAAGCAAAGTGTTACAACTGCAACCAACTAGGTCACTTTGCTAGGGAATGCAAGGCTCCCAAGAACAACCCGGGAACCCCACAGGCCTCTACACATCCCTCAACCTCAAAGCATGAAGAAAAGACAACTGATATAGCTGCAATAGCTCAAGCAGTTGACTGGAGCTTCATGGAACAGGATGTCACTCCCGCTCAAGCAGTCATGGCCGGAACAGATGATGCTCAGGTATATGAACATCTTTGTACTCCAGCTTGTATTGCTAAAGTTAAACTCTATAAGGATTACAATATGGAAATCAGATCTGATGTTGAGTCTTTAAATATCTTAAAATCTGACTTTAAAAGAGCTGAATCTGACTATCAAAAGAAAATTGAGGAGTTAGAGAAAACTGTGTCTCTTTTAAAACATGAACAAACCAATTACAAGACTCAAATCAAAGATCTGATATCCAAGCTGTCTGAAGCACAAGCCCGGCTTGTCACTGCTGAGGCTCAGGCCAGGAAGCAAGCTATTGCTGAGCAAAACTTCCAAGCTATTCCTGCATCATCCTCTCATTCCAAGATGTTTTATCAAAACAAAGAAGGGTTGGGAACCAATAAAATAGCCCCACCTCACTTTGATGAGTCTATTAGACTACCTAGATGTGGTACTGAGGAGCAAGAGGTTCCAACTGCTGACCCTTCTCCATTGGAATTAAAGGATGGGGCAAAAATAGTGGCCACCACAGGGTAGAAACAAGAAGATACACTCATCTCCACCTGTGAAGATGAAATCCTAACCACCAAGGCAAGAAGAAGCAGAGCTAAAGCTGCTAGAAAGACTGCCAAGAAAGTTGCTGAGTCCAAGCTGAAGATTGACCCAAAACAAAAGGGTGTCTTCATCTCTGCTGGATTCCAAGTGGTAGGTACTTCTGATTCAGGAAAGGAGTGTACTACCAGCACTCCTGTCCTATCAAAGGATCAGAAGTTGAAAGGAAAAGTTGCTAATGAAGAAAAGAAATCCAAGAAATAGCAATCTTCAAATTCCCAAAAGACTAACATTGCATGCATAATGTGTGGTCTGCACAACCACATGGCTAAAGATTGTTATTACAATCCAGCAAGCACATATTATGCAAATAATGTTAGAAAAGAAGGAGTCAGGGAAGGTTTCACATTTGGACCATTTCAAATGGTCCAGGTGATGAAAAAGGGAAAGTTGATCTCGGAAGTCAAGTTGCTTTCGGAAGAAAGTATTTCTTCCGAAGGGAAAATGGCTTCGGAAGCCAAAGCTGCTAAGGTTCGAAAGAACAAGAAAGCTCCCTTGAAACTATCCCAGAAGAAGACTTCTTCGGAAGAACAGGTGGTGAAGGCTTCTTTCGAAAAGAAAAAAGCTTCGGAAGAAGACCATGCTACAAAAGCTTCAACAAGCTCATCCTCCAAGATCAACCAAAGGATGGACTGGAAGATCAAGGAAGATGCTGTAGCCCAAACCTCTTCTTCAACGACCTCTATTGAACCCCAATGCATATCTTTTGGTTCAATTATGTCATTAACTTTGGAAGAGCCCAAGACCAGCAAGGCTTGGGCTTCCAAACAAAACTAACAATCTCATCTTATTTGCAGGGACATCCATTTGACAAAAACAACAATGTCTGGATTGTAGATAGTGGGTGCTCCAGGCACATAACAGGGAACAGATCTCTCCTTTAACAATTCTAGAACTATGATGGAGGGCCTGTCCAATTTGGAGGTGAGACCGGAGGATATATTTCAGGCAGAGGAAGTATATCTAATGGCAGAATAAACATTGACAAAGTTCACTTTGTCAAACAGCTTGAACACAATCTGTTAAGTGTTTCTCAGTTCTGTGATCAGAGGCATCAAATGCTTTTCACAGAACATGAGTGCATTCTCCTCAAACCAGGGATGACAATTCCTCCGGAATTGGTGCTTCTGAGATCTCCCAGGAAAGGGGATATGTACAAGCTAGATATGAACAATGCTTCTCCTATGGGTGAAGTATCATGCTTTCTTTCCAAAGCTGATAGTGATGAGTCAACACTATGGCATAAATGTATGTGTCATGTAAATTTAAAGACAATGAATAAACTGGCTAAAAATAACTTGGTACATGGTTTGCCTAAAAAGGAGTTTTTCTGCAAAGATAACTGTGTTGCATGCCTAAAAGGGAAACAACACAGGACATCTCATAAATCCAAATGTGTTAATTCATCACTACTCCATTACACTTATTGCACATGGAACTCTTTGGTCCCACAAGTATAATGAGCATAGGAAGGAAATCATACTGCCTTGTGATTGTTGATGATTTTACAAGATTTACATGGGTATTCTTTTTAAGAAATAAAGATGAAACTGCTGAAACGTTAAAATCTTTTATTCTTAAAATAGAAAATCAAATTGATCACAAGGTTAAGATCATTAGAAGTGATCAAGGGACTGAGTTTAAGAACTTTGTTCTTGACTCATTCTGTGACTCAAAAGGGATTGCCAGATAGTATAGTGCTCCTAGAACTCCTCAACAAAACGGTGTTGCTGAGAGGAGGAACATGACACTTATTGAGGCTGCTCGAACCATGTTAGCCGATTCAAAACTTCCTCTAACATTCTGGGCAGAGGCAGTTAGCACTGCATGCTATGTGCAGAACAGGGTTCTTGTAGTTAAGCCCCATGGAAAAACCCCTTATGAGTTATGGAACAAGAGGCCACCGTTCATTGGCTTTCTAAGGTCCTTTGGCTGCAGGTATACCAAACTTAACACAAAAGACAACTTAGCAAAGTTTGCTGAGAAGTTAGATGATGCTATCTTTGTTGGATACTCTTCTAGCTCCAAAGCTTATAGAGTATACAACATTAAGAATCAACAATTTGAGGAGTCATCCAATATAGTTGTAAATGAGCACACTCCTTGTGTTAGGGTGAATGGACCTGATTATATCTTTGACTTAGAATTGTTTCCAAACTATTCTAAACCATCTTGTGAGAATGTTTCAGATGGAACAGGTGCTCAAGGTGATGCTGATGATGATGCTAATCAATTGTTTGAGCTACCCAGACCTCTTCCAAATTCTCCAAGAGCTGAAAGACAACAAGCTTCAACCATTCACAAATCTGATAGTGTAACTATCTCAAGGAATAATTAAGCTTCAACAAGTGAATCACTTGATGAACCTCAAAGCTCTTCAGGTGATCCATTATAACACCAGGTTGAAAGAAGTAGTATTCTGAAGGAACATGCAAATGTTAATACTACTTCAAGGCCAACCATTGATGATGTTTCTTAGTCATTCAATCAGTCCTCATTAAATGACTTTAAAACAGCAGCTGGACAGAGTGATCCAGTTCCTGATCAGAATTTGTCCAACCTAGACCTATCTCTGCAACTGGAAGTGATTCCTCGTCTTAGGATTCACAACACTCATCCAACTGAAAACATCGTAGGGAATGTCTCTGAAGGTGTGAGAACAAGAGGGCAAACTTATCATGGTAATGTCTGCTTGTACTCATGCTTCTTATCTCAGATGGAACCCAAGAAGGTGGAAAATGCCTTGAAAAAAAGTAGTTGGGTTGAATCGATGCAGGAGGAGCTGCTTCAATTTAGAAGACAAAAGGTCTGGAATCTATGCCCACTACCTTCTGGTCAAGTACCCATAGGCACTAAATGGGTATTCAGAAACAAGAAAGATGATAGAGGCTTGATTATCAAGAACAAGGCAAGATTAGTAGTTCAAGGATACACCTAAGAGGAAGGAATCGATTACACTGATGTCTTTGCACCAGTTGCAAGACTTGAGGCAGTTAGGATCTTCCTTGCTTATGCTGCATCCAAGAACTTCACTGTCTACTAATTTGATGTCAAGTGTGCTTTTCTATATGGGGATATTGATAAGGAAATCTATGTATGCCAACCTCCAGGATTTGAAGACCCACAGCACCCCAACTATGTGTGCAAACTGGACAAAGCTCTATATGGGCTACACCAAGCACCTAGGCTGTGGTATGAGACCTTGTCTCAGTTTCTCCTAAAGAATGGCTATACCAGAGGTACCATTGATAAGACTCTCTTCATCAAGAAGACTAGAGAAGACATTTTGCTCGTTCAAGTCTATGTTGATGACATCATATTTGGTTCCTCAAATGACCAAATGTGTAAGGACTTTGAGAGCACTATGAAGCAGAAATTTGAAATGAGTTCCATGGGAAAAATGGACTTTTTCCTAGGAATTTAGGTGAAGCAATTGAAGGAAGGATTCTTCATCAATCAATCCAAGTATGTCAATGACATCTTAGAGAGATATGAGATGAAGGACTGTAAGCCAGCCAAGACACCCATACCCAGAAACCATAATCTTTGCCCTGACCTTGAGGGGGAGGATACTGATCAACATCAGTATAGAGCAATTATTGGTTCTCTGATGTATCTACTGCTAGTAGACCTGATATCATGTTTGCCACATGCATTTGAGCAAGATATCAGGCTGCTCCAAAGGTGTCACACCTATCTGCTACAAAAAGAATTCTCAGATACCTCAAAGGAGCACCTAAACTAGGTCTCTGGTATCCAAGAAATAGTGATTTCAGTCTCTATGGATATTCTGACAGTGACTATGGTGGCTGCAATATTGACAAGAAATCAACATCAGGAGAATGCTAATTTCTTAGTGGAAGGATTATCTCATGGCCATGCAAGAAACAATCTTGTGTCTCTACATCAACTGCTAAAGCTGAATACATTGCTGCTGCTAGCTGCTGTGCTCAACTGCTATGGATTCAAAATCAGATGTTGGACTATGGATTCAACTTCATGACTACTCCTATCCATATTGACAACAACAGTGCTATCTCCATTACTGAAAATCCAGTGAAGCACTCTAAGACAAAGCACATTGATATCAGGTATCATTTCATTAGTGATATTCATGAGAAAAATCTGATAAAGTTAATCAAAGTTGATTCAAATGAACAATATGCTGATTTGTTCACAAAAGCTTTTGATGAACAAAGATTTAAATATCTCATATCAGCTATTGGGATAATAAACATTGATTAAACAACCTCTTTTGAAAACTTTTTAATGTGTTAAGTCTTGTGTCAATACAATTTAAGCCCCGTTACAAAAGATCTCCTTGAAATATTCCCAGTGTAAATTTTTTCCGAAGAGGAATTAACTCTCGGAAGATATTCTTTAACATCTTCCGAAGTCAAATTCCTCCTTGGAAATTTTCTTCTCGGAAGAGTTTTTAGTCTCAGAAGAAGCGATTGATTTCATATTAGATCTTCCGAAGCTTATAAAACTCTCCATTAAAACAATTCTTACCTTCGGAAGCAATACTTTGCTTCGGAAGAAATAATTGGCTTCGGAAGACAAATTACCTTCGGAAACATTTTGTACTCGGAAAAGGAGTTTTTACTGTGTAACAGATATATTTTTGGGCCCCACTCTGTAAAAGGTAAAGATTTTATTGATGATGACTGATTATTTAAATTTATCCCTTACCGCCACTGTCATTTCATAACCGCAAACAGCCGCCCTACCACCATTACCGCAATTCTTCCTATTTAAATAATCCAGACTGTTCAATTTCATCTTCTTTTACCGATTTACTGCCCTAAACATTTCCTTCACTTTCGATCCTGCAATTGGTAGGCCCTAAACATTTCCTTCACTTCCAATCCTACAAATCACCCAAGCTCAAATTTACCCTCTCTTACAATGGCGCTAAACCCTCAGCACAACCAGGTCGCATTACTTGATTCGTCAAGAGATGCTGACTTCACTGAAATCATAACTTTTCTTTCTGAATCGACCTACTACACGGCGCTTACTGTTAACCCCACCGTTTACTCCAACCACATGACCGAATTTTGGAGAAACGGTCAAACAGAAGTCCTAAATGGGGTTCGCGTCCTAAGAACCCGCATTTATGGCTAGGAGTTGATCATAAGTGAGCAACTCATCAGAGAGCATTTAGATCTTCATGATGATGAAACTCCTACTGAGTTTCCCTAAGAAGACTTGGATGGCACTTACATACTCATGGGATATGGTGGAGACGTGAGCAGGTCAACCGTCTACAAATTCAACTTCACATATCATTGGAAGTTTCTCCTGCATATCGTTCTTCACTGCCTATCCAACAAGTCAGGTGGATGGGATCAAATCCCATATGAACTAGGATGCCTAGTTCACGGGTTGGTGCGAGGCCTGCGCTTCAATTACTCAAAGTTCGTGTTTACCAATCTACTTGGGAATCTTAGAAGGGAAACATTTTTCATGTATCCCCGATACATTCAACACATCATCAACTGCGAGTTGGAACAAAGCAAGCTTATCTGTGTAGCTGCTCTAACTGTTCCTCGAGTACGGCCTGCCATCTTCAAGACTTTGAAGAAGGTGTCCATCAACTTCACTGGAAGGTATACTCCTTTACCTCCAGATATGATTGAGCGCATAGCTCCTGGTGACATCCCTGTTGACCCCACAGGTGATGAACACACACCAGCAACCCTCACCACAAATGTCCCAATACCTTCTCCACCCATCAAAATCACATACCAGAGAAGCCCCAAACGAACCCTTGTTCAATCTACTCTGATTGAACAAGCTCCTCCAGTTCAATCCAAAAGGACTAGAGTGGAAACATGGGCTCCCACTCAGTCCGAGGTCACACCATCCTTCACCATTGACCTCAATTTGGGTTTTGAGCCTCCTCAGTCTCAAACCCAAGAGCCCGACACCCAAGCCTTTAGCCCACAGGGTGAGTATTTACACTCCCCTGTGCAGCCAACAAGTGACAGCCCAACAAGAGGCTCAATGCCTGTAGACATTGATCTAGGTCCCGGGTCAGTAGGTTTAACCTCTCTATCCTTCACTGACCTTTTAATCTGAACTGATGAAGAGATAACATCTCTCCACGGCCATGAAGTTGATCTTCAACACCCTCTCAAAGATAAACAGAGCTAAGAGAGATCCCTTATCTCTAGCCCCCATCAGAAGCCAACTGAGGTGAGTCCCACTGATGTGGAGGGGACTCATGTAGGCTCAGCTGCCACTACTCAGAGTCTCTCATTGAACTCTCAAGACAGTGGTAACATCAATCAGAATGAGTCTATGACAACTTTGCCCATTGACATCTCTGAAAGAGATGACTTTGAGCAAAGGTATCCAGGGTGCCAAGAAGCCACATCTGGTGGTGAGACTGAACATACTAGGTATGTTATCTCATCTCCCCGTGATTCTTCACATGAAGATGAGGGAAGTATGCAACTCACTCTTCAGTACCTCATCTCTAAGGTCTCAAACCTTGAATTTCAGGTTAAGATCTTAGAGAACAGGACAGCCACTCAGCAACTTGAGATTGACAATCTCAAGGCTAAACTAGCTGAGAAACAGACGGAGAGGTCTGTTAGGCATATACCCATCCAAGTCTCATTGACTTCTTCCTCTAGCTCATCTAGCTCTCAAGATGATGCTACCAAAAAGGGGGAGAAAGATCAGAGACAAACAACTGAGGAACCACCGATCCAGTCTTCTACTTCCCAAATCATTACCCTGCCTGAGTCATCTCAATCAATTCTTAAGATTGACTCACAAATACTTCATGATCTCTACAAACTTTTCATAAAGTTTGTATTGAGATCCTCTTTAGATCAGCCCAGCCCAGACACCACACTGATCTACTTTGGAGCTAAAGAGCTTCAAAGGCTGACTGCACCTTCTACCACCGCGGAAGAAGCTGCTCAACCTAAGGTCTACATGGAACCTAAGATTAACTTCGAAGGGGAAATGGGGACTGATGGCCCAGCAACTGAAACAGTTGGGACAGAACTTGCATCAGCATCTTCTACTGAAGCCCAGGCTGAAACTTCCAAAGCTAAAGTTGAAGCTGAAGAAGAACAAGACAAGTCTTTCGAAGCTGAAATGGAAGCTGCGGAAGGATTGTTCAAAATGTCCGAGGAGCTGATCATCACAGATGTCATTGCTGAAATAGCATCTGAGTTGAGCAAGGAGGACATCTCTGATCTACCTCCATCCCAAACACCAGCTGACCCTCTCTCTCAACCCGAACCATCTATCCAAGAACCACCACAGTCAAGTTCTGCAAAAGACAAAGGCAAGAGAAAATTGACTGCGGAAGAGCTTCAGGAAGAAGAAAGGATTGAGAAATTAAAGAAGAAAGGTAGATTGCCTACTGAGAAGCTGCTAGCTGCCAGTTCAAAGGCAGCTGCAGCCAATCAGGAGGAAATCAACAACAAGAGAAGGGCAGCACTCATTGATCAGCTCATCAACTTAGGAGCTGCCAATGAGGAAGTACTCCTGCTACCACTAGAGGAGTTGGTGACTTTAGAAACGACAACCAGGCTAAAACAACAAGAAGAAGCCAGGTTGGCCTTAGAGAGGGAAGAGGAGGAACACAGGAAAGCCGCCTTGCAGCTGAGAGATGCTAGGATTAAATTCCTACTCTCTAGAGGCTTCAGTCTTCCAGAACTTTCTCCACTTGATGATAATATGATCCTTTTGCTCCATAACAAAGAGCAGGATCAAATAGAGAAAGAAAAGAAGAAGGCTGCAAGGGAGAAGATGAAGAAGAAGAAGCAGAGGGAGGAAGTAGAGAGGGTCACTGCAGCCAAGAGGTCCAGTGACAAAGCCTGGATGACAGACTATCTCCGGGCTCACGGCTTCTCTGGTAGGCAGGTGGGACCCATGTCTGAAAAGACACTCCAATGGATAGTCAGTGAAATAAAGGCTGACATCTGTATGGGAAAGAGGAAGGAGATGTATAGAAGGGGACAAGGAATGATCTTCACCCAACCACTCAACCACAACCTACACCAGAAGAACCAATCCCATTTCCCATCAAAACCGAGCCCTTAGACGAAAGCTTCACCCCTGAACCTACAACCCTACCCATACCTACTTCATCACCATAACCACCTAAACTTCCCATCCTTAAACCCAAAACACAACCCAGAACCACTGAACCCAAACCTACCCAACAGAAACCCAGATCATCCCCTCAGCTTTCTCAACATCTCTCTCTTGAAGAGTTTAAGGAAATCAAGACGAAGCTTAACAACTACACAACTCTGAGCAACATCTCCTGTGAGGAAGATCTCATCAACATCACCTATGTTGATGACTCTTCAAGTTCCCTCACATTAGATCAATTCCTTGATTTGCCTAGAGGAACTTTGGGCCAGGCTGCAAGACTTCTCGATCTTAATTCTAATTCCCTAAATGCTGAAGAGAAGAGACTTAGAAGAAAACTGGTGACTCTGCTGGATACAAGGAAGGAGGACAGGATTCCTAGTCAGTCTCCTGTGCCTAGGAAAGGTATAATCCAGTGGAGGTTCAATGAAACTTCTCACAACTTTGTTGTGGAAAGAGAGAATGGTGAAATCAACCGGCTCAATGCCACTTCTCTATTGCACCTCAAAAGATTTGACATTGCTGAGCTGGCAGAGAAGCCATTCTCAAATCCCTCCAACTCTAAGACTGCTGCTGTCATCAGGAATCATCTTAGCAGTATTCACTTGGCTGAGCTAACTGCAAAGGCAAAGATCAATGAAGAGTTGAAGTTGAGAAGACAGGAAGAAAAGGAAAGACTTACCACCAAGGGCGCAACCTTTTACAGATAGTGGAGGGTCCGGAATTGGATCCTATAGTTAGATGGGAGTATGACTATAGTTCCCATCAACTAACTCTTTTCAGAGGGCCACAAGAAAGGGTACATATAATCCAAGGTGACAGACTGGATGTTCTATCTACCAAGGACTTGTACAAACTTCTTAGCACCACATCAGGAAAGAACAAGGAAACAGATAGATATCTACTTTCCCTGGTGCTGAAAGTTTTGAGAAGAAGAGAGAAGTGAAGTTTTGGTAGCCTCAGCCTAGGGGGAGTTTGTTGGGTCATTATAAGGCTGGAGCAACCAAAACCACTTCACATAGTCAATTTTGGTGCTACATTCAAAGGCTTCCAAAGCCAAGTGTGAGAGCTTCCGAAGTCTGAAGAGTTCTTCTGAAGACAAGATCTGAAGACATCTTCCGAAGACAAAGTCTAAAGACAAGAGCTGAAGACATCTTCCGAAGACAAAGTCTGAAGAAAAACAGCTGAAAACAACTTCTGAAGACAAACTCTACTTCCGAAGACAAAGAAGACTCCAAGCCTCGGAAGAAGCAGTCTTCCGAAGTATAAGTGGCTTCGGAAGAAGTTATTCTTCCAAAGCAATTTAACCTTCAAAAGACATTGCTATGACCAGTAGACATAAGTATGGTCTCTGACAATCTGCTACAGACCTCTGATATAGCATGGCTTCTTCCTAAAGAACCATGTTGTTGATCATATTTTATTCTACTGTTTACCTTTTTATGATAGTACATGTTACTAACTTTAGTTGGTGACAAAAGGTAAGTCAGGGACATGTCCTGACTACCAAATCTCAGATAAAATTTCTGAGATACCTTAACCTATAGTCTTGTAGTATAGGCATTTGGTTAGAGGTTTCTAGCTGGTATCAAAGTATATCCGGCTGTAGGTAGTATTATATATGTATTCTCATTGTAACTCATAAGGTAGAGAGAGATTTGAGAGAGCTTGAGCTTGTAAGAGTCTTGTAATCCTTTGAGTTGAGAAGCAATATATAAAAGTACCTTGAAAATTTACTTTCTGTGTTCATTATCATTTGTTACTTGTTATATTGTGATCAACTCTTGTTAGACTCTTTCTGAGTAGTGTTCAAGGTGAGTTTGAGAGAAAACCACTTGTTGAGTGACCGAAACCGATCCTGCACCATCCAAGATGATAAATGTTTTTTAAATATATCAATGATAGGATCCCAATTACTTATTCGATTCATATTAGCACCCACCGTGATGCCCAAGTATTTAAAAGGAAACGTTCCAGGTTTGTACCCCATATTGTTAGCGAACACAACAATCTCCTCGTCACTCTTCCCAACCCTAAAAAAATTAGATTTGTTCAAGTTTATTCGGAGCCTGAGCACATATGAAAGATACGAAGAATCCGGTTCACAGCATTTAAATTGCATTGAGACCATTCGCCCATAACCAAAGCATCATCGGCATATAAAAGATGTGAAATAACCAGGCCATCACTATTTAAACTAACCCCTTGGAGAAAACCATTACCACACGCTGACCTGATCAACGAAGACAAACCCTCCATGACTATCAAGAATAAAACGGAGATATAGGGTCACCTTGTCTTATCCCCTTTTCACAACTAAATTCAAACGTGGGCGAACCATTCACGATAACCGAGGATCTAGCCGAAGAAAGAACTCCTTCTATCCACTTGCACCATCTAGCAGGAAAATTCATTTGCTTCATAATTGAGATCAGGAACCCCCAGTTAACATTATCATATGCTTTCTCGAAATCAATCTTTAGCATAAATATTCCTTTCCCCATTTTTTCGCCCAATAGAAAATCTCTTTGATAATAAGCGGACCATCAAGAATATACCTCCCCGATAAAAAAGCCAACTGTGTCTCATGGATAATACTACCCATCACCTTTTTTAGTCGATTAGCAAGAACTTTTGAAATAACTTTACTAATCACACCAATCAAGGTAATAGGACGGTACTCGTTCAGGCCCACCGGATCTTTAACTTTAGGAATAAGCGTAATTACAGAAGATCCCACTCCCCGCTTTATTTGACCTATATCATAAAATTCCTGCAACACTTTAAAAAAGTCATTAGAAAATAACGGCCAAAACCGCTTAATAAACCGGAAGTTGAAACCATCTGGACCCGGAGCCTTGTCACTCCCACAATCAAACACGACCTCTTTAACTTGCGCTTCAGAAAACGGAGATACCAAACCATTGGCTTCAAGCATATTCAATTTATTAATCCCATGAAACTCAAACATCGGTTTATCAACCAACTCCTCCCCGAAATGGCTCCTAAAAAAATTAAACACCTCTTTTTTCACTTCAGTCGGTTTGAAAATCAATTTACCATCCGCATGAAATCCTGGTATATTGTTAGCCACCCTACGCATATTAATACATCCGTGAAAAAAACTGGTGTTCTCGTCCCCTTCCCGAGCCCACGTCTCGGCTTCGGTCAAGTCCCTAACCTCAACGATCTCATCTAACTCTCGTAATTCAGCTTTTAAATTTTCTACTTCCTCCATCTCAGTTACAGTCCAACCCTTTTTCCACTCAATTATATTAGATTTCAAATGCTACGATTTATTCATCAACCCCATTTGGAACGAGCCATTACCAAGAACTAAAATATCGTCAGCGCAAACCCTCTCCACTACATCACTTAAACCTTCCTTTTGTAACCAGGAATCAAAGAACCTAAATGGTTTTGTCCAAAATTCCAAGCTTCAACTTTCAAAACTAGCGGACAATGATCCAATTCCTCCCTCGCGAGCGCCCGGTACTCCACGTTAGGCCATTCGCTAACAACATTCCACGAAACAAACAAACGATCTATTCTGCTACATTTATTGCCCGAAACGAACGGGAACTTCCTCCCTTTTAGGGCGTATTCATGCAGATGAACCTTGTCCATGAAATCGTTAAACTCATTAGAAACCAAAGAGTTAAACTTTGAATTCCTTCATTCAGACCGATCACGGACACAATTAAAATCCCCGGCAACCACCCAAAAGCATTATCTAGCACAATAATTCTTTCAAGTTCAACCCATAATGTACGTTTGTCTCTAAGCTTTTGCGGAGCATAAACGTTAACAACCGTAAAAACCTTACCATCGTCTTTAGATATACCGTGAGCATACAAAAATAGCGATTCTTGATCACCCGAGAAACCAAGAATCTCTTCGAGTCCCATAACGAAACTAGACCACCAGACCTGCCTGTAGCTCCAACCCATTAGAATTCAAAGCTACCTCTTCCCCAATACCTTCCTAAATCAACACCTCAAGAGATGCAAATTGTGTCTCTTGAAGTATAATAAAACCAATATCATTAGCAATTCTCAAGTTACGAATCCACTTACCTTTATCGTCCTTACCCAGACCACGAATGTTTAAGGAGAGAAAATTCATTGATCAACAGCTTGAAAACCTTCCTTAACTATAACCTGAGCTAACGTATCCAAAAAACGCTCCAAATTCTTTACTCCCAAACTCTTTGCCATGTCAACTGTTTCCATCATCTCTTTGTTTACCACACTATTCTCCCCCATCACGAGATCCGGACCATGAGCATTAATATCCGCATCCACATTGTCTCCCAAAACCAAAGCTACATTACTATCCAAACAATTCTGCTGCTGATCACTAGGAAACGAACCACAACCAGCCTGTTTCTCCAACACCGATTGTCCTTCGTTAACTGTATAGATAAATCGATCAAGGTCAAGTAAATCCTCCCCTTCATGTTGTCTCTTTTTCGGTCTATCATTACCAACTGGAGAAGCCGATTTGTTTTTGGACCCTTTCTTCCTACTAAAGCCATTTCTTTTTTGATCACTGAACTTATTTCCCCTTTTTGCACCTGATCACCAATCTCCTTTACAACATTAGCATTTCCCTCCATCCTATGGTTTACCATATTGTCATCTTGAGCAACATTCAAATCAAAAACTTCTTCTACAACCGAGTTAACTACAAGAGCAGACTCCTCTTCTTCCATACCCTCCTCTTCCACCAAATCCACTAGGCAATCCGGAATCCAGTCAGCCGTTTCTTCTTCAACCATCACTTCGAATTTGGACGCCTTCCATAACACTTTCACCTTCTGGTTTACCCTGTCCATTTGTTCACATAAAATACCCACACATGCAACTGATAAATCCCCATCCTCCACTGGGAAGATTGCCGGCTGGATAATGGAACCAAAATTTGATGCCACCTCATGAAACACCTTAGGGCAAGATAGACTTAGCGGTATACCACGGATTTTTAGCCATGCAATCCTAGGAACCTTAAAAGTTTGGCCATACCACTCTTCAATAATCTCCACGTAAACTTCCCATGCATCCTTCTTTGACGTAAACATCATCTTAGACTCTCTGTTTACTAAAACCAATAAAACACAAAGTCCACCAACATACTTGATATCTACTTTTTCTTCACATACACTCTTTATCCAAACCCACAGATTCGTCAAAGCTTCCATATTCTAGATGCACCATGAGTGCACAGTCATTCCACTTCCTAAACACAGCAACAGAAGGCTCCACCTTGATTTCTAAGGCATCAACAGTCTTTGGTTCCTTGTTCAATAGTGTATCCTTAAATGATCTTCTATCCTCCATATTAGCATCCACAGAAGCCGACGGTCGTTCAGTTACATCATCCTTACCCTCCTCTATCACCTCTTTACCCTTGACCGGTTGTCAAACCTTTTCCTCTTTTCTTGGAATCTCTTTCCCATCGACGAATCTGGCCGGAGCTATAAAAAGTTTGTAGGATCCGATCCAAACATCTTTCAAAACAGACTCTAAGTCATCCATGTTCTGACCTCTGTAGAACGTGACGAAGCCAAAACGTTTACCCAACCGATCATATTTACGTGCTATATACGTACCATGGACATCACCGAAATCTTTCAAACCCTAACCAAATCGGAATAAGCACACCTCTCTGGGAGATTAGAGACAAAGAACTTCACCCCTAGATCCTTTTCCTTCTCACAAGGCTGATGTTGAATGCCTTTGCCCTTCTTGAACTGCACATCGTACCACGTATCCTGCTAAAAACGATCTCTTCCCGACATATGCGGAGGAAACCCTAACTTACTTGTATGAGGTGTTACTACATGATTAGCTCATCTAAGCTGGTTGTAACATCTATTGATCTTTTAATGATCAGCATGCAATCATTTGCAACTACATGCACAAAAATGGTTCAATATGTCACACCCCATTCCACCGATATGTAAGTTTGCCAATCATCATAATCATCATCATCTTTGAACACAAAACCCCACAACTATGAGCATAAAAAATAACAAACTTTAGAAAAATAATAAAAAAAATAGGAGATCATTTCTTGATTCAATAAAATCCCAAACATGTATAATATTGCATATATGTAACAATCTATCACATATATTACATATTATATTTGTTATGTGTAATATTACATAACTTGTGTTTAATATTGTTTTATATAAGTGTATCATTACCTATATTGTTACATTTTTGTGATATAATGTTACATACAAGCAATATTATAATACATATGTGTGAATTACATTACATATGCATAATATGTTATTACATTGCATATATGTAATGCATATATTACATTACATATGTGTAACATTACATATACTTATATTCTGTTTTCTAACAAGTGAATTTACAATTTCAAAAATGACAGTTTTGAGTGTAACACCCTAATATTTTGAGCAAAGTCACGATCAAAAAGTTGAGGGATTAAACGAGCAAATGTTATGAACATAACAGAGTTGATGGTGTTAACAGGGAAACGTAACCCTATCATTTCCCAATATAAAAGAGGAGTAGCTACCTATACTCCTATTTCTTGCGATTAGCTTTCCACATGGATAGAAAGAGCCCTCATATAGAAAGAAAAAGTTTGCAAGGAAGAGAAAGGTATAATTATTATACCTTAATCTCATTCAAATGCATAGTGTAAGCATGAATCATACTTAGCTATTGTATATAAAGGAATGAAGTAATACAGTTGATAACTTAGTGTATTTTTGCAGATCTGGACATGCAAAACATCACTTTCTAGGATTTGTACAAAGTGTTTATCGAAAGATGAGTTCTAGATCCTCATGTTTTTACATGATTTACTCTTTTTAGGACTAGTATGCATATGTATGGCGTTTGAATGAAAGATGATAGCTTTTTGAATGCTAAGGTTTCCATTTCTATGAAAAGCAATTATGGTTTTATAGCTTTATGCATGAACGTTCTTACATGATAATAACATATGATGAAACCTAGAACTGTAGTCATTTGATCAGTAAAAGTGTAATCGAACGATGTTAAAGTTGTTAAAAGCAAGCAAACAGTAGGTTCTAAGTTCTATTGTACCTGTGTACTTGATAACAAAGCCTTCTTAACTGAGAGTTACGAAAGAATGAAAGTGTTGTACTCTGTAACTGACTGATAGTCCTCATTTGTTTCTATACCTAGAAAAGAAAGGTGAATAATTTGTCTCCGTAAGTGAGGTATATCCTCATAAGTGAGATATAACCTTAGGAACTCTAAAGTCTTGGACAAAGTTGATTCAAAGCGTTTATATATGATAAAGTCCCGATAAATTAGTTTTACCATAACATTTGTTTCTATACCTAGAAAAGAAAGGTGAATCATTTGTCTCCGTAAGTGAAGTATATCCTCATAAGTGAGATATAACCTTAGGAACTCTAGAGACTTGGACAAAGTTGATGATTCAAAGCGTTTATATATGATAAAGTCCCGATAAATTAGTTTTACCATAACAACTCAAATTACTTAGAGAGAATTTACAAACACAACCTCCGTAACTGATAAAATATTCGTAACTAAATGCACCTCCACAACTTAGGGTACTTGGATAAATTCAATGAAACCTTTATAAGTGATATAGCCTTCGGAACTCACCTACTTAGGCGTTTTTTGTAAATAAAAACCCTGTGTACCTGATCTAAAACCTTCGTAATTGTCTCATACATCCTGTAACTCTTAAAGGATAGCACTTTTAGTGACGTTAAAAGTAAAGGAAGATTAAATAGACCGAGAATGACAAACTTCACATGTGAAAACTAAATCCTACAGTCTTGCAAGCACTTCTCAAAGAGTTTGCATTCATTACATTCACACATGTTAGAAGTTATGCCTCATGCAAAGTGACGAAGCTTGAACCATACCTTAGGGGGCGGGGTGAAAGAGAACTATTTTAGGGGGTGAACTCTATATTTATTACAAGATTTCCACTATCAAGCCGAAAATTAACACTATTAACGAAAAAATGAGAGGGGATAATAGCCCCTTGGCCCCATAAATGCTTCGCCTATGCTCATGCAAACTCACTGGATATGAGTTATGACTTGTGGATACTCACCCGATAGAAGTTATACACTACAAGAAAAATGGTTTTTTGCGACCACCTTTTTTGCGGCGATTACATATTCGTCGCAAAAGAGTCACAAAACGACAAAAAGTAATAATTTTTTTGACTTTAAAAGTCAATAACTTTTTTGCGGCGATTTTTCGTCGCAAAAGAGTTAAAATTAATTATTTTGTTTTTTTAATATCACGAAAACTTTTTTTAAGGGCGGGAAAAATTAGAGTTATCTCTGAATTTCATTTTTTTAAAATAAGTGGGGCCCACAAAAGAAATCGTCGCAAATTTCGTCGCAAATAACATTTTGCGACCACTTTGTTACGGCGACTGATTTGCGACGACATTTTCGTCGCAAATAATATTTTGCGACGAAATTAGAGTTTTTTGCGACGGTATTTATCGCCGCAAAAAAGTCTCTTTCTTGTAGTGATACCCCATGGATACCCATTTCATAAAAGTTATGCCTCATGCCTACTCATCTGATGTGTTGTTCCCAAATTATTCATCATGCTCAGAAATATCATTAAAATGATAATTATGTGATTTATTCATATAGTAAATTTTAGTTCTTTATAGATAGTTTACACACATGAACACGTGCGCGCATCCATATATATAGTAGTTGACATATATACATATATAACACTATATTTGCACTAGCAGCATAACTTTAAGGATACAATTTTCGTGATTCTTAAATTAGAAAAGAACAAGTCTATGAAAATATGCTTTTGATGTTTAACTTGATGCAAACATAATGTAGACGTTGGTGCCGTCATCAAGCGTTTCATGTTAAAACAATTAACCAGAGACGGGTTCGTATCTCACGTGCAGGTAATGGCGATGACGCCCTTTGATGGTTGATTTCGTTTTTTCTATTTAGTACAAATTAATATTAAAAATAAAGTTTAATTGTTAGAATATAATATATATATACACACACAATAGGGTTTCTATTTTATTAGTTCCATTAGAAAATTATATGACTAAATTGCATAAATAATAATAAGCTTACAAAAACTGAACATCTATAAAGAAATTATATTCTAAAAAATAGATTACCTCTTATGAAATTACCAAATCGATGAACAGTACCTTGGGTATTCTCGGTATTTCCCTTCCTCCTCGGGGATTGTGCGTTGGCTTTACATTTGAGCAGATCACAGTTCAGTGGTTGTGGTGTAGTGGTGCGGGTGTGTTAGGGCCACCGGGCTTCTCTTCCCGTGTTGCGTCTCCTCCGTCTTTGTTGCGGTGACTCTGTCGCCGGCCGTACCTGTTGCGGTGACTCTGTCGCCGGTCGTACCAAAGGCGATAATGGGGCTTTTTAGGCCTTTGCGGTGGTGCCTGGCCGTGGCAAAGGCGACGATCGCGGAGGCTACAAGGATGGTTGTTTTGGCGTTTGCTCGCGGCAGCAACGACAGTTGTGGCGATGGCTTTGTTGTTGCTTCGCCTCCCCTTTGTGGTTGAGGTGGAGCCGGCCGCGGTTGTCCATGGCTCAACCGTCGACCTACGTCGCCGTCGTCATTGGTGCCGTGGCGGTACCAGAGGCGCCGCGCGGATTTTTAGGGTCCACTGCTACCGGCGAGGCCTAAAAAGGTTAGCCATGGCAGCGGTGGTTTGCACTCCAATCACCTCTTTCTTTCTCGATCTACAACATGCAACAACCATTAAGTCATGATTCACCTATTAACGAGCTTATCGGGACCATAAAAGTTACGGGGCTCGTCTGGGTATTGGTGATACGATCGGTGGTGTGGGTGATGACGGTGAGAGGGCCGTTGCGCTGTGACGGGAGTGACGACAGGTGTTGTGCTTTACACTCACTAATCCTCCGATCGTTGTTACGGTCTTCAGGTTTGTATTTTCTCCTGTTTACTCCCTGCGGTGCTAATCAAATGTTTTGGTGAAATTGGTACTAATTCCTGATGTGTTGTTGAGGTTTATTGATTTAGGGTTTTATTTGAATGTTGTGTTTTCTGGGATTGCTGTTATTGATTGGGTTTTTTTGGCATTGTTCAGTGTTTTTGTGTGTAGTGGCATAGTTAGGCAGATTGCTTTATACACCTTGATAGGTGTTTGTGGTTGTTAAAGGTGCTAATTGCTGTTGTTGGTTTGGTTCTGTATGGGGAGGTAGTTGGTGGTATGGGTGATGAAGGTGTCTAGGTTTTTGATTCATGGATCAATTTTGTCGGTGTGAAACTATGTTGTTGATATTTGGGGGTTTTTTGAGTTCTTGCTTCTGATCTATAACTTATTTGATTTCTTTAGTTTGATTTGAAAATTCCGTGGTTGTGATGCATAGCTGACCCGTGCAGATGAGATGTTCGATAGAAATGTTTAAAGGATACCTTTGGAGCCATGGTTGTTATTGTTTGGATTGGTGTGTGGGATGGCTTTACACATGTAACCACACCTCTCTGATTATGAGTCTGAGCTTTATTATAAATTAACCTTTATTGGTTATACAGTTCGTCATGGTAGGATGTGATCTGGTTCTGATAAGATTGGATTTATTCCACTGTTTCGGATGTAGTTCTACAGCGATAGACCCTTTGGAATCATGAATGTTGTTGCCCGGAGTAGCTATTAACAACTTTCTCTGTCGGCGGCGACATGCTATGTGCTTGGGTAATCTGTTATGTCCGTGATGATGACTACTATCTCATCTGAGACATTATCGTTGAGTTGTTCACTTTGTTGTTGATGATGATGAGGGTTTTCCCATCTGAGACCATTCGTTCTGGTTGTTCACTGGCTGTGATGATACCACGTAACTGTCGTTGGTTGCCCTGACTTGGCGACCGTCTTTGGTGTGCAGCCGTAACCCGATGTTGGTACTGAGCCACCTTTTAACCATCATGTGTTGTGGCTATGATTATCCAAAGCGTAACATTATAAACATGAACGTTTGTCTGAGCCTCAGTTTACGGTATCTAAGACGCGCAACGCGCGTCTGGGTAACAAACGCTAGTTAAAGTTAATTAATCTATTAATATTTAAGATATATTTATAAAATAAAAACGGTGAGAAAAAGAAAAAGATAGAATAGCAAAATAAATTAAATTAAAAATAAACAAAATAAAAGATTAATAAAAATTACACATTTTATCATTTAATAGATAAGAACAAAAAAGTCATTCACATAAAAGTGACAGAAAAAAGTTTATTTCAGTTACTGAATAATCACAAACATGATAATTCTTGAAATAAAAAAACTCAGCATAGTTATTTAAGTGTAGATCCGTGATTTTAAATAACTCGATAAATAATTTGTGTATTAACTCCTAAATATATTATATTACTATTACTATAGAAAGTTTATCTGCTTACTAAGTTTGAGTTTCTTTTAATCAAGAAAATTAAGTCCAATTATTTAGCCACAAGCATGTAAGCTTAGCTGGTTGCGTTCCTGAACAGAAATTACAACTTGGGAGCAAAATTAGTCAACACTTAATCACGAGAACAGGATTTAAGAAATAAGAATTCGTTATGGAATCTGATAATTTTTTTATAAAAAATAACTTATTGATTTATTTATTTTCAAACTTTATGTGTTTCATTCTTAGTCAAATTAACTTAATTGTTTTGACCTCATATTTCGTATTTTCTAAGTACTCAATTTACGGGGGAGTATGAGGTTAGTTGTTGAATATACCTCACTAGCTATAGTAAACCCGCGTATTACACGGGTTGAATAAATAAAAATTTAATATAATAAATTTTATTAATTATAAAATAATATTTTAAGATATGATATGACTGAAATTATGTATTAGAAATGACTATAAGTAATAAAACAGTGATATCAACTTTTTAAAAATTTGTTTTTAAATTTTTTCAAAAAGAAATAAATATTTTATCCTAAAACAAACTGTATAAAAAAGTCATTTTAAAAATTTTCTATTATAACTTCCATATTTAATTATTTTTGGTTTGAAAAAATTAACCTTTTAAAAATATCAATTTTAAAATATTTTGTATTTTTAAAAAAGTCTTATGCTTTAATAAATTTATTATTTTATAAAAATATTTATTTAGAAATAACATTAATAAAAAGATCTCTTTATTAATTTATTAAATCTGAAAAAATATTAAATAATATTATTACTAATTAAGTTAATTATTTAATAAGAGAGAGATGCGGGAAAGTTTTTGTGAGAATGATTATGGTGTTGTCACGTGTCATCCCAAGATACCTTTTTATTAAAGTAGGAAGATATGATGTAATAAACTTATTTAAAAATGAGTATATTATAACTCCTTCAAATTTTTCTAAAATTTTACTTTTCATCATTAAACTAAGAGAATAACAAGTCTTTTATGTTTGAACTTTATCATAATTTAATTCCTTTTTTCCAACAACAATTTTTTTACCATCAAATTCCAACTAACATTGCATTTACAAATATTTAAATTCACATCACTTTTATAAGGAGCATGCACCATACCACCACCATATTATGGGTAATTCAAGTCCTTTCACTCTTTGTCGTAACATTTTTTATGTTTTAAGTTACTTCAAATATTTTATAAAATGTTCTTTATTTTAGTGGAAAAGAATTAAATTTGTGATAAATATAGACATAAAAGACATTTTATTTTGTTAGTTTCTTAGTTTAAAGGGCACTTACATATCTTAAAATCATTAACTATATATTTTCTAAGCCAAAAATTTAATTATATTTTTATCATTTTTAAACATATATATATATATTTATTCATTTCATTAAAATTAACTTATTGCATTATTATTTTTATCTTACTTTAATAAGGTACTTTTACATATTTTTCTCTTTAAGACCATTAATTACATATTTTTAAGTTTGAGTACTCCATATAAATCAAAACAACATAATTACATATTTAGATACCAAAGTATAAAACTTCATATTGAAAACAACCATCGATAATCAAAGTTATACCTTCAGATATAAAAAAATTACAAGTTTTAAATAATTACAACACAAAAAAAAAATCAAAATGTAAAAATCTCTTACTAAAAAAGAGTATATAAACTAGTGACTTAATAAGCCAATTTTAATGAAATGAATAAATATGTAATATAACAAGGTACTTTAATAAAATGGATAAAAATGGATAAGCATGTGATATATATGTTTTAGAAATAAAAATATGTAATTGATTTTTTTATTTGAGAAATGTGTAATTGATCGTCTTAAGAAAGATAAATATGTAAAAGTTTTTTGTTAAAAAACAGGAGAAATGTTCAAATATAGGTGTTTAAAGCTAAAAATTATAAAAAGCCATCTCAACAATTAATCTATTAAATCAATTGTTGATATCAATTTATAAAAAAAGGTTTGTTAGATTTCTATTTTAGTAATATACACTTTTGTTAACTTTTTTGCAAGTTTCCTCATCTTATTTAAAACATTCATAACTTTTATCTACGACATCATTTTTTATAAAAATTACATCATAAAATGAGCGTTTTTTAATCTATAAAACGAGTATACTATGGTTATATAAAAAGATAATTAATTTTTTATTTTTTTAAGACTACATTAATACACTTTTATTAACTTTTTTGCAAGTTCCCTCGTTTTATTTAAAACATTCATAACTTTCATCTACGATATTATTTTTTTATAAAAATTACATCATAAAAATGAGCGTTTTTTATCTATAAAACAAGTATACTATGGTTATATAAAAAGATAATTAATTTTTTTTATGTTTCTAAGACTACGTCTCGTTATTGTGTCTTTAGTGCAGCTCATTATGTCTTTTTGTTATTTATTTTATTTTTTTTAATATTATTGTGTTTTTCCTAAAATGATCAATTTTTTAAAAAAAATATAATGATAGAATAATATTATTATGTATCTCTAATATGTAAAATTTAATAATACATTAACACCTAATTAATATAATACAATAAAAACAATAGCAAAACAACACAATGTTCATTGTGTTTTTTTATTATTATTGTGTTATCTTGAACATATAAGTTTTGAAAAATAGATTGGTGAAATAATATCATTGTGTACTTTTAACTATAAAACATAATGATAAATAACAAGTTTATATAACTATAAAGAACAATGACAAAAATAACACATTGTGTTATATTTAACATCATAAGTTTTAAAAAATACGTTGATGAAGTATATCATTGTGTATTTTTAATTGTAAACCACAATGTAGATAACAAATTTATATAACCTATAGAATAATGATAAAAATAACATAATATGATCTGATACATAAAATACAATGATAAATACATATAACAAATGATGTAAAATATATCACACGATAAACTGATATTTAACACAATTAACATATAAGACATAATGATCTAAAATACACTCCTCTTTAAACACAATAGAAGTAAACGTGTCAAGCTCACAATCCTTTTTAAACTTTTTATATTAAATACTCTTTTAGTATAACTCTACCCTAAAAACAGAATGTGACATTTAAGTTAAACTCAAACGACAAAAATTATAACCTGCTATTTAAAAGTATGGAGTTTTTTTGAATGGCAAGCCAAATTATATAAAAACTAACTATAGCAAGATGCTAGAGTCAAGAAAAGTACATACAACAACATATTAAAAGAAATTGTAAAGTTTATGGAGTGGTGTTAATTTGTTCCTTGATTTATGGATAAATAATATTAATCTTACATCTTAGACATAACTTTTGCTTTAATGTGAAAATTGTTCTAAAGCAAGTTACAAGAACTATGAAGAAAATGGGAAGGGCTAAAGCAGTGGGACCGGACAACATACCGATTGAAGTGTGGAAATGCCTGGGTGATGAGGGTCTCCAATGGTTAACAGACTTACTCAACACTATCTTTAAGACAGGGAAGATGCCAGACCAGTGGAGAACCAGTGTCATAGTCCCCGTATATAAGAAAAAAGGAGATGTTCAATGTTACGAAAACTACAGGGGAATAAAGCTATTGAGTCACACGATGAAATTATGGGAAAGAGTTATTGACACGAGAATTAGACGGGAAACTCAGATAGCAATAAACCAATTTGGATTTATGCCAGGACGCTCTACAACAGAAGCCATACACGTCGTAAGGCGATTAATGGAGAAATATAGAGAAAAGAAAAGGGACCTTCATATGGTATTCATCGACCTAGAAAAGGCATATGACAGTGTTCCGCGACAACTAATCTGGGAAAGTCTACGAGTTAGAAGGGTACCAGAGAGGTATATCAAAATAATTAAGGATATGTATGACGGGGCAAAAACATCTGTGCGAGCACCGGTAGGAGACACAGACACCTTCTCAGTGGAAGTGGGACTACACCAAGGATCTGCACTGAGCCCATTTCTCTTCACAGTAGTGTTGGATGAGATGACCAAATCTATACAACAGCCAGCCCCGTGGTGCATGCTTTTTGCGGATGATATTGTATTAATATCAGAATCTAAAACGATGCTTAACGACAAGCTAGAGCAGTGGAGAGCAGCACTAGAGCACAGAGGATTAAGGATAAGTCGCTCTAAGACGGAATACATGCATTGCAACTTTGGTGACGAGGCGGAAGAGGACACCCAAGTCAGTATCCAGGGTATGCCGGTCCCACGAACGTCTAGGTTCAAATACCTGGGCTCGTACCTGCAGGAGGACGGAGAGATACACAGCGATGTAGCGCACCGCAATCAAGCAGGATGGTGCAAGTGGAGAGCAACATCAGGAATTCTATGTGATAAGAGGTTTCCAGCGAAACTAAAGGGAAAACTATACAGAGTGGCGGTACGCCCAGCTATGCTATATGGAACAGACTGCTGGGCCATAAAGAAATCGCACGAGAAACAAATAGAGGTTGCAGAAATGCGAATGCTGAGGTGGATGTGTGGAAACACAAAAATGGATCGGATAAGAAACGAAGTGTTTCGTCAGAAGTTACAAGTGGCTTCTATTGCAGATAAAATACGAGAGGGAAGATTAAGATGGTTTGAGCATGTCAAGAGAAGACCAATGGCTACACCGGTTAGAGCAGTCGAGAACATCATACTAGAGGGTAGGAAGTGCAGAGGAAGACCTAGGTTGACTTGGGAAGAGATAATTAGGAAAGATATGGTACACTTGCACCTCTCCGAGCACATGACCGAGGATAGGAGTGAGTGGAGGCGTAGAATTAAAATTAAGGACTTTTAAATGGGTTCTGCATCTAGGAAGGGACTTTTTGATTGCGTGTTGCGGGGCTTGTTGTCTATGTACCCCGCTACTGACCTTTTTAGGGGAATCTTGCTGCTTCTATGATGTATGCTTGTTCATTTTTTTTTTGCCTTTTGATGATATTTTACTGTATGCTGTATGTTGTGTGCTGTATCATTTATCGTATCTTTGATTATATACTAATTCGCTAGCGTTATGGCTTTTGATAGTGAGTCGGGGGTCTCTTTGGAAGCGGTCTCTCCACCTATCTGGGTGGAGGAAAGACTTGCCTACACCTACCCCTCCCAGACCCTGCTCTTGAGCGGGATATACTGGGTTTGTTTGTTTGTTTGTTTGATATCTTTTTATATAACTGTAACATTCACGTACGCTCATTTGTATATATGAACGTTATGTAAGCAAAAGTTATGTAAGCAAAAGTTATGTAAGCAAAGTTATGTAAGCAAAAGTTATGTAAGCAAAAGTTATGTAAGCAAAAGTTATGTAAGCAAAAGTTATGACGTATAGGCAAGGCCAATACCAGGGAAAAGCAACGTAAGCAGGAGCTCAGGTACAGCTAAAAGGCAAGGACACAAGAAGGAGAAAAGGCAGAGCAACCCTAAAGATTGGGAATCGAGGTTTACTGTAAAAGGAATATCGTATGTAGGATTTCGAAAGTAGGAAGTTACCTTTTACAACAAAATAAGAAAAGTCAAAAACTAGTAAAGACAGGTCAGAGATGATGCTAACAGAACAATAAAGCATAACCAAATCTTTACACACAAATAACATATCTCCAAAGATAAAAAGAGAGAGGTTAAGAAGAGATCGAGACCCTCCATCAAAATGGGCATGCATCACAAACCCCCTCTGATCTTCTAAGAAGGATCCTCAAGTATAAATAGGGACACAAGACACAAGCAACTTATACTCAGTTTCTCTACTTTCTATACACTTATCCAAAAAGACAAAACTGATTCTTACGCTGGAGGTGGATTGCAGGGACACTTCCCTGCGGTGAGCCTAACGGTTTTGTTTACTTGCCAGAAGGTTATTCCGAGGTAGCGTCGGCCAGTAGAGGAGGAACCTTATTTTGGTGCAGCAACAGATATAATTATAATTTATAATAATAGTAAGTAAAATATGGTGAGAAGGGTAAAACAGAAGATAACCTTTTCCTTTGAATCTAGAACAATGTTTTTAGAACCGGATCGGACGTCGAGCCGAACGTCTTACTGGTTTGGTGGTCGGACCGGTCGGACCGGATTTAACTATATTTTAATTATATTTATATATATAATTAAATATAAGTAATTTATATATGATTTATATATGTATTTTATAGTTATATATAAAATTTAAGTATATTTGGGTGTGTGTGAATCTATGTTTAAGATTATGGCGAACACTTTTGTCCCACATTGGTGTGGGGACAAAGTGATGTTTGGTTTATAAGGAATTTTTTTTATTACTCTAATGTATCTTTATGACATATTTTGCCACAAGTACTACCCGCGCTCAGGAGGGGTGTAAAAATGGAAAACAAGGTTGGATTTCCAACGAACTCGTGTGTGCCCGCACGTGTCGCGGACATGAATGCAGCTTCAAAAACCCAGGCCCGTGCGACCCCGTTTTTTGAATTCGGTTTTACTTTTTGATCTAGCACATTAATTTATAGTTCAACACCCCGTTTTTACTCAAAAAAATAAAAAAAAGAAAAAAATTTCAAAACCGGTCTGAACCGGTCCGGTTCCCCGGTCCGACCACCGACTCGGTACAACCGGCCGGTTCGACTCCCACAAAACGATTCATATACGACCGGACCGGCCACCAAGCCGATCTCCGGTTCGACCGGTAAAACAATGATCTAGAATCACTCTTTTATTCTCTGTAATTTTTTAATACTTTATTATTTTAAAACAAAAGCTATTTAATCAAGAATAGTTTTTCGGTTTTTCCAGTTTTCCGCTAATAACAAGAATATTTTTTAATACTTTATCTAGAACCTTGTCGCCGTTAATACCTTTATTGGCGACAAGTCGCCGTTAATAAGTAGCCGCTAATAAAACGTTGCTAGTGATAAAAAAATCGCTGCTAATGCCTTTAGTGGCGACAAGTCGCCGCTAATAAAACGTCGTTAATGATCAAAAAATCGCCACTAATGGGTCGCCGCTAAAACTGTCACCGCTAAGGAGTATATAGTCGCCGCTAATACCCCTGTTCACCTATTACAGCTTCAAGCTGTATTTTTCGGTTTTTCTACTTTTACAGTACAAATTTATACATGACAATCTGCATATTCTGCTAACATTTACTAACTCTAAACATAAATTACCATATATGAACATATATCCTTAATTATAAACATAAGCTTAGACTCAATTAATGGACATCCGTAGGCTTAGCCCTTAAACTCAATTATTGCATACGTTTCAAAACGTTGATCATTTGTACGCTTCATACGATTTTTCCGTTTTGGCAATTTAGCATAACATTAGTGGCGTGCGTGTCATATTTATAATTTTTTGAACTGGATATTTATTTTGAACAATTTAAAGTGTTATGAGAACTTGAAACTTCACCGCACTAGCGATGAGTATGGTTTACGCGGTTATGAGAATTCAATTTTAAATTTTTTAAATTTAAATGTTCATAATTAGTTAATTCGGTTACGTTGATTATTGAAATTCGTTTAATTGGGTATTGGCGTAGGCCATTTCCTTTTTTCAACGGCTAATTGGTGCGCATAGACCATTGAAAGTCATGTAAGTTGATAAATCCAACTAGAATGTGTGTCAAATAAAAAGACGAGGCAAGCAAGTATGTAAAGGTTCATGTAAAAAATTTTCATATAAAAAGTGTTGAAGAAACAATTTTAATCATCAATAATTTTAATCAATAGTTAAATTGAATTTTAGAAAACGTTATTGTTAGAAGCGAATTTTAGTCATGATCACTTTTATTGATTTTTTAAAATTCCTCTACTTTTTTTAAAAATTCATATCTTTTTATATAAAACACTAGGTTAGTCCCCCCCATGTAATACACGGATTGAACAAATAAAATATTAAATTATTATTAATAAAAATTTATGTATTATAAAATCATGCTTGAAAATAAAATATGATTATAAGTACGTATAAATAGATACTTTAAGTAAATAAACAATAAGGTATTTTTCTAAAACTTTTATTTTATAAAAGATTATGATTTTCAAATATATTGTTATAAGAAAAATGATTTTTATTAAAAAAATTCATTGTATTCTATAAGAAAAAGGTATGCTTTTAATAAAAATAGGTTTTTAGTTTTTTAAATATATATTTTTTAATTTAAAAATAGTATGAGTAATATTATTAGTGTTCAACATTATTATTAATAATATAGAGAAATTAAAAAGTAAGTATAATGAGATCTATAATTGTTTCACGCTTATTTTAGTTTTTTTATAGATAAATAGATAAGCTAAACAATCATTAAATAAACGGATTAAATTTTAATGTAAATATATATGTAAAACTAACATGAATAATTACAGTATAATATTTTAATATAAAATATAATTAAAATTATATATAGGTAATAGTTCAAAAAATAAAATAATTATACCATTTTTTAACTCTCTTATATAAATATTTTATTTTTAAACATTCGTTTTTTTAAATATTTTTTTATAAAAATCTTGTTTTTAAAAAAATAAGCTTTGTAATTATTCTGCTTGTTTTAATAGGATTGTTTTAAAATATTTCACCTGTTTATAATTTTTTTAAAAACAAAACAATTTTAAAATATTTTGTTTAAAATTTTTTTAATGATTTATAAAATTTCATATTATATAAACTTTAGTTTTTTGTTATTTAGATTTTAATTAAAAGATGTTATTTTAAATTCCTTCATAAAATTTATTTTAGAAAAAGATAGTTTGGCTTAAAAAATAGATAAGAGAGAGAAACATAGTAATTATAAAATTTATTTTTAATAAGAGAGAGAAATTTGTATGGGAATTTAAATTACCATAACACCCTTTTGGAGAGAAAATTGATGTGTGAATCTCTAGAAAAATGACAAGTGGCGAAAACATGGATTAAGAGAATGACAAGTGGGAAAAGAAACCTTGCTTTATTAGAGGTTATAGATTATACTTTTATAAGAATTACAATATAAAAACGACTATTTCATCTTTAAAGCGAGTACAATATCATTATTTTAAAAAAAAATTACATTTTCTAGCTCATTTGGATTCCTCTCGTATTAAAAACAATGATAGATAACATAAAATGAAAAGAACACAAAACATAACAATCAATGTCTTTGTATTTTTTATTCTCATCATTGTCTTTTCTTAAGCAATATATGTTTTCGTAAAATAGTTAGTTTTAGAAAACATATTTGTGAACATTATTGTGTACTATTAATTATAAAATATGATATGAAAATTAAAAAAATATATTAAATATAAAAAGACAATAATAAAAATAAGGGTTAATGGATTTAAATACTCCCAACTATTGGGTATTGGCCGTTGCCACCCCCAAGTATCATTTTGGCGAATATAACTCCCAAGTAAACATTGAGGTGTCTGTATCACCTATAGATGTGAGAAATTAATATTCAAAGGGTGCATCCTATAGATGTGAGGTTTTTCCATCTAGTTACCATGTTTTTCAAGTTAGAGAATTTGATGTTTTCCACAAAATTAGAAAAACCTCACATCTATAGGTGATACAGACACCTCAGTGTTTACTTGGGAGTTATATTCGCCAAAATGATACTTGGGGGTGGCAGCGGCCAATACCCAATAGTTAGTAGTATTTAAATCCATTAACCCTAAAAATAACACAGAGTAATTTAAAAAGTATAATACAAGGGTGAATACATATAACAAATGGTGAAAATTATTTGACATAATGATATGACGTATTTGACATAATAACCTGAATCATTTAACACAAGTATTAAAATATCCACACCCTAAAAAATAATAAAATAACAAATGTAAGCCTAAAATAAGTTTGTAATCTTTTATAAATTAAAACTTTTTTTTTATTACAACTCTGTCATTGATATTATAAGTAATATAAGGCCCACCCCGAGAAATCTCAAAAAATATTGGGCCCTCGGCAAGTAGAAAATACAAACCCCTATAATATAAAAAATCAATAACACGTATGTAAAAAGTTTATAATACAACAATAATTGTTATTTCAATAAACAAAAATATTAAAATAAAATAATCTAATTTACTTACTTGAACGATAGAAAGACTCTCTTAGTGTTTTTGAAATGAGTTTAGATTGGATAAATGATAATGGAGTAAATTAATTAAGAAGCTAATGGGACCTAAGTTTAATTATGTAAAAGTAAATTGCTATTGGCTTTGTTAATAAGTTTGTTAATGACTTTGCTTTTTTTAAAAATATATATACATACATATATAATATAAGAAAAATTAAAAGTTTCGGGCCTTCGGAGGAGATCTGGTCGTCCACAAATATATTATTTTACTAAACATTTCAAACATAACATATGTGTGTACGTGTATGTTAGACCGGAATTACTTAAATTCTGTCCTATTTTTCATTAGTAAAATAATGCATATACCATGTAATGTTCACGAGCGAACTAGCGAAGGTAGAAATACCAAATTACCCTCAACTGAGTTAACGACCAAATGAACATTCAACCCGAGGACTGATCGTTGAATTAGATGGATGGATACTTTCTAGAAAGTTGAAGACAAATTTGAAATTTTAAGATATCAAATTACGTAATTCAAATTTATTATATCCGTATATTCTTAAAGCCATACCGAACATCTGGGGCCTGGAATGTCTTGTGCATTTTTAATATGTTTAGAAAACAATAATGTGAAAACAAAAGGCATCATAATTAAATAATTATCTTGAAAAATCGTTGCTTCTTTTACCAAAAAGAAAAATATTATTACATGTAAAATATTATGACTCAATTTTTAATGAAAAGGAGAAAATCAAAATATATATAGACATCAAAAGATAACATAAGGGCTTTAATGATTGCTCCAAATCATATGGGTTTAAAAGTTACATAAAATTCAAAAATTAAAAGAAATAAGATTTGTGATCACAATTTATCAAAACTATTGAAATTTAAATATATTAGAATCTGTAAAAAACTTGTGACATATTTGTTTGAGAAAATAATAATGTTTGATTATAAATTGTTGAAGGAATTGGAATGTGATGGATCAAAAGTCTGAACCATACACATTCTTGGGAAAAACTTACATTTTTAACACATAAGTAAAGTCCAAACCACTACGATATGCATATGAATCAAAGCATTTACTGAAACAAAAAGCAAATAGACAAGGTTATGAGTTATACCATTCAATTATCATCAAATGATATAAACCAAGATATGAGAACTAAAAACTCTTTGTTTTTTTGACTTCGGCTAACCGTTCAAGCATCCCCTTCGAGCTCACGATCGTTATCACACACAAATATTTCATGCTTCCCCCTAAATTCATCACCATCATTCGCAGAAATCTTGATCATTACTTCACAAAGCTCATCCACCACTCCATCTTCATAATCCACTATGAATTCTTCATCATCTTCATGCTCATCACTTATACTTGCATTCACTTGAATTGACCAAACAGATGCATCATCATCCTCATCTAAACAGGAATCATAGCTCTCCAATTTCTCAGGGAAATCAGTAAACAACAACTTTGTAATAACATTCTTTTCCAAAGTTTCTTCGGTTTCTTCTTGCTGATCAAGCATCTGCACAGATGAAATCAATCCACAAAAGACAATATAACAATTTAATAAAATCCCAAATCAAATCAACAAAAAAACAAGAAACCCCACGTCAGAAATCAGATCAAAACCTGAGAAAAATTGAAGCTTTCTGAAACAACAGGAGAAACAGTTAAAGATTCTGAACCATTAGTGTTATGTTCAGATAATTGAGGTGTGTTAGCAGGTGTTGGAGCAACAAGATTCATCATGTGTTCAAATGTAATTTTCTTAATCACAGCTTCTTCTTCAACTTTCTGCAAAAGGGTCTGCACTTGATCTCTCAATAAAGCCTCTCCAGACCCAGGGGTCCCGTCTTCTTTCGATTCATCATCTCGAACAATCATTCTTTTCTTACAAAATGTTGATGATGGTGTCTTCATACTCCCAATAGCAAGTCCCACAATCGGTGAATCATTCGTTATATCAATCAATGCTGCTCTTGATCTCATAATCTCCTTCTCAGATCCTTCAATTCCCCCTAAACATTCAAAAGATTCAACTCATATGACAAAACCCTAGTAATAAAAACAAAAACAAGAATGTTCATGAAGAGATTATGCAATAATACTCACTTGAGAAAAAGGGTATGTTATTGTTTGCACCCATGGTTAAAGCCTGTGAGCCTGTGATTCTTCTTGATGATGATGATGATGGTGTTGGAGTCTCCATTGCAGTTTTGATGCTTCTTTTGATCACCGTGATTTCCGGTGAAAGGGAGAGAGATTGTTAGTAGAATTTAGACACACCCAGGGGATTACAGCAATGGAGAATTTAGGGTTCTAATAACGGTTCATTGCAAAATATGACCGTTGGAGACAGATAGCTGGTGACATTATTTTGGAACTAGCCGTTAGTAGTGTGGATAATTGCTTCAGGTGTATGGTGGGCCGATCGGCCCATAACTATATGGGATTGGCCCATTATAGCATGATTGTTGTTGAGACTTGAGATTCAATTATATTATTGGCTTGGCCCCGTGCATTTCCTTAGGGAATTTTCATAAATTCTTTTGTTTGGTTAACTTTGCTCTTAATTTATTTACTACTATGAAAAAAGCAACTGATGAATAGTAAACTCTTGATGAATAGTAAAACAGTGGCCGGCCCCCTTCCCCTTCTTCTTCCTTCTTTTTCTACTCCCTGCAACATTGACCATCAACAACTAGGGCTGTTCAAATAGCTCGCGGCTCGTGGCTCGCTCGGAGCTCGCTCGAAAAAAGCTCGAAAAAAGCTCGCTCGAATCGGCTCGGTTTAAAAACGAGCCGAGCCGAGCCGGCTCGGTTTAAAACCAAGCCGAGTCCGAGCCAAGGCCGGCTCGCTCGTTGGCTCGCTCGTTGGCTCGTTTACTAGCTCGATTAAATATGTAATATATATATATAATATTTATATATAATATTATAATAACACTAACATTAATGGTGAATGATGCTACAAATAAATGATTGATATGTTTGGTATGCAACTATTTTACATTTGTATTCTATGTTTAAGGTTTGTTCGGGACTGTTTTGTATGTCTCTCTAATTTTATTTATGTTTTGAATGTTTGGACTGTTTTGGTATGTTTGGTATGTCTCTCTAATTTTATTCTATGTTTAACCTTTTTAGGACCTAGATATTGTTACTAAAACTTTTCAGTTAGCATTGGATTTGTTACATTTTTTGTAACACTTTCTTGATCTTATTTATGATCATCATTTGCAGACCTAAACAGAAATACTACTGATGAAAAGCTTAGAGAAGCATTTGCTCCTTTCGGCCAGCTTGTTGAGGGTAAATAATTTATGTTCACCTTTGTAATTTCACAATCAATCTTCACACATAATTATGATGTGAACAAATTACATAAAATACCAAGATGTTTTTTCCCGTTTGTTCTACCTTAGCCAATGCTCTCATGAAAATACCACATCCAGTAATTGATATTGATTTATTTCATTGATTATTTTTTGCAGGTATTTAGAAGTACAAGAGAATGTTTATGCGGGTTAATTCATATGCTAATGAACGTTGAATTGTTAAACTATTTTTGTGTATCGTTGGTTGAATTAGATTGGGGCTTGTAATCTATGATGTTGAACTTATTTTTAGTATGTTTTTTGAACTATGCGTTGATATTTGGACTTTTGAAGTTTGAGAGATGTGTATTAAATTTTCTTTTAAAACCGAGCCAAACAAAACCGAGCCGAGCCAGCTCGGTTTAAAACCAAGCCGAGTTCGAGCTCTACTTTTTAGCTCGGTTGTAAATCCGAGCCGAGCCGAGCTGGCTCGGTTTATAATTCGAGCCGAGTCCGAGCTAATCCTGGCTCGGCTCGGCTCGGCTCATGAACAGCCCTATCAACAACACCACTGTCACCTTCTCCACCACCACTACCACACTATCACCACAGCAGCACCGTCGGTGGCGCGGCCGCCGCCTCCTCCGCCGCCTCCTCTCACCACCCTCCTCCTCCCTCTCCCTCCACGACATCCACACCCAAATCCCCCCGTCCAATTCCAAACCCTAACCCCCAATTCACCCGATTGACCTCTCACCGCCACAAGACTTGGCCATCGTCACGATACCAGATTTGCGTGTCTGTACCCCACCACTCTTAACGGTGGTTGTTATTGTCGCTGTTGTCGTCCGGCTGTCGGTTGTTGTTCGTCGCTCGCTTCATGTGACAGTGGCCACCGCCGGTGCCTCATCGCCGCCTTGCGCCTTCTGTAGTGGTTGAAGCAACGTCTGTGGTCGATCAATGGTTACTGGATTTGATTTCCTGTGTTAGTGGCGCTGGCGCCACCGGTTGGGTCAGTATACTACCAGTGAGGGGTGGCGGGGGCCGGTTGTGATAGGGCTGGTAATCGTTTGTTACAGGTGAGGGGTGGCGATGGTGGTGGTTACACTACCATTGTTGCCTATTTCCGACCATGTCTCCCCAATACCCATTTAGGGCTTTTACCTCTGTATCGGTGGGAGGTGTCATGGCGGCGGTGGTAAGGCCGCTGTTGTTACTGATTTGCTATTGTGTCTCTCTGGGACCCATTTAGAGTTCGGGTGTACGTGGCCGGAGTTACCATTTCCAGTTACCACCAACGGTTGTGGTTGACAGATCCGATTTCTTTGGTTGTGTCAATGAAGATCAGGAACACCTAATCTGAGACTTTATTGTTTGAGATGTCTTTTTTATTTATAATATTGGTTTCATTCTTGAATTTTGCCATTGATTAAATTGTAGTATAGTAACCCTTTGTATTCTTCGTGAGCAGTTACAAGCACTAATGGTGAAAGCGCCTCAACAATGCTACGTATTGTTTTAGCTCAGATTAGGTATACTAACACATGTGGTTTATTGTGATATGAATCAAATACGAATGTTTGCTTCAGGTTATGTTTGCCCTCCATAGAGACTTTGAATTTGTTTAACATTAAGTGTTGACTATTATTGATCTTATTTTGCGGTAGGTGTGAAGGCATTGAAAGAAATTCAGGGTACTTGAAGATTTAAAGGTTAGTATGGTAAGGAAAACATGTGTACTTAATTCTATCTGTATCTGTATGTGAAGCTGAAAATCATTTTCTATCTGACATTTACGAACCTATCAACAAAATTTAAGTTTATCACTCCATTTTAACTCCTTTTGAATGCAGATATGGTGTTTGATTATGATGTTTGACTGATTTTAATAGGGATGTTGCATGTTTGGTGATTCTTTGGCATGACATAATGAGCATAAGACTATCACTTTCAACAGCTTCAAGGAATTTGCAGGTTAGTTTGTCAAGTTTAATTTTCTTGCTTGATTGCTCCTCGGATCACGTTTGTTTGCCATTTGTTGTCTACCATCTTTCGATAGAATGACCTCAAAATTAGTAGGCTAATCCGTATGTATGTAATTGTCACAAGGTGTCCTCTCATGGTCCCATGTTCTATGTTGATTTAAAGTTAATGCAATATCTGGCTATTTCTATTTTAAATCAAAAGGAATCAGTTTAGCGTTTAGTGAAATACAAACTTCAAATATGAAAGAATTGAGAAAGTTAACTGCGGACTGGATCTTCACTTCCACTTTTATCATGAGATCTTGAACTCACAAAAATATGTTGAAATAGAATTGTGTTGATTCAAGATTCACATTATATTAAGTTTGTGTTTACCTTTAATTGCACAGGAATGATTTTTATTAGTATGATTATGATGGTGAATAATTATTTCTATTTTAATGAGATGCGCAAGTGAGTAACACTACATCAGTGCATCTAAGATGGGCTCAAGTTAAAACCGATGAATGGATAGATACATATGGATAAACGACAAAACAAGGAGTATGTTATTTCTATATATTGATTAATTTGATTTTACAAACAAATCTCCCTAAATGTTTAATATGATTTGTCTTACCATTGGTATTTGTGGTTAGTATATCATGCCAAGTTTATTTTTTCTACATTTTGTTAGAAGTTGTACATGCATCACAAAATTATGCATAAAACTTCAACCATTCGTTTATCACTGTTCAGGGTAGGTTTATTGTTGGAGCAGTGCGGTGGTACTGATGGTAGATACAGATTCACTGTGGTCAAAAGGTGGCCTATTTAGATTTAGTTATGGATCGTGACCGAACACCCCCGCGCAACACGCGGGTGACACAACCTAGTTATTATTAAAAGTAACTATTTTTCTTTGAAACTCAAAAACATTAGTTTCGGTTCAAAACTTTCATCCTTTATTTCAATTTCAATTATGCCTGTAAATAAATAAAACGAACACGAACATCAGCATGTTCTTGTTCGTTTATTTAACTTTTACCGAACACGAACATAAACACATAATCGAACACGATTTTTTGTTCATGTTCGTTTATTATGAAAATAAAATTTTTCGTGTTCATTCATGTTCGTTCGTTAAAAGCTAAATAGACACTTCACGAACATAAACGAACACAAATGAACAATAATAAATTAACAATAATAAACAAACATAACTTAACACACAAAAGAAAAAAACAATGTTAAATGACCATTTTGGAACTTTTAGGTGTATTAATGAAAAATAAAATCTCACTAAACTTATTGGTTTCTAGTATAACATAATACACTTACATTTCAAATATTAACACATAATACTCTTTTATTAATATATTAATATATATAAATAAACGAACTCTAAACGAACGTAAATGAACAAACATAAACGAACACATATGAACGAACATAAACGAACGTTCATGAATGTAAACGAACAAACAAAACATGTGTTCATGTTTGCTTGTTTAATTAAACAAACATAAATTTTTTGTTCGTGTTCGTTCATTTTCTAAATAAACAATCTTTCCGTCGAACAGTTCATGAATGTTTCATGAACGTTCGGTTCATTTACACCCTAATTTCAATTCAAGAGTTCTGTTTTATGAATTCAAGTTAAAACAACTTATAAAACTTTTGAACTGAATTAAAACAACTTATAAAACGTTTGGAGTTAAATTGATATTTTTTTATTTTTTGAATGAAAATGATTATTTTTATCAAATCTCAGAAACAAAAATCGAATTTAACTGTTTTCTTTTAAATGGTATTTGAGAAAACGGCAATATTAGTTTTCCTTTTGAATAGCAATAGATTTTTACTATTAAACACATGCTAACCTTAGAATTATTTAAAGTAATTTCATTTTTATGAGGGGTAATATTAATGTTACTAGAATACAGTATAGGCGGCAAAATCAGTTTTGATGAGTACGTAAATGAAAGTGCAATGTTCATTAAAGCAAAGTTGTAGATATCGGTCTAGGTGAGCAAGTACTCAGTATTTGGTGTGGTGACGAGACGATTTTTTTCAACTCGGTCAACTTTATTCGAAATTGATCAAAGGCGGAGCAACTCGGTCCAACTCGGGTCTACTCAGTTCCACTCGGCCCTAACCAGGCCAACTCTATCTAACTCGCTTAAGTCATATTTTTACTGTTTTCCATCAACTTTCATTATTTTTTCATTGATTCTTCCTGGATTTCATTGATTTTTGTGAATATACTTTGGTAAACGAGAATAAAATGACTATTATAACTATAATGAATATTACTTTTTAAAATAATTTAGTATTCAACATGTATCATTTTGATATATATTGATATTTATGTATTTTGCTATAGATATTAGTAAACTAATGATACTTAATATATGTATAATTTCTTGAAAAATGCTTTCCTTGTAATTTACAATGTCTGAGTACTTACCATACTTTCCGTTTAGGCAGAGTACTGTGAATTATGCAACCAGAGCAAGAGAAAGTAGAAGACAGGACCTGAGAATGATGAAGTTTATAAAGGCTACCGATGGAAAGATCTTGGTGAAGGAGAACGACATCAAGGTGAGATGGAAAACCTACTTTGATAACCTTTTCAACGGAAGGAACCCTAACCAACAAACTGCAATTGATAAAACAACTCAACCAAACCAACAAAACAAGTGTTATTGTAGAAGCATCACAGTCGACGAAGTTATGAGAGCGCTGGAGAAAATGGGAAGGGCTAAGGCGGTGGGGCCAGACAACATACCGACTGAAGTGTGGAAGTGCCTGGGAGACGAGGGCCTGAAATGGCTAACAGACTTATTCAACATTATCTTCAAAACCGGGAGGATGGCAGAGCAATGGAGAAGCAGTGTAATAGTTTCCATATATAAGAAAAAAGAAGATGTCCAATGTTGTGCAAATTACAGGGGAATAAAACTATTGAGTCACACGATGAAACTATGGGAAAGAGTTATTGACACGAGAATTAGACGAGAGACTCATATAGCGGTAAACCAATTTGGATTTATGATAGGACGCTCTACAACAGAAGTCATACACGTCATAAGAAGGATAATGGAGAAATATAGAGAAAAGAAAAGGGACCTCCATATAGTATTCATTGACCTAGAAAAAGCATATGACAGTGTGCCGCGTCAACTCATTTGGGAAATTCTACGACTTAGAAGAGTACCAGAGAGGTATATCAAAATAATAATGGATATGTATAAAGGGGCAAAAACGTGTGTGCGAGTACTAGTCGGAGACCCAGACTTTTTTCCGGTGGAAGTGGGACTACACCAAGGATCGGCATTGAGCCCATTTCTCTTCACAATAGTGTTGGACGAGATCACCAAGTCTATACAAGAGCCAGTCCTGTGGTGCATGCTGTTTGCGGATGATATTGTCTTAATATCATAATCTAAAACGGTGCTTAACGAGAGGTTAGAACAGTGGAGAGCAGCACTAGAGCGCAGAGGCTTAAGGATAAGTCGCTCTAAGACGGAATACATGCTTTGTAACTTTAGTGGTGAGGTTGAAGAGGACACCCAAATCAGTATCCAGGGTATGACGGTACCACAGACGTCTAGGTTCAAATACCTGGGCTCGTACGTATAAGACGACGGAGAGATACACAACGATGTAGCTCACCGTGTACAATCAGGATGGTGCAAATGGAGAGCAGTATTAGGGATCCTGTGTGATAAGAGGTTCTCAGCAAAGATATAGGGAAAACTATACGAGTGGCAGTACATCCAGCTATGTTATACGGAACAGACTGTTGGGTCATAAAGAAATTGCACCAGAGACAAATAGAGGTCGCGGAAATGCGAATGCTGAGGTGGATGTGTGGACACACCAGATTGGATCGAATAAGAAACGACGTGTTTCGACAGAAGCTAGAGGTGGCTTGTATCACAGATAAAATACGAGAGGGAAGATTAAGATGGTTTGGGCACGTAAAGCGGAGGCTGATGGTAGCACCCGTTAGAGCAGTAGAGAACATCAACATAGAGGGTAGGAGGAGTAGAGGTAGACCTAGGTTGACTTGGGATGAGATAATTAGGCGAGATATGGTAGAATTGCACCTCTCTGAGCACATGATCGAGGATAGGAGTGCGTGGAGGCGTAGAATTAAAATTAAGGACTTTTAGCGGGATCTGTGGATAGGAAGGGTAGACGTACACTTTTTGCGGGACCCCTGTTTTCCTCTTCTGCCCTTATACGCAATTGTTGCCGCTTATTTGATGTATACACGTCCTAAGTATTTATGTATTTGATATCTGTGTGTTGTATGCCGTATATTATGATGGCTATTGTTATTGATCTAGTTAGTGAGTCGGATGTCTCTTCGGAAGCGGTCGTTCTATCTCCCAAGATAGAGGAAACACTAGCCTCCATCTACCCCTCCCAGACCCTGCACTTGAGTGCGATTTACTGGGTATGTTTGTTTGTTTGTTTGTTTGTATATAGAAGTTGTTGATTTGGGGTAATCGTCACTATCGAGTAACAAGGCAATTTAGCAACGGTTGAAGCCTTCGCGTTATGATGTATGTGAAAAACCGTAAAAAAACAAACGTTGAGACGCTGTGGTGGGCTCGCACCCTTGAGGTAAGAAAATCGAAAGTTGAACATCTGATATAATTCGATACATACTTGGTAAATTTAAGAAAAAAGAAAATGCACCTAAAAATCAGAAACAAAAAGGAAATAAAATATAAAAATGTTTTGATGACTTGTTCGTACATGCTTTGATAACTTATACATTATCATACAATTCCATTTACATTAAAATTCATATCAAAACATAGATAACATTAAATCGTTCGCAACGTTATACTTCAAACTTTATATGAAATCATATTTCAAAAGTTGTCTTTACTCGAGTCTTGGAATGGCCAATGCTCATAAAGGAAATTGTCTTTTTCCAACAATCGTTGAATTTTTACTAGATTGAAAACTCTAGTTCTCTCCATAACAAATGCATATATTATCACTACCAACATAATGTTAAAAAAAGTTTCAATATAAGCTTCATATTTCTTTTTGTTATTGTTCAAATAACTAACATTTTTTTTATTAGTTATATTTTGAGATTTTATGGTACTTCACATGAATAAACAAAATTTGCTGGACTTTTGGTCAAATATTACAATATTACAAACGAACATGAAATTTATCTTATTATTAATTCACAACGGATTGAATAGTTATTTTAAGGGTTTGGTTAAATGAACATCTCATTATTTAAAATCAACACCCCAAAATTTCTATACGGGTCGTATAGCCCCATACGCGTCGTATAGGGGGTCGTATAGCCCTATACGGGCGTATAACCCCCTGACAGCCACCTGAATTTTTCCTCGTAGTCAGTGTTGAAATTAACTATACGCGTCGTATAGCCCTATATGTGTCGTATAAGGGGGGGTCGTATAGGGCTATATGGGGCGTATAGCTCTCTGACTCCCCCCTCCTGTATTTTCCTCATTTTCAGAGTATTCAACCCTATACTCCACGTATACGCCGCGTATGGTCCCATACATGGCCTATAGGGGGTGTCGATTTATCTGGGTGAGTGTCTAAATATTAGGGGGGAGGGTTCACCGTGGCTCCGACAAGACGTTATCGGTTGTTATGGTTGAGGTCACACGATTCCTTTTGTTTCTTGGGCTTCTGTTTCCCATCTCCGGTGGATTCCTTGGGTGTGGATGGCGGAGATTCGATGGTTAGTATATCCTCCGATCTTCTCTTTTGCTTCTAGCCATCACCGTCTTTGCCCTGGTGACCCGACATTGTTGTTGGTCGTTTGGTGCTTCAGGTGGCTTGGATGCCACTTTGCCCTACATGTCTCGCGACAGTAATGCGTGCTCTGACAAGTCCATGTTTCGTGGTTGTCGCACGCATCGGGGTTTGCACTCCTCTCCTGGTCCGACTCTCACCATCGAGTTGTTAGTGGATGGAACTTACGATGATGTTCACAGAGATCTATGGTGAAAAGGTGGGTGTGATTCTGTGTGTTGGTGCGGTGGCCTCGACTATTAGGTTGATGTCTGCTTGGCCTCCTCCTTCAGCTGCTTTGTTGATGGTTGCCGATGATGACGAGCTATATCTCATGTAGGACAAACATTCATTGCAAGATGGGATTTGTTGTTGGCCATATGGTTCTGTTGCCTTTGTTGTTGCTTTCGTGTTCAGTTATGATAAAATCCGAGGGCAGTGATGATGTAACCGGAGTAATGTCGGTTGTTTCAACGTGGTTGTCATCTACAGTTAGCAGCCGCGACCGAACCCCGATTCTAAGCCCAAGCATGAAGGAGATTCAAAATTCAAGTTTTTTTTAGGTCATCCATCACACGAGCAACGCGCGCAGTGGACTATACTAGTATCCCTATATGTTTAAAAATGAGTTTCAATGAACAGTGCTTACGGGTTATTTTGGGTATTTTATTCTTCTCCTTTAATAGGTTTCTTTTTCCCGAGGTATTCTTGGTGGTGGTCGCCGATTGTTTTAGAGAGAAAGAGAGAAGGTTTGTCGCCGCCACCATCTCCAGCTTAGCGGTGGTTTGGGCGCTTTTGTGTCGCCATCACCGTCCCTGGCTTGCGTATATACATCTCACCCATTTTAATTGTAACTCGAACCCTTTTATATTAATGTATGAGATCTATGTTATTTCGACGTGAACGCATCAATGTTGTCATTTAATTCGAATTATAACCATATAGTTTATGATATATTTTTGTATATAAATTGATAAAGTTACATGAAGCTTAATTATTAAGTTTGAAAATAAATAAAATAAGTTTAAATATTATATAAAATATAAAAGGGTTTCATGGATTTTATAAAAATAAAATCTATTATGAATTCAAATTTAATTTTATAAAACCTTGGGTTGAAAAGGCAATATTTAAAACTAGGTTTATAAAACCTTAACATAAAATGACAACCATATAAACCAGGGGGGGAGGATTGTAAATCTTTTAAAACCCAACCCAAATCCCCGTCGACCTCTTCCCTCCCCTCCTCCGGCCACCACCTTTGGCCATTTTCCGACGAGCCCACATCCCCCAAACAATGCGTTGGCCTCGACTATTAGGTTGATGTCTGCTCGGCCTCCTCCTTCAGCTGCTTTGTTTCTCCAATACCAATGTAGATCTAAGACTTGAGACCACCAAAGTGGTTGTCGTTGAAAGATGGAAATGACAAGGGCTTCATGGTGTCGATGATGATGAGTACTTTCTCATCTGAGACTTGTTGTTGGTTTGTTGATGGTTGCCGATGATGACAAGCTATATCACATCTAGGACAAACATTCATTGCAAGATGGGATTTGTTGTTGACCATATGGTTCAGTTGCCTTTGTTGTTGCTTTTGTGTTCAGTTATGATAAAATCCTAGGGCAGTGATGATGTAACTGGAGTAATGTCGATTGTTTCAGCGTGGTTGTCATCTATAATAAGCAGCCGCGACCGAACCCTGATTCTAAGCCCAAGCATGAAGGAGATTCAAATTCAAGTTGTTTTAGTTCATCCATCACACGAGCAACGCGCGCAGTGGACTATACTAGTATCCCTATATGTTTAAAAATGAGTTTCAATGAACAGTGCTTACGGGTTATTTTGGGTATTTTATTCTTCTCCTTTAATAGGTTTCTTTTTCCCGAGGTATTCTTGGTGGTGGTCGCCGATTGTTTTAGAGAGAAAGAGAGAAGGTTTGTCGCCGCCACCATCTCCAGCTTAGCGGTGGTTTGGGCGCTTTTGTGTCGCCATCACCGTCCCTGGCTTGCGTATATACATCTCACCCATTTTAATTGTAACTCGAACCCTTTTATATTAATGTATGAGATCTATGTTATTTCGACGTGAACGCATCAATGTTGTCATTTAATTCGAATTATAACCATATAGTTTATGATATATTTTTGTATATAAATTGATAAAGTTACATGAAGCTTAATTATTAAGTTTGAAAATAAATAAAATAAGTTTAAATATTATATAAAATATAAAAGGGTTTCATGGATTTTATAAAAATAAAATCTATTATGAATTCAAATTTAATTTTATAAAACCTTGGGTTGAAAAGGCAATATTTAAAACTAGGTTTATAAAACCTTAACATAAAATGACAACCATATAAACCAGGGGGGAGGATTGTAAATCTTTTAAAACCCAACCCAAATCCCCGTCGACCTCTTCCCTCCCCTCCTCCGGCCACCACCTTTGGCCATTTTCCGACGAGCCCACATCCCCCAAACAATGCGTTGGCCTCGACTATTAGGTTGATGTCTGCTCGGCCTCCTCCTTCAGCTGCTTTGTTTCTCCAATACCAATGTAGATCTAAGACTTGAGACCACCAAAGTGGTTGTCGTTGAAAGATGGAAATGACAAGGGCTTCATGGTGTCGATGATGATGAGTACTTTCTCATCCGAGACTTGTTGTTGGTTTGTTGATGGTTGCCGATGATGACAAGCTATATCACATCTAGGACAAACATTCATTGCAAGATGGGATTTGTTGTTGACCATATGGTTCAGTTGCCTTTGTTGTTGCTTTTGTGTTCAGTTATGATAAAATCCTAGGGCAGTGATGATGTAACTGGAGTAATGTCGGTTGTTTCAGCGTGGTTGTCATCTATAATAAGCAGCCGCGACCGAACCCTGATTCTAAGCCCAAGCATGAAGGAGATTCAAATTCAAGTTGTTTTAGTTCATCCATCACACGAGCAACGCGCGTAGTGGACTATACTAGTATCCCTATATGTTTAAAAATGAGTTACAATGAACAGTGCTTATGGGTTATTTTGGGTATTTTATTCTTCTCCTTTAATAGGTTTCTTTTTCCCGAGGTATTCTTGGTGGTGGTCGCCGATTGTTTTGGAGAGAAAGAGAGAAGGTGTGTCGCCGCCACCATCTCCAGCTTAGCGGTGGTTTGGGCGCTTTTGTGTCGCCATCACCGTCCTCGGCTTGCCATACATACATCTCACCCATTTTAATTGTAACTCGAACCCGTTTATATTAATGTATGAAATCTACGTTATTTTGATGTGAACGCATCAATGTTGTCACTCAATTCGAATTATTACCATATAGTTTATGATATATTTTTGTATATAAATTGATAAAGTTACATGACGCTTAATTATTAAGTTTGAAAATAAATAAAATAAGTTTAAATATTATATAAAATATAAAAGGGTTTCATGGATTTTATAAAAATAAAACCTATTATGAATTCAAATTTAATTTTATAAAACCTTGGGTTGAAAATGCAATATTTAAAACTAGGTTTATAAAACGTTTACATAAAATGACAACCATATAAACCACAGGGGGGGAAGTGTAAATTTTTAAAACCCAACCCAAATCCCCGTCGACCTCTTCTCCCCCTCCGGCCACCACCTTGGGCCATTTTCCGACGAGCCCACATCCCCCAAACAATGTGTTGCCCTCGACTATTAGGTTGATGTCTGCTCGGCCTCCTCCTTCAGCTGCTTTGTTTCTCCAATACCAATGTAGATCTAAGACTTGAGACCACCAAAGTGGTTGTCGTTGATAGATGGAAATGACAAGGGCTTCATGGTGTCGATGATGACGAGTACTTTCTCATCTGAGACTGGTTGTTGGTTTATTGATGGTTGCCGATGATGACGAGCTATATCTCATGTAGGACAAACATTCATTGCAAGATGGGATTTGTTGTTGGCCATATGGTTCTGTTGCCTTTGTTGTTGCTTTCGTGTTCAGTTATGATAAAATCCGAGGGCAGTGATGATGTAACCGGAGTAATGTCGGTTGTTTCAACGTGGTTGTCATCTACAATTAGCAGCCGCGACCGAACCCCGATTCTAAGCCCAAGCATGAAGGAGATTCAAAATTCAAGTATTTTTAGGTCATCCATCACACGAGCAACGCGCGTAGTGGACTATACTAGTATCCCTATATGTTTAAAAATGAGTTTCAATGAACAGTGCTTACGGGTTATTTTGGGTATTTTATTCTTCTCCTTTAATAGGTTTCTTTTTCCCGAGGTATTCTTGGTGGTGGTCGCCGATTGTTTTAGAGAGAAAGAGAGAAGGTGTGTCGCCGCCACCATCTCCAGCTTAGCGGTGGTTTGGGCGCTTTTGTGTCGCCATCACCGTCCTCGGCTTGCGTATATACATCTCACCCATTTTAATTGTAACTCGAACCCTTTTATATTAATGTATGAGATCTATGTTATTTCGACGTGAACGCATCAATGTTGTCATTTAATTCGAATTATAACCATATAGTTTATGATATATTTTTGTATATAAATTGATAAAGTTACATGAAGCTTAATTATTAAGTTTGAAAATAAATAAAATAAGTTTAAATATTATATAAAATATAAAAGGGTTTCATGGATTTTATAAAAATAAAATCTATTATGAATTCAAATTTAATTTTATAAAACCTTGGGTTGAAAATGCAATATTTAAAACTAGGTTTATAAAACCTTAACATAAAATGACAACCATATAAACCAGGGGGGGAGGATTGTAAATCTTTTAAAACCCAACCCAAATCCCCGTCGACCTCTTCCCCCCCCCCCTCCGGCCACCACCTTCGGCCATTTTCCGACGAGCCCACATCCCCCAAACAATGTGTTTTCAATCAAATTAAACACCCCCATCAATTTCGCATGAATGATTCGAACATATGACCCAATCCAATTGAAAAATAGAGCCTATTTATGTGTATTCACTTGAACTCGGATACCCCCATTAACACCAAATCTTAATCACTTGGAAACACGAGAAATTGGTTCAATTAAATAATCTGGAATGCGTTAATCCTAACCATAATTAAAGCATCAATTTAACATCAAATCAGTTCAATCACATACAAAATTGATCCGAACCTTCGACAATTGTACTGAAATAGTTCGAAGAGGTTAGCAAAAAATTACACCTATATAATAGAGGGTAAACCTCCGAATTCACACACACAAACTCTCTATAAACCCAATTTGATCTAAACACACACGCACATATCGATTCACGATCGTGTTCAACCCGCGACCTGCTCGAACTCAAATCCATCGATCTTTACATCATTTCTGGTAATTTGACACATACCCTGCATCCACCTTTGATTCAAACTTCTGGAGTGGATTGCTTGTGTTGAGAATGTAACAGGGACACCCAAATACTCTAAAGAATGAAATCAAAGGGGCCAAATGATGTAGTACTTCATAAGGGGTCTTCATCAACCTTTGATTCACTAATACTCTATTGTGCACATAGCAAGCTGTGTTGACAGCTTCAGCCCAAAAGGTTAATGGCAAACCTGAGTTAGCCAACATTGACCTTGCAGCTTTATTAAGGATCGTGTTCTTTCTCTCCACCACTACATTTTGTTCAGGAGTTCTTGGAATGCTGAACTGCCTCTTGATTCCCTTTGACAGGTAGAAGTCATCAAGTGTGTGATTTCTAAATTCTGTGCCATTATCACTCCTCACACACTTGACTGGAAGGGAATACTGCTTCTCCACATACAACACAAAGTTCATAATAGCTTTTGTATCTTCATCTTTGGAATGCAAGAAGAAAGTCCATACAAATCTGGAGTAATCATCCATAATTACCAGACAGTATTTCTTCTTTGCCATGCTCATCACTCTGACAGGACCAAAAAGATCCATATGCAATAATTGCAAGCAGGCAGTGGACTTTGGCTCTTCTATTGGAGGGAATAAGACTTTGTGTTGCTTCCCCTTAAAACAAGCAGTGCAGTTGTCTTCACATTTAAACTCCTTCATAGGCAACCCTCTTACTAAACCATGGTGTATCAGCTGGTTCATGTTTTTGAGATTCACATGACCCAGCCTTCTATGCCATAGAGTAGATTCTTGAGGAGAAGCCTTGGAGAATAGGCAAGGATGGCCTTTTAGATCTATTTTCTTGGAAAGATCTAAGGCATATACTCTTCCTGTCCTGTTGGCCTTCAGGAGAGTATAATCATCCAACACCTTGTCAATCAAACTCAGAACTTTGGATGACAGAATCCTGCAGTTCTGACTGGTGAAAAGAGCAACATGGCCTTTATCACACATTTGACTGACACTCAAGAGGTTGTACTTGAGATTCTCCACATGGTTAACATCATCAAACCTTATTTCCCCATTGGAAACAAAGCCTTCGCCGATGATGTAACCTTTAGCATCATTGCCAAAAGAAACAAACCCCTTCTTTCCTTGAGAGTAGTCATTAAGAAGAGAGCTGCTCCCTGTTATATGCATGGATCCTCCACTGTCTACATACCAGATGCTTCTTTGGCATGTTGAAGAACCCTGCATTCATCACAACAAATTAGTTAGTTTTTTAGACCCAAACCTTTTTGGTTTTGGGTCTGTTCTCATCAACAGATTTCATACTAACTGGTTTGTTATGAGTAATAGCCTGAGGTGATGGAGATGGTGTAGAAGAGGATTCCATTGGCTTGGATTTCCTTTTCTGTGGTTTCAACACAGGAACATCTAATTGGTTAACTCTCCCCATTAGATGTTGAACCATCATAACAAGTTATGTCTGATTTTGTGATAAAGCCTTCAGCTCATCAGACACATTAGTACTTGAGTTTGACGGATTCCTGTGTTGTACCATCTTCCTTTGAGCAACCTCAGCTGTTGCCTGATTAACCCCTTCCTTTTTGGATTTCTTTTTGGACTTTTACTTGGTAAATTTAAGAAAAAAGAAAATGCACCTAAAAATCAGAAACAAAAAGGAAATAAAATATAAAAATATTTTGATGACTTGTTCGTACATGCTTTGATAACTTATACATTATTACACAATTCCATTTACATTAAAATTCATATAAAAACATAGATAACACTAAATCGTTCGCAACGTTATACTTCAAACTTTATATGAAATCATATTTCAAAAGTTGTCTTTACTCGAGTCTTGGAATGGCCAATGCTCATAAGGGAAATTGTCTTTTTCCAACAATCGTTGAATTTTTACTAGATTGAAAACTCTAGTTCTCTCCATAACAAATGCATATATTATAACTCCTCAAATTATCCATAACAAATCAACATAATGTTAAAAAAAGTTTCAATATAAGTTTCATATTTCTTTTTGTTATTGTTCAAATAACTAACATTTCTTTTATTAGTTATATTTTGAGATTTTATGGTACTTCACATGAATAAACAAAATTTGCTGGACTTTTGGTCAAATATTACAATATTACAAACGAACATGAAATTTATCTTATTATTAATTCACAACGGATTGAATAGTTATTTAAGGGTTTGGTTAAATGAACATCTCATTATTTAAAATCAACACCCCAAAATTTCTATACGGGTCGTATAGCCCCATACGCGTCGTATAGGAGGTCGTATAGCCGTATACGGGCGTATAATCCCCTGACAGCCACCTGAATTTTTCCTCGTAGTCAGTGTTGAAATTAACTATACGCGTCGTATAGCCCTATATGTGTCGTATAGGGGGGTCGTATAGGGCTATATGGGGCGTATAGCTCTCTGACTCCCCCCCCTGAATTTTCCTCATTTTCAGTGTATTCAACCCTATACTCCACGTATACGCCGCGTATGGACCCATACGTGGCGTATAGGGGGTGTCGATTTATCTGGGGTGAGTGTCTAAATATTAGGGGGGAGGGTTCACCGTGGCTCCGACAAGACGTTATCGGTTGTTATGGTTGAGGTCACACGATTCCATTTGTTTCTTGGGCTTCTGTTTCCCATCTCCGGTGGATTCCTTGGGTGTGGATGGCGGAGATTCGATGGTTAGTATATCCTCCGATCTTCTCTTTTGCTTCTAGCCATCACCGTCTTTGCCCTGGTGACCCGACATTGTTGTTGGTCGTTTGGTGCTTCCGGTGGCTTGGATGCCACTTTGCCCTACATGTCTCGTGACGGTAATGCGTGCTCTGACAAGTCCGTGTTTCGTGGTTGTCGCACGCATCGGGGTTTGCACTCCTCTCCTGGTCCGACTCTCACCATCGAGTTGTTAGTGGATGGAACTTGCGATGATGTTCACGAAGATCTATGGTGAAAGCGTGGGTGTGATTCTGTGTGTTGGTGCGGTGGCCTCGACTATTAGGTTGATGTCTGCTTGGCCTCCTCCTTCAGCTGCTTTGTTGATGGTTGCCGATGATGACGAGCTATATCTCATGTAGGACAAACATTCATTGCAAGATGGGATTTGTTGTTGGCCATATGGTTCTGTTGCCTTTGTTGTTGCTTTCGTGTTCAGTTATGATAAAATCCGAGGGCAGTGATGATGTAACCGGAGTAATGTCGGTTGTTTCAGCGTGGTTGTCATCTACAATAAGCAGCTGCGACCGAACCCTAATTCTAAGCCCAAGCATGAAGGAGATTCAAATTCAAGTTGTTTTAGTTCATCCATCACATGAGCAACGCGCGTAGTGGACTATACTAGTATCCCTATATGTTTAAAAATGAGTTTCAATGAACAGTGCTTACGGGTTATTTTGGGTATTTTATTCTTCTCCTTTAATAGGTTTCTTTTTCCCGAGGTATTCTTGGTGGTGGTCGCCGATTGTTTTGGAGAGAAAGAGAGAAGGTGTGTCGCCGCCACCATCTCCAGCTTAGTGGTGGTTTGGGCGCTTTTGTGTCGCCATCACCGTCCTCGGCTTGCGTATATACATCTCACCCATTTTAATTGTAACTCGAACCCGTTTATATTAATGTATGAGATCTATGTTATTTCGATGTGAACGCATCAATGTTGTCATTTAATTCGAATTATAACCATATAGTTTATGATATATTTTTGTATATAAATTGATAAAGTTACATGAAGCTTAATTATTAACTTTGAAAATAAATTAAATAAGTTTAAATATTATATAAAATATAAAAGGGTTTCATGGATTTTAAAAAAATAAAACCTATTATGAATTCAAATTTAATTTTATAAAACCTTGGTTGAAAATGCAATATTTAAAACTAGGTTTATAAAACGTTAACATAAGTGACAGCCATATAAACCACAGGGGGGGAAGTGTAAATCTTTTAAAACCCAACCCAAATCCCCGTCGACCTCTTCCCCCCTCCGGCCACCACCTTCGGCCATTTTCCGACGAGCCCACATCCCCCAAACAATGTGTTGCCCCCGACTATTAGGTTGATGTCTGCTCGGCCTCCTCCTTCAGCTGCTTTGTTTCTCCAATACCAATGTAGATCTAAGACTTGAGACCACCAAAGTGGTTGTCGTTAAAAGATGGAAATGACAAGGGTTTCATGGTGTCGATGATGACGAGTACTTTCTCATCTGAGACTTGTTGTTGGTTTATTGATGGTTGCCGATGATGACGAGCTATATCTCATGTAGGACAAACATTCATTGGAAGATGGGATTTGTTGTTGGCCATATGGTTCTGTTGCCTTTGTTGTTGCTTTCGTGTTCAGTTATGATAAAATCCGAGGGCAGTGATGATGTAACCGGAGTAATGTCGGTTGTTTTAACGTGGTTGTCATCTACAATTAGCAGCCGCGACCGAACCCCGATTCTAAGCCCAAGCATGAAGGAGATTCAAAATTCAAGTTGTTTTAGGTTATCCATCACACGAGCAACGCGCGTAGTGGACTATACTAGTATTCCTATATGTTTAAAAATGAGTTTCAATGAACAGTGCTTACGAGTTATTTTGGGTATTTTATTCTTCTCCTTTAATAGGTTTCTTTTTCCCGAGGTATTCTTGGTGGTGGTCGCCGATTGTTTTAGAGAGAAAGAGAGAAGGTGTGTCGCCGCCACCATCTCCAGCTTAGCGGTGGTTTGGGCGCTTTTGTGTCGCCATCACCGTCCTCGGCTTGCGTATATACATCTCACCCATTTTAATTGTAACTCGAACCCGTTTATATTAATGTATGAGATCTATGTTATTTCGATGTGAACGCATCAATGTTGTCATTTAATTCGAATTATAACCATATAGTTTATGATATATTTTTGTATATAAATTGATAAAGTTACATGAAGCTTAATTATTAAGTTTGAAAATAAATAAAATAAGTTTAAATATTATATAAAATATAAAAGGGTTTCATGGATTTTATAAAAATAAAACCTATTATGAATTCAAATTTAATTTTATAAAACCTTGGGTTGAAAATGCAATATTTAAAACTAGGTTTATAAAACGTTAACATAAAGTGACAGCCATATAAAGCACGGGGGGGAAGTGTAAATCTTTTAAAACCCAACCCAAATCCCCGTCGACCTCTTCCCCCCTCCGGCCACCACCTTCGGCCATTTTCCGACGAGCCCACATCCCCCAAACAATGTGTTGCCCCCGACTATTAGGTTGATGTCTGCTCGGCCTCCTCCTTCAGCTGCTTTGTTTCTCCAATACCAATGTAGATCTAAGACTTGAGACCACCAAAGTGGTTGTCGTTAAAAGATGGAAATGACAAGGGCTTCATGGTGTCGATGATGACGAGTACTTTCTCATCTGAGACTTGTTGTTGGTTTATTGATGGTTGCCGATGATGACGAGCTATATCTCATGTAGGACAAACATTCATTGGAAGATGGGATTTGTTGTTGGCCATATGGTTCTGTTGCCTTTGTTGTTGCTTTCGTGTTCAGTTATGATAAAATCCAAGGGCAGTGATGATGTAACCGGAGTAATGTCGATTGTTTCAACGTGGTTGTCATCTACAATTAGCAGCCGCTACCGAACCCCGATTCTAAGCCCAAGCATGAAGGAGATTCAAAATTCAAGTTGTTTTAAGTTATCCATCACACGAGCAACGCGCGTAGTGGACTATACTAGTATCCCTATATGTTTAAAAATGAGTTTCAATGAACAGTGCTTACGGGTTATTTTGGGTATTTTATTCTTCTCCTTTAATAGGTTTCTTTTTCCCGAGGTATTCTTGGTGGTGGTCGCCGATTGTTTTAGAGAGAAAGAGAGAAGGTGTGTCGCCGCCACCATCTCCAGCTTAGCGGTGGTTTGGGCGCTTTTGTGTCGCCATCACCGTCCTCGGCTTGCGTATATACATCTCACCCATTTTAATTGTAACTCGAACCCGTTTATATTAATGTATGAGATCTATGTTATTTCGATGTGAACGCATCAATGTTGTCATTTAATTCGAATTATAACCATATAGTTTATGATATATTTTTGTATATAAATTGATAAAGTTACATGAAGCTTAATTATTAAGTTTGAAAATAAATAAAAATAAGTTTAAATATTATATAAAATATAAAAGGGTTTCATGGATTTTATAAAAATAAAATCTATTATGAATTCAAATTTAATTTTATAAAACCTTGGGTTGAAAATGCAATATTTAAAACTAGGTTTATAAAACCTTAACATAAAATGACACCCATATAAACCAGGGGGAGTGTAAATCTTTTAAAACCCAACCCAAATCCCCGTCGACCTCTTCCCCCCCATCCGGCCACCACCTTCGGCCATTTTCCGACGAGCCCACATCCCCCAAACAATGTGTTTTCAATCAAATTAAACACCCCCATCAATTTCGCATGAATGATTCGAACATATGACCCAATCCAATTCAAAAATAGAGCTTATTTATGTGTATTCACTTGAACCCGGATACCCCCATTAACACCAATTCTTAATCACTTGGAAACACGAGAAATTGGTTTAATCAAATAATCTGGAACGCGTTAATCCTAACCATAATTAAAGCATCAATTTAACATCAAATCAGTTCAATCATATACAAAATTGATCCGAACCTTCGACAATTGTACTGAAATAGTTCGAAGAGGTTAGCATCAAATTACACCTATATAATAGAGGGTAAACCTCCGAATTCACACACACAAACTCTCTATAAACCCAATTTGATCTAAACACACACGCACATATCGATTCACGATCGTGTTCAACCCGCGACCTGCTCGAACTCAAATCCATCGATCTTTACATCATTTCTGGTAATTTGACACATACCCTGCATCCACCTTTGATTCAAACTTCTGGAGTGGTTTCCTTGTGTTGAGAATGTAACAGGGACACCCAAATGCTCTAAAGAATGAAATCAAAGGGGCCAAATGATGTAGTACTTCATAAGGGGTCTTCATCAACCTTTGATTCACTAATACTCTATTATGCACATAGCAAGCTGTGTTGACAGCTTCAACCCAAAAGGTCAATGGCAAACCTGAGTCAGCCAACATTGACCTTGCAGCTTCATTAAAGATCCTGTTCTTTCTCTCCACCACTCCATTTTGTTCAGGAGTTCTTGGAATGCTGAACTGCCTCTTGATTCCCTTTGACAGGTAGAAGTCATCAAGTGTGTGATTTCTAAATTCTGTGCCATTATCACTCCTCACACACTTGAATGGAAGGGAATACGCTTCTCCACATACAAGACAAAGTTCATAATAGCTTTTGTAGCTTCATCTTTGGAATGCAAGAAGAAAGTCCATACAAATCTGGAGTAATCATCAACAATTACCAGACAGTATTTCTTCTTTGCCATGCTCATCACTCTGACAGGACCAAAAAGATCCATATGCAATAATTGTAAGCAGGCAGTGGACTTTGGCTCTTCTATTGGAGGGAATAAGACTTTGTGTTGCTTCCCCTTTAAACAAGCAGTGCAGTTGTCTTCACATTTAAACTCCTTCATAATCAACCCTCTTACTAAACCATGGTGTATCAGCTGGTTCATGTTTTTGAGATTCACATGACCCAGCCTTCTATGCCATAGAGTAGATTCTTGAGGAGAAGCCTTGGAGAATAGTCAAGGATGACCTTTTAGATCTATTTTCTTGGAAAGATCTAAGGCATATACTCTTCCTATCCTGTTGGCCTTCAGGAGAGTATAATCATCCAACACCTTGTCAATCAAACTCAAAACTTTGGATGACAGAATCCTGCAGTTCTGACTGGTGAAAAGAGCAACATGGCCTTTATCACATATTTGACTGACACTCAAGAGGTTGTACTTGAGATTCTCCACATGGTTAACATCATCAAACCTTATTTCCCCATTGGAAACAAAGCCTTTGCCGATGATGTAACCTTTAGCATCATTGCCAAAAGAAACAAACCCCTTCTTTCCTTGATAGTAGTCTTTGAGAAGAGAGCTGCTCCCTGTCATATGCATGGATCCTCCACTGTCTACATACCAGATGCTTCTTTGGCATGTTGAAGAACCCTGCATTCATCATAACAAATTAGTTCGTTTTTGAGACCCAAACCTTTTTGGTTTTGGGTCTGTTCTCATCAACAGATTTCATACTAACTGGTTTGTTATGAGTAACAGCCTGAGGTGATGGAGATGGTGTAGAAGAGGATTCCTTTGGCTTGGATTTCTTTTTCTGTGATTTCAGCACAGGAACATCTAATTAGTTAACTCTCCCCATTAGATGTTGAACCATCTTAACAAGTTGTGTCTAATTTTGTGATAAAGCCTTCAGCTCATCAGACACATTAGTACTTGAGTTCGATGGATTCCTGTGTTGTACCATCTTCCTTTGAGCAACCTCAGCTGTTGCCTGATTAACCCCTTCCTTTTTGGATTTCTTTTTGGACTTTGGGGTTATAAGTTTTGATGTTGCTGGTACAAACTTGGTCTCAAACTCAGTTTTCATTTTGTTCATTTTCTTTTTAATATTCTCATTTTGGTTGAGTTTGGAGCTCTTTTTATACCAGCAATCATCAGTAAGATGATTGAATAAGCCACATTTTTCACATGGCTTTTTCTTTATCCTTAGTTGATCATCTGCTGAAGAAGATGAAACTACTGAAGACTTGTTCTTTAGCAGTTTTCTATCAGTACTTGTAGTTTTCTTCCTTTCAGTACTTGTTTTCCTGATATCTTCTTTAGTAGTTTTCCAGCCCTTTCTACTTGCAGTTTTCTTCCCTTCAATACTTGCAGTAGATTGGGTTTGTTCTTCAGGTGTTATAACTTGCTCTTCAGTACTTTCTGTACTTTATGAGATAACACCTGAAGTGATCAACTTTTTGATCATATGAGTGTCAGCAGTTGAACCATTAGCTGTTTCAGCATCAGCTGATTGGTTTTGAGAGGAATTAATGCTGACTTGAACCTCTGATGGTGCTTTATCAGAGAGTAAATCACATGATGAGAAGGATTGGTTATTGCTTTCTCCTTCAGATTCTACTTCTGCTCTGGGAGTAAAATCTGTAGGAGGAGCAGTGTGATTATAACCAATGCCAAACTTCACATTGGAAGCTGATTGCTTGCTAAGAAGCATTTCAAAACCTTGCAGGATTGTACCCAGCGATCACACTCTACCTGGGTAGCTGCAAGTGTTTCCTTGAGGTCTCTGTACTTCTCTAGAAGTACCTCTTCCCTAGCCTTATCATCTATGATTTGGCAGTTTAGTTTATAAATCTCATCATTCTTATCATTAAGCATAGACTCAAATTTAGCTTTTCTTTTGGAAATTATTTGCTCTAGATCAAGGTTTTTGTTAATTAAAGCTACATTTGCTTCTCTAATAGATGCAAATGTGGCTATGCATGATTCAGAACATAGCTTGGCTTTGGCCTCTGAAGATACCTGTGATGTGGAGGCATTAGAGGATGAGTCATCAGCAGACTCCAGGGCCATGAGAGCAAGGTTCCCAAAAGGATTATCACCACCATGTTGACCAGCACCAGGAAACAGTTGTTCATGACCGACATATCATCTGGTAAAATGCTCCAGTCAACAACTCCTGGGGTGAAAAAGCTGTGTTGTTGAGGTTGGGATTGTTGATGAGATTGAGATGGTTGAGGCTCAGGAAGAGCATGTGGTTGTTGAGCAATGGGTGCTTGAACTTGACTGGTCTGTGGCATGTAGAAACAGGGGTAAGGATATGGCATATGACCTTGAGGGACAAAATATGCAGGTGATGACTGAGCTTGTGATGGATGACCAGAACTGGTGAAATGTTTCCCTTTGTTCTGTGAGCTATTGCTTGGGAAGGTCACAAAGGGTGCAGATGAGTTAGATCTAGATGATCTACACTCTCTAGCAAAGTGTCCAAGCCTATGGCATTTGTGACACCTCAACTTGCTCTTGTCAAAAACAACTTTGGTTTTGCCAGAGAGACTAGAAAATTTCCTGCCAGTTCTTTTGTAGAACTTTTGAGATCTGATATTAATCATTGCCATTTGGCTCAAAATATCCATCTCTTCCAGATCATCATCTGGAATGCCCTTCAGATCGTCCATCAAAAAGCATAAGTTATCACTGCTACCACCTGAACTACCATCAACACCAACAAAAGCATGTTCTACATTGGTAGAGAAATCAATATGCTCATCATAGGCACTCTCTGATGCAGCATATTCTGACTCTTGACCTATCAGTGCAGTATTGCGTGATACAAAGTCATCAGTGAGCTTACCAGATGAGGACAACTTCCTTTTCTGTTCTATCTCTCTTTCAAATGTAAGCAGTTTCCCATGAAGTTGGGTGAGAGATAGAGTGTCCAGATTTGCACTGGAGCATAGGACAATGGTGTAAGTGTCACATCTCTCAGGCAGGGATCTGAGGAATCGGTTGTTCATCTGGCTGTTTGAATACTCTTGTTTAACCATTTTTAGCTTAGAAATCAAACATGAGAATCGCTCAAACTGTTGAGTCAGAGTCTCACCCTTCCTATGAGAGAATGTCTCATATTGTTAGGTGAGGATTTCCCTAGTGTTTGCTAAGACCTCATCAGTTCCTCTGAATTGTTCCTTTAGAGCAACCCAGAGATCGTGAGCAGTTTTATGATGCATGAGCCCTGAATAGATTTCATTAGGCAGTACCATGGCCAAAATTCCATGGGCTTTAGCATCAATTTCGAACAGCTTTAGATCTTTGTCCGTATATTGATCAGGTTTCTTCGTAACCCTCTCATTTGATTCAGGAAGACTCACCATAGGCTTGTATAGTCCATGCACCACTGATTTCCAACAACCAGCGCTGTTGATAGACAGATGATGGAGCATACGTCGTTGCCATATGTTATACTCACCCCTAACAAGCATCGGAGGCTTTATTTAGGAGCCAGTATTGTGAGGATCATTTGTTGGTGTCGCCATTGAACAAATTCAAGCTAATTCAAAGTAATTTCAGAAAATCTAGCTCAAAACCACATAAACCTCAAATTGAATGACCAGAAGCAGCAGAAACTCAATCTCTATAACCGATTCTTGCAAATTTGCTAATTCGATCAAACGTATATGTCAAAAGAGCAGTTTAAATGATCAATTGTTAAATAGATCAATGATTAACCTGCTCTGATACCATTTGAAAGGATCTCAGCATCTAGTTTGATCAATTAGATTAGATTTGCAGCGGAATTAGAACACGAATTAGAACAAATTCAAGCAAGAACACAATAGATATATCAATGTAACAATACGGTTATAGAGAGAGAGAATTTCTGTATAAAAGATGTATTTCATTCAACACATGCTTCGACAAGTTTACAATTAGGTCATCTTTCCTTTTATAGGGAAAGATGACGTCAGCTGATGTCACTTGACAGTGACATCTAACCGTTATTACAACAAACTACTGAAAGTAGACTAAACTACTGAAGATGTCTAACAACCGACATCTTCTTACAAAAAGACAAGTGTTAAACATTACTACAACTACTGATAAGAAACTACTGAAACTACAACGTCTGAAGAACATGCTCTTCAGACGTTTACAAACTACTGAAACAGAAAAGAAACTACTGAAAAGAAAAGACTGAAAGGAAACCATCACAACAACTGAAGAATACTTCTTTAGCTGTTGTGACAAACTCTGAAGGCTTCAGTACTTGACTTCAGACTTGAACTTTAGTTTTTGTCATCAACTGATGTCTTCAGTTGTTGTCATCAGCTGATGTCTTCAGTCTTTGTCTTCAGTCTTTGTACTTCAGCTGATGGTATTCAGTACTTTAGTCTTCAGCTGATGAAGTCTTCACTACTTCAGTCTTCAGCACTTTAGTCTTCAGCACTTTAGTCTTCAACACTTTAGTCTTCAGCTGATGATCTTCAGTACTTTAGTCTTCAGCTGATGAAGTCTTCAGTCTTTGTCAAACAGCTGATGAGGCCTTCAGCAGTTGTTGTGATGTCTTGTGGGACTTAAATGTTTTTCTAGATCTGGCTCATTGGTTCTTTTGGTCCAACATATATATATATATAAATTTAAACCTTAAAAAGCCCATTACTATTAAATGGCTTGCTTCGGGAATTTCGGGGCGTTACATGTGTACATGGATTTGATGAATCGCGTGTGCAAGCTGTATTTAGACAAATTCGTGATTGTCTTCATCGACGACATCCTGATTTATTGAAAATCCAAATTCGATCATGAACATCATCTTCGTTTAATCCTTGAACTTCTGAAAAAGGAGAAGCTTTATGCAAAATTCTCCAAGTGTGAATTTTTTCTTAAGGAAGTTCAATTTTTTGGTCATATCATGAACGATAAAGGAATTCAAGTGGATCCTATAAAAATTGAGGCTGTGAAGAATTGGGTAGAACCTAAAACCCCCCATCGAGATCCGTTCATTCCTTGGCCTAGCCGGTTACTACCGTTATTTCATCCCTAATTTTCTCAAAGATGTTGTGCCTCTCACCGCTTTGACTCATAAGGATAAGTCTCTCATATGGGGTCGGATCAAGAGAAAGCCTTTCAAACCCTCAAGCAAAAGTTATGTAACGCTCCAATTTTGACTCTCCCCTATGGAAATGAGGAATTTATTGTCTATTATGATGTTTCAAAGCAAGGTCTCGGTTGTGTTTTTATGCAACGAGGCAAAGTCATAGCATATGCCTCAAGGCAGCTCAAAATCCATGAGAAAAATTACACCACACTTGATCTCGAATTAGGTGCTATTGTTTTTGCACTCAAAATCTGGAGACACTATCTTTATGACACCAAGTGTGTTATATTCACTGATCATAAGAGTCTCCGGCATATTTTCAATAAAAAAGAATTGAACATGAGGCAATGATGATGGGTTGAGTTACTTAATGACTACGACTGCGAGATACGTTACCATCTTAGAAAAGTGAATGTCGTAGCCGATGCATCGAGTCGTAAGGATTACGTCATGCTTCAAAGTATTACCACTCAATCCAACCTGAAAACTTGTATTCTCGAAGCCTAGCATGAATCAGTCACTGAAGGCAACATGTATGATGAAATGTCATGCGGTGCTGAACTTCAATTGGAGACAAAACCTGATGGTTTGCTGTACTTTTTGGACCGTCTTTGGGTTCCCAACCGCAATAATCTTCAAACCCTTATCATGAGCGAGGCTCACAGAACTCGTTATTCTGTTCATCCTGGCACGGATAAAATGTTTATAAATCTTCATAATTTGGTGGCCCAGCATGAAAAAGGATATAGCTTTGTATGTGTCCATATGCCTTACTTGTTTAAAAGTCAAAACCAAACATCAACATCCCTCTGGATTACTTGTTCAACCCGAGATTCCCATGTGGAAGTGGGAAAACATATCTATGGAATTCACTACTAAATTACCTCATACCTCAAGTGGACATGATAGCATTTGGGTCATTGTTGATCGCTTGACTAAGTCGGCACACTTCATACCGAATCGTGAAGATTATAGAGTTGAGAGATTGGCTCATATTTATATTAATAAAATAGTCAGTCGACATGGTGTGCCATTAAACATCATCTCCGATCGTGATTGTCGATTCGTCTATCATTTCTGGAAATGTCTCCAATCGTCTTTAGGAACACAACTCAATCAACACAACTCAATCATCATACCGTATGAAGCCTTGTATAGGCGCAAGTGTCGGGTCCTATCTACTGGTCTAAGATTCGTGAAACACAAATCACCAGTTTGGAACTGATTCAAGAACCCACTGAAAAACTTCATAATATTCACGATAACTTGCTTGCTGCTAGAGATCGTCAAAAGTATTATGCTGAAAAAGGATGAAGACCCATAGAATACAACATTGGTGATCTCGTGCTTCTTAAGGTATCACCTTGGAAGGGAGTGATCCGCTTCGGAAAGAAAGGGAATCTAGCACCTCGTTACACGGGTCAATTTAAAATGTTCGAGCGTATTGGGAAAGTGACATACAATCTTGAACTATTCCAAGAACTCAGCAATGTGCATCCAACGTTCCATGTTTCAAACCTCAAGAAATGTCTTGCTGATGAAAATCATCACAGTCCACTCGATGAAGTCCAGATTGATGAATCTATGCACTTTATTGAGAAACATGTGGAAATCATGGATCGGGAAGTCAAATAACTCAAACGTAGCCGAATACCAATCGTCAAAGTTCGTTGGGAGTCTAAACGTGGGCCAGGTTCACCTAGGAATGTGAAGACCAAATAAATCCAAGTATCCTCATCTTTTCGTCTCAGCCTTCTCGTGATCAAATTTCAGGACGAAATTTCTTAAAGTAGGGGAGACTGTAACATCTCATCCATTTTAATTGTAACCCGAACCCATTTATATTATTGTATGAAATCTATGTTATTTCAATGTGAAGGCATCAATGTTGCCATTTAATTCGAATTTTAACCATATAGTTTATAATATATTTTTGTATATAAATTGATAAAGTTAGATGAAGCTTAATTACTAAGTTTGAAAATAAATAAAATAAGTTTAAATATTTTATAAAATATAAAAGGGTTTCAAGGATTTTATAAAAATAAAATCTATTATGAATTTAAATTTAATTTTATAAAACCTTGGGTTGAAATACAATATTTAAAACTAGGTTTATAAAATCTTAACATAAAATGACAACCACATAAACCATAGGGGGCAAAGTGTAAATATTTTAAAACCCAACCTAAATCCCCGTCGAACTCCTCCCCCCTCTGGCCACCACCTCAAGCCATTTTCCTGCGATCCCACACCCCCCAAACAACGTGTTTTCAATCAAATTAAACACCCCCATCAATTTCACATGAATGATTCAAACCTACGACCCAATCCAATTCGAAAATAGAGCATATTTACGCGTATTAACTCGAACCTGGAAACCCCCATTAACACCAAACTGTATTCACTTGGAAACACGAGTAATTGGTTCAATCAAGTAACCTGGAACGCGTTAATCACAATCCTAACCATAATTACAACATCAATTTAACATCAAATCAGTTCAATCACATAAAAAAATTGATCCGAACCTTCGACAACTGTATTGAAATCGTTCGAAGAGGTTAGCCTCAAATTACACCTATATAATAGAGGGCAAACCTCCGAATTCACACACATAAACTCTCTATAAACCCAATTTGATCTAAACACACACGTACATATCGATTCAAGGTCGTGTTCAACCCGCGACCTGCTCGAACTCAAATCCATCAATCTCTACATCATTTCTGGTAATTTGACACACACACACACACACACACACACACTCGTGTTTCTAAAAGGGGAATAAAAGCCCCATGGTTGATTCAATTGACATTATCGAATCAAGCTTCAATTGAACTGATTTCATTCTAGGGTTCATCGGGTATATTGGGGTTATTATAATTTATGTATTTAAATTATTAGAATCAGATAAAAACAAGACTTGGGCACCTGCCGGCCGATTAATCCACTCAATCACAAAGTAGGGACCCGAGTTCGACCCCGGGCACCCGCATCATTTTTTACATGATTTTCTTTGCAATTTTAAATTCTAGAAAATTTTTGAATAATATAATAAATAAAAAAATCATTTTAATTGATAAAAATAATTTCAAGATTTATTTGTTAATTTTTAAAATTCAAAAAACTATAAATCCGTATTTTGCTAATTTTAGAGATTTTGAAAATTATAAAATATTGCAAAAACTTATTATAAAGTTTTGTATTTTATAAAGTCACTTAAAATCAATCCAAATCCATTAAAATTATTTTTATTTTTATCACTTTAGTTAATTATTATATAATTAATTAATAAATTAGTTATTTAATTTTTCCTAATATTAATATTCAATCAAATGGTATAAATGTACCGATTATATCTAAAAGTTTTATTACTATTATTATTACTTTAAGGAGTTCATTTTTTATTCAAACTAAATAAATAAATTATTTTATTTTAACTACTTATCAAAACCCAACCTAATGAAAACCCTAATCCATTCCCAATTCACATATCATTGTTATTCTAATTCGAGACACCGTTGCGTAGATTACTCGTAAGAAAGTCGTTGGTGTCAAATCTATTACGTTCAAATTCAAATCTCATCAATCAAGTGAGTATTTGCCCATTTTTATGTGTTTATATTTTGGAGAAATCATGTGATTTTATAATCAATCATTGCTATTTCTTTTTTTTTCATTTATAAATTCAATTAATTACTTGCTATGTCTTTACTTGAAATAATGTATTCATAGTTAGATAAATTAGATGATAACACAATTATTAATTCATGCAACCAAGGTTTCAATGATAGAACTATTGGATTGACAAACCCACCCCATATGAATATTTGAGTGGTGATTAAACCGGATTCACACATTCTATCACGACTTCGTCTGTGGACCGAGTCAATTTATTTATTTGGCTTGATTGTGTTGATCTGTCTTTTATGCTACACTATTATTACTATAAGTCTCGACATTACCATGTGAATTGGATTATTTAATCATATATATATATATATATATATATATATATATATATATATATATATATATATCCAAACCTGTGTTTACTAACCAGCTAGTTTTAGCTGTCTCGTTACTTTTTCATATGATTTCAGGTTAAGTAAGTTAGTGGATTTCTTCATGCTCACCTAGGTCCAGGACTTAGTCAAAATAAAAGACAATTTTTATTATGTGTCACAACTCTGTCAAACATGTCAAACACGTTGCTAACCACCAACCCTAATCGAATCTCACACATTTGACTGAACCCTAACTGAAGCTCATGCGTTTAACCGAGCGTAACATTCTAATTTTCGGGACGAAAATTCATTCAACAAGGGGATAATGTGACAACCCGTACGTATATTTCAGGTTAACACCGTTCCGACTGTTTCGTTATCATTACTATTTGTCAACGTTATTCGACATTATTATTAGCTCGAAATCTTAATTATTATTAGTATATAATTATAATTAACTTGACCATAATTAAACATTAGTAAAATAATAATAATAATTAAACAATATTATAGATAATAATTATTTAGAAAAATAATTTATAAATGGTCAACATCATGTCGATAAATCAGATGAATCAGTCGCTGATCATTTAGAAAAGGAGCCAATGATCTATACACCATCTGTTCTGTAGTTTACATCACCTTGACAAACGACCGTTTGTCAAGGTGTAAACGGTCGTTTGAGATTTAGTAAATGGTCGTCGTTGCATGGGTATAAACGGGTGTTTACAGAGAAGAAAACGGTCGTTTGTTAAATAATAAACGGCCGCTTACAATAAACTAAACGGTCGTTTGTAATTTTTTAATATTTTTATTTTAAATTTAAGATTAAATATAAGTATTAAGTTTTTCTATTAATTATGTTAAATTTTTATTAATTATATTAAATTTTTAATTATATGAATTTTTTCTATTTATATTTATATTATAGTAATTATATAGTTTAATATAATTGTAAATAGAAAGTTAATACATGTATATAAAAACTTATGTAATTTATAAATTTACTTTTTTTATTTATAATTATATTATACTAATAATTTATATATTATTAAGTTTTTAGATATAGTTTATAAATATAAAATAAAAATTATATATAAGTTTAAAATATTTGAACCTTATATAGTTAAGTTATAGATAATTTTACAAATAAATTTATAATTTATAAAACGAACAATTTATATATAAGTTTAAAATATTTGAACCTTATAAGATGAATAGTTACAAGTGATACTAATCTAATCTATATTGAAACGAACTGTGAACAACACTCAGCAAGTAGTCTATGAAGAGTTGATCACAATATAACAAGTAACAAGCAGTAAGAAAATTAACACAACAAGTAAATTTTCAAGGTACTTTTATATATTGCTTCTCAACTCAAAGGATTACAAGACTCTTGGACTCAAATCACTTATCTAAAGAGTTACAGGGAGAAGATATATATAATACTACCTACAGCCGGATATACTTTGATACCAGCTGGACACCTCTAACCTTACATCTATACTACAAGACTCTAGGTGAGGTCTTTCAGACATTTTGCCTGAGAGTTGGTAGTCAGGACATGTCCCTGACTTACCTTTTGTCACCAACTAAAGTTGGTTACATGTACTATCATAAAAAGGTGAATAGTAGAGTAAAGTATGGTCAACAACATGGCTCTTTTGGAAGATGCCATGCTGTATCAGAGGTCTGCAGCGGACTGTCAGGGACCATACTTATATCTACTGGACATAGCAATGTCTTCCGAAGGATAAAGTACTTCGGAAGAATAACTTCTTCCAAAGGCACTTATTCTTCGGAAGACTGCTTCTTCCGAAGCTTGGAGTCTTCTTTGTCTTCGGAAACAGACTTTGTCTTCAGCTCTTTCATCAGACTTTGTCTTCGGAAGCTGACTTTGTCTTCAGCTCTTTCATCAGACTTTGTCTTCGGAAGATAGTCTTCAGCTGTTGGCTTCAGCTGTTGTCTTCAGCAGTGACTTCAGCTTTTGCCTTCAGTAGATATCTTCAGCTGTTGTTCCTCAGACTCTCGGAAGATCTCTTACTTGGCTTCGGAAGCCCTTCAATGTAGCACCAAAAGTGACTATGAAGTGGTTTTGGTTGCACCAGCCTTATCATGATCCAACAAACTCCTCCTAGGCTGATGCTACCAAAACTTCACTTCTCTCTTCTTCTCAAAGCTCTCAACACCAAGAAAAGTAAGTGTTTATCAGTGTCTTCATTCGTTCCTGCTGTGGTGCTGAGAATCTTGTAGAGATCCTTGGTGGACAGAACCTCTACTCTGTCACATTGGATTATGTGTACCCTCTGTTGTGGCCCTCTGAAAAGAGTTAGTTGATGGGAAGTATAGTCATATTCCCATCGAACTATTGGTTCCAATTCAGGACCTTTCACCATCTGTAGAAAGGCTGTGCCTTTGGTGGTTGGTCTTTCCTTGTCTTCCACTCCTTTCAACTTTAACTCTTCTTCAATCTTGGCTCTTCTACTTCGTTCAGCCAAGTGGAGACCGCTGATATGGTTTCTGATGTGTGCAGCAGTCTCAGAGTTGGAGGGATTGGAGAATGGCTTCTCTGCAAGCTCAGCAAGATCAAATCTGCTGAGATACAGTAGAGAAGTGGCATTAAGCCTGTTGGTTTCACCATTCTCCCTTTCCACAACAAAGTTGTGAGAAGGTTCATCGAACCTCCACTGGATTATAGCATTTCTAGGTCCAGCAGATTAACCAAAAATCCTGTCCTTTTTCCTGGTATCCAGCAGAGTCACCAGTCTCCTTCTTAGTCTCTTCTCCTCAGCATTGAGGATATCGGAGTTGAGACCAAGAAGTCTTGCAGCCTGGCCCAAAGTGTCTCTAGGCAACTCAAGAAATTGTCCTAGGGTGAGGGAGCTTGAAGAGTTATCAACATAGGTGATGTTGATAAGCTCTCCCTCACAGGAGATGCTGTTCAAAGTGGTGCAGTTAATGAGCCTCGTCTTGAACTCCTTTATTTCCTCAAAGGAGAGATGTTGAGGAGGCTGAGGGGATGGTCTTGGTGTTTGTTGGGTAGGCTTAGGTTTAGTGGTTTTGGGTTGTGTCTTGGGTTTTAGGATGGGTAGTTTGGGTGGTTGAGGTGATATGGTAGGTTTGGGTAGAGTTGTGGGTTGAGGGGTGAAGGTTTCATCAGTGGGTTCGGTTTGATGGGAAAAGGGGTTGGTTCTGGTGTGGATTGTGGCTGTGGTTGAGTGGCTGGGGTTGAGACCGTTCCCTGTACCCTCCTGTACATCTCCCTTCTCTTCCCCAGACGGATGTCAGCATTGATTTCACTGACTATCCGTTGGAGTGTCCTTTCAGACATAGGTCCCACCTGCCTACCAGAGAAGCCATGAGCCCGGAGAAAGTCCTTCATCCAGGCTTTGTCATTAGACTTCTTGGTGGCAGTGACCTCCTTCTCTTCCTCCCTCCTCTCCCTCTCCCTCAACTTCTCCCTAGCAGCTCTCTTCCTTTCTTCTCCATTTGATCCTGCTCTTTGTTGTGGAGCAGCAGGATCATGTCATCATCATGAGGAGACAGTTCAGGAAGACTGAAGCCTCTTGAGAGTAGGAATTTAATCCTGTCCTCTCTCAGCTTCAGGGTTGCTTCTCTTCTTTCTTCTTCTTCCCTCTCCAAGGTCAACTTGGCTTGTTCTTCTTGCTTTAGCCTGCTTGACCTCTCCAATTTCACCAACTCCTCTAATGGTAGCAGGAGTACTTCCTCATTGACAGCTCCTAGGCTGATGAGCTGATCAATGAGTGCTGTTCTTCTCCTTTGGTTGATTTCTTCCTGATTGGCTGCAGCTGCCTTAGAACTAGCAGCTAGCAGCTTTTGAGTAGGAAACCTACCTTTCTTTTGGAGCTTCTCAATCCTCTCCTCCTCCTGAAGCTCTTCCGCAGTCAATTTTCTTTTTCCTTTGTCTTTGGCGGTGCTTGACTGTGGTGGTTCTTGGATGGAGGGTTGTGATTGAGAGAGAAGTTCAGCTGGTGTTTGGGTTGGAGGAATGTCAGAAATGTCCTCCCTGCTCACCTCAGATGCTATTTCAGCAATAATATCTGTGATGGTCAGTTCCTCGGACATCTGAAATAAGCCTTCTGTAGCTTCTATTTCGGCCTCGGAAGACTTTTCTTGTTCTTCCGAGGCTTCCATGTAAGCTTCGAAAGCTTCAGCTTGAGCTTCGGAAGATGAGACTGCTGCAGGTTCTGTCCCAACTGTTTCAGTTGCTGGGCCATCAGTCCCCATTTCCCCTTCGAAGCTAATCTCAGGTTCCATGTGGACCTTAGGTTGACCAACTTCTTCCACAGTGGTAGAAGGTGCAGTCAGTCTTTGAAGCTCCTTAGCCCCAAAATATATGAGTGTGGTGTCGGGGCTGGGCTGTTCTATGGATGATCTCAATACAAACTTTGTGAAAAGTCTGTAGAGATCTTGAAGCATCTTTGAGTCAATCTCTAGAAAGGATTGAGATGACTCAGGTAGTGTGATGAGTTGGGAAGAAACGAATTTGGTCTGTGGTTCCTCAGATGCTTGTCTCTGAACTTTCTCCCCCTTTTTGGTATCATCATCTTGAGAGCTAGATGAGCTAAAGGAAGAAGTCATTGAGACCTGAATTGGTACATGCCTAACAGACTTCTCCGTCTGTTTCTCAGCTAGTTTAGCCTTGAGAGTGTTAATCTCAAGTTGCTGAGTGGCAGTCCTTGATTCTAAGATCCTCACCTGTGATTCCAGGTAGGAGACCTTAGAAAGCAAGTACTAAAGTGTTATTTGCATACTTCCCTCATCTTCATGAGAAGATCACGGGGAGATGAGATAACATACCTAGTATGCTCACTCTCACCACCAGATGTGGCTTCTTGGCACCCTGGTTTCTTTGCTCAGAGTCATCTCTTTCAGAGATGTCAATGGGCAAAGTTGCCGTAGACTCAGTCCTAATTATGTTACCACTGTCTTGAGAGCTCAATGAGAGAATCTGAGTAGTGGCAGCTGAGTCTACATGAGTCCCCTCCACATCAGTGGGACTCACCTCAGTAATTGGCTTCTGATGGGGGCTAGAGACAAGGGATCCCTCTTGGCTCTGTTGATCTTTCAGAGGGTGTTGTAGATCAACTTCATGGCCATGGAGAGATGTAATCTCTTCATCAGTGCGGAGTAAAAGGTCAGTGAAAGAGAGGGTGGTTAGTCCTACTGACCCTGGACCTTGATCAATGTCTACAGGCATTGAGCCTATGGTGGGGCTGTCCCTAGAAGGCTGCACAGGGGAGTGTAGAGACTCACCCTGTGGGCTTAAGGCTTGGGGTTCGGGCTCAGGGGTTTGAGACTGAGGAGGCTCAAAACCCACATTGAGGTCAATTGTGAAGGATGGTGTGACCTCGGACTGAGTGGGAGCCCATGATTCCACTCTATCCCTTTGGGTGTGAACAGGAAGAGCTTGCTCAATCAGAGTAGATTGAACAAGGGTTCGTTTTCGACATCTCTAGTATGTAGCTTTGATGGGCAAAGAAGGTTTTGGCATTGTGGTGGATGTTGCTGGTGTGGGTTCATCACCCGTGGGGATAACAGGGATGTCACCAGGAGCTATGCGCTCAGTCATCTCTGGAGGTAGTGGAGTGTACCTTCCAGTGAAGTTGGCGGACATCTTCTTCAGTATCTTGAAGATGGTAGGTCTCACTTGTGGAGCAGTAAGAGCAGCTGCGCAGACAAACTTGCTTGGTCCATCTCACAGTTGATTATGTGTTGAATAAATCGGGGATATATGAAGAATGTATCCCTGCTCAGATTTCCGATAAGGTTGGTCAGCACAAATCGTGAGTAGTTGAAGCGAAGACCTCTCACCAACCCATGAACTAGGCATCCTAGTTCATATGGGATTTAATCCCAACCCCCTGATTTGTTGGAGAGGCAATGCAGGATAATATGCAGCAGGAACTTCCAATGGTAAGAGAAATTAAACTTGTACACAGTTGATCTGCTGATATCTCCTCCATATCCCATGAGGATATAGGTGCCTTCCAAGTCTTCTTTGGGGAACTCAGTAGGAGCCCCATCATCATGGAGCTCGAGATGCTCCCTGATGAGCTGTTCAGTGATGACCAACTCTTGGCCACAAATGCGGGTTCTCAGGACTCGAACCCCATTCAAAACTGTAGTTTGACCGTTGCTCCAGAATTCGGACATGTGGTTGGAGTATACAGTTGGGTTAACAGTTAGTGCAGTGAGGTATGTGGATTCGGTAAGAAATGTGATGATTGGGTGAAGTCGACATCCCTTGACGAATCAAGTAATGCGACTTGGTTGTGCTGAGGGTTTAGCGCCATTGAAGAAAAGGTAAGCTTGAAATTTGGGTGAAATTGAAGGTTTGACAGTGAAGGGAATAGTTAGGGCTGTAAAGGGTAAAAGAAGATGAAATTGATCAGTCAAGATTATTTAAAAGGGGTGAATTGTGGAAGTAGCGGTAATAGGGTAACTGTTTGGGGTTACTGTGGGTGGTATGGTGGTTTACGGCGGAGAAATGATAGTGGTGGCAAGGATAATTTTAAATAATCTGACCATCATGGACAAAATCTTTACTTTTTACAGAGTGGGGCCCAAAAGATATCCGTTACATATAAAAACCTTTACTTCTGAGGGTAAAGCATTTCCGAAGGTAATTTTCTTCCGAAGGCAATTTCTCTTCCGAAGCACGATATTGCTTCCGAAGGTAAATTGTCCTTTGAAGGCACTTTATCTTCCGAAGCAAGGCATTGCTTCCGAAGGTAAGGTTGTCTTTCCGAATGGAGAGTTGTATAAGTTTCGGAAGTAGATCTGATGTAAGATCAATCGCTTCTTCCGAGACCAAAAACTCTTCCGAGAAGAAAATTTCCATTGAGGAATTTGGCTTCGGAAGATATTCAAGAATATCTTCCGAGAGTTAATTCCTCTTCGGAAGGAATTTACACTTGGAATGATTTAAAGATCTTTTGTAACAGGGCTTAAATTGTATTGACACAAGACTTTACATATTAAAAAGGTTTTCAAAAGAGGTAGTTATTCAATGTTTATCATCCCAATTGCTGATATGAGATACTTAAATCTTTGTTCATCAAATGCCTTTGTGAACAAATCAACATATTGTTCATTTGAGTCAACTTTGATAACTTTATCAGCTGTTTCTCATGAATATCTCTAATGAAATGATACCTGATATCAATGTGCTTTGTCTTGTAGTGCTTCACCGGATTCTCAGTAATGGAGATAGCACTGTTGTTGTCAATATGGATAGGAGTAGTCATGAAGTTGAATCCATAGTCTAACATCTGATTTTGAATCCATAGCAGTTGAGCACAGCAGCTAGCAGCAGCAATGTATTCAGCTTCAGCAGTTGATGTAGAGACACACGATTGTTTCTTGCATTGCCATGAGATAATCCTTCCACCAAGAAATTGACATCCTCCTGATGTTGATTTCTTGTCAATGTTGCAGCCACCATAGTCACTGTCAGAGTATCCATAGAGATTGAAATCACTATTTCTTGGATACCAGAGACCTAGTTTAGGTGCTCCTTTGAGGTATCTGAGGATTCTCTTTGCAGCAGCTAGGTGAGACACCTTTGGAGCAGCCTGATATCTTGCACAAATGCATGTGGCAAACATGATATCTGGTCTACTAGCAGTGAGATACATCAGAGAACCAATGATTGCTCTATACTGATGTTGATCAGTATCCTCCCCTCAAGGTCAGGGCAAAGATTATGGTTTCTAGGTATGGGTGTCTTAGCTGGTTTACAATCCTTCATTTCAAATCTATCTAAGATGTCTGAGACATACTTAGATTGACTGATGAAGAACCCTTCCTTCATCTGTTTCACCTGAATTCCAAGGAAAAAGTCCATTTTTCCCATGGAACTCATCTCAAACTTCTGCTTCATTATGCTTTCAAAGTCCTTGCACATTTGGTCGTTTGAAGAACCAAATATGATGTCATCAACGTTGACTTGTACAAGCAAAATGTATCTCCACTCTTTCTGATGAAAAGAGTCTTGTCAATGGTACCTCTAGTGTATCCATTCTTCAGGAGAAACTGAGACAAGGTCTCATACCACAGCCTAGGTGCTTGGTGCAGCCCATATAGAGCTTTATCCAGTTTGCACACGTAGTTGGGGTGCTGTGGGTCTTCAAATCCTGGAGGTTGACATACATAGATTTCCCTATCTATATCCCCATATAGAAAAGCACACTTGACATCAAGTTGGTAGACTGTGAAGTTCTTGGATGCAGCATAAGCAAGGAAGATCCTAACTGCCTCAAGTCTTGCAACAGGTGCAAAGACATCAGTATAATCAATTCCTTCCTCCTGGGTGTATCCTTGAACTACTAGTCTTGACTTGTTCTTGATAATCAAGCTCTATCATCTTTCTTGTTCCTGAACACCCATTTAGTGCCTATGGGTACTTGACCAGATGGTAGTGGGCATAGATTCCAGACCTTTTGTCTTCTGAATTGAAGCAGCTCCTCCTGCATCGATTTAACCCAACTACTATCCTTTAAGGCATCTTCTACCTTCTTTGGTTCCATCTGAGACAAGAAGCATGAGTACAAGCAGACATTCCCATGATGAGTTTGTCCTCTTGTTCTCACACCCTCAGAGACATTCCCTATGATGTTCTCAGTTGGATGAGTGTTGTGAATCCTAAGACGAGGAATCACTTCCAGTTGCAGAGATAAGTCTAGGTTAAACATATTCTGATCAGGAACTGGATCACTCTGTCCAACTGCTGTTTCAAAATCATTCAATGAGGACTGATTGAATGATTGAGAAACATCATCATTGGTTGGTTGTGAAGTAGGATTAACAGTTGCCTGTTCCTTCAGAATACTACTTCCCTCAACCTGGTGTTGTAATGGATCACCTGAAGAACTTTGAGGTTGATCAAGTGATTCACTTGTGAAGCTTCATTATTCCTGGAGATAGTTACACTATCAGATCTGTGAATGGTTGAAGCTTGTTGCCTTTCAGCTCTTGGAGAATTTGGAAGAGGTCTGGGAAGCTCAAACAGTTGACTTGCATCAGCATCAGCATCAGCATTCTCTTGAGCACCTGTTCCAGCTGAAACATCTCACAAGATGGATTAGAATAGTTTGGAAACAATTCTAAATCAAAGATATACTCAGGTCCATTCCCCTAACACAAGGAGTGTGCTCATTAACAACTATATTGGATGATTCCTCAAATTGTTGATTCTTGATATTGTATACTCTATAAGCTTTAGAGCTAGAAGAGTATCTAATAAAGATAGCATCATCCGACTTCTCAGCAAACTTTGCTAAGTTGTCCTTGTGTTAAGTATGGTACACCTGCAGCCAAAGGACCTTAGAAAGCCAATGAACGGTGGCCTCTTGTTCCATAACTCATAAGGGGTTTTTCCATGGGGCTTAACTACAAGAACCCTGTTCTGCACATAGCATGCAGTGCTGACTGCCTCTGCCAGAATGTTAGAGGCAGTTTTGAATCAGCTACATGGTCCGAGCAGCCTCAATAAGTGTCCTGTTCCTCCTCTCAGCAACACCGTTTTGTTGAGGAGTTCTGGGAGCACTGTATTGTCTGGCAATCCCTTTTGAGTCACAGAATGAGTCAAGAATGAAGTTCTTAAACTCAGTCCCTTGATCCTTCTAATGATCTTAACCTTGTGATCAATTTGATTTTCTATTTTAAGAATAAAAGATTTTAAAGTTTCAGCAGTTTCATCTTTACTTCTTAAAAAGAATACACATGTAAATCTTGTAAAATCATCAACTATCACAAGGCAGTATGATTTCCTTCCAATGCTCATATACTTGTGGGTCCAAAGAGATCCATGTGCAATAAGTGTAATGGAGTAGTGATAGAGTTAACACATTTGGATTTATGAGATGATCTGTGTTGTTTCCCTTTCAGGCATGCAACACAGTTATCTTTGCAGAAAAATTCCTTTTTAGGCAAACCATGCACCAAGTTATTTTTAGCCAATTTATTCATTGTTTTAAATTCACATGACACATGTGTTTATGCCATAGTGTTGACTCATCACTATCAGCTTTGGAAAGAAAGCATGATACTTCACCCATAGGAGAAGCATTGTTCATATCCAGCTTGTACATATCCCCTTTCATGGGAGATCTAAGAAGCACAATTCCGAAGGAATTGTCATCCCTGGTTTGAGGATAATGCACTCATGTTCTGTGAAGAGCATCTGATGCTTCTGGTCACAAAATTGAGAAACACTTAACAGATTGTGTTCAAGTTGTTGACAAAGTGAACTTTGTCAATGTTTATTCTGCCATTGGATATACTTCCTCTGCCCGAAATATATCCTCCGGCCTCACCTCCAAATTGGACAGGCCCTCCATCAAAGTTCTAGAATCGTTGAAGGAGAGATCTGTTCCCTGTCATGTGCCTGGAGCATCCACTATCTACAATCCAGACATTGTTGTTCTTGTCAAATGGACGTCCCTGCACATAAGATGAGATGGTTAGTTTTGTTTGGAAGCCCAAGCCTTGCTGGTCTTGGGCTCTTCCAATGATAGTGACGTAATTGAACCAAAGATATGCATTGGGGTTCAATAGAGGTCATTGTTGAAGAAGAGGTTTGGGCTGCAGCATCTTCCTTGATCTTCCAATCCATCCCTTGGTTGATCTTTGAAGATGAGCTTGTTGAAGCTTGTGCAGCATGGCCTTCTTCTTCGAAGCTTCTTTCTTTTCGGAAGAAGCCTTCACCACCTTTTCTTCCAAAGTAGTCTTCTTCTGAGATGGTTTCAAGGGAGCCTTCTTGTTCTTCCGAACCTTAGAAGGTTTGGCTTCCGAAGCCATTTTCCCTTCGGAAGAAGTAGTTTCTTCCGAAAGCAACTTGGCTTCCGAGACCAACTTTCCCTTTTCATCATTTGGACCTTTTGAAGTGGTCCAGTTGAGAAACCTTCTCTAACTCCTTCTTTTCTAACATTATTTGCATAATGTGTGCTTGCTGGATTGTAGTAACAATCTTTAGCCATGTGGTTGTGCAGACCACACATTATGCAGGCAATGTTAGTCTTCTGGGAACTTGCAGGTTGCTGTTTCTTGGGTTTCTTCTCTTCATCAGCAACTTTCCCTTTCAACTTCTGATCCTTCAGTAGGACAGGAGTGCTGGTATTACACTCCTTTCCTGAATCAGAAGTACCTACCACTTGAAATCCGGCAGAAATGAAGACACTCTTTTGTTTTGGGTTGATCTTAAGCTTGGACTCTGCAACTTCTTGGCAGTCCTTCTAGCAGCTTTAGCTCTGCTTCTTCTTGCCTTGCTGGTTAGGATTTGGTCTTCACAGGTGGAGATGAGTGTATCCTCCTGTTTCTCCCCTGTGGTGGCTACTATTTTTTCCTCATCCTTTAGTTCGAATGGAGAAGGGTCAGCAGTTGGAACCTCTTGCTCTTCAGTACCACATCTAGGTAGTCTAATAGACTCATAAGAGTGTGGTGGAGCTATTTCATTGGTTCCCAACCCTTCTTTGTTTTGATAAAACATTTTGGAATGAGAGGTTGATGCAAGAATAGTTTGGAAGCTTTGCTCAGCAATAGCTTGCTTCCTGGCCTGAGCCTCAGCTGTGACCAACTGGGCTTGAACCTCAGATAGTTTGGATATCAGATCTTTAATTTGAGTCTTATAATTAGTCTTTTCATGTTTTAAAAGAGACACAGTTTTCTCTAACTCCTCAATTTTCTTTTGATAGTCAGACTCAGCTCTCTTAAAATCAGATTTTAGCACATTTAAAGACTCAACCTTAGATCTGATTTCCGAAATGTAATCCTTATAGAGTTTAACTTTAGCAATACAGGCAGCAGTACAAAGATGTTCATATACCTGATCATCCTCTGTTCCGGCCATGAGTGCTTGAGCAGGAGTCACATCCTGTACCATGAAGCTCCAGTCAACTTCTTGAGCCACAGCAGCTGTTTCAGTTGACTTCTCTTCATGCTTTGAAGCAGTGGGATGTGTGGAGGCCTGTGGGTTCCGGGTTGTTCTTGGAAGCCTTGCATTCCCTAGCAAAGTGGCCAAGTTGTTTGCATTTGTAACACTTTGCTTTGCTTTTATCAAACCCAAACCTGCTGTTGACTGGGTTTTGAGGGAATTGCCTTCCAATTCACTTGAAGAACTTCTTCACTCTGTAAGTTAAAAGAGCCATCTGCTGGACAATATCCTTATACTCCACATCATCTGGACTGAAGCACTCAAGATCATCAAAGCAGTATTGAAAATCACCAGAGTGTCCACTTCCAGAGACAAAGGCACAACTATCCTGAGAGGAGTTGTGTTGAACCTTTTGAGACTTTGGAATCTCAGGTAGAGTGATGTAAGGTCCGCTGTGTGAGTTGTCAGGGTAACACATCAACTGATATTGTGGTTCCGTGTTCCCTTTCAACCACATGAAGGGCTGAACTCAGTTGGTTATTAGAGTGACCAGAGGAGTTCTGCATGTTCATCTCCATCTGGAATGCACTTAGGATACCATACAACTCTGTCAGAGTAAGAGTCTTAAGGTCCGAAGTTCTCTTGATTACAACACAGTAATGTATCCATAGTTTAGGAAGGGAAGACATGAACTTCCTAACTATGTCTCTATTCTCAAGAGCTACTCCAATATCCTCCAGAGTATCTACTAGCTCAACATACCTGAAGTATTGTTGAGTCAAGGTCTCACCGGCCTTGAAAGTAAAGTTCTCAAACTGCTGCTTCAAGAGATCCTTCTTGTTCTCTTGGGTTTCCTTGGATCCTTCATACATCAGCTTCAGTGCTTCCATAAATCTTTGGCAGTTTTGCACTTCTTGAAGCGTCTGTAGACGGAGTTGGGGAGAGCAGTTTGGAGAGAAGTCATAGCCCTTTGATCCAGCTCTATTCTCTTCCTGTCTTCTTCAGGGTAATCATCAACATCTTTTGAATGATGCGATTACCAGTGGCAGAAGTGGTGCTTGGTATAAAAGGACCATTGACAATGGAGTCCCACATCCTTGAATCTTGACACTTGATGAAGCCTTCCATTCTGATACACCATGTGTCAAAGTCTTCAGGGGTGATCAGGGGGACTTGGTCATGGTGCCGGTTTCCATATCAGCCTTGGAGAGAGCAGCCATTGAGTGTGGTTTGTAGTGAGGAGTAAAAAACAGGTTGATTTGGATGGTAAGATCTCACAATCAAGAGCCTGGAGCTCTGATACCAATTGCAGGATCGATTACGGGTGGTTTTTCTCTCAACTTACTGTGAACAACACTCAACAAGTAGTCTATGAAGAGTTGATCACAATATAACAAGTAACAAGCAGTAAGAAAATTAACACAGCAAGTAAATTTTCAAGGTACTTTTATATATTGCTTCTCAACTCAAAGGATTACAGACTCTTGGACTCAAATCACTTATCTAAAGAGTTACAGGGAGAAGATATATATAATACTACCTACAGCCAGATATACTTTGATACCAGTTGGACACCTCTAACCTTACATATACTACAAGACTCTAGGTGAGGTCTTTCAGGCATTTTGCCTGAGAGTTGGTAGTCAGGACATGTCCCTGACTTACCTTTTGTCACCAACTAAAGTTGGTAACATGTACTATCATAAAAAGGTGAACAGTAGAGTAATGTATGGTCAACAACATGGCTCTTTTGGAAGATGCCATGCTGTATCAGAGGTCTGCAGCGGACTGTCAGGGACCATACTTATATCTACTGGACATAGCAATGTCTTCTGAAGGATAAAGTACTTCGGAAGAATAACTTCTTCCGAAGGCACTTATTCTTCGGAAGACTGCTTCTTCCAAAGCTTGGAGTCTTCTTTGTCTTCGGAAACAGACTTTGTCTTCAGCTCTTTCATCAGACTTTGTCTTCGGAAGCTGACTTTGTCTTCAGCTCTTTCATCAGACTTTGTCTTCGGAAGATAGTCTTCAGCTGTTGGCTTCAGCTGTTGTCTTCAGCAGTTGACTTCAGCTTTTGCCTTCAGTAGATATCTTCAGCTGTTGTTCCTCAGACTCTCGGAAGATCTCTTGCTTGTCTTCGAAAGCCCTTCAATGTAGCACCAAAAGTGACTATGAAGTGGTTTTGGTTGCACCAGCCTTATCATGATCATCAGACTTTGTCTTCGGAAGATAGTCTTAAGCTGTTGGCTTCAGCTGTTGTCTTCAGCAGTTGACTTCAGCTTTTGCCTTCAGTAGATATCTTCATCTGTTGTTCCTCAGACTCTCGGAAGATCTCTTGCTTGGCTTCGGAAGCCCTTCAATGTAGCACCAAAAGTGACTATGAAGTGGTTTTGGTTGCACCAGCCTTATCATGATCCAACAGTAAGTTATAGATAATTTTACAAATAAATTTATAATTTACAAAACCTACAGTTTATATATAAGTTAAAATATTTGAACCTTATAAGATGAATACTTACAAGTGATACTAATATAATCTATATTGAAACGAGTAACAGTTTTATTTCGAAGTATATATTGACTATATCTTGAAGTCTCTCCTCGTACTTTCTTTCCCACGCAAGCGCATTATTACTTTTTTGAAAATTCCATAACGGTGTTATGAAAGGCAATGGATATTCACCCTCCAAACGCACAGAGACGTAGTGACAACCATACACATGTGCAATAGTAATGAATTGGTGGTACATGAGTTCATCCGGACCTGTCCATAGCGGAAAATAAGTTGCACTTTCAGTGGGAGATAAGCATTGAAAAATCACATTAAATCTGTTCGCGATCAATAATCCTGTGTATGGCATTATCATCCAGTGTTGATGAGGAGCTGGACCCGGTTGTAGCCATGATAAAACTACGTTCTGTCTCATCATATGAGCTGGAGAAAAGATTTCTGTACAAATTAGAATTGTTATTTAACTCGTTTAAAAGCTCATACTCATGTTCAGCCAATATTCTTCACCGTATCCTAAGGAGAAGGAAACTGCACGAAACCCACGGTTACCATCACTGCTTACGTTCTCTATATGTGTTATATACGGATGGAAAAGTGTTGGAATCTGTATTAGTAAAGAATGATGATATAGAGAAGATTGAGTTGTGTTATCTACGTTTGAAGTATGTTTTGGGGGGCTCAACCCCATAAAATCATAACTAACAAAATCATCTGTCGTGTAGGTATGACCTCAAGCAGGTTCAGCAGGTGAAGGGTCTGGTTTGTTTTGTTTTTGAGATTTGAGTGTTGGCCTTCCACAAGTATTTTTTTGCACCGTAGGCTCGTTAAGATTTATGCTGATAGGATTCGTTATGCTTTTTATCCTTTCTAACCAATTCCTTTTCACCGTGGGATTTTTTTTGTTTCTGGTAAGCTTCTTTGAACCTCTTAACTTCGTGATCACATTGAATATCTTCTTCATCTTCGTTTAATGATACCGGTGAAAAGTCAAGCCTCCTCCAAAATATATCTATCGAATGTAGTGGAATAGGTTTGCCTGCTTTTAAATACTGTGCGATTTCACAAGCACATGGTAAACCGCAACTAGTACGAGTATGGCAGCCACAGGTTTGTGATTGGTTTTGAATTTCATTAACTCGTGTCAGCTCTCCAAGTAATATATCCAGAGCTTCATGAGATACGTTAGATAACAAAGAAACAAATAAATTATGTTTATGTTGATGTTTTATTTTTATCCGACTTTCCTCGAAACTTGCCTTTATTTGTGTCTCCTGTAAACGTACTATGTTATTTAAAATTGCTATAAATTTATCTAAATTTGACTTGTCAGAATTTAAATGTTTTTTAACAGAGCATGTTGGCTTTCTACTGTTTGTTGTTCGTTCTCCAAAATTTAGATGTTGATCAATCCACGCAGACACGAACATCTCTTTATAATTTTGCAACCAGTTAACATCCAAATAATTAAACACGGATGCAAAGAGAAATCAAATATGTTAGTTTCAATTTCATTAAAATAAAAACAATAAATTTAATAGATCAGGAAAATACTTTGATGCTTGTTCATCAACTTTGTCTGCAATCGCGTTCGATTTTAGTAGGCCTCATGTTGGAGATTGAAGCAGCCAGTAATCATAAATTATCCCACTGTCTGAGACTTGAAAGATGGTCTGCATGCTTTCTGAATCTCCTGTATATGTCACAAAGCATCGGGTTGCTTCTAATATGGCATGCATCCCCACTCTCTATCGGTGACTATCTGGTAGCATATACCCACTTGCATATACCCATCCAATGTTTTTCTCAGACAATGCCCACTTGAATTATCTTTTTCTCATTTCGTATGAATGCGAAAGCAATACAAAATGTCTTGTTTGTTGAAGTTAAGCCAACAATCTGAAGAAAAGGGAGGCGATACCTGTTCGTCTTGCAGTGTTTTGCACCCAATCCATTAACTTTTCTCTTGTTGGTACACCCAATCATTATAAAATTGTGAATTGTGAATTGTGAAATGTGTAAAGGGAATTTATAGGCATCTTCCATTTGAATAATTCTGTAAACGATTATTGAACAACATGTATACAATTGTGAATTGTGATTTTATCTGGCACATTTCCTAATAATTATTATACAATAAATAAATTCTTTATTACAATAACTAAAACATAAATAAATTCATTATTACAATTAATAAAACATAAATAAATTCTTTATTACAATAACTAAAACATAAATAAAATTACAGATCATCAGGAGGATCTTGATATGGAGGTATCCAAATTTGATTATTATGTTTAAACCTCCACCTAACTTGCGGATAATCTGCGATCATGTCCATCCGTATAAGATGTTCACGATCAACAAATCCGGACATAAGTACCGGCCCGTTTAAACTTGCCACGTTGTCAGGGGTGAGAATATGTAAAGACTAGGCAAGTCGAGTAACATATGTACCACCACAAATATGTCCGGTTTCTTTGTACCCGTGCAAGAAGTAAAATAATCAGCAAGCATATATGCCAGATTACAAGGCCTCCTTTTAATCAAACAAAATAAAAAGAACAAATCCTTTTTAGTCACCCCACCACTAGTCATCCTACGTCCAGCTATAGTATGACCAATAACGCGATGAAGATATCTATACAACGGATCGTTCATTCTTGTAGCTTTTGTTTTATTGTTAGGTATATATTGGCCATCACCAATTTCTTCCCAAAATATTTCATCATTATAATCTTCTGGAAATTGTGTAAGACCATCCAAAAAATCAGATTGATGGGTCTCTTGAACTGTATATAAACCCATCAAAACACCAAACTTGGCCACTGAATAATTACGTGGCACCCCCCCGAGAACAAAACTGATAGCATCGGTATCACTGTTAAAAAATATAAGTTCAATTAAATGTAAACATGAAATTATATATAATCCAATTAAATTGGTATACCTGTAGTTATGATTGTTCGAGTCAAAATTAAAAGTGGAGAAAAACTCTAAACAAAGCTCCTTATATTGTGGACCACCAATTGCAAAAAAATCTTCTCCACGGCTCGTTCATCATGTCACGAGCACGAGTAAATTCCCCACGTCCCGTAACAAACTCCAAGATATCGAACGTGAAGCCTCAAATTCTTTATCTAAAAGTTTCTGAAGTCTTTTACATTCATCTGACCCTCGTCGAAACTGAAGCCAAGGATGATTAGAAACACGAACCGACACTGTGTCTTGACGTGAACTTGAAGCCATTACCTACAATAATTAAAATTAGTAACACAATAAAATATATTAAACTAGTTTATTAGAATAATACTAATAAACAAACCTTTATAATAAAATAATAAGAGATTAGGAAGATGACGAAGATGAAGAAGATGATGAAGGAATGGATAGAGAGGTATGGAGGTGTAGAAAGGTGAAGAAGAAAATATAATTGAACGGTCGTTTGGGATGAGTGGATGGGGAAATCGACTTGTTAAATCGACCTAAAGGTAAACGACCGTTTTATACAATGTAAACAACCGTTTACAAAAAAGTAAACGACCGTTTGCAGCAATAAAAACGACCGTTTACAGCATCCAATACGACCGTTTGAAGAAGCTGTATACGACCGTTTGCAGAGGCGAATACGACCGTTTGCAGCCATGTAAATGACCGTTTACATTAAAGTAAACGACCGTTTACATTAAAGTAAACGACCGTTTACTACAAATGTCAAATCAAATGGTGTGTGAAACCCAACACCCTTTAGAAAAAGATGCCTGGTCCCAACTCTCTTTTAATATAAGACATAACTTTTGCTAGTGCTCAACAACTTTATAGATTCCCACTATCTGTAAAGAAGTTCTACTATCCAAAATAATGGTTATATAAGGATGATCTGAGTAGAGGTAATACTCACCCTCGAAACATCACAACCGACCCCCCCTCGGCTACATTCACAAAACCAACTCCTCCCCTTCGCAGCCTTCTTCCACACCCGATCTCCATCACCGGCGGCCCGCTTCCTCCACCCCGACGCATTACGGCAGCCCCACAACTCCAACAGTGCCTTGTTCGCGCGACGTCTTTCCGGCGATTCACTTAGGAACGACAACGGCACCTCCGCAAGCCCCGTCTCATCTTGGAAATACTTTCGTTATCGATCGTTGATCGTCGCCACTCGGTATGATTCTTACGTTCCTTCTTGATCATTGCTTACGTGCTACGTATGGTTTCGAGTTTCCGGTCACGGTAAATTCGGTATGGTCGTTCTCGGTATTAGAGGTGTGGCAATGATCTCATGGGTGCTTGTTGTATGTGTGTATATCATAATTATTATTATGATGGGGATTACCATGGGTTTAGGAATGCGTATGTATATATGTATGCATTCTGCGTACATATATATAGTGTGTGTGTTGCGTAGTGCATATATATACATGTGGGGCTGCGCAAAAGCTTCTGTGCATGTGTATGTATATGTTTTGTGTACGTATGCATATGTTTATGTCTATGTATGTACATGTTCTGCATATGTATGTGCAAGTGATTGTCCCGTGAGTGTGTTTAGCATAAATATATATATGTATAGATGGCTGCGTGATCATGTGCAGTGTGTGTAAAGTGTTAGGTGTGTGTTTCAGTGTGTGTTTTTTATATGTATATATGCTGCTGTGATGTGCATATATATATATATATATATAATATATATATATATATATATATATATATATATATATATATATATATATATATATATATATATATATGCATGTGTGGGTGTTATTATATGTGCTTATATATGCTTACAATCAAATGGGTTGTGCTTTTGTATGTTAGTGGTGTGTGGGTGGCTATATATGTATGTATTCATATGTATGTATGAATGAAGCAGTGGGTGATATGCATGCATGTATGAATGTGTGTGTGTGTGTTTTAATGATTTATATGTCATGTACATGAGGTGTTAATAGGTTCTATATCACGTGTTATATATACATTTGATATATGTGTGAGCAATATATTTAGTATCTATCAATATTACTTGTGTGACGTGCTAGTAAACATAATGTTGAAAATAATAACAATCGTAATGTTTGGGTATAAAATACTTTTACCTATGATAATAGGGTCTTTATGTATTCGAAATGAAGTAGCATTCATGTGTGTTTACATGTAAATGAAGCAACCGATACCGGCACCATACCCGATTCGTGAGATGCGAAACCGTAGTCATTTTGCTTATAATTAATAATTAATATTAATTATCTATATACCGAATAAAATACAGGTTAATTCGAAACCTATTCTTTGTGCTATCGATTATTTGTTGCTGTGCACTCGAGGTGAGTATTCACGGCCCCTATTTTACTTTCTTCCTTTTGGGGGAGTAAACATGCAAACATATTTTATAAATGGTTTTTAGTATTATTGATATCGCCTGTTACGTTATTGCAAACACACTTGAAAGTCCTTACATTCTCGAACCGTTAGTAATGTATAGCGAGGTAATTCTGAGTAGTACTACTGGGTTTGACAAACCCGCCGGGCTAGTCGCGCTAGCTTGATTGGAGGTCAAACGGGTGCATTATTGACCTAAAATTTGTCACTGTTTGGTGAGACGTGACGGGAAGGCAACAAACATACGCACATACAAACAGTCAGCTTCGGTTTGAAACGCTAAGTAACTTGATTATAGGCTAGCTATCTATCGATATGCTCTAATTACTATACCATTCGAACAGTTACAAACATTTTTATCTGTGATAAAACCTGTGAACTCACCAACTTTATGTTGACACACTTTAGCATGTTTTCTCAGGTAACAGGAACGCTTAATCTCATGATGCACGGTTAAGGAACGCACTCAGGACATGCATTCATCGGATCCATTTATGTTGCATTAGACATTGTTTTGACTCAGCATTTCAGACTTTCAGTATTGTTTACATTTCATTATTCTCTTCCGCAATGTTATTTATTTCATTTACGTTACTCTGATTTAAGTCAAACATTATTTTTAAATTCATATAGTGTCGTTTGATATGACCGTGTCTGAGATCCTGGTATGTCACACGCCTAACGGTAAAACCCTATTTGTGGAAATTGAGGGTGTGACATTATGTTATTTGGATTATTGTTTATTTGTATTGGTATTCTTCAATGAAAATGTTGTTTAATATTATTTCAATTTATTTAGTTTCATTTTCTATGAACAATCGATTTCCACTCGTCCGCCATGCTGATTCCGTCGTCAGTTAGGGTGTGACTGATTGTTATCAGAGCCATACTTATAAGGAGTTAGGTTATTAGAAATGGAATGACCTAGACTATAACTAAGACCTTACATACGATTCCTCTTGTACTTAGGATTTTATGTGCCTTACATGTTTAGACACTCTCATAGGTTAGGCGCCTTACGTGAATATCCTTCTACTTTCGATTATGACAAATAGACACCTATATTCTCAAAACATATACTAAGGCTTTGTGTGCCTAAATCATAAGATTTTCAAATTTCAAATCTTGAATTAATATTTATGGTTTTCAAATCTCGTTAAAGTTTGTGTCCCATAACTGAAAACATGTAATGCTGGAAAAGTGGGATGCCTGTATCTCAGGGTGTTCTGTCTAGACAAGGTACTCATATAAATCCAAATCAACAGATGGATCCGTTTACCTTACCTGGGAACCCTTGGGGTGCGTGTCCGCTTATAGGTACGCATGCTCACCTAGGTCCCGGACTTAGTCAAAATAAAAGACAATTTTTTTATGTTATTTGGATTATTGTTTAATTGTATGGTATTCTTCAATAAAAATGACGTTTAATATTATTTCAATTTATTTAGCTCCATGTGCTATGAACAATCCTGGCCGCATCTGTTGGGGTGTGACATGTGAGTCGTTTCCTTCTGTCCTCTCTCTTATTCGCCTAAGGTTGACTGATTGTAGTGCTAATACCGCATCTGTCTCGTGGCCACTGATGGCGGTGATGCTTGTGGTTTTCCCCTTATCTTCTTTTCTATTGATACCCTTTTAGGGTTTTAGATCAACTCCTGTTGTGGTTTATTTCCGCCCAGTGGTCCCTGTGGACCTCCTCTGGTGCCGTTGTATGCCGCTGGTGGTCCCTATGGACCGCCTTCGGTGGCGTTCGAGTATAGTCGGTTGCCTCTTAGCCCACCCTCCGTCTCAGCACCGTCCCCGAGGTGGAGGCCACTCAAGGTTGGCCTATTTTGGGTCGATGATGATGAATAATTCATGTGAGACCAATCTATTTGAAACCGAGGTCGGTGGAGGGGATGCATGTTGGTTTGAGTGCATCAGTTATGTTTGGTTGTTGGTTACCATTTTGTCTTGTTACAGATTAAGTCGGTGACAATGGATGCATCTTCATCTGAGGTCATCGGTGATGCTTGGGTGTTGTATATCAAGTAAAGGCGGTGGAACCGCTCTTTATTTGCTTGCCCTTAACAACATATATGGTGATTTATGGGTTTTATTGGTACCTCTGTTTGTTGGGTTTTTCTTATGAACGGGTTTGGTCTAAACCCTAATTTTAGGATGTTGACAATGAAGATGTCTCCATCTTTATTAAAACTGTTCCGTTACGATCATTTATATCTTATTTGGGTATCTTTAGGGTGGTGATGAGATACCCGAGTGCTATCGATTGCTTAGGCGTGGCTGCCGATTATGGTCAGCAGTCGTGACCGAACACACTTTTTGAGCCCAAGTCTAGAGTTTAAAATTATTTTGAATCGGTAATCATGCGCGCAACGCGCGCAGATGAAAGAAACCTAGTTACATTTATATGTAAATTATGTAGTGGTATATATATTTATGATACTTCATTTATATGTCTAAGTTGCCAATCAAACATGATAATAGATGGTGATGATCCATTTGTCATTCCATCCCATCATACCAAATAAACCCTAGTGGGTATATGCAGAATTTATTCGTATTATGTACCGATTTTTTATCTCCCTTAAAATAAAAGTACTAATTATCTATTTTATGATAAATAGGATTTTGGTTTAGATGATCGATAAAATAATGCAAAGGTAAGATGAGTTTGAGATATAGGAGGTGGATTTGTAGATATTAAATGTTCATGTGAACTACTGTGAATAAGTTTTGTTATACTTGTTTCGCGGTGGCGATTTCAACGATTTCAACGTGTAAAACACAACGTCCTTACATTATAGTTTTAAAAAATTTGTTGTTACTCTTTTGTTTTAAATTTGTATAGCATTTTGTTTTGATGGTCATTCAGGTTCTGTTTTGGTTACATAATATCCGTTCCTATAATACTTCATGAATTAATTATAATTGCTATTTTGATGCATCTGATTTTTTGTTGGGGAATTGTGTTTAGTCAAGTTTAAAAAAAAACTTTATGTGATATATGATGCAAAAACTTTACCTTTGATATGGATGATCATATATGATTTTTTTAAAGCTAAACTAGTTGGGACCCTGGTCGCGCGTTGCGCGAAATGGCACAACATTAATGGTATTACGATATACATGCTACATTAAGAATGCATGAGTATGTGCATTATATAAGGTTTTTTTTTTTTTTTTTTTTTTTGGGGGGGGGGGGTTTCTTTTCTCGACCTAGCTCCCACGTATGGTAATTTTATTGAATCATATAAAACAGATTTAAGTTTTCGTTAAGAAAACTGGCTCCCACATATGGTAACATTATTGAATCATCTAAAACAGACTTGCACAAAGTAACAATTAATTGTAGCTCGATCATAACCATTGCTTCAGTTTTTGGGTAACAATGGATGCACAATTTTTGCAACTCGTTTTAGTCTTTCAAAACTGCAACTGATAGTTTTGGCAAGAAGTAATATACACAATAACACATATGAACTAAAAGAGCAAATTTGGTTACCATTGTATATTAAAAACCATAATAAGAACAAATATCAAGTGCAGGACCAATTACCATATATTTTCAATTAAGTATCATATTTATACATAGAACTTTTAAAATAAAAATGTAAAAGAAGAAAAGCAATAGCTTGAAGGAAAAAAAAACATTTGCTTTGATGAATGTATGGGTTAGGTGCGCACAAACAGTAAATTCTTATTAAAAACTGCAAGTTAATACACAAAAAAGACCTTATACATTAGTTGGTAAGTTTTAAGCAAGGGGAGGAACAACCATACTTTCAGGATAAATGTGAAACTAAAAACATTAAGGTTGGTAAAAAAAGTTAAAGCAAGGGCCTTTAAATTTAATTTACTACCTTAAATCAGGATAGCGTTGGATGTTTGCAGCTTAAAATGGAACAAATAAGATGATGGTTTACTTATTACTTTCGAATACTACAAAGATTAGAAAATAGTAATGATAGTACCTGATTAGTACAGTGATTGTAGAGGAAGTCCTGGATTATTTCTGAGAAACTTGCATATGATCCAACCTATAAAAGCTCAAACTTTAATTTATGTTTATCAGCACTTGTAAATAATTCTTCTAGTTTACAAAACAAAGGTCGTGACAACTCATAAAATATACTAATTTTCGCACAGGGAAACCACAAACACTTACAGGTAAGTTTAAACGTCGCTAACCATAAAAGAAAACATTCTCTCATAACCAAATCACTTTAGACGTTAGATTTAGAAAACGTAAAAATGGTATTGACTGTAGATGATGTGTCTTAAATGATACTCCCTGGAGCATGAGTTTAGCTAGAATACATGATGAAACTTATTTCAAAATAAACTTCGTATTAACAAAACACTATTTTATTTTTAAGGATTAAACACTTTCAGGTTTTTATAACATGATTGTCACTTTAAATGCTTTTTTAGGGATAGGTTGTAGCTGTGTTACCTGCATATCAGTTTCTGCCAAGTATTCCAAGTATTTTTCTTTTTAGATTCCGGTTGCTAGCTTTAAAAGGATCACAATCATGGAGTAAAATTAGTACAATTGAAAATCTAAATAATATGCCATATGAAACATAAGCAAAATGATTTAATCTTCAAATAGAAACAACTAAGAACTTTATAATGCACTTATACTTAATTGGTTAACAAATTCATCTACCACACCCATGTAATTTACGTCTATCCATGAAAAATTTAAAGTCTTTTATGTAGTAAAGGCTATAACTATACTAACCATGTCAACTAATGAACAAAAACCACAAAGTAACCCCAAAGACCTCCCTAACCTACTCTGGTAAATTATGGATGTTTTTTACATCATAAGACATCAAACGAAACGGTTTTCTAGCATGAAGAATAAATGCCCTATATGAGGTTGGAATTTTTATCCGAGCAGTTACCTGATAGTAGTTTCCTTTTCATAATGTTAAGCCATAAGCAACTGTCGAACCTGAGAGTAACTTTATTTTGACCTTGCTAGGTCAAAATTAAAAGTAAAACAACCTCTCCAACCTATTGCTTACAAAGGAAATAAGTCAACACATTCCTTCTTTGTGGTGTACTGCTAACAACCCATGTGTTGGTACCAGTAGATGCAAAAACACTCAAACGGGAAACGAAAATTACAGTAACCTGACACTCAAATATTGGTACCTTTGGGCTCCACAAACTGGGTGACCATATCATCCTTCAAAATGTTAACTTCCTCAATTGATGGTATTGCTTTCATTTCTTTTTCTTTTCCGAGTGCTTTACGCCAAAGTGGTTTCAAGAGATGGAATCAACCAACGCCATTCCAAAACCCTAAATAATATATTACAAAGAAATCATAAGTAAAATCACACACAAAAGCACTAACCTGTGACATATAAAACCTCTTGAAACAAAATCGCGAAGAAAATATAAATTTCAAAATATGAAGAGAACTTTCATTGGGATGGAAAACAAATTATGCTATTCCATCGGCCTCCTCATCTTCCACGTCGAAGTCGTTATCTGTTACAACAAAATCAATAGGCAGCTCAATGTCAAAGGAACCCTAGAAGCTCAGTGTTAGATATGTTTCTCAATTCGAGAGAAATCACGGGATAATTGTCTTCGTAACATGGATACCTGAACTTCTCTGTTGATCTGATCTGTCATGTCTGGTTACCTCCCTCTTTCTCTCTGAACATAAGAAGGAGGTGATGGAAACCTGAACTTCGCAGGGGTCGAACAACGTCAACGGCGAAGGATGTCAAGGCAAATGTTGCCGGAGAAGAACGTGTAAGGTTGAACAACCTCTGGCTTCTCGTACTATTTTCTTCACCATCTAGCCTTTGCTATTCTTCTTTTCTCTCTCTCTTTCCTTCTATCTGTCTCTTCCCTTTGATGCCACGAAGTGCTTTTGAGGAAACACGTGGCAGATGGTAAACCTTGAGGGGGCACACGTGGTAGACGGTAAACTAAGCAAAGCAACATCAGGTTTTCACCGTAGATCACAAAACGGACGTCCAAGATTGTAAAAACTACTGTTCATTCCATTCTATTTTAAATACAACAAGTATAATGAGTGTGTGGGGAAATCAAAGCAGACAGAGATATAATGGAACTATTTTTAATTTAAGTTGGGGTGAGTAAATAGATGGTTGGGAGGTCAAAGTGAGTAGGACCAAATGGCGTGACCTATTAATAATATTTTGTCACGTGTAGTTTGGGATGGGCCAGGTTGATTATATTGTTTAACCATTTTTTTTTGCATTGGTAAAATGGGTGTGTTGGGAAGTGAAAAACATGTTTTTAAAAGAAATTTCCAGTCAACAAGACGCGTTTTAAAGGTACCATATAGCCGTTTTACTTGTACATTTGTTTGGAATGGTCAATGCATACGTGAACTCTTAAAAGACACTACATACACAATTTTTGTGCTATAAAATCATTTTGTTTTAGCATCATTCATGCATATATAAACTACTAGTAGCGTGCCCGCGCGATGCGGCGGGTGCGACGCTTTTAAATACGATATTAGTGGCGTGTAAGAACCGTATGCGAATAATTTTGTAAGCACAAAATTTAAAATTTTACTCCGAAATCATTGAGATGAATCTACTCATAATATTAGAGAACAAAGTTAATATAAGTTATGAAACCGGTAAATAAAACGATAATGAAATAAGGTAACAATCGAATCCGAGAATTCAAGTCTTGAATAACCAAAGCAGAATACGTAAAATCATGAACGTGGAGATAGTTGCATGATTAGAACAATCAATCGTACACCTCACAAAGCTTGATGATCTCATCGATATTGTTCGACCACCATTCTTCATCCATAGGGGACCCAGGAGTATACTGTGCTTCATCGTCTTTATCTGCCACAGATTTATTCGTACAAATATCCTCAGTCTTTTCAACTTTGACTGGCACCTCGGTAGTTGGAGCAGGGTTAGTCACTGAGAAGAAAATATTTTTAGACTGTTTATTGTAATTTTACAATTAGAGTTATTGGATTATAAGTATGTGTAGATACTTTAAACCAAACAAAATTATAAAGATAAAGTCATACCTGGCACGTCTTCCGGGTTAATCTTTGACTCTTCCATAATAGACTTATGTGTTATCTAAAACGAGTATAAATTAATTTAGTGTTAACAAATATATCATATTTAAACAGTAAAGGAAAACATTCATCGTCATAATAATTATAAAAACAATCATGTAATCGTGTTAAGCGGACATTATATGTATAAGAAGTTAAGGCAGAAAATTTAACAAAAACATATTCTTACATTAAGGCAAACACACATTTCATAAATCGTGAAACACTTCCCGATATACAACATTCGAAGTGTATACCCCCTGTTGTTTGAATTTTTTTTAGGATGTACTAAAACCTTGGTATTGTCCCGTGATATACCCCTTGATAAAGCCACGTAAAGTTGACCATGCGAAAATACAAAATCAGGAAGATAAAGGCCAACATTTGGAATCGTTTGACCTTGAGCTTTGTTGATTGTCATGGAAAAACTAAGTCGAATGGGAAACTGTTTTCTTTTCAACTTGAACGGGAACATGTCATCTTCAGAAAGAGTTAGTGGGATTCTTGACAGAAAAACTCTTTTCTTGGTATGTTGACCAATAGCTATTTCAGCATCAATAACATTTCGCTGGAAACCTCTACATATCAACCTGGTGCCATTGCATAAACCATGCGATGGATCGATATTTCGTAACAATATGATGGGGCATCCGATTTTTAAACGTAGTTTATGAGGCGGTAAACCACTAATATTTAGTGAGTTTAAGAACTCTACCGGGTAAAAGTTATGGCGGTCATCCTCAACTTCATCAAAACTGTAATACGTCTTTTCCTCTCCTTGAAATATTTCAATCATCTGATCGTTAATCTTGTCTACACTCTCATTTTTTGTGGATAATATTGCTCTTGATATTATATATTCCGAGGAATGTACATTGTTCTGAACAGACGGAAACACAGCATTTATCAATTCCTTTATAGCGTTTTCTTTATCCGTGAATCGTATAGACATGTCTTCAGGTATGCGTATATAGTTTCCTTCGATAGTCTCTTCAGTTCCATCACCTACTCTTAAAAGAAACTCAGAAAACCACGGATCATTTAACGCTCTCATGTTTAAGGTCAATCTCATTTTTTGGTAACAGACCACAAAGGTGACATTCGTAGGCTGGAGTCTACGATTTGCGCACGCGTTCCTCGTTTAATGACTGGCAATACCTGTCTAAAATCACCACCCATTACCATTATTTTTCCACCAAATGGGAGACTGACGCCTATAATATCCTGTAGTGTTCGGTCAACTGTCTCTATTGCCTGGCGTTTTGCCATCGAGGCCTCATCCCATATGATTAGTTTGGATAACCTAATAATTTCTGCTGCCCCACTTTGTTTTTTAATATTGCACATCGAATTATTATTAAGAGAAATTGGAATCTTGAACCTCGAGTGAGCCGTTCTTCCACCTGGCATATTATTAGCCGCCGCACCCGATGAAGCGGTGGCTAAAGCGATACAACCACGTGAACGAACTTGAGCCAACAATGCTTTGTACAAAAATGTTTTGCCAGTACCACCTGGTCCATCTATAAAGAACACGCCTAGACGATCGCTATCCACATGTGTCATTATTTCATCAAACACCTTTTTTGGTCTAAATTAAGGTTATCCTTTGCACCTAAGTGTTCAGGCTCAACAACTATCGCATACTCCTCAACTACCTCACGAGAACATGAGTACTCGGTGCCTTCATCTTTTATGTCTGGAAGATCAAAATCTTTTATATTCCTACCCATGGATTGTAAGAACACCCAGATTTCTGAAAGAACCATATTCTGAACTCGTTGAACACTTTTATATTGTAACTGATAATCTTCTGAAAGTGAATCGAAGTGTTCATTCCAAAGCCTACGAATGTCACCAGGTTCGCAAAATATCATTATTGTTGCGAATAACCTTCTGAGAGAGTTGGGAAACTGAAATAATGATGCCTCTTCGAGACATTGTGATAAACTGTCATCATTTTCTATTAAACCAAACTCAAGTGCTGCTTTCCGAAATGTGGCGTGTTTTACACCATTAATCGTGCAAAGATCATCATAAGAAGTAGGTCCTTTATATTTGACAACAGAAGTCGTAAGTAGTACCTCTCTCCTTCGGCTGGATTAGCAGAAACAATACGACCTCTTTGCGGCCTAGCTGAACGATGATTCCAGCGTCGATTGGTAGAATTCCATGTAAAGTGTTTTGGGAAATCTTTATATAAATACCGTCTTGCCGTTACATCCATTCTATTTGTATCGAAAAACGCAGTAAGCATGGTTCTCTTATCTCTTTCCCTATCAACAATTTCAGACATGACATCATCCTCTCTAAATCTAACCATCTGCTTATTAGGGAGATGAAGCTGTAAGGCCAAGACTGCGGGATGTATGTGAGAAAGTGGGAATGAGAAGATACGCCACATCTCCTCTGGTGGTGATACATAACGTGTTGGACCAAAAGAACCAATGAGCCAAGATCAGGAAAACCTCTAAGTCCCACATGCCACTGCTACAACTGCTGAAGACTCCCATCAGTTACAATGTTCTCTTGCTTGAATGTCAGACTCGAGAACATCTGAAGACTCTCATCAGCTATTGTGTTCTCTTGCTTGAATGTCAAACTCGAGAGCATCTTAGCTCCAGCCTTCTGCTGTTATGACAAAGTCTGAAGAACAAAGTATGAAGATCAAAGAACTGAAGAATATCAGCTGAAGACTCCAAAGTACTGAAGACCGAGTACTGAAGTCTGAAGTACTGATCTTACAAGTACTGAAGACTTCAAGTACTGAAGACAAGTACTGAAGAATCAAAAGCTGAAGAACTAAAGAACTGAAGACCTTCTACTGAAGCACAAAGTCTGAAGACAAAGACTGAAGACAACAACTGATGATATCTACTGAAGTCATCAGTTGTTATATCATCTGAAGCCAAGTCTGAAGACCAAGTACTGAAGACTCAGAGTTTGTCACAACAACTGAAGAAGTCTTCTTCAGTTGTTGTGGTGGTTTTTCTTTTTCAGTAGTTTATTTACTTTCAGTAGTTGTACAACAACTGAAGAGCATGTTCTTCAGTTGTTATAGTATCAGTAGTTATAAACGACTGAAGAGTTTGTTCTTCAGTCGTTGTAGGATTTCAGTAGTTTACTTTTGTCAGCACTTAGGAACTTTTGTAAGAAGATGTCAGTTGTTGACATCTTCAGTAGTTTTATGTTTTGACAGCTGTAATTTGAATATTCAGTGATGTCAGAAAAGGACATCACCACCATGCTTTTGCCTCCTATATAAGGATGGCAAGCCATACAGTTTTAAATGCCGAAACGTGCGACCAATAGAACATTTATTGCTTCGCAGAACTCTTCTCTCTCTATGTTTATGCTTTAATTGCAATATCTTTTATGTTCTTGCTTTAATTGCTAATTAATGTGCTAAATCCGCTGCAAACATAATCTAATTGATCAACACGAGAGGCTGAGATCCTGTCAAATGGTATCAGAGCAGGTTAATCATTGATCGATCTTACCATTGATCATTTGAAACTGCTCTTTTGATCTCTCAGTTTGATCGAATTAGCAATTTGCAAGAGTTAGTCATAGAGAGTGAGTTTCTACTGTTTCCGGCCAAAATCTTGAGGTCTTTTGGTGGTTTTGAGTTACGATTGTCGTGTTTAAACTTGTTCTTGACCAAACCCTGAGATGACAACACCAACCAATGATCCTCACAATACTGGTTCCGCAACGAAGCCTCCGATGCTGGTTAGGAACGAGTATAACATATGGCAAAGACGTATGCTGCACCACTGGCTGTCAACAGTGCTGGTTGTTGGAAGTCAGTGGTGCATGGGCCATACAAGCCTATGGTGAACGTCCCGGAATCTAATGAACAGGTTGCGAAGAAACCTGAACAGTATTCGGACGAAGATCTAAAGCTGTTTGAAATTGATGCTAGAGCCCATGGAATTTTAGCCATGGCCATTCCAAACGAGATATATTCAGGGCTCTTGCATCATGAGTCTGCTCATGACCTATGGGTTGCTCTAAAGGAACAATTTGGAGGAACTGATTCGGTCTTAGCAAACAATAGGGAAATCCTTGCCCAACAATATGAGACTTTCTCATATAGAAAGGGTGAGACTCTGACCCAGCAGTTTGAGCGGTTCTCTTGTTTAATCTCTGAGCTGAAGATGGTTAAACAAGAGTACTCCAAAAGCCAGATGAACAACAGGTTCCTCAGGTCATTGCCTGAGAGATGGGACACATATACCATTGTCCTACGCTCTAGTGCTGACCTTGACACTCTATCTCTCACCCAACTTCATGGGAAACTACTCACTTTTGAGAGAGAGGTAGAGCAAAAGAGGAGGTTGTCATCTTCTGGCAAACTTGCTGATGACTTTGTCCAAGGTAATGCTGCCTTGATAAGTCATGAGTCAGAATATGCTTCATCAGAAAGTTCTTATGATGAGCATATTGATTTCTCTACAAACTCAGAACAAGCTTTTGTTGGTGTCAGTAGTTCAGGAGGAGGTGGTGACAACTTGTGTTTTCTGATGGAAGATTTGAAGGGCATTCCAGATGATGATCTGGAAGAGATGTATATTTTGAACCAAATGGCAATGATAAATATCCGATCTCAGAAGTTCTACAAAAGAACTGGTAGGAAATTCCCAGGACTCTCTGGCAAAACCAAAGTTGGTTTTGACAAGAGCAAGTTGAGGTGTCACAAGTGCCAAAGGCTTGGACACTTTGCAAGAGAGTGTAGATCATCTGGATCTAACTCATCTGCACCCTTTGTGACTTTTCCCAGCAATAGCTCACAGCACAAAGGGCAACCTTCCTACAGTTCTCCCCATCCATCTCAAGCACAAGCACCACCTGCTTATTTTGTGCCACAGGGTCATATGCCTTATCCTTACCCCTGTTACTACATGCCTCAGCCTGGTCAACCTCAAGCACCCCCGGCTCAACCACCTCATGCTCTTCCAGAGCCTCATTCTTCCCAATCTCATCACCACACACAACCTCAACAACAAAGCTTTTTCACCCCAACTGCTGTTGACTGGAGTAGTCTACCAGAAGAGCTATCTGGTCAGGAATGTTGGAGCATATATAGTCATATATAGTGTGTCCGTCGCTTGACGAATAGTCTAGGCTTAATGTTATACACCTTGTAAACACATGAAACTGGGTCATTCGCAGGAGCATATGCGAATGAGACTCAGTCGTACGACTGAGCCATGCTAATGGACCAGTCGTGCGACTGAGAGATGCGATTGGGGCATTCGTAAGACTGAACCATAAGAATGGTCCAATCGTACGATTGAACCATACGCATGGTCCAATCGCATGAATGGGCCCAGTCGCATCTAATATGGGCCGAGGCCTATATATACCAGTTTCAATATGTAGAAACCTAAGGGTTTTGATAGTGTTCCTGGCGCCCAGGCGCTGCCGGATGAGAGGGGAGATCATGCTCGATCTCCCCTTGCCAAAAGTCTTGATTCTTAAGTTGTAACGAGCTTAAAATCGTTATGTTTTATCAATGAAATCATTCGATTATTGTTCGTATCATTGTTTATCTTTTGGTTTTGATCCTTCCGTCAAGAACACGCTCGGATGTTTATCGATCCAGTGACTTCACAATTGGTATCAGAGCCGGTTACTGCTAGAATGATCTAACAATCAATCTAGCAACCCGAGCTCTTGATCTCTGGATCTATTTCAGGTTCTTTGACGTTAAACCGCCTTTGTGTTCTTCGTGTTTTGCTCAGATCAGATTACGTGTGGTGCTTCTATGTTAAAATCGAACTTGAAACCACGTTCCCATCACCCCTGCGAATCTTATGATGTCTATTTCGGTTCGGTTCATGTAAAATTCATCAGATTAGGGTTTTTGGCGGCCATGGCGGCTGCAGATCTGAAAATCTGCGTGCAGACCCGCTCGTACGACTGGAGCATGCGACTGGACCATTCGTACGACTGGACCATGCGACTGGACCATGCGACTGGACCATCTGTACGACTGGACCATCCGTACGACTGGACCATACGACTGGACCATTCGTACGACTGGACCATGCGACTGGACCATCCGTACGACTGGACCATACGACTGGACCATCCGTACGACTGGACCATGCGACTGGACCAGTCTTATGACCAGTCATAAGACTGGACCAGTCTTGTGACCATTCATGCTACTGGACCAGTCTTATGACCAGTCATGCTACTGGACCAGTCTCACGAAGATATCATTCGTATTATCCAATCACACGAATGTGATAATTGTACTCCATGTCATACGAATGAACGGCGTTCCAAAAAAAAAAAAAAAAAAAAAAAAAAAAAAAAAAACTGGAACTACCGTTTGCACAGATTTGAGGATGAGCAAAGCACATTCACCCTGAGGTTCTTATGCCAAACAAGTTTGATGGATACCCCATTATTCGTTGGACTTTCAGAATAGGTGAATGTTGTGAGAACAAGAAAGAGAGAAGAGAAGATATCAGCTGTCGGTGCTGATTTTGTGGGGTAGTCAGGAGCATCTGACTATTTATGGGCCAATCAAGTTATCTTTATATCCGCACAGAGAGGATTCTCATTCTTAGGGGGAATCCATGTATAGAGAAATTGAAGACGCAATCAGAAAGTGATGATGTGAGCAGGTTTCTGATAATGAATCTTCGTGCATGCTGATTTGTTTGATATTGTCAGCTGTGGATTGGAACCTTCAACCTTTTACCCAATACATCGTATGAAGACGACAGGAGAGCACAATGTATATATATTGGGATATGCTGAACGTGAGGGGGAATTTCTACAGTTGGAAATGTTAAACAGGTTAGACTGTGTGAAGATTGAAGCAATGGAAAACTGGTCATGTCATTATCTGGAAAAATCAGTCATTTGGGGGATCTTACTGCTATGATGGTGTTCTGCAAAGTAAACGAAAGCTATTGTGCCTAAATTCATTTTCAGGGATATTGTGGTAACCTGACGGATCGGCAATGTTGGCTAATATGGTTGTTCGTTTGATTCTATTGGAAACCAGAGCAAAGATTGACTGAAGATTGTAAGAGGTGTTATCTACTATTCGCAAGCAACGTCCAAGGGGAATTTGTTGGAGCATATATAGTCATATATAGTGTGTCCGTCGCTTGACGAATAGTCTAGGCTTAATGTTATACACCTTGTAAACACATGAAACTGGGTCATTCGCAGGAGCTTAAGTGCTTATTACACTTTGCATGACATGATTGTACAGTTTTTCACTTATGGAAGACATCTAAGTTCTAACTGGGAATCATGTCTGAGATGATCAATTGCACATAATGTTTTATCAATTGGTAAATAAACTAAGTGTTGGTTCATACCTTAAAATAGGCACAAGGATAGACCAATCGTTTGACTGAATCTGATATGACCCAGTCGGCCGAATGGGGTGTACGACTGAATACAATCGTAAGATTGGTCTATGCGAATGAACCCAATCGGCCGGTTGAATGTGCCCGAATAGGTCAAACATGCGAATGAGGTATGCGAATGAAACAAATCGAACGATTGGAAGTGACCGACTGAAATTGTCGTTTGGATGAACTTCAATCGCCCGTTTGGAGATGAACGATTGGGTAGATGGCACGATTGAGACTCAGTCGTCCGACTGTTCAAGACGACTAGACTCAGTCGGCCGACTAACCAAGGCGACTAGACTCAGTCGCCCGACTGGATTTTGCCCTAGTATAAAAACCGACCAAATCAGAACCAGTCGTTCACTCTCCCAAATCGCCCCTTCTATTCGCCCGACCTAAGGAACCGCTGTCGAAATTTTCTTTGATTCATATCTGCTCTTGTTTACGTGTTCTAACACTCATTGTTGATTATACAGGTACTACTCAAGGTGTTCTATCGATAACACTGATCAATGATGTTCAAAATCTCTCAAAATTCAGACCAAACAGTAACCGAACACTTAATGAACAAATAGGCTATTCAAACTAGCTTAAACGTTCGAATAGAAGTTAGAACATGGTTTATCGGTAGTTTCCGAGTGTAGTGAGCTAAATTTTGACGTTTAACTTCAAGTATAGCTCAAAACACGAATTTGAATGGACAAACTGTCGAGTATGCGACTGGACACGCTGATGAACTCCAATCGCCCGACTGAGAAGACGATTAGTCTCAGTCGCCCGACTGAGCTGAACGAATGAATCAAACTCACGACTATGCTCATACGCTTGACTTAGTCGCCCGTATGAATAAATTCATCTTTCAAGATTCATTCGTTCCACTCAGTCGCACGAATAAGTTCATTCGGTTGCTCAGTCGCCCGACTAACCAAAGTGGAAAACTCATTGATTTTGTTTACTTCCTTCCACGTGTACTAACGTAAACTTACATTGTGTGACAGATGGCGAGTCGATGGGTTATGAGCACGAAGCACAACATTTATGCACATTTGGACTTGACTTCTAGGAATGCTGCTGACTTTTCAGGCATTATCACTTTTCTGAGAAGATCGAGGATATACCGAGCAATCTCAGCACAGTGTACACCATACCGATCGATGCAGCAGTCGTTTTGGGAACATGCGGTGGTAGACAGATCCAGAGAGCCTTATACCATTAGAAGCACTGTACTTGGGCACACTATAGAGATAACAGAAGAGGACTTAAGGACGGTCCTGGAACTAGGAAATGATGGTGAATGTCCTGTTCGTCTACATCCGATGGCAGTCAGAGGGTGCTTCCTTAGGGCTAAGTATACTGGGGACATAAACTCAGGGATGCTCAACAAGAGCAATCTTTGCCCCCAGTTCAAATACTTAGCCCATGTATTGCTAAGGTGTATTGCCTCGCGAAAAGGAGGCTTCGACGAGCTCTCGGAGCAAATGCAGAATGCCTACGCTGCATTAGTACTGAACCATCCCTTCAGCTTCTCCAGAATGATCTTCACTTATCTAGTGGAGAATATAGAAGTTAAGGGAAGAGAAGGATTCTGTATGTATCCCCGGTTCTTACAAATGATTTTTGATCAGAAGCTCCCTAGTTTGCCAAAGCAGAAAGAGGATGCGGTTATGCTTGAGGTGATGGATGATACCACCTTAGGCAGAATGAAGGTTTACCGGGGAAAGCAGGTCAAGCCCCGGTAAGACGTTTGTTTGGGCATCTGGCCCGTGAAGACTATGTGGCGCCAGCTAGGAGAAAGTGGCGTCACGAAGATAGTGACTCTGATGTAGAGCATGTGGCTCTACCCTCCGATGACTCCGATGATGATGACCAAGGATCTGATCAGGGTGGAGATGGTCAAGGAAGACCAGAGACAGCTCCAATCCATCCTGACTTCATGCAGGAGGAGGAGGAATCAGACGAGGCACCACTAACCCGGACAGTGGGTAGTCGGGTAGTGGCAACCGAGGAAGGTCTGCGGGCGGTTGGTGGACGCCCAGGAGAGACTGGGAGCTCTGTTGCTGACCCATCATATAACCCAGTCTCTCCCAGCAGCCAAGGGGGAGCCTCCGGGTCAAAGGGGAGTAGAAGGAAACATATGGCTCGCCCTCATGGGATGAAGTCTAAGCGCAGAAGGATCACACTTATCACTACCTCCTCTGCACCCACTACCTCTACCACAGCTACCCCAGTCACTACATCCACCACACCTCAAACCACCACCACTACTGCACCTCCTGCTCATACTTACACATCCACTGCCACCACCACTGTACCACCATCTACAGCCTTTACCTCTCCTCCCATATTCACCACAGCCACCACAACCACCACTACTCAGCAAACAGGTCCCTCATCTTTTCCATCCAGCTCATTCATCCCACCAGTTTCAGTTGTAGAGCAGCTGGCTGCTCTAAACAGCATGGTGGTTAAGCTGATGGCATCTGATGCTGAGAAAACGGCTCAGTTACAGCAGCTGAGAGAATTAATTTCCTCTCAAACTGCTGAGATTCATCAGCTAAGAGAGCAGATTTCTTCCCAAGCCCAGGTGATCACCTCACAGACAGATCAGATCACTGGGTTACTTCAACATGAGGCAGAGACAGATGCTAAGTTGGGAAAGCTGAAGGAGGCTCACAAATCTCTGTTACTTAAGTTAAAAGACACTCAAAGTGAGCCCCTTAAGATAGGAGAAGGGGATGATGCTGGTGATGATAGTGATGATGAAGATAATGATGAAGATGAGGAAGACAATGAAGAAGATGATGAGGATGATGACGAGGATGATGATGGTAGTGATGAAAGCAATGATGGTGATGAGAAGAAGAAAGATGGTGAAAGTAAAGAAGGAGATACTTCCGGAGATAGAAGCGAAAGTGCAGCAGGTGAAAGGCGCTCTAAAAAGCGACATGATCAAGGACCCTCTTCGTCTGCTCCAACGGAAGAAACTCCAGAAATTCAAGATAAAAGTACTGTTTAGTTAGACATGTTTATGTATTTAACAGACTTTTGTATCTCAACTTATAGTACATTTATTTAATGAATGTTTATATCGTATGTTAATGACAGTGGTTGATTATCTACTAACAAGTATCGTGTTGCATGTTTACATCGAGCAGATCCAAATTTTCAAAGAGACCAATACGATGTTGAACCCCTTCAACAGGTCAAGACTCAGTTAACAATGATTCTTGATCTGCAGGGAGTGGTGAGGAGATCAGTTGAATACACTCCTGAAGAGGGAGAGATAATCCACAGTTTCACTAAAGAGCAGTTGGCCGAAATGTTTCAATTAAATGCTGATGAAATAGTGAACGATGCTCCGGAAGTCCAAGAAGATAGTGATAATGAACTGCATGATGTTGATGAGATCGAAATCGAAGATGTGACAGATCAACATTATCCGGAGTACACAGACACCGAAGGTTATGTCATTCCAAACTTGGATGACAATTTGGTCAGTGAGACCTTCGAAACTCTGGATAAACTAGAAGCAGAATCTGATAAACAAGAGGGAATAGCCCGAGCCACAGAGGAGGAAGTTAAAGTTAAAAGGGCTGAATGGGCTGCATGTTTTGAAGATCTGCGAGCTCAACGAAATGCTTCAAAGCCAAATGTCTACACAAAGCTGTATCGAGTGAAGAAACACCAAAAGGTGTCGGGCAAGATCATATCGTGGGCTTATTTTGATGATCTTAATGCTTATGCAGTTAAGAGAGTGAAAGGTATTGAGTATTTTAGATTTCCACATGATCTAAAAACTCTACCTGGTTGTGAGCTAAACCAACTGGCAAAGCTGAAGTTGCTTTACGCTGATCCTAGAAAGATGTCAGGATGGTTTGAAGCTGCACTGAAAAGGGAGTACCACACCTGGTGGATTAATTTCAAGCCTCAGCAACCTACAAGGTATGTTAGGAAGTCTGAGGTGGATTCACGAACCGGGAGACCAAAGATAGTGTTGAAGTGGCGTCCACCGCGCACCATGTCGAAGATCCCTCTCAGGGAAATGCCTCAGGACATCACTCCACACTTCAAATGGTGGTACTACGATTGGCGAACAGCTGAAGCAGTCATAGTATTGAACAGAGATGGACAGATGGATGTCATCCGGGTTTTTGACCCAATGTGGCTCACCAACTTGTCAGCTAATGATGTTTACACACTCTACAAGTGGCCACTGTTCTATGATGCTCAAGATATTGTACAAGCCCTCCAATTTCAAAACGTAATCAGACTCTGCTTTGCATTTGAAATACATGCAGGAGTTACTAGAGAGGAGAAGTACAAGAAATTTGAAAAGGTTATGGGTCAAGTAAGTCATTAGATGAATCTAGGTCCAAGGGGGAGTTTGTTGATACATGTGTCCCTAGATTCTGAGTTGAATGTAAAATGTCTTGACTATGTGTAATTAAATGGTGCTTAATGAAATACATTTGGTTGTTTATATTATAATGTTTATATATTTCATTAATGGGTTAAGTAATGACTAATTATATAGGTTTGGTTTAGTTTGAATAGGTATGCATAATGTTGTAATGATTAACACATTCAAACTTAACATGATATAGTTATCATGCGAATGGGCCATGCGAATGGACCATACGCATGAATAACTTCATGCGAATGGCTAAGTCACACGACTGAATCATGAGACTGGATCAGTCGGAAGACTGAAGCATGAGATTGAACCAGTCGTACGATTGATGTCTCAGTCGTACGTATGGATCAACCGTATAGCTCAATCGCCCGACTGAACCACCAGAATGGTTCAGTCGCCCGAATGAGAAACCCTAACCTATATATACCACTTAATTCGTGGAATAAAAAAGACACTTCGAATACGAGAAACCTTAATCGCCCCAGAACGTGCTGTTCGACCATTCCAACTTCATAGAGCGTTTCAGATCATTCCGAGTCAATTCATAACGTTTTCTAATCGTTAGGATTGATCTTGATTTCGTTCTCACTGATTAGATCGCCAATCAAATAGGATTCCGCACTATTTGATTCGGTACAACGAAGAATCTGTTAGTACTCCGTACGTACTCGGTCCTAACAAGGAACCACTACTCCAAGATGCTGGTCAACATGGCGGTGATCAACCTTTTGGAAATCTTGCTCTGATGGCCCTTGACTCTGCTGAAGGGTCATCATCCAATGCCTCATCTCAGGTATCCACTGAGGCAAAAGCCAAGCTTTGTTCAGAGTCATGCATAGCAGCATTTGCTTCTATTAGAGAAGCAAATGTAGCTTTAATAGATAAAAATCTTGAGCTTGAGCACACTATTTCCAAAAGAAAAGCTGATTTTGAGGTTGTTCTAAAAGATAAAAATGATGAGATTTACAAGCTCAACTGCCAAATCAAAGATAGTAAAGCTAGGGAAGATGTACTTCTAGAGAAGTACAAGGACCTCAAGGAAACTCTTGCAACCACCCAAGTTGAGTGTGATCGATGGGTGCAATCTTGCAAGGGTTTTGAAATGCTTCTTAGCAAGCAAACAGCTTCCAATGTGAAGTTTGGCATTGGTTATAATCACACTGCTCCTCCCACAGACTTCATTTCAAGAGCAGAAGTTGAATCTGATGGGGAGAGCAATAACCAATCCTTCTCATCATGTGACTTACTATCCTCTAAATCAGCATCATCAGAGATAGATTGTCACATGACCAAAAGGCTGATCAACTTAGGTGTTGTCACTAGTAGTACTGAAGGTACTAGAGAGCAAGTGACAACATCTGAAGTTCAAATCTCAAATACTGTTAGCACTAAAGAGAAGAAAACTAACAGTAGGAAAGGTTTGAAGACAGCTAGAGAGGATACCAGGAAAGCAGTCACTAGGAAGAAAACTGCTAGTACTGATGACAAACAGCTGAAGAACAAGTCTTCAGCAGTTAAATCCTCTTCAGCTGATGATCAGCATAAGATGAAGAAAAAGCCATGTGAGATATGTGGCTTGTTCAATCATCTTACTGATGATTGCTGGTACAAAAGGGGTTCCAAACTCAAACAGAAGGAGCAAATTACTGAGAGCATCAATAAAATAAAGAATGAGTTTGAAACCAAGTTTGTACTGGCAACATCCATGCCTGAAATCCCTAGGCCCAAAGTTAAATCCAAGAAGGTAGGGATTACTCAGGCAACAACTGAGGTTGCTCAGAAAAAGATGGTACAACATAGGAACTCATCATCAGCAAACTCCAATATGTCTGAAGAGCTAAAAGCCCTATCACAGAATCAGACACAATTGGTGATGATGGTTCAGCAGCTAGTGGGAAGAGTCAACCACTTAGATGCTCCTGTGTTGAAACCACAGAAAAGGAAGTCCAAGCCAAAGGGTTCCTCTTCTGTACCATCTTCTTCACCTCAAGCTGTCACCCACAACACACCTGTTAGTGCTACACCTGTAGCTGAGAACAGACCCAAAGCCAAGCAGGTTTGGGTCTCCAAGACTAACTAACACATGGTTTTGTTTGCAGGGTTCTTCAACATGTCATAGAAGCATCTGGTATGTAGACAGTGGAGGATCCATGCATATGACTGGAAGCAGCTCCCTTCTTAATGACTACTCTCAAGGAAAGAAGTGATTTGTTTCTTTTGGCAATGATGCAAAGGGTTACATCGTCGGAAAAGGCTTTGTTTCCAACAGGGAAATAAGGTTTGATGATGTTAACCATGTGGAGAATCTCAAGTACAACCTCTTGAGTGTCAGTCAAATGTGTGACAAAGGCCATGTTGCCCTTTTCACAAGCCAGAACTGTAGGATTCTGTCATCCAAAGTTCTGAGTTTGATTGACAAGGCATTGGATGAACACACTCTCCTGAAGGCCAACAGGACAGGAAGAGTGTATGCCTTAGATCTCTCCAAAAAGATGGATCTAAAAGGCCATCCTTGCCTATTCTCCAAGGCATCTCCTCAGGAGTTTACACTTTGGCATAGAAGGCTGGGTCATGTTAATTTCAAGAACATGAATCAGCTTATAAGCCATGGTTTAGTAAGAGGATTGCCTCTAAAGGAGTTCAAGTGTGAAGATGACTGCACTGCTTGCTTGAAAGGAAAACAACACAAAGTTTCATTCCCTTCAATAGAAGAACCAAAGTCCACTGCCTGCTTACAACTTCTGCACATGGATCTCTTTGGTCCTGTGAGAGTGATGAGCATGGCAAAGAAGAAATACTGGCTGGTAATTGTGGATGATTACTCCAGGTTTGTATGGACTTTCTTCTTGCACTCCAAGGATGAAGCAGCAAAGACAATAATGAACTTTGTGTTACAAGTAGAAAAGCAGTATTCCCTACAGGTCAAGTGTGTGAGGAGTGACAATGGAACAGAATTTAGAAACCACACACTTGATGACTTCTACCTGTCCAAGGGAATTAGAAGGCAGTTTAGCATTCCTAGAACTCCTGAGCAAAATGGAGTGGTGGAGAGAAAGAACAGGACCCTCATTGAAGCAGCAAGGTCAATGTTGGCTGACTCAGGGCTGCCACTGACCTTTTGGGTTGAAGCTGTCAATACAGCTTGCTATGTACAGAATAGAGCCTTAGTAAATAAGAGGTTGATGAAGACTCCCTATGAAGTTCTTCATCATTTGGCCCCTCTTATTTCATTCTTTAGAGCCTTTGGGTGTCCTTGTTTCATTCTCAACACTAGCAACCCACTCCATAAGTTTGCTAGTAAGGGGGATGCAGGGTACTTTGTTGGTTATTCATCAACTTGCAAAGCATACAGAGTCTTCAACTGTAGAACCAAGGGGGTTGAAGAAACTTTGCATGTTAAGTTCAATAAATCTCCAAAGGACAAGATTCCACAAAACCCTGTGGAGCTGTTTGATCTGGACATACTGCAATATGTTCCTTATCAACCTCCATCTGTTGAGCCTGTCAACAGATCTCCACCTGGTGGTACTAAAGATGATGAAGTCAGTACTCACCTCTTCAGGTTCAGTGACAACCTGCCTAATTCCACTGAACCTGATGCTCCTGTAGCCTCAGCAGCTCCATCCACTACAAATGCTGATGAGATTTCTGCTTGCTCTACTTCGTTTGAGCTACCATCCTCTACATGGTTTCAGGAATCTCCATCACCATCTGTTGCTGCTGATGGGTCTACAAACACTTGCACAGATATTATAGTGTATCAAGAGCTCAAGAATCACCCCACTTCACAAATCATTGGTGATATCCATGCTGGAGTTTCAACCAGGAATCAATTGTCCAACTTCTGCTTCTATGCTCTCTTCATCAATCAGCAAGAACCAAAGAACTATCATATTGCTTTAAGAGACAATGGATGGGTGGAAGCTATGCAGCTTGAGCTACTTCAATTCAAGAAACAGCAAGTGTGGGAGCTTGTTCCATTACCCAAAGGTAAGTGTGCTATAGGCACCAAGTGGGTATTCAGGAACAAAACAGATGAGAAGGGCCAAATTGTCAAGAACAAGGCCAGACTGGTTGTTCAAGGGTTTGCACAGGAGGAAGGAATCGGTTATGATGAGACCTTTGCACCTGTGGCCAGACTAGAAGCAATTAGACTGTTCTTAGCTTATGCTGCCTTTCACAGTCTTAAGGTTTATCAAATGGATGTCAAAAGTGCCTTCCTATATGGAAAAATCAAAGAAGAGGTTTATGTGTGTCAACCACCAGGCTTTGAGGACAATAAACATCCTGATTGGGTGTACAAGCTTGATAAGGCTCTTTATGGGCTGAAGCAAGCACCTAGAGCCTGGTATGAGACACTTTCAACCTTTCTTCTTGAGAATACATTCACTAGGGGCACCATTGACAAAACCTTATTCATCAAGACTGTGGGACAACATAAGCTCCTTGTTCAGATTTATGTTGATGATATCATCTTTGCATCCTCTGATCCAAAGTTGTGTGATGAATTTACAAAGCTTATGAAGCTGAGATTTGAAATGAGTGCTATGGGAGAATTACAGTACTTTCTGGGCTTGCAAATCAAACAACTGGATGATGGAATCTTCATCCATCAGTCCAAGTATACCAAAGAGTTGCTGAATAAGTTTGATTTACAATCCTGTAAGCCCTGTTCTACTCCCATGAGCAGCATCACACAACTAGATGTTGATCAGAAAGGTAAAGCGGTTAATGAAACCCTTTACAGATGTATGATTGGGTCCTTGATGTACCTTACAGCTTCTAGACCAGACATCATGTTTTCAACATGTGCTTGTGCTAGATTTCAGGCTGCACCTAAAGAATCCCATTTGATTGCAGTCAAAAGGATCTTTAGATATCTGCAAGGTACCCAATCCCATTTGATTTCAGGCTGCACCTAAAGAATCCCATTTGATTGCAGTCAAAAGGATCTTTAGATATCTGCAAGGTACCCAATCACTAGGACTTTGGTATTCAGCTGGGCATTCATGCAAATTAGTTGCTTTCTCTGATAGTGACTATGCAGGATGCAAAGTCACCAGAAAATCCACTTCTGGTGGTTGCCAATTCCTAGGCAATTGTTTAGTTTCTTGGCAGAGTAAGAAACAAACATCAATTGCTACATCCACTACTGAAGCTGAGTATATTGCTGCTGCAAGCTGTACCTCTCAAATACTCTGGCTTCAGAACCAACTTCTGGATTATGGCATTACTGAGACTAAGACTCCATTATTAATGGATAGTGCTTCAGCTCTTTGTATTGTTAAGAATCCAGTCCAGCACTCTAGGACCAAGCATATTGAGATCAGACATCATTTTATCAGGGATTGCTATGAGAAAGGTCTGATTGATCCTAAGTTTGTGCCTAGTGCTGATGAGCTTGCAGACATTTTTACTAAGCCTTTAGATAGTGCCACATTCCAAAATTTGGTACTAAGGCTTGGTATGCTGCAGCTTGAATGATTTGACCTATGCTGGTACTCTTAGTTCACAACTACTGAAGAGCAAAGGTCAAATATAAGTACTGATGAGTAATTTAGTCTTCAGCTCTTTCACAACTACTGAAGACTAAACTGACTCAAAAGTACTAATGTACATTATTTATTGAAAAACAACTGATGTAGTGAAGTGGATTACAACTACTGATGTATGATTTTCAATAAATAAGTACTGAAGAACAAATTTTGCTCACAAGTACTGATGTGTATTCTTACACAAATACTGAAGACAAAATTTGTTCACCAGCTCTGAAGAACTTCATCAGCACTTGTGAACATCTGATCACAAGAGCTGAAGGCATATTCCCAAGAGCTGAAGGGTCAATGAAACATCTGAAAGTCAGCAAAAGAGCTGATGAGTAAATGTCGAGGCTAGTATGAAACAACTGATTTGACGGAAACAGCTGATGAGTAATTTCACATCAGCTGATAACAACAGCTGCTGTTTCATACACAAACAACTGAAGGACAAAACTATGTCTTCAGTAGTTTATAACTACTGACATCAGTAGTTCACAACTACTGAAGGCTAACACCAAGTCCTCAGTTGTTTACAACAACTGAAGCAATACCATGTCTTCAGTAGTTCACAACTACTGATCTCAGTAGTTCATAACTACTGAAGGCTAACACCAAGTCTTCAGTTGTTACAACGTCTGAAGAAGAATACTAGGTCATCAGTAGTTCATAACTACTGAAGACTGACAGTAACTCTTCAGACGTTCACAACATCTGTAGGGCAAAACCAAGGTCTCAGTAGTTTCAACTACTGAAGGCCAACACCAAGTCCTCAGATGTTACAACAACTGAAGGTTAAAACCACGTCATCAGCTGTTACAACAACTGATAACTAACACCAAAACCTTCAGTAGTTTTCTTTCAACCTTTGCCCTACCCTATAAATACCCCATCTTCAGAGTATTTACTCCTCACTTGACCTAATCCTTACAAACCTCTGAAATTCCCATACACCATTAATGGCGAACATGCAACTGAAACCTCGACACAACTGTGTCGCCCATCTCACCAAATCGCCATTATGGCCCAAATTTCACCAAGCCGTCGACCTTATGCATGACTCACCATACAAAACGGCTTTTCTCTTGAACCCCACACTATACACCGACTCCTTGATGGAGTTTTGGACCAATGTCACCGTCCAAACCGGAGAGCAGAATGCCAAGGTCTCTCTCCGGTCCTCCGTCAACGGCAAACCCGTGGTTAGCACTCCAGCCACCATACGACAAACCCTAGAGCTGGAGGATGCCACTCACCCAACTTCCTACCCCAAAGGTACCCTTGATCTCTCCTTCACATCTCATGACTATCAGGGTAACCTCTCCGCCTCCACCTTGTTGAAGAAACACTTTCCTGATCCTCAACGATTGATCTTCCACATGGTGAATGTATGTCTGGCTCCCAAGACCTCTTCATGGGACCAGATGTCCACAAGGTGGCAGCAGGTATTGTATTCTATCCTTGAGAAACAACCTTTAAATTTTACTGATCTTTTATTTTTGGAACTCAAGGACATGGCCACAAAACCTTTTTCTAACCGTTGGAACTTATATCCACGGTTCATAATGGCCATGATCAAATACCAGCTTCAGGCTGAGGGACTAGTTGGCACTGGGGTCCCTGCCATGGCTGTTCAAGCTGAGGTATACTCCAGGCACAACACTGACCCCACACTCAAACAGGCTGGCCGGCTGCGAAAACCCACGCAGCTGGAACCCACAGCCTCCACCTCCAAATCCAAAGTCCCCACCAAGCCAAAAGCCAAAAGGAAGCCAACCAAGGCTACTCAGGGAGATGAGTCCCCTGAGGATGCCCCTGCCACACAGAGGCAGGATGTGCCTGCTGGTTCGATTCTCCCAGCAGGTACCACGACTCCACCCACCACAACCGCACAGGCTTCCTCTCAACAGGAGCCTGATGCAACCAATTTTGGGGCAACCACATTACTGGGGTCTTCCTCACTTGAGGAGGCTGCCATTGAAGAGCACAGTCCTCCCCATGTGCATACTGCTTCTAGCCCACATACAGAGGAGACCGCCCCACTAAGCCCAACATTGGTTATAGCCAAAGTGCTGACTGATCTGAGCACTCCACCCTCTCCCCAGAAACCTATTACCACTGGGGAGACTACAACCGAAGAGGGGGTGGGCACAAGTGCTGATCGGAGCCCACAGCACAGAGAATCAGTTCACTCTCCCAGTGTGGCTAGGGAGAGAGAACAATCTGGTGAGGCTGCCACTTCCCCTGCATCAATATCTGAGCAGGGTGAAGCTGGTAACATCTCTAAGACCTCACTAGAGGCAATGGCCGATGATGGATCCAATCCTGAGGCCAGAAGTCCCCAGTACCAAGAACAAGGGGCACATGTCATTACTGAGCCACACTCAGGACATGTTCATCCTGACAATGTCAGGAGGTCAGGTGATTCAGCTCATGCTGATGATGACCTGAGCTTCTTCTACGATGTAGTTGCTCAAAACACTATCCTTGAGGATGAGATAAGCAGACTCAAAGAGCTGCTTGCTCAGATGACTCAGGATAGAAGTCCATCTGCCACCACTACCCCACAGATGGCACCTTCACCTGAAGGTCTCACAGACACTGAGCCACTCCCACAAACTCAGCCACCAGCCCCTGCTTCTGGCACTAGCTCTCAGGGACAGAACCCCCCTGAGCAGCTGGATGCTATCCTCCAGAAATCCCTGCCTCTCATCACACCAATCCTTAAAGATATAGTTATTCAAACCCTTGATGAGAGGCTTCCCACATATATACAACCCATGGTGGAGGTTGCCATATCTAAGGCTCTTGCTGATAGTCAAACCCCAACCAATGCAACCAAAAAGGGGGAGACATCAGTGCAAGACAAGAGGAAGAGGGGAGAGGAGGAGAAAGAGGCAGAGAAAGAGGTGGTGGTAGAGAGGGAGTTGGCTGAGGAGAGTAGTAGGGTGAGGGAGAAGGGGAAGAGGAAAGTAAGGGAGGTAGAGCATATAGAAGTGGCTGAAATCCAAAAGGATTTCAGTATCACTGATAAGAATAAGGGAGAGGGAAAGAAGGTGGCTGATCCTGATCTAGCAGCCCTTGTCAAGGAGGCTGATGCTGAGCATAACCGTTCAATGAACAAAGTCATTGAACAGCTGTTCAGGCAAGGCTTTGACAAGGACACTGCTTTGCTAGATCAAGAGATCAGGAATATGGAGAGGAGAGAGATTGAGTACCGATGGACTACTCATAGCCAAGAGGAAAGACAAAAACTTGAGGCTATGAGTAGGTTCACTTCGAAGTACCTGGGCAGACCAGTCGCTGATGTTAAGGCATGGACCAGGGACAAACTCTTGGCAATAACCACCAAGATTTGTTCGGCTGGTGATTTTACAAAGGGACTGGTCGCAGAGGCCTTATCTGAAGCCGGTGCTGGGAACAGGACACTGCTAGTCAAGCTAACCAAACCAGCCCTTATCTCTAGGCTGCTAGCAGTGCATGCCAACACTCCCACACCAACAACCCAACCACAACCCACAAAACCAACTCCTTTACCACCAAAACCCGCAGCCAATGATCCACCCTTGAAGAAGAAGAGAAGGGTGCTGAGGCTGCAAGATGAAGAAGAGGATGATGAGGAGGATAGCCTGCCACTCTCAGCAGTTTTACCTCTACCCAAAGCCAAACCACAAACCATCAATCCTACCTCACAGCAGGACACTGTGAAGGTTAAGTTAGAAGAGGAGGAGCAACAGAAAAGACATGATGAGGAAATGCTGAAAAGCATTGACAAATGTTATACTGCTACCACCTCTATAATAAACATGCAGAAAGAAGCTCTGAGGTTATTCACCCTCAAACAAACCTTTCAATACGAAAGGGAGAGGGTGAGAACTTGGCCTGACCCAAGGGTGGCTCACAGGATAGTCAAGAAGGACATGCCTGTGAGATACAAAAGCCAGCTAAAGAGAATCGTAGATGAAGAGATCTCTGTGGCTATTGTAATAACACCCTGGGAAATAGTGGATGAATTCGAGAAAGCTTATAGAGCCGGCCAATCACCCTTTTCAATGCTAGATAATAGGGTGGTTAGGAAGGGTCTGGTCTATAAGAAGCTTGAGAATTTTCGTAGGAATGAGCTCACTTTGTTGTTAGAGGGTAAACACCCTGATGAGTTTGCATATAGGCAAATCACAACACTTGAGCTCAAAAATGGAAGACAGGTCAAGTACCTCTCAGAGCTGTATGGTCGGGAGGGGTTATTCGAAGGTGAGCCTGAAGACCTGTCCAAAGAAGAACAAATGATCTTTCTTCAGGCTTACTGTAGAGAATCCTACCGGCTTGTACGAGGGAGGTAGATCTCATGGATGGGGCAACAGCTCTGTGTCCAATTCCCCAAGACAGAGCTCCCATCCATACTTAGCCAAACAAACAATTGAGACTACCTCTCTGGCCAGTGCTTATCTGGGTCAACTTCTAATCTGATCTAGAAGGAAATAGACCAATCTTTATGCCATCAATAAGTGGGACATCCAATAATTAGAGGTTTTGGCTGCATTGGTTCAGGGGGAGTTTGTTGGACCAAAAGAACCAATGAGCCAAGATCAGGAAAACCTCTAAGTCCCACATGCCACTGCTACAACTGCTGAAGACTCCCATCAGTTACAATGTTCTCTTGCTTGAATGTCAGACTCGAGAACATCTGAAGACTCTCATCAGCTATTGTGTTCTCTTGCTTGAATGTCAAACTCGAGAGCATCTTAGCTCCAGCCTTCTGCTGTTATGACAAAGTCTGAAGAACAAAGTATGAAGATCAAAGAACTGAAGAATATCATCTAAAGACTCTAATGTACTGAAGACCAAGTACTGAAGTCTGAAGTACTGATCTTACAAGTACTGAAGACTTCAAGTACTGAAGACAAGTACTGAAGACAAGTACTGAAGAATCAAAAGCTGAAGAACTAAAGAACTGAAGACCTTCTACTGAAGCACAAAGTCTGAAGACAAAGACTGAAGACAACAACTGATGATATCTACTGAAGTCATCAGTTGTTATATCATCTGAAGCCAAGTCTGAAGACCAAGTACTGAAGACTCAGAGTTTGTCACAACAACTGAAGAAGTCTTCTTCAATTGTTGTGGTGGTTTTTCTTTTTCAGTAGTTTATTTACTTTCAGTAGTTGTACAACAACTGAAGAGCATGTTCTTCAGTTGTTATAGTATCAGTAGTTATAAATGACTGAAGAGTTTGTTCTTCAGTCGTTGTAGGATTTCAGTAGTTTACTTTTGTCAGCACTTAGGAACTTTTGTAAGAAGATGTCAGTTGTTGACATCTTCAGTAGTTTTATGTTTTGACAGCTGTAATTTGAATATTCAGTGATGTCAGAAAAGGACATCACCACCATGCTTTTGCCTCCTATATAAGGATGGCAAGCCATACAGTTTTAAATGCCGAAACGTGCGACCAATAGAACATTTATTGCTTCGCAGAACTCTTCTCTCTCTATGTTTATGCTTTAATTGCAATATCTTTTATGTTCTTGCTTTAATTGCTAATTAATGTGCTAAATCCGCTGCAAACATAATCTAATTGATCAACATGAGAGGCTGAGATCCTGTCATAACGTGCATCCTGATATCTTTTTATCTCATTAATAGCAACACCTGGTTCGGCTTCATCGATATGAATAACCTGTTTGTCGTGTCCTTTGTAAACATATTTGAAAAGATATTTCACAGACTTTATACTTGAGCAGACCTCGACATTCATATGGCAGTTGAACATCATCAAAAGTCTTGGGTTATATGGGACAACCCATCTATTGTCAAGAATTGTTCCTCGTACGTCAACATTTATTCCGTTGTTTCTTCTTCTGTATATAGGATATGAATCTTCTCCTTGTGTAGTTTGGTCATTAAATTGTCTAGGATAACGAAATCGACAGACCGGTGGATCACCCTGCATACATGGACTATTTTTTCGTAAAACCCCGCAAGGACCATGAATCATGTGCTTCACAACTATCTCATGTAATCTTGGGAATCTGCGTTTGTCTGGAATCTCCGCACAAACCACTTTATTGTAATGGTCTGGATTACTGATTTTATGTTGCCCGCGCATGATAAGGAGGAAATGTGCATGTGGCAATCCGCACTTTTGAAACTCGATGACGTAAACGTAAGCCTTAACCTCACCTAGTATATGTTTTTTGAAAAGAACTTCCTTCAGATGCTCGAGTCTAGCACGAAACACCCTAGCCACAAGATCCGGACGATCTTGTGCGGTTTGACCAGGCATTAAATTGTCACATATCTCAGGCCATTGAGGATTACACGTCATTGTAATGAATAGATCTGGTTTTCCGTCATCCTGAACTAAAGTCATGGCGTCCAGAAAACGACGGCGCATATCACGAGGTCCTCCGATGAAAGATGCAGGCAATACAATTCGTTGTCCAACTCTATTTGGATTTACTTCTCCAGCATGGACACAATCCACAATACCTTGGTTCAAATCAGCTCTTATCTTAGCTTGGTTGTGTTCACAATACTGTAATCTTGACGTCTCAAGCTTTATGTACACATCCACCACAAATTGTTGTAACAATCTTCCTCCAAAGAGAAGTAGGTTGTCGTACGACCTAATTTGGAACCGGTAGCAGTAGTACTCACGTATCGCCATAGTACTTCTATTACTTCGTGGGTTAGCCTCTGTATGAAAATGAATTTTGTACATTATGTTATAATTCTAGAAAGCATGCATGACCGTAAGGTAAAACGTGTTATGACTTAACACACATCAAAGAAAATGGTACCTCCAACTTCGTCATTCATTGGCTCGTTATCATTACGAACTTCGTTGATTGATTCCCCTACTCGTGGTATGTTTGGATGCCACCCCGGTTCACCATTTGGGAAAAACAGAAGATAACATAAGGGATCGTAACATCCATAGTACGGCTGAATAGTTTGACTGTATTCAGACCTACCATAGACTACAATACTTCTTTTATAAGCTATGATATTATCATTTCCTTCAACCCAAATACCAGCAACCTACGTAAAAACGAATATAATTAAGTGATATTAATATGAATTATTATTACTATTTAAATATTTAATGAAGTAATAATTTAATTATAACCTCGGACGTGGTTGGACGGTTGTATACCCTCTGGTCAAGTTCAACTGAAGCGTTAAGAGTGACTTTATAGTTGTCTAGAGGTCCCAGCTCTGCAAGACTTCTAAACGTCATGACATAAGGGTTTGTTGACAGAACTCTGGTTAACGTCTCAGTTATATTCTTATCAAGGTTAGGCCATTGAAGTCTATGCTGTAACTCCGTATCAGGATCATAAAAATACAATTGCAAGTACCTTGGTGTTCCATCTCTTGAAACCAATTGGTCGATCTTATGATAGATACCCTTATGTGCACGAAACGTATATACACCATCTCTCATGTTTGTTAGTGTATCATCCAAAGAAACACCCATTGACGTGAAAGAAAAATTGGTGTTATACGCTCGTATGTTATTCCTAAACATCTTTCCAATATCATCTTGCGATGTGAATAATAGGTACAACGCCACCGGTATTTCACAGGGTGCTAATTTTGTTTTCCCAGACATGCAACAAAATGTTGGAAATTCAAATTGAAATATTTTAGCACCGCAAAACATACAAGGACTCTGTCCTTTTAAGCTTAAAGACTCCTTAGGTATACCAACAAAAACATAATCATATGGATCCTCTTGTGTGTTATGATGTTGCAGGGGCGGTTCAGACTGGATTGTGCTCGGTGCAATTTGACTCACAATTACATTACGACATCTGCTCTCATTCCTCGGCCGTGATACGTGACTGCTATTATCTTGTAAAGTACTTAGAGGCATCCTTTGTCTTGAGTTATTAGTACCAATTGATCTCGATGAATTCACATGAGCCGTATTTCCATTCGTTATTTTTGTTGCTTTTCCATTCTCCTTTTGCAAATAATATCGTCTATTATAATTCTTTCGCTTTATAGCAGAATTAGATGCGCTTGAGGACGTGAAATCATTGGGACCTTTTTCTTGACCGTTGTTCATCGGAAAGTTAATAAAATACCTTTTTAAAGATAATAACAGTATGATTAATAATTGGCAGTAGAGTACCACCACATAGATTATAACATAACATTTAAAATGAATATATTTAACAAACACACAAATGTAAAATGTAAACATCTAACAAACTAAGAAAGATAAACAATAATATTTAAACAATAATCAAACAATCCAACAAAACTTATAATTAAAGACACATCTAACATATTAGTAAACAAATATTTAAAGGTACTCCCAAGTTGAGTATGAGCGAACTTAGAATCTAAGATAGAAAGAACATTTAAATATAACGGGCCTCTGGAATCTTGGGTTCAACGACAACTCGAGTGAAATTCGTTGAACGTAAAACATTTCCTATAAATGAAACATAAAAAGCGTATAAGTTTTAAAGTATAACAATATTTAGTTAATTTAAGTAGGTATAGAACATTGAGTAACACATACTGTGTGGCAAACGAACCAACTTCACTCGTGATATATAGACAATCGATTTGTCTAAAATTGAACGAAATGTTTGAAGCGTTTGAATCTCCCGTGAGTCATATAACGTTAATTCTATTATGTGACCGCTACCACATATAAGTGAAATTAAAAGAAAAATAATAATAGATTAAAATTTATTTAAAATATATATATAAAGATTCGAAATAAAAGAATGCCTTACGTAAAATCTCGAAGGAAAATCAAAAATTTTCTAAATCGCCGCTCACCATTGACAATTCTACCGACGACATCTACAACCAATATTTTGACATTCATTATATTTACTTAAAAATAAATAATACTATTAAAAAATGGGTATTGGATAAGTTTTACGTACCGGTAATTATTTTTTCATATCCGTTGTAGTCTATAAGTTTTTTAATAGAAGGCACCAACGGATACACACAGAAACCTCCTGACATGTGTATTGAAATTCGTATAATTGTAATGTTCTCGTTAAATACAATCTTGAAATCACTCCAAAATAAGAGATAGTTATCATGTTTTGGCCACTCTTTGTAATCAAATTTCTCTATTCTGAAGCGGCTTAATACAATAATGCTGCCCATCAGATCAACTTCATTGTATCCTTTCATGAAATGAGCCGGTATTAATCCGACTAATTTTCTCCTCTACACAATATTAAAGCTAGTGATTTAGATATCAAAGATTTTCTATATTTTATATAATTTAAAATATATGGAAAATGAATCTTACGTGTTGGTCGAGAAAAACAACCAAAAGTTTGTTTTCAGACACGATATTCAAAACGAAGTCAACCCAAACAAAAGTCACGGTATAGCAAATATAGTTGTGTGTGACTGATGAAAAATCATCAACAATGGCATGCAATTCCATCATCAACTTGTCCTTCATTTAACAAATAAAACATCTTAATATATTGGATACAACAATTAATTATTTTAATTATAATAATTAAGACATTAGGCGCATATATGTATTTTAAAAAATAAAGCATCACAATAAATGAATAATAACTTGTTTCATTATTTTCAAAGTAGATAATGTACTTGAAAAATAAAAATATATGAAAAACAAACGAAATGTAAAACAAATACGGAACAAACGATAGAAGGATGTAGAAACTAAATTCAAGGTGACAATATTGTCTCAGTGTAGATTGCACCATGGATAATACCACCAAATATGGAAGGGTGTATAAACCTCGCTACATCGAACCTGAGATCGATTTCAAAAACCTGCCCCCACTCGGTGATCACAAGAGTTGACCCACTAAGATTGTAATGCGTCAAGGATGTAATTGTTGGAAATGGAAGGCACACCCTGTAAGGATATGTAAACAACTTTATCCACGTACCATTTTTTAGCTTCCATAATTCCAGGGGCCTTTCGTAGTAACCGCTAGAACAATACATACGAAGTTCAGATCGTATACTAACAAATGAACCGTTAGGACCAAGACCTCCGGCATTCGGATATGGCAATTCGGAAAATTGATGTGTGTTAACGTCAAAGCGAATCACTCGTCTGTTACTTGCAAGCCAATATTCCTTGACTGGGAAGTACACTGCATCTCCACAGAATGTTCCAGAACACCACCAGTATGTCTCACCATGGTATGGTTTTTTTTAAGGAAAGGTATAGATTTCCACGTGCCCCTACGCAATGAATACACCAACACTGGAAGAGTACCCGCCGACGTTTTATGTGGATAATGTTGTAATCAAAAGTGGCGTCAACATAGAAACCAACAGCATCTTTTCTTGCGTTGAAAAATCCTTGTTTAGAAGAGTTTGACAACACTTTAGCGGCACTAGTTAAGGGATTCCACACAACCAAATCCCACGTGTTTCGAAGGCTTACACAGAGCATGCCATCCAAGCTTGATAAGAATATTAAATTTTTGGGTTGAAAACCAAGCGGTGGAGTCACGTTCTTACTGACTAAGTAGTTACTATCATGATAATTCAACAATCTAGAAACGCATGACGGCATACGACTTGTGGTTATGATTTTCTGATCCGGAGATTCTCGCATGTGTTGGGCATGTGTTTTTAGAAAATCTGAAGTCGACATGTACGTTAACCATTCTTTACTGACACACTTGCACTTGACTATAAACTTGGGGGGAAGCCGAGCAATTATCTCCAACATAAGAATCAAAAACAGCTGAGGAGGCATAGTGGATTCGAACTAAACCATTTTAATAATATATTATATCAAAATGCAATTTAATAAAATAATATAATTTTTTTCTAACTGCTTAATATTTATGATAATTTATCACGTTTAACATACCATGTACTAACCTAATAATGAATAGTCAAATAGAAAATTATTTAAGACATGTTAGTCTAAATTACTGATTTTGCATATCACACAAATAAACATTTGTATTAACCAGTAAATATTTAATAGTTTTTAATGTATGTTTTTACACTTAATTATCATATAAGTAAAAATAAAGCATTATTTAATATTATTATAAACTTTCACTATAATTCTTAACATGACTACATCAAAATATGTAATTAGCAACTTTAAAAAATATACACGTATAAAAAGACGATTATAATATATATAGCAGCTTTAATATAAATAACTTTAATAATTTAATTAAATGGTAAAAATAATTAAATTTTATAATTGGGCTTTTTAATAATTTTGTAGTTTAGTGTGTTTGGGTTATTTATATGTAGTGTAAGTTGGGTTATTTGGGTTTGGGGAATTGGGTATCCATATATCCATATGAATATTATGTGTGGACATAACTCATAAGAGTGAGTCGGTGGTGTTTTAGGGTTTCACAACCCACACACCAAATTCCTTATCCGATTGAAATTCCATCCTTGAATCCTTACACCTTATACCTACAGATTCAATGAATCATTCACACACAACATTCTTAAATGTCTGTGTGTTTGCAACCGTGAGATCTTTGTTTGTAATCGTCAAATGTTATCGGATTCAAAGAGCACGATTTGGGGATTTAGATGCTATCGGTATCGCGAAGCACTTGCCTATTCCATTTCGATTCAGGTTGATTTCAGTTGTTCGATTCTGTAAGATGATTAAGTTGCTCCTGATATCATACGATGTTCACCGATTATAAGTTTAGGGTTTATATTCTGGTATAATGGAGTATTTAGTATCCTGTTTTCTTAATTTTAGGGTTTTCTGTTTTGGGTTTATGGATCATCAACGCGTAACTTTTGTGCCCTAATGTTCACCGATGATGATATTGTTGGTTCGATTTTGGATGCATGGTGTATAATAGGGTTACTGATTGATATGGATGTCGATTTGTTCATATGTTTAGAACAATCGGGTTTGGGTTTTAGGATATGAGACCATCATATCATACAATGTTCATGAACTATAATTTTAGGGTTTATATTCTGATATAATCGAGTATTTGGTCTTATCATGTGATTGTGGGTTGATATGGTGATATCCTTGTATATTCTGTGTTTGATTATGTATTTGTGTAGTTGTGTCTCTTATAATTGTATGTTGTTGGGTTATGTGTACTCGGGTAGGATTTATTCTATTTAGGCTTTGCATGTGTTAACTTTGTGTCTTTGATTTTGTATTTCTGTAGTTGTGTCTCTCATAATTGTATGTTGTTTGGGAACTATGTATGAGGAAATGTTAACTTTTTGTTAACTTGTACTTATTGTGATAACATGTTTGAATAATTTGGTATTATCACACTCAACACATGAGATGTTAATATAAAGGATTGTATGATTTCCTTGTTTATATGACTGTGCTTGATATTATGATATCCTTGTTAGATGTGATAGTGCTTGATATGATTTACTCCTTTTTATTGTACATCAAGTGGTTTAAAGTATAGCTATATGTTATATGGTTAATGCTTTGTGTCTTATTTGTGTGTTTGTGCAGTTTGTATGTTTATGTATTTCTGTGAATGGTTGTTTATTTGTGTAATTGTGTGTGTCTTTAATTTAAATCTTACATTGGGATCTTCATGGGTTAAGTGTATTAAAACTATACAATAATTACATTTTTGCTTAATATATCGTTTAATCTAGTTGGTATGGATAATGTGTGTGTCTTATGTGTATGTTTGTGCATTATGTGTGAAAAGTAGTCATGTGTCTTATTAATTTATGTTTGTTGGGTTATGTGTACTCGGCCAGGATTTATTCCATGTAGGGTTTGCATGTGTTAACTTTCTGTGTTTGATTTTGTATTTGTGTAGTTGTGTATCTCATAATTGTATGTTGTTGGGAACTATGTATGAGGCAATGTTAACTTCTGATAACTTATATTTATTGTGATAACATGTTTGAAGCATTTGGTATTATCACACTCAACACATGTGATGTTCATATGAAGGATCGTATGATTTCCTTGTTTATATGATTGTGCTTGATATTATGATATCCTTGTTAGATGTGTGTGTCATACTTCAAATAGTAGTATCACGAAAAAGTACGTTGCATACTGATTGTTTAACTCCTTAGACGTGCTTGTCCGACTTCCATCAGAGAGGTTAGGAATCTGGCCTCCGTCTAAGCTTCGTTAACTATCAGTATGATTGGATTTTAAATATCTTATGAGTGTTGCTATAATTGGTGATAATATGGTTGTTTTGGGTATTTGGTTATCGAATATGAGATATTTTTATTTAGGGAAGTTTCACTTCTCTAAGATTATGGTTTTAGTTGTATAGGATCGATGATGTGCTCTGATCACTTCAACTACATTAATCTTAGAAGACAGGTGCCATGTTAGTCATACTACAGGTATGTTGGTTAATTTGTTTCTTGATTTTGTTATTGTAACATTCATTCTATATGTTTTACAAAAATTATTCTGAATTGATTATTAATTTCATCGATGTAGAATAGACGTTTGATGCAGCTTGAGGTTGGTTTTAGCTCTTTTGGTAACTGTAATGGGATCCAATTCACTGTAAGTCATCTAATCCTTAGACCCTTATAAAGTACTTTCACTGTTGAGTTCTCGACATGAATCGAAAATCAACTGCTCACTGGTTTGATTCATTTGACAATATGTAGGTACTATTTTATCACTGGGTTGTTGTTAGTTTTTAATAACTATTTGATTATTTTATTTGTATTTTTATGGTTGATGTGTGTGTCATATTTTCGAAATCGTATTACGGTATTAAACAATCATACTGATCGTTTAGCTCCTTAGACGTGCTTGTCCGACTTCCATCACAGAGGTTAGGAATCTGGCCTCCGTCTAAGCTTCGTTAACTGTTAGTATGATTGGATTTTAGATGTTTTTAGTACAGTCTCTATACTTGGTATTGATATGATGTTGTTGGAAACTATGTATGAGGAAATGTTAACTTTCTGTTAACTTGTAGTTATTGTGATAACATGTTTGAATAATTTGGTATTATCACACTCAACCGATGAGATGTTAATATGAAGGATCGTATTATTTCCTTGTTTATATGATTGTGCTTGATATTTGATATCCTTGTTAGATGTGATTGTGCTTGATATGATTTTCTCCTTTTTATTGTACATCAAGTGGTTTATAGCTATATTTTATATGGTTAATGCTTTGTGTCTTATTTGAGTCTTTGTGCAGTTTGTATGTTTATGTAGTTCTGTGAATGGTTGTTTATTTGTGTAATTATGTGTGTCTTGAAATTAAATCTTAAAATGGGATCTTCATGGGTTAAGTGTATTAAAACTATACAATAATTACATTTTTGCTTAATATATCGTTTAATATAGTTGGTATGGATAATGTGTGTGTCTTATGTGTATGTTTGTGCATTGTGTGTGAAATGTAGTCATGTGTCTTATTAATTTATTTTGTTGGGTTATGTGTACTCGGCCAGGATTTATTCCATGTAGGGTTTGCATGTGTTAACTTTCTGTGTTTGGTTTTGTATTTGTGTAGTTGTGTCTCTCATAATTGTATGTTGTTGGGAACTATGTATGAGGCAATGTTAACTTTCTGATAACTTATATTTATTGTGATAACATGTTTGAAGCATTTAGTATTATCACACTATACACATGTGATGTTCATATGAAGGATCGTATGATTTCCTTGTTTATATGATTGTGCTTGATATTATGATATACTTGTTAGATGTGTGTGTCATACTTCAAATAGTAGTATCACGAAAAAGGACGTTGCTTACTGATTGTTTAACTCCTTAGACATGCTTGTCCGACTTCCATCAGAGAGGTTAGGAATCTGGCCTCCGTCTAAGCTTCGTTAACTATCAGTATGATTGGATTTTAAATATCTTATGAGTGTTGCTATAATTGGTGATAATATGGTTGTTTTGGGTATTTGGTTATCGAATATGAGATATTTTTATTTAGGGAAGTTTCACTTCTCTAAGATTATGGTTTTTAGTTGTATTGGATCGATCATGTGCTCTGATCAATTCAACTACATTAATCTTACAAGACAGGTGCCATGTTAGTCATATTACATGTATGTTTGTTATTTTGTTTCTTGATTTTGTTATTGTAACATTCATTCTATATGTTTTACAAAAATTATTCTGAATTTATTATTAATTTCATTGATGTAGAATAGACGTTTGATGTAGCTTCAGGTTGGTTTTAGCTCTTCACTGTAAGTCATCTAATCCTTAATTTATGTGTTGGTGAATTAAATGTAGTGTATGTAGTTTTATTTATGTGTTTGTGAATATAAAATGTAGTTTATGTAGTTTTGTGTTTGATTGTGTATTTGTGTAGTTGTGTGTGCCTATCTTTTATAATCTAAATGAGTAAACACTGATAAACATATCCAACAATTTATAACAGTAAACATAATAAATAACACTATAATATAAATTCGATATTATCTAAGGTACCAAACAAGCTATATTAAAAATACATAAGTATGAGAAAACTAAGAGGAGATTAGTCTAGCAAAATAACTAAACCTATGGATACTTGATCTTAGAAGTTAACCAAAAATAATCAATCAAATAATGCAAATGAAATCAACATACTATTCACAGAGTTAATTAAAAGCTTTGTTAAAAATACATACCTCAGTGAAAACTATGAAGATAATTATCAGGCAAAATACCTGAAAATATAGATACATGAGTTTAGATGTTATCCCAACACAACTAATACAAATCTGCGTATGAAAATCAACATACAATTCATAGAATAAATCAAAATATGCTAAACATACCTTTAACAGTTCGAAGAATGATTTATAAGAAAACAAAGCTCAAAAGCAAAAACACCAATATACTTGGGTTGGGAATTGTATATATAGATTAGGATATCACGAATACTGTCCCTCGAAAATAGGAACAAATTTTTGGCCCGTAAATTACGATAAACCCTGTTATTCCATAGTTTTAGGCCAATGTTTAATGTGAATTAAGATAAAGTGTATCTAGTATAATCAACAAATCTGGATTATAAATGCCAATTAATCCGGAATTTTTAAAACTTAGGAAGTAACTAATCATCCCTATAAACGCTGCAACAACTTCTACCTTTAAATTTTCAAGCTATTGTTATTGGTGATAAAATTTCATGTTCGAATTTAATTTATGAACAGAATAAACATCCTAAAAATCATTAGTTTATAAATATTATTAGTCTTTAAAGCTTTTAACAATACCTACTTACTCATTGGAAAACATTATTTTAAAAAAAAAACCTAATTCGAATTACATGTAAAAAAATATACAACCTGTTAAATATGATTGTATAATTTTTTTTGTTTTATCTTCAAAACGAAATCATAATTCGGGATATGAGGTTGTCACTAACTAACTAAGCAAAGTTATGGTTATAATTGATGTGAATAAAGATAATGTAATTAATATAATTATCAAATGCTGATTAAAAAAATTTAATCAATCCAGATAGTTTTGAACTTTTTATTATATGATAATAACATTGTTTTAAATAACAAACTAATTAGGTGTTTTATTACCTAACAATATATTATGCACTAATTTGTAAAATTGTCCATCTTAATACCAATGACTAAAAGTCTTTTATATTATACAATTGTTAACATTTAACCTTCATCATTAAGGAAAAATTAATGCTTTAATGTAATAAATAAATAAATATTAAAACAAAATAAGAAACAACTTTCATATATATGATAGATTTGTTTACTTACATAGCATGAGATATGCTTGTAAAACAAATACAACATTTATTATACTAATTAAACATGCAAACAACAAAGAAACAAAATTAAATTACTATGTCTAAACATAATCCTAAATAAGATGAGGTCTAGTTCGCTTCTGCACTGTCACACGAGGTACTTTAATCCTTATTTCATGTTTCTTGGCTGAACATGCTGTGTCTTCTAGTTCATGTTCTTTGTCAATGATATCTGGACCATCTAACTCAATAACCTCACTCCAATTCCAATCATCTAGCCTCTTGATTCTCGTTTTTCTGTTTTCCAATAGCCTAGCCTTGCCTTCAAACATACGGTCCTTAAAAAATAAAATAGTTAGTATACATCATTTAAAAAACAAAAACAATAGTATAATTAATACCTCCTCACTAAATTCACGGTGAAGATCTGATTTGTATGGACTAAACATTTTACCACAATAAATGATCTCAACACATTTTTCAGTATTATTATCCACCTGTATACAAAAATATGATATTGAACAATGTAGTTAAATTACAAAGTAAACCCTAAACATAAAACAAATGGAACTCATTCACCTTATTATGATTTGGTTCCTTGAAATCACCATCAGGATCTGCAATATTCTGCACTATATGTTCATTCTCAACCTGATTTAAAAAAACAATTACAACCTTAATAGTATATAAAATTAAAACAAGACTAAATAAGTACAAAACCAACATTGTTGTGAGAAACAACCTGCACACCAAATAATATACAATTTAAAAAGGTATTAAATCGTATTATTCTCTTAATTCAATCAATAAAATTTGATGTTTGTACCTTTGATTTGTAGATATTAGTATGCAGAGGCTCTGGAGGTGATTCCTTAAACGGTTGGTATACACGTATGTTTGCAGCATCCAAAGCCATGGTCAGTTATATCGATTTTAAAATGCTGTGTGTTGGTATGTATTTATAGGCTGATATTTGGGTATTTGAATTATTTTTTGGCGCCTACTATACCACCGAATTAGGGATTCCCCTGCAAATAGGTCTGTTGTTTGGTTTGTTATTAATGATATTATGTAAATGGTCGTATTTTTTTATAAAATATCTTCAGGCTTTAAGTTTATCCATCTTTACCATATGGTGTAAATTTAAAACCAATTGAAGTAACATAAAAAGGGTACATTCAAATCTTTTTAAAATCTATAGTTTAATCTTAAATTATTATAGTGCTTATATAACTATTTTTTGGGGATTTAGATAAACTTAGTGTATGTTATATATTAAATACTTTTTAATCTGTAAAATTGTTTCATATTCATATGAGGTATGTGTATATGTTTCATGTTTTATTATAGTTATATTTAACATTTTATTACTTGTACTATATTTATAAACAAATATTTTATTTTTTAAGACATTAGTCATGTTGTATTTATTTATCTATATTAATTGTTTTTAGCTAAGGTTTATTTTATATTTACATGTATTCTCATTGAAAGAAGTATGTACCCGATATTTTATAAAAAAATTTATTCTCATTTATACGTTGTTTTTGTGAATTAAGTCACGGTATTCACAGAACTTAGTTACAGAGGTATGTGTATGTATTTTAGTTTAAATATTAATTTTTATGTTATGGAGCATTTCTGCAAGTTTTTGTGGTATATCACAGAACTATACGCTGTTTTAGTTTAAAAATGTTATTCCGAAACTTTGTAACTGGTTTTGCAAAAATTGCTGCATTTCTATTCGCATTTGTGGAAAAACAGTTGCTATATTTGCGGGTAACAGGTATGCATTTTTTATATTCTTTCAGTTAATTATCCGATTTTATTAAATTACCTAATACATTTTAATTTTTTCAGGTTTCAAGTAACAAAATAAAGCTGCTGGTAATCCCATTATATGGTATGTTTATGTATTTTAGCTTTGCATATTATTTTTAAAGTTATGCAGCATCTCTGCTTTCATAACTTTAAAAATAAAATTAATTTTTTTAGTTTTACATATTTTTAAAATTCAGGTAAATATTATTAGCTAAAAAGCTATCATTCAGATTTGTTGTAACTGGTTTTGCAAAATTACAGTATTAATATATGCATTTATGGATAACTGTTGCGACAATTGCGGGAAACAGGTATAAATTTAATATATTTTTGTTTAATATTTAGGTTTTATTAAATTTTAGAATTTAATTTTTCCAGGTCTAAAGTAACAAAAATAAAGCTGATGGTTTTACAAAATTTAGTTTTACAAAATGTTATTTGTGGTAAGATGCTGAAATACACATTTATAGGCTGGACTTTATTTAGTTTGTATTTGTAAGATTTTAAAATTTTAATATGTTATTTCTTATTCTTAGTTGTAAAATAAACATTCCGTAATTTATTTAAGTATAATGATCTAACAACATCAGGATTTTTAAATTATTAACAATTAAGGTATCAATGTGTAAATATAATTTGTTACCACGTTTTTAGCAAGGAAAATATGAAATTTTATACAAATAAAGGGATCTATTTGTAAATGTATTTGAATTTCCCCTTTTATTGGATGGTTAGATTGTTTAAATTGCCCTAAAAAATTATTGTTTTTAAGTTGTACGTTATGCATAAAAGATTCAAATCTCTTAACTTTGGTCGTCATCCCTCCTTCGTGTATTATAATATATTTTTAAAATTCGGGTAAATATTATTAGCTAAAAAGCTATCATTCAGATTTGTTGTAACTGGTTTTGCAAAATTACAGCATTAATATATGTATTTATGGATAACTGTTGCGACAATTGCGGGAAACAGGTATAAATTTAATATATTTTTGTTCAATATTTTGGTTTTATTAAATTTCAGAATTTAATTTTTCCAGGTCTAAAGTAACAAAAATGAAGCTGATGGTTTTACAAAATTTAGTTTTACAAAATGTTATTTGTGGTAAGATGCTGAAATACACATTTATAGGCTGGACTTTATTTAGTTTGTATTTGTAAGATTTTAAAATTTTAATATGTTATTTCTTATTCTTAGTTGTAAAATAAACATTCCGTAATTTATTTATGTTATGATCTAACAACATCAGGATTTTTAAATTATTAACAATTAAAGGTATCAATGTGTAAATATAATTTGTTACCACGTTTTTAGCAAGGAAAATATGAAATTTTATACAAATAAAGGGATCAATTTGTAAATGTATTTGAATTTCCCCTTTTATTGGATGGCTAGATTGTCTAAATTGCCCTCAAAAATGATTGTTTTTAAGTTGTACGTTATGCATAAAAGATTCAAATCTCTTAACTTTGGTCGTCGTCCCTCCTTCGTGTATTATAATATAGTATAAACTATAAAGGTATCAAATATGGTAAAGGTTTTTCTTATCCGTTCTGTAAAGAAGATACAACAATATATATAATAGAAGAAAGGAGATAAACTAGGAGATCTAACAACTATTATATGACTAACTATTATATGACTAAGTACAACAATTAAATATTTGAAATACACAGGGATAGGGATCCGCGTTTGACTTGGTAATGTGGTGGGTGCATGCAACTGATGTACACAGGTGGGTGCATGCATGAACTGAGACAAACGGTTCACTGTGAAGGAAACATCCGGTCTAGTTAGTGAAAGGTATTATAGGGCACCAACTGATGTACGGTACTCCGTGGGTGAAGGGTGAGGGGTGCCGCGTATTAACGTGAGACGTTTGGAGCTAGTCATGAGTTGTAGATATGGGTTTGCAATCACTCATATTGGCTTTGTGGAGTATGTCAAGAATGTATTTCTTTTGAGAGAGAAGAATACCACGGGGGTGAGGAAGGATCTCGACACCTAAGAAATAAGACAGAGAGCCAAGATCCTTCAAGGAAAACTTGGTGGAAAGAAGGTGAATAAAGTGATTGAGGAGAGGAGGAGATGGACGGGTGACAATAATGTCATCAACGTATACTAGTATGTAGATGGGGGAGGAGGACATAGGAAGTGTGAAAAGAGAAAATTCAAATATCGTGGGTTTGAATCCGAGGGAAAGAAGATAGAGTTTGGGCTCATCGTACCAAGCTTGGGAAGCTTGACGAAGGCCGTAGATTGCTTTGTTGAGCTCGCAAACATGGTTGGGATATGTTGGATTGACAAAGCCCGGTGGTTGAGCCATGTAAACGTTTTCGTTAAGGGTACCTTGTAAAAAGGCATTGTTGATGCCGAGTTGACGAAGGTGCCATTTATGAGAGACAACGAGAGATAAAATCACAAGGAGAGTGGCGGGTTCAGTGCCGATGGGAAGGAAACCACAGTAAGATCCTTCATTGGACCATTGACTGAGAGGAGAGAAGAGATAGCATCGTCGGCCATGGTTGTATGTGGTGAATAAGGTTAAGAGTTTGTAGATGTGAGTGTGGCGAACCTTGGCTCCGATACCATATAAAGTTATCAAATATGATGAAGGTTTTTTTATTTATTTTGTGAAGAAGATACAACAATATATCTAATAGAAGAAATGAGATAAACTAAAAGATCTAACAATTGTTCTATGACTAAGTACAACAATTAAATATTTGAAATACATAGGGATATAGATCCGCATTTGACTTGGTAATGTGGCGAGAGTGTTGGTTAGTTTCAATATAAACTCCTAAAAAAAATCCTAAGGCTTAATATCACAAGATCGACAAGTTTCGTTGACTGATATTAAAGGATGCATTGGGATGATGTTCAAGACAATTAGCTATAATTTATATTTGATTTTATCATTTCAGATGTAACAGGTAGAACTTGATTAAGTTTCTTCATAGATTCTAAATATTCTATAACTTGATATATATTTTTTAACTATGTTATATCATTATTTGTTATAGCGTTCTTTTATTTGACCCATTTGACCTATTAATTCATCGAATAATATAGTTTTCATCATCAACCCAAAAACATTAATTTCATAATTATTTTTACATGATGCAATTACGTTGTGGAAGGCGTACAAGATCCCTATCATGCCCCTATATATTGATCTTTGATTTGAATTCTAAATCTGACCATAACATATATTGTTATCTATACTATATATAAAGTATTTAGGAGGGGTATTTTAAGATACCTTAAAATTAAGAACACATACTTTACTCAATGCTTAAGGTACAACCATTTTTAAGGTAAAATAGTAATTATATCATTATTTACGGATTAACCTCTTACAATTAGTTATATAATAACGCTATACTTACTAACATTTACATAAAATTTAACAAATTTAAACTATTTGATATTTTAAATTTGCATTATTTTAGGAATTTAATAACCAATTCAACTCTGTCCATTGTTTTAGGGATTTAATAACGAATTATTAGACGTGACATATAAACATTTTGATTACTAATAAGTGAAGTTATTTCTTTTATTAAATGAAGTTTAATTTATGAGGTAATAGTGAATATAAACAACATTAAACCTTTATATTAACACTTATGTAAAAATTTAACAAAATTTAATTTAGTAATATGTGAAATTATTTTCTTTCTACTAAATGAAGTTTAAATTATGAGGTAATAGTAAATAAAAACATCTTTAAACCTTTATACTAATCGCTACGCAAAAATTTAACAAAATTGAATTACTAATAAGTGGAGTTATTTCTTTCTACTAAATAAAGTTCAAATTATGAGGTAATATTAAAAAAACTTAAAATATATATACTAACTGTACACATATATAGCATTGATTAATAAACAACTTTAAATAACTTTACATATTTATACTAACTGTATACATATCTATAAAACACATGAAATGGGTATTTTAAAATATCATAAAATTAAGAATAATTACTTTACTCAATACATAAGACAACTATTTTGAGGGTACAATAGTAATTTTAATATTATTTACAGATTACCCCTTATAATTATTTACATAATAACTTTACACTTACTGTAACTTACATAAAATTTTACATTATCTATCCATAAACAAAAAAAACTTAACTTGTTTCAAGATTTCAGTTATATCTTTTAATTTATTATGTTTATAAACTTTTAAAAACTATAACCTGTGTACTTTTTTAAACATTTTCGTGTAATTTTTTACTGAACCGATCTGTATTTTGTAAAATACAAGAAGTTAATGCGTAAATATACAAGTCATCATGCAAAACCCATTAATATGATGTTTCAAATTTTAGCTTAGAAAAAATATAATAGACTTTGTAAAATTACAACAAAATGTCGGATGCAAAATGTCACCCCGCCGCATTACGCGGGCAACCTTCTATTCTTGGAAAAACAGTTCATGTAAATACACCTTAATACCTTATTAATCGGAAGTTTTTAAAATATGAATAAAAAGATTTTATGGGTCAACATGGCATGACTTGGCCCAAACATAACATGTGTCAGACATAGAGGTGCACAAACCGGTTTTTTTAACCGGGTTCGGGTTGGAACCGGTTCGGGTTCGGTCAACGCAATCGGGCCCAGTTTTTGACCAAGAACCGGTTCGGGTCGGAACCGGTTTTCAAGCCCGGAAAATCCAACCCGGTTGGAACTGGTTCGGGTTGGAACCGAACCGGGTCGGGTCTAAGAACTGGTTTGGAAAACCTGTTTTTTTTAAATACTATTTAAATTATATACAAATTAATTACAAATTTTGATTAATTAAAAAAATATTAGAGTAGATTAATTAAACACAATAATAAAGTAAACAATAAAATTCATAATACGAATAAAAATCATAAGCGAGTTTTTCTAAAGAAAACAATAAAAAATACATTAATTCATAAAAGTAAATAATTAATTCATTACGAAAAATAAACAATAAAAATTACATTAAAATTAAACCAAAGAAAACAAAATATCCATATTACGAATACAAGTTTTTCTAATTTCATCATCTTCTTCGGTTTGTGTGTCAATGCGTTGAGACAAATCATAAGCGAGTTCTTCGTCGGAGAGCGGTGAGGATCGTCCGGTTTGTACCTCATGTTCATGTATTTCTTCTTTAATTGGTGTTTCTTCTTCAAGGTTTGATTTATGTTGTCTTCGTTAGGCCGCATCTAAGTGGTCTTTTAAACAAATACACATCTCTAGCGATGTTGGAGTTAGCCTTGTTCTTCTTATTGATAAAACCCTGTCACTAAGAGAAAATGCAGACTCCGAAGCTACCGTGAAAGCTTGGACGGTTAGTAAATCACGTGCTATGGCGGCTAGGACCGGAAATTGTGATTCCTTTCCTTTCCACCATGTTAGAATATCAAACGACAAAAATTTTTCGGGAGTCATAGTAGATAAAAAATCAGTTCCCATATACCTCCCGAGTTCGCTACTTGGAGCGTTACCCCTCTGACGTTTACTGTTTTCATTTCTCAAAGTATTATATAAACTAATCATCGGATCTCTACTTGAGCTCGACGAACTCGATTCCACGTTCGATGACCGGTGGATGTTTGAGGTTATACCATATTTTTCAACATAAACATTAAACAATTTTTTAAAAACGTCATTAAATGCTTGTTTTGCATTCACATAAAAAAATGGATCTTTTTCATGTAAATCTAAATCATAAGTTATCTCATCAATTAAAGTTTCTACCCCCGAAACATTTAAGCACGGGTCTAGTCCGGCGGAACACGTAAAAACGGGGGGTAGTTCGAGGAAATATTTTATAAATTTTTTTTTCATCGGCGCCACCATTGCTGAAAACATTTCATTTCTTTCTTCATATTCACTTAATTTATGTGTCATTAAATAAAACTGATTAAGTGTTAGAGAACTTATCGGATAATAAACCCCCGACAATTTTGTAGTTGCGTTTTTAAAAAGCTCTAAAAATTGAGTTATTTCTTGAATATATTCCCAACCTTCTAACGGAAACGGAACAACCCGACCCCGCATCGCAAGACTATCGTGAAAAACATGAAGCGTTTATTTTTGTCGCAAAGCACTATTAAACATTTTCCAAGTAGAATTTCATCTAGTCGGGACATCCCAATTTGGTCCTAAACAAATGGAATTCGTATCGTGACACATTTTTCTATAATTAACATATCTTTTTCTACTAGTTTTAAAAACGTCATGTAACATATTTTTGAAAGACGTTTTAAAATCTTCAACTTCAGGAACGCCAAGACCATCTTGCACAACTAAATTAATAATATATACAACACATCTTGAATGAAAAAATACGCCGTCACAAACCGGTTTATATTTTATTTTTAATTTTTAACGGCGGATGTGTTGTTCGAGGCGTTATCAAATGACATTGAAAAAATTTTGTTTCCTAATTTATATGTTTTGATTACATAGTCTAAAATTTGAAATAGATTATCACTGGTATGCGGATATCCAAATAATTCAAACGCAATCGTACGTTTCATCATTTGCCACGAACTTGGATCTATTTAATGGGCGGTGACGCAAAGGTACGATTCCGGTAAACCATATGGGGCGGACCAAACGTCGGTAGTTAAGTTCACACCGGTTTGTAAATTTTCAAATAAAACCTTTAAATCATTTTTTGCTTGTTTCCAAAGATTTAAACAATCACGTCTAAGAGTGGTGCGACTTACGTGAGTGTAGCGTGGCTGAAGAGTTTCTTGAATCAATTTTGCTAACCGAGGGTTGTCGAAGTGATCGAACGGTAATCCTTCTTGAATTACAAACTTTGCCATTCTATCTCGAACCATATCTACGTTGAAGTTCCATAAACCACCATCGTTTCCGATTGATGTTTGCCCTTGACTCGGTGTACTTTTCAAAGACTTGCACCATTTCGTCATATGATTTCTCAAAGTCGAGTTTGAATCTGACTTGAAAAACGAACCACAAGCCTTGCATCGAGCTTTATGTTGACCATTCGACATTTCGCATAAGTCGAAATTACACCAAATCTCTTGGTTTCTCGTTGTTGAAAGAATTCTAACAACGGTAGCGACACTTGAGGATCCACCGGTTGGAACGGAAGATTCAGAAGCCATAATTCAAGAGATTGAGAGAATAGAAAGTTGAGAGTGAGGAGCGTTTTTGCGTTTTTAAGCACGTTTATGAAGTTTTGAGTGTTGTGACTAAACCATTACATCCACTACCTATTTATACTATCATATAAGGGCAAAATGATCATAAAAAGTTGAAAAAACTGTCAAAAACGGTCACAAACGGTCATATAGCCGTTACAAAAAAAATTCTAACGGTCCGAACCGGGTTTTTTGAACCGGTTCCCAAACCGGGTTGGATCAAAACCGGTTCCAAACCGGTTTGGGTGAGAAAAATCAAAACCGGTCCCGAACCGGTGGGTTTTTTCGGGTTGGAACCGGTTTGGGGTAATACCGGTTCCAAACCGGTTCGGTTCTGGGTCGGGTTGTCGGGTCGGGTCCTGAAACCGGTTTGGATGTGCATATCTAGTCAGACACCCATTCGGTTCAGGTTGTTACCCATGTTAATGAAAATAAGTTAAATGGATCAAAGGCTACCTATAGTGTATATTCAATGCTTAAATTTCCTATATCATATCCAATAGTTTGATTATTATTAAAATGATATTTATATTTGTTACCGTATTTGATAGGAATAGATTTTGGTCAATCAATCCAACCTGACCATCACCCATTTTGTAACATCTACCATGAATAAGAAGAAGTAAATTTACAGGAGAATGCATTTGTAATCTTTTTGATTGGATTCTAATTTTTAGATGAGCGGGTTCATGGCAACCCTAATTTCAAGTTAATACCCGTATGAACCTTCAACGTAATTTCATAGCGTAATTTCTTGATAGATTTAATTTACATAAATTAGGTCTTATGAAATCTAGCAAGACCATACATGTCATGATCATACTTTAGATAAATTAAGAATTTACAGGCTCACACGTATGATTAGTCAACACACACACACACATATATATATATATGTGTGTGTGTGTGTTAATATATATATATACACACACACATATATATATATATATGTGTGTGTGTGTGTGTTTTTGTGTGTTTGATGCCGTACTAATGTATTATCATGTAGTCAAGTTTAGTAAACGTTCACATCCATACATGTGGTCATGCATTGATGTGAGTGTGTTGGAATGATATTTCAAGTATTTAAATATTAAATATTAAGTATGATCACTCGTTTTTATGCACTTGATTATGTTCAATAGGTTAACTAGGAGTTTGAAGTGATTTGTAGGTAAATAACCAAGTTGGAAGCTTACATGGTGAAACAAGGCATTAGAAGGGTCACGAAACAAAGATTCAAAGTGCAATAGAAAAGCTCTCACCGTAGCCTACTATAGTCACCGTAGGCTACGCCAGCTTCAACTTTAATACAGCAGAATGCACCCCAGGGTAGGCTATGCTGGCTGGCATAACCTACGCTTGGGCCTCTGTAGAACACCTATAAAACCGCATTCTTGTTTGGCTTCACCCACCACTTGCTCCCATTTGACCTAGGACGATTTAAGATGAATTTTGGGAGTTCCTAGGTCTTAGATATATCATTCTACCTCGTTCTAACAACATTCAATCATCCGTTATGCAAATCAACAACGATTTGAAGATTATTCAAGAACGATGAGCGACTAGTCTTCTCGTGATCTACATCGGGTAATAGTTTTTGTGTGATTAGGTTTTCGTTTGTGTTTGACTTGTGTTAGGATTAAACTTTAGAACCCGTTAATTTCTTTGATTAGTTTAACTCGTGTTTTGATTATTTAAACAATTGTTTTGGTTAATCATTATTTGAATATTATATGATGTTGCGTGAATGTTATGGTTGTAAAGTTTTGGTTTATAATTGAATTGGTATTGTGTATTAAGACTCATTAAGTCTCGATTATCAATATCACTTAATCATTACATGCATAGAATCCCCATTAAGCATTTTCTACCAAGTTGGACTAAACGATTACCGAAAACCAAATCTGAATCCCGAAGTGGATTACTCTTTCTTATAATTGTCTTATTAATAAACTTTGATTATTTCCAGTTTGTTTCGTTAGTTAATTTGTTAATCATTCCAAAAATCTAATATTCATAGCCAAGATGCAATAATTTATAATATAGTATTTTAAATCAGTTTCGTTTAAATCAAAGTAGAATACACCGACCACTAATTTCACAAGGATCGACAACACTACTTACCCTAACTAAGGTGAATAACAACACACATCTTAACATCTTATTTGATTGATACTTTGACATCGATCAAATTTTGGCGCTGTTGTAGGGGAATCAGTGCGATTGGTGATTTGTTATTTGATTTGTTTTGATTTTTTAATTTTTTCTTGCTTTATTTCTTTTATTTCCTTGCTACGCTTGGTGTTTTTCAGTGTAGAGGTGACAGGTTGCATGCATGCTCGATATTCGGGTAGGAAATCACCACTTGTGATTGATCCGGAGATTGGAAGGTCAACAAGAGAAAATCATGTTCTACATCAAACAGGAATTTCAGTACCACCAATTTCCCGTGAAATTAACCAAGCAGCTTCTAGCTCAACTCAGTCGAGAGAGATGGAACCATTAAATGTTCAACAACAAGGGAATGTAGCCCCAAACCAAAACCCACTTGTAAACCCTAATAACCAAAATCAAAACCCAAATCCACATCCACATCCACCACCAAATAACAACCGTAACAAGAACCTAAATCAACAACCACCCAATAATAACCTGAATCAAAATAATGTCAATCAAGGAGGTAACTTTGATCATGTGAGCATGCACAGTGTCCACTCGGGCGATGAAGATTATGAGAATGAGTGGAATGTCACACCCTCAAAATCCACTAACGGGATTCTACCGTCAGTCGTGTGACACACCAGGATCTCAGATAGCACCAGTTACACATAAATCAGTTATTGCAAAACATCACGTTAGGAAATCAAACTTTTAAATCAACCATAAGTGTTTCATGCTTGCGGAAGTGATTTGAATACAGAAATCAACAGTAAATTGTATCAACATGCGTTAAACCATAAAAGTCAATAACGTTTAACAAAATAAAACGTTCGAGTTGTGATGTATGCCATGAATGCATCCCTAGCTGTATTCTTAACCTTGTGTGTTCCTGTGACCTGAGAAAATAGGCTAAAGTGTCTCAACATAAAGATGGTGAATCCACATGTTTAATCAACAAGAAATTTGTTAGAAAGCATTTCATATGGTTTAGTATATAAAGCATATCGATAGGTAGCTAGCCTATAAACAAGTTACTTAGTGTTTCACACCGAAGCTGACTGTGTGTATTTAATGCCTTTCCACCACGTCTATCACAAACCGTGGCAATCGTTAGGTCAATTACGCACCCGTTCGACCTCCAATCAAGCTAGCGTGGCTAGCCCAGTCGGGGTTTGTCAAACCCAGTAGTACTACTCAGAATCACCTGGCTAATCCCATTACTAACGGTTTGATACTGTAAGGACTTTCAAATGTGTCTACACTAACGTAACAAGCGATATCAATAATACTGGCAACCATAACAAAAATAGTGTTGCATATTTTCTCCCCCAAAAGAAAAGAATATAAAATAGGGCCGTGAAAACTCATCTTGAATGCACAGCAACAAGTGAACGAAAGCACAAGGATTAAGGTTTTCCGATTAACCTGAGTTTCAGTCAAAATATAATTAATATTAATTATTAATTATAAACATAAGAAAGGTTCGGTTTCACGTTCACGACTCGAGTACGGTGTCTGTTATCACGTATGCCAAGTCATATATTAAGATACTCTTCATATATTTTAATTATACTTTATTTATAACAAACCAATATTATATTTTACCAACAACACACACATATAACAAATGTATACGTGTATACTGCACATGACATATAACACGTATATTTATAACACACATATTATATATCACACATATCATATATATATATTGAATATCACACACTATCAATCTTTACATACCCACACAGGCAAACTATATTCATAGTATATGGCAACCATGCATGCATGCATTGTTGCACTCCATACATCTATACCTACACTTTGCTAACCCCCACATGCATAGCATCCATATTCCTTTGCTTAGCACACACATACATGCTTAAACACCCATATTCCATTGTATGATACACACACATTCCATATGCAGAACCCACACCTACACTAACCCCACACCAAGTTAAAGCACTCAACTTTTACCCATGCATTCATACATATATAATATACATACCATAAAGATATATATATATACATCCACACAATTTACACATTCATACCAAGATACACACAACACACACTCATGCATACCCCATGCGCCTACCTCCATGTGCCCACCTCCAAACCTATGCATACACATACACTATATATATATATATATATATATATATATATATATATATATATATATATATATATATATACACAAATGCATACACTCACACACCCACGGGAACACATACATAGCAGGACCTCATGCACCACATGAAACATACATACATACGTTACAACAACAGGAACATACATACATGCAATGAATACACACATATATCATTACTACCAAATAAAACCATGATACCCACTCTACACACGTACGTATTCATTCCTTGAACACCTACACCCACGCACAACTTGACCCACTGTTCCACCACCGAAAACACATACCGCATGCAAGTTTACATACGCTAAAATACATTCATACATACACATCCACTCATAACATGCATACTAGATCATGTACATACATACAAACAAACAGCCGCCATCGAACACAAACCATGACCCACACACACATTTATATATACATATCGCAGAAGCATATGCATACATATGTACGCAGAACATATACATACATACATACGCTAAAATATACACGTTCATACATACGCAAAACACATAACCATCTAAGCGATGGTATGCCATGATGATTACAACACATCGGGCCACAAAACGCTAAACCGTGCACCCCTCATCATGAACCGAGACCATAATCGAACCCAAAAACGTGAGATGAGCAAAGTGGCTTACCGGAGGGTTGCTTTGATCTAGTCTTGTGGTTCCCGGAGGAGGAGTCGACGCTGTTTTGGTTGATGCTCTCGGCTACCAAAGCGGAACCACAATGGGAACTGTCGGAGTGGGTGTAGCCGCGAACACAAGCGGTGGAGGGTTGTCACCGGAGGTGATCTTCACAAGGGGTGGAGATCGCATGATGGAGGGGGTAGAGGTGCCATCGTTTTTATGCTAGGGTAAGGTTTGTAGGGGTGGTTATGGAAGTGGGGTTCACGGTGTGGGTTTGGGATACGTATTAAGGTTTTTGATATTTTTCCAAAGTGGTAACTTCACCCCTCTTGCATGTTCAACTTTAATAAAGGTCCTCCAAGTTAGTCTAATGCACATTTAAGTTAATTTACTTAAGTTACTACTCATTTAAATAAAATTTGATTTATTTAAAATATCAAAAAGTAGTTTTGATGTTTAACCTGATAATTACGGGGTGTCACATGGAACAACAATGAAGACGGTCATGGTGATAATTATGATGCTGGGGATGGAAATCATGGTGAAGGTAATGTATATCATAGGAATAATAACAATTGGAGGAAGAATCAATATGGATGGAATGCGCCACCTATCAATCAACAACGAGGTGGAGTCAATAATAATTTCAATCAACCAAGAGGACCTTACAGAGATCAAGTACAAGGTATGGATAGCCATTTTAGACCAGCTATTTCTGAAAATCCGAATCCTATCGTACCTCTAAACCGTAGGGGAAGATCTTTTGATGTACGTTCTCACTACCTCACCATTCTACCCGCATTTAGAGGCACCGCAACAGAAGAACCATATGTGCATGTTACTGAATTTGATGCCATATGTAGCATTATTGGTGGAAATGACTTCACACAAGATGAAGTGAGGCTATAGTTGTTTCAATTTACTTTGAAAGATAGAGCTAAGAAATGGTTCCTCACTTTGCGTGACAACAGTATTCATACTTGGCAAGAGATACAAACGGTTTTCCTTGAAGAATATTACTTTATGGGAAAGACAAGTGACGCAAGAGATGCCATTTGATCTTTTCAACAACAAGTAGGTGAGCAATTTTCATGAGGCCTTTACAGGATTCAAGGAGTTGATGTGTATGTGTCCTTATTATTGTATTGAAATGTGGAAATTGATTATGGTATTTTCAGATGGACTAACACCAGATGGAACATTCTTATCTAATCATGAAGATATGGATTGGTAATTCCTAGGATGAATGTGCAAGAATTCCAAAGCTCAAGCTTTAGCTAGTAGATGGTTAAAGCCCGCTCTGGCAAGGTCAACCACCATTGCTTATGAGACTAAAGAAAGAATTGCATCTTTGAAAATACAATTAGCCAAGTTAGGACATACGGGACTAAAGATGTAGATTAGGTTGGACTTAATGTACGCAATGAATGTGGTGAACTGGGGCATGCAAGTGCAAAGTGCTCGTTGCTTAGGTCAATATGAAGAGGTGAATCAAGTATATGGAGAAAGAAAACAGTTTGATATGAACTCCAATATTTATCACCCCGGTTTGAGAAACCATCCAAACTTTAAGTATGAAAATGATTCAAACTAGATAAACACTAATTTTCAAGGTAGTAATCAAGATGGTCAAGTATATCAGAATCGACCATAATGGAATTACAATCAAAATGGTTATCAAAGAATCTCGTATTCTCAAGGAAACAATCAAGAGAGCTACAACCATGCGGGTTAACAAGAGTCTATAAATGCAAAGTTAGATGCTTTGATGAACATAATAAAAGAGAATATACCAGAGATTAAACATGCGGGTTAACAAGAGTCTATAAATGCAAAGTTAGATGCTATGATGAACATAATAAAAGAGAATATGCCAGAGATTAAACGGGAGAATAAAATCAGAGATAAGTCTTCTGAGGCTTTGAATAAACAAATGGGCCAACTTACTGAGGATGTGGCCCAAATAAAAAGGAATCCTGGGAAATTACTAAGTGACACCACTATTAACCCGCAACATCAAGGGTCAACCACGAAAAAGATAAGAAATGTTCACATTTATTCGGTTAGTGTCCTTACTAACTCTAAAATTTTTAATGATAACTTTATTGTTCCACAACAAGTTATAGGTATGGAAGAGGAATCTGATCCACTGGAAGAGAGTGACCTACGAGCACTCATCATTCGAATCAAAATGGGAAAACTAAAGATAAAAAGTGCACTATTGGATTATGGAGCAACTATTAGTATTTTGCCAGGTATATTATATGATCAGTATGACTTCGGTCCTCTAGAAGAAGTTGACACCACTGTGGAGTTAGATGACTTAACTCAAAAATGTCCTCAGGGGATGGTAAAGAATTTTATAATCAAGTTGGAAGAATTTTACTAGCTGGTGGACTTTATGGTGCTTGATTATGCACCAATGAAGACAAATGAGCTACCGAATGTCATATTAGGTCGACCATTTTTGGCAACTACCAAAGCTCAAATTAACTGTCAGGATGAAACAATTGACTTGATCTATGAAGCACGTAAGTTATGTTTTGATGTATTTTCCAAATCTGTCAATTATTTTATTGATGATAACAAGTATAAGGCAAATGTGACTAACATGAAACATCACTTTTGAGAATGACTTTGAGTGTGACAGGGATAAGCATATGGACTTGAAGAAATTGATGGATTTAAAAGAAAAGAAAGATTCTCTAATAAAGATGGAAACAAAGAATAAGAAGCCTAAGATGAAGAAAAAAGTTGGCAATCTACTTGACCCTATAAATGCTCGAGTTGAGGCATTGATGTTTGGGTCAAAATACGATGAAGTTGAAGACCTATCGGATCATTGGAATATGTAACACCTGAATATTTTTAAAGACGAGAAAGAAATAATAAAAAGCAAATAAAAGAAGGAAACACAATTTAACCCAAGTTGAGGTGCTAAATGTGTCAAAAGGACAAAAAGGTATAAAAGTTGGTGCATAAAGTGGGTATGGCCGCCCACACTCCCCTGCACTCTTCTTCTCAACCGGTTTTAGAGAGAGAAAGCATAGAAGCTTTTGGGTTTTGAAGAAAAATCAAGAAGAAGGCTGAATTCAAGGTAAGAATTCAAAGTTTTAAGTGTTCTAGTTGGGATTTAGCCTCGGTTATATGCTTATGTGTTTGTGTGTGTGTTCGGGTGTGTGTATTTGGTGGGTTTCTAGGTGTTTGAACTCATTGCATACGGGTTTGAAGGAAGACACACTCAAAGTTGCATATGGTGAGTTCTAGAACCCCCTTTTTACATGTTCTAACTGATTTTGGGGCTGGAAATACATGTAAGTATGTTTTTATAAAAGATGGGTATGTTACCAGTATGTGTTTGTATGAATGTGTATGTGGGTGGATGTAAATTTGGGTTTGATTTGTGGTTATGTTCATGTTATGAGTCTTAGAATGTTAGTGATAAGCTTAGAACATGAAGAACTGATGAATTGGGATTGATTATGATGATTGATAGTATGAGTTGGCTGCCATGCGCCTAAATAGTGGCCCATGCCCCCAACGGTCAAAGCTTAAGTGTCCCCCATGCGCCAAAACCACATGCGCCCAAAAAATACCCATATGATTAGGCACTTATGCGCCTGCATCGTACCCATGCGCCTGCATAGTGCCCATGCGCCTAGAATTAGCGCAGAATGACTAAGTGTTGGGCCATGCGCCCCAATAGTGCCCATGCGCCCAGAACCTTCCCATACGCCCAGAACCTTCCCATGCGCCTAAGTGTTCCCATGCGTCGAGAAGGCCATGCGCCTGCATAGTGCCCATGTGCCTGCATAGTGCTCATACGCCTAAGACTTCAAAATATTTTTCTGAATTTTTAGGGCTGAAAATGCATACTAAATATACGATTTAAATGACCAAGATTTTAAAAGGTTTTAACAGGAAGATCGATATTTCTATAACAAAATGTGCTATACGAATGTGTTAAAATAAAAAAATTTTGCGCTGACCTGGCAGCATGGCCCCAGCCAGGGGCGTTGCCCCTTGGACCCCACTAGGGGCTGCTGCGCCTAGGACCCCGCTGTCAGGGCTGCCGCCCCCGAACCCTCGCTGTCCCGTAGAGGGTATGTAATGTTCTATGATGACTTGTACTTGTTGTGCATGTTCTTGTGTGTGTGAATAAATGATGCATGATGTATGTTATGTATGATTATGTGTGACAATGTTGTGCTTATGTATGATATGTTTCCCTTATGTTCCTTATTATGTATTATTCCGTGACCCACGTATTATGAGTATGAAATGAACATGAAGTATTATGTAACGTAAAGCGGAAGTTAATGTTAATAATATGTGAAACATGAAGAAAGAATGAATGCATACACTAATGAATGAACAAATGTAAGAAAAGTCTTGCAAGTAATGTATGGAGGTTCACACCTAATGAAGGGTGTTAGCTCAACTATGTATGGGTTAGCTACCCTGGAAGGATGCACACTGGGGTCTAATCCTTGTGATTGACCATACGTATGGGATCTTGCCGCTTACCCCGGTACTGTGGTCAGGCCACCGGGCACAATGTATGGGAGTCTAATTATAGACTTCGGCCCTGTACCCACTTTATGCATGACGGTGGGGTATAGCACATGGAATTGGTCCGAATGAAGTTACCTCGATACTGTGGTCAGGCCATCGGGCATAATGTATGAGAGTCTAATTATAGACTTCGGTCCAGTACCCACTTTATGCATGACGGTGGGGTATAGCCCTTGGCATTGGCCCGGAGTGTGAGGAAGATAAAGGTGAATGTACGTAAAAAATGGTAAGGAAGATAACGAATGATAATGATGACGTACGATGATGAATGAACGAAAGTTAATGAACAATGATGAAGATAATAATAAGATTATCTATTTGTACGTATGATATATGAGCACATATGAAAGTAAAGAACGGTTTTCAATGATAAGTGAAGCATTTTATTTATAAAACTAGAACTCACTCAGCAATGCTGAACTTTATGTATTTTCCAGTTGGCAGGTGCTTGATGTTGAGGACGGCATGGGACAGCTACTTGGCATTTTCGGGATGACATCCATTTGTATAACAATGATGGTTTTGTGATGTAATGCAAATTATGATATTTTATAACAGTTAACTACATTGTATTATTTTACAAAAGCATTCATTAATATATGAAATGGTTTTAATTAATTTCCTCTATGATGTTTTAAATAAATGTATGGTTTATGTGCAATGAATGACCAACTGTAAGCGTCCCCGGAACGGGGCCTTACAGAATAAAATACATTTGGATAATACAGGAGGCAAGCATCCTACCGGAGGCAACCCAAAATTAATTTTTATGCTTTTATGTTTGATATGTTTGTTTAAGTAGTTTGTGTTGTCAATTTGGTGGTGCTATTAGCATTATATGTTGGGAATGGTTAGGTTTGTGTCTGGGTCAGTTTGGGTTGAAAAGTTGTTTATGTTGATTGAATGGATAAATTACATTTAAAAAAACCTACATTTATCCCTAAATATCATATATTGGGGATAATTTATTTCAAGTGTGGGAATAAGGGAAAGAAAAAAGATGACAATTTTTTAAAAAATTAGTTTTTAGGCGATCCAATCGGGCACGACAAGGACAAGCATACCAATTTATTCCTACCTTGTTTGATGTAAGGGTCCTTAGTCATAGTCTAATTCCAAGATAGCATAAGGAATTATGTTTAGAAAGGTTTTTAGAAAAAGTTAAGAATTGTCTAATTGTGGTTAACAAGCTATTGGTATAATAAATGCATGCACACATCGGCAACCTATATTTTCTAATTTGATGAGTTGTTGAAGCCTACTAAATTGTTAGTTCACATTAAAATTTCTTTCAAATTGCTGAGTGTAGGCCATATGACTCTTTGTTTTAGAACTTGTGTAACTTTATGCATGCTAAGATGGGGGACTTGATAAATGCACATGGATGATAGAGGCAATCTAGGATTCCCTTTTCCCTTTCAAACTATTTTCATGCTCTACACGTTCTCCTGAAATTTCCCCTAGTAGCCCTTTTGAGCCTTAGATCTTTTATTTTGTTAAACCTACATCATTATAACCCAAATCTACATATTCAACCTTACAAAATACAGTGATAGACAAGTTATTCTTTTCATCCAATATGACCTAGTTATCACTGTTGATGAGATTTCTAGTAGTTCAAGTATTAGATTTCTTGTAATAGTTAGTGATTGAAAAAAAAGAAAAGAAAACAAAATAAAAGTATAGAAAAATAAAAAATGAAAAATGTTAGTTATGGGTTAAATGTGTACCTGTGGTTTTTGTTTTGTTTAAGTAGTAGTTATGATAATAAGAATGTCAACAGTTGATATTTACCTTGATTCTTAATTTTAGCCACTTTTACAGAAAAACATTCCTACCCGAATATAATTCCAAAACCCATAAGTCCTTTTGATGTTTGCATTATCTAAGTGTTACTGTGGAAGTTTGATCATCACTCAGGCATATGATAACAAAGTTTCATATGTGGACCATTTTGAGTGATATATTGGTGTACTTTCCACCGATCTAGAAATAAACAGCAAGGAGTGAATAATGATGAGGGGTGTGTTGCATGAAAGTAAAATCCAAATGCTTGTTAGGTTTAATTAGGCGGATTTTGTTGTGAAATAAATGTAACATCTTTTACTTACTAACCAAACACAATTGTTGTAATTCTGGAATGGGGTATTACCTTGGACCATAGCTAAGACAAAGTAAGGGACATTGGTATATATTGTTGTTTAGTGTTTCGAATGGATTTGCTTGAGGGCAAGCAAAGGTTGAGTGTGGGGATGTGATATGAGTGTGTTGGAATGGTATTTCAAGTGTTTAAAAATTAAATATTAAGTATGATCACTCGTTTTTATGCATTTGATTATATTGAATATGTTAATTAGGAGTTTGAAGTGATTTTGTAGGTAAAATAACCAAGTTGGAAGCTTACATGGTGAAACAAGCCATTGGAGGGGTTTAGAAATATACATTTAAAGTGAAGCAAAAAAGTTCCTACTATAGCTTATTGTAGCCACTATAGGCTACGCCAGCTTCAACTTTTAAATAGCAGAAAGCACCCCCAGCGTAGGCTACGCTGGCTGGCGTAGCCTACGCAAGGGCCTCCGTGCAAAACCTATAAAACCGTATTTTTGTTAGGTTTCACCCACCACTTTCCCCCATTCGACCTAGGACGATTTGAGATGAATTTTAGGAGTTCCTAGGCCTTAGATTCATCATTCTACCTCGTTGTGACAACATTCAATCAACTGTTATGTAAATCAATGATTTGAAGATCATTCAAGAACGATGAACGGCTAGTCTTCTCGTGATCTACTTCGAGTAATAGGTTTTGTTTGATTAGGTTTCCGTTTGTGTTTGACTTGTGTTGAGATTAAACTTCAGAACCCGTTAAGTTCTTTTGTCAGTTTAACTCGTGTTTTGATTATTTAAACAATTGTTTTGGTTAATCATTATTTGAATATTATATGATATTGCGCGAATCGAATGGTTGTAAAGTTTTAGTTTATAATTGAATTGGTATTGTGTATTAAGACTCATTAAGTTTTGATTATCGATATCACTTAATCATTACACGCATAGAATCTCCATTAAGGATTTTTCATCAAGTTGGACTAAATGATTACTGGAAACCAAATCTTAATCCCAAAGTAGATTACTTTTTCTCATAATTTTCTGATTAATCATGTTTGATTATTTCAAATTTGTTTCCTTATTTAATTTGTTAATCATTCCAAAAATCTAATATTCACAGCCAAGAGGCAATAGTTCATAATTTAGTATTTTAAAACAATTTCTTATAAATTAAAGTATAATACACCGACCACTAATTCCATGAGGATCAATAACACTACTTACCTTAACTAGTTTAAGGTGAATAGGAACACACATTTTAACATCTTATTTGATTGGTACTTTGACATCGATCATGCATGAATACCTACCAATTTTTGCTTGAGATTGTATCGCGTCATGAATACCTACTATGCATGAATGACACTACTTACCTTAACTAGTTTAAGGTGAATAGGAACACACATTTTAACATCTTATTTGATTGGTACTTTGACATCGATCATGCATGAATACTACCAATTTTTGCTTGAGATTGTATCGCGTCTAGAATATATTTCCTAGCAAAATAATACGCAAGATGACCGGCAACATACTAATAAATAAATGTTTAGTGAATGTAAACTAGGGTAGATTTTACAATATACAAATTAAAAATGAATTATCCCTGAATTTATCACCCATATGCACACATAGTAACTCTCATAACTAGGAACAACCAAGTTTATCTAATAATTATGTAAGTAAAACAAGTAAGATTTGAATCACTAATTTATTCAACACCAAATGATAACCTAATGAAGCAATATAAACTTGTTGTCCATATCTATTGCTCGAAGAGGGCTGCCAAAACAGCTTCAAAAACACCTTTTAAAACCCCTTAGTTACACCCTAGCTAATTACCTTGAAACTAAGTCAAACTAATAGTGTTAAAATGTTTGACCACCATCACCTCACTATGAATTAAAGAGGCTTGAAACAAGTATCAGAAAGGTGGGCGCAGACCTGCATTCCTTTTGCTCGAAGACCGTATGTCAAGAATGGTATCAAAAATGATAATAACAGCTTCAAACTCAGAAATCCAAACAAGATATGAAGAACAATCATACAATAGCAGATTCACTATGAATGGTGAATCTGTATCAAAGAACACAACTACAGATCTGGAATTATCAAAGTGATAACCCAGACTTAGACAGATCTAGAAGAAGCTGAGAGAAAACCCTAATCGTGAACAAGAGAGATCAGAGAGAGAATATGTGTGTGTTGTTATGTTTTACACACACACCACATATATGCAAAAATGTCAGCCAACACTCGGAGCACACGAATCCCTAGCACAAGCCCAGAAACAGCAGCATCAACTAAAGCCCAGCAGCATCAACTAAAGCCCAGCAGCAACAACCTAAGCCCAGCTAGCAACAACCCAATCACCTCAAAGAAAAACAATAAACTTGATAAGAGAATATAGCATATATAATTTCAACACCCCCCCTTAATTTTATTACCCGAATGGATCAAACATATGAAGTTGATTAAGAAACACATTATGTTGTTTGACCATTAAACCTTTTGTAAAAATGTCAGCACATTGATCAACCGATTTTGTAGAAACAGTTTTAATAAACCCATTTGCAATTTTTTCTCTTAAAAAGAATAAATCAAGTTCAAAGTGTTTTGTGAGATCATGAAACACAGGGTTAGCTGCTATCGAAATAGCAGCATCGTTATCGCAGCACAGAGGAATTGGTAGAGACAGATGAACATTTAACTCAGACATCAGATTAACAAGCCACATGGCTTCACATGTAGCAGCACACATCGCTCTGTATTCAGCTTCAGCTGAGGAGCAAGAAACAGTATTCTGCTTCTTACTCTTCCAGGATACAACATTATTACCCATGAGAATACAGAAGCCTGTAACAGACTTTCGAGACATGAGGCATTTGCCCCAATCGGAATCAGCAAAAATTGACAGATTAAGACTGTCACTTTTGCTGATCAAAATTCCCTTTCCAGGAGCAGATTTAAGGTATTGTAGAACACGTAAAGCAATTTGAAAATGAGTGTTAGACGGACAGTGCATAAACTGACTCAAAAAATGAACCGCATAACATATATCAGGTCTCGTATGAGACAGGTAAATTAATTTACCCACAATTTTCTGATATGCAATAACATTTTTAAGCTTAGAATCATCCTTTGCACACATATTCATAAGCACATAATGAGGTTCAAGAGGGGTCGTAGCAGGTTTACATCCAGACAGCCCATATTCAGCAAGTAATTCCATACAATACTTGCGTTGAGACAAACAAATACCATTATTATTTTTAACAACTTCAATGCCCAAAAAATATTTTAGCTCCCCAAGATCTTTAATAAAAAATTTTGATTTTAGAAGACTTTTAACTTTATTAATTTCCTTGATATCATTGCCAGTAACAATTATATCATCCACATATACAAGAAGAGCAATAAAGTGTGAATTATCAGATTTAACAAATAAGGAGTAATCACATTTGCTTTGAACAAACCCATTATCTAAGAGGACACCCATAAGTTTTTCATTCCACATTCTGGGAGCTTGTTTAAGACCATATAAAGCTTTATTCAATTTACAAACTCTAGACTCATTTTCTGAAAAATAACCATCAGGTAAGTTCATGTAAACATCTTCATTAAGATCACCATACAGAAAAGCATTATTAATATCCAATTGAAACAGTGGCCAATTATTTTGAACAGACAAGGTAATAACACAACGTACAGTCACCATCTTAACAACAGGTGCAAACGTTTCATCAAAGTCAATCCCTTCTTTTTGGCTATAACCCTTGGCAACTAAACAAGCCTTATATCTTTCTATTTCCCCTGATGACTTATATTTGATTTTATATAACCAACGGCAGCCAATTGGTTTTCTATTAGGAGGTAACTCAACAAGGTCCCATGTGTGATTACGGTTTAAAGCATTCATCTCCTCATTCATGGCATTAACCCAATTAGTATCATGTTTGGCTTCATGTTAGTGTTTGGGTTCACAAGATTTATTTAAAGCAGAGATAAAACACTTATTTTCAACTGAAAGTTTAGAATAGTTAACAACACGCTCCATCCCGAATTTTACTTTTCCCTCAATTATAAAATCATCAAGATTTTTAGGCAAAGATCTATTCCTAACAGACCTGCGAGGCCCTACAGATGGTTCATTGATTCCCTCAGGAGAGAAGTTATTACCATTGTCACAATTTCCAGAATCTAACCCAGCCATACTGCGTTCACCAGGATGAGGTTGCAGAAACTCTGCCTCACTTTCCCTTGCACCCATAATTGGGCTGGGAGGCTGCTGTGTTTCGGCCACACCATCTAAATCCTGGGATTCAGTTTGCTGAGTTTGATTTGACTTTTATGAGTCTATCAATTCTCCCTCCTCATCACTGGGAATCTCCCATTATGAGTGTGAGTATTAGGTTGATTTTGCTCAAACACTTAAAAAATTAAACTTATCCTTAGATGACTCAACATTACTTATATCAGAAGAGGAGTTAAGCTTGAAAGGGAAAATAGATTCATAAAACTTATAACCCTTTTTAAATGGAGAATATCCCAAAAATACACATTTTTCAGCATGATTACCAAATTTATTGTGATTATTTAAGATAGTACAGAAACAAAGACAACCAAACACTCTAAGGTGATTAATGGAGGGAGCAAAGCCAAACATGATCTCATATGGGGACTTACCATTTAAGATGGATGAGAGAGTCCTGTTAATTAAGTAGGCAGCAGTTAGGATACAATCAGACCAGAATCTAATAGGAATTTCAGCTTCAAATAACAAGGTTCTGGCAACGTTTAAGAGATGTCTATGTATCCTGTCAACAATTCCATTTTGTTAAGGAGTATAAGTACAAGTTGATTGATGAATTATACCATATTGATGAATGAGTTTAGACATAGATTGATTTGTGAACTCAGTACCATTATCTGTTCTTATAGCCTTTATAGCATCACCAAATTGAGTTTTTATCATGTTATAAAAGTTTTCAAAGTTATGTACAGTCTCATCTTTGTGCTTTAACAAGTAGACCCAAACAGTTCTTGAAAATCATCTACAACAGTTAGAAAAAACTTATACCCTTCTCTACTTTGGATTTTATATGGACCCCAAACATCTAGATGAATTAATTCACCTACATGCTTGGTTTTATGATCACTAAGAGGAAACGGTTCTCTGTGTTGTTTTGCCTTATGACAAACTTCACAGGGTTCCTTTTGACAATCCTTAAGATTGCAGGGAAGGTTAAGGACTTTCAAGACATGGTCTGAGGGGTGACCTAATCTAAAGTGCCACAAGGTAAAAGGAAGGGAACTATTAAGACACACCTTATTTGTTTTAGAGGAGGTATCAAACAAGTATAGACCATCAACTTGATTACCAGTCACCAGGAGTTTCTTGGTGAGCAAATCCTGAATGTAGCATTTAGACTCATCAAACAGCATACACAAGTTGTTGGTCTTAGCTAACTTATGGACAGATATAAGGCTTACATTATATTCAGGGACAACAAGCACATCAGTGAGAATGACACCTTCACTTAGGTTAAGGTTTCCAATTTTGGTGACTAATGCATTTGTACCATTTGGATGTTTTACAGTAATATTCAGGTTTGACACATCAATAATATTAATCAGTTTATTTTTTGAATTTACTATGTGTTGGTTTGCCCCTGAATCAATTACCCAACCATTCCATATATTAGAAGAAAGACAGTTAAAATTATTGAAACTTGTATTGCATGAGTTCATTTGATTACCTCCAAAGTTAGAGTTTTGATGGTTTTCATTGGACTTTTTATTCAACAGGCCTAAGAGCTGAGTGACCTGCTCAGGGGTTAGGAACACAGAATTTGGAGAGGACATACAACTGGAGTTGGGGTCTGTTTTTTCCATTTTAGAGTTATAAGAGGATGGATTTTTTGAACCAGGGTTATTTCTTGGTTTATATCCTTGTGGGTATCCAACAATTTCAAAACATCTTTCCACTGTGTGACCAATTTTGTTGCAATGGCTGCATTTCAGATTAGGATTTGGACCTCTACCACTTCTTTTTTATTGTCATTAGATTGGTTTTTTTGGAAATAAATCCAACATTTTGAGTTTTAGATGCACCACTGGATGTTCTTCTCTAGAGATTATTTAAAAAGCAGTTTTAATAGTGGGAAGAGGTTCTCTTGTTAACAGATTTGTTCTGACAGGTTGATAGATGTCATCCAAACCCATCAGAAACTGCATTAGTTTTATCAATTGATTAAAATCATTAAACTCTTTAGAGGCATTGCAGCTACAAGTGGGTAATTGAACCATTGCATCAAATTGTTTCCACATAGTGTTCAGTTTATGATAATATTCAGCAACAGATGAACCATTTTGGGTGACAGAATTAATTTTTTGGAACAGATTGAATACAACAGACCCATCAACTTTGTCGTATGTTTCTTTCAAGTCTGTCCAAACTTCAGATGCAAGTTTGGAGTAGACTTGACCAACATAGAGTTCTTCACATATAGAATTAAGAATCCAAGTTAGCACAACAGAATTACAACGGTCCCATTGAGAGCTGAGAACTTCATCATCTTTGGGCTTTTTACAGGTTCCATCTATAAACCCTAATTTGTTTTTTGCTTGAAGACCAAGTTTCATAGAGTTAGCCCAGATGGTGTAGTTCTCAGTTCCTTTCAGTTTTATCGTAATTATGGTCAGACAACTAGATTCACTTGGGTGAAGATATAAAGGGTTACCCGAGTCCAGTTTACTGACCAGAGTATCAGTCACAGATAGAGACAAATTTTCAGCCATAGAATCAACAGGTAGGAATGAGACACTCGTCACATACACACAGAATACACAACAAGGTCAGAGCCAGGTTTTCACACCACTATAGTGGTAAATCAAGGGATAACCAAGAGTGTAATGCAGCACACAGCAAATCACACAGGTGATGCACACAGAACCATATAAAGAATTAAACAATAACACACAACTCAGGGAGATAAGCCCCCTGAAAATAACAGATGCTAGTACTCCTAACCCAGCCAAACATGCTTAAAATACTAAGAAATAAGAAACAAGAACAAGGGTAAGAGATATCCTCACAGTGCAATCGACCCAAGTATTGGGTAATCCACAAGCAGGTCAAGCAACTATCAACCTTCGAGGGTTGTAGTTACTGACAGAATACCATAGAGATGCAAACCAGCGAGAAGTCGGCCTACTCACACAACCTTCTAGGGTTGCAATCAGAAAAATGCAATCGACCCAAGTATTGGGTAATCCAAGAACAGGTCAAGCAACTAACAACCTTCGAGGGTTGTAGTTACTGATAGAATACCACAGATATGCAACCAGCGAGAAGTCGGGTTCACCGCACAACCTTCTAGGGTTGCAAGATTCACCAGAGTTTTATAAGTCAACCTTGCCTCCAACCAGGGTTGCGTCGCACAAGCTATAGATGATCCGAGACATCGCGAGACAAGAACGATATGCGGAAGCAGTATTGGACCAAGGGTGTCAGAAGATCAAAAAACCCTAGCCACAGACGACGAGTTAAACTTCGTAATAACCAGAATCAAGAGCTCAACCACTGAGCTCTGATACCATGTCAAGAATGGATCAAAAATGATAATAACAGCTTCAAACTCAGAAATCCAAACAATATATGAAGAACAATCATACAATAGCAGATTCACTATGAATGGTGAATCTGTATCAAAGAACACAACTACAGATCTGGAATTATCAAAGTGATAACCCAGACTTAGACAGATGATCCGAGACGTCGCGAGACAAGAACGATATGCGAAAGCAGTATTGGACCAAGGGTGTCAGAAGATCAAAAAACCCTAGCCACAGACGATGAGTTAAACGTCGTAATAACCAGAATCAAGAGCTCAACCACAGAGCTCTGATACCATGTCAAGAATGGTATAAAAAATGGTAATAACAGCTTCAAACTCAGAAATCCAAACAATATATGAAGAACAATCATACCATAGCAGATTCACTTTGAATGGTGAATCTGTATCAAAGAACACAACTACAGATCTGGAATTATCAAAGTGATAACCCAGACTTAGACAGATCTAGAAGAAGCTGAGAGAAAACCCCCGTGAACAAGAGAGATCAGAGAGAGAATACGTGTGTGTTGTTATGTTTTACACACACACCACATATATGCAAAAATATCAGCCAACACTCGGAGCACACGAATCCCTAGCACAAGCCCAGAAACAGCAGCATCAACTGAAGCCCAGCAGCAACCTAAGCCCAGCTAGCAACAGCCCAATCACCTCAAAGAAAAACAATAAAATTGATAAGAGAATATAGCATATATAATTTCAACACCGTAGCCGATGGCCCAAGGAAACTCAAATTTTTACTAGTCATTCTTGTTCCAAAGATGCCAACCATCTAATGATGAACTTTATTCACAAAGCCCCTAAATAAACCTTCTACTTCCAGTTGCATTTTCACTCCCAAAACCCCACTATATCCTTGCTCAAACACAGCTCCAAAAGAGTTTCTTGTTGCTGCTGCTCAACCAAGAAAAGAAGAGGCAAAGGAGCACTAGATTTTCAACTAATTACAACATGTTTTTTATTTTGCACTTGCTTCTACCACTTGGTATGGACTTAAAAAAACTTAAACTAAATATACTACATGTTAGGATACTCGTTGATAAGGTCCTATAACAGTCCGAAAACCGGATCTCAGAATCAACAGGTAGACAAAAAGTGGGTTTTTAATTACCCTAATGTTACATAAGTTTAACCACTTCAAAAACCTTACCTAAACCATGATTTGGAACATATAATAGATGTTTTTCGCACTTAGTTTTAGTGTTTCAAGAAGTATAATACTCATGGCCTAGTCAAACAACTCAAAACATGGAAATAAGGCTGAGATTCTTAGTGTGGAGAGTAACCTGATAGAACCATAGACCTGACTTTGGGAAGCCGTATCATGGTCAAAACTAAACCAAAAAATATTATTCTTGAGCCAAAAACTAAACCAACTGGTCTTGTAATTTTTCATGGAGATTTAACCCCCAAAAGTTCAAAAAAAAACAAAGTGTTAAAGGTTGTTTTCTAACAGAATATTTGGCCTGATTTTGCAAGGCCATAACTTTTTAAACACTTAACCAAAAAACGTGATTTTGGTGTTAAAATTTACCATAATGTCTTATCTTTCCAACCCATATAAGCATGCCTGCTAATGCTTAGATTTGGACCCCTAAACGACCAAGATACAATCAGCTGTCCATAATATTGCTGCAAAGAACTTAGTTGGGAAAAACGATTTTTAAAAGGGTTGTATGCCTTTATCGTACATTAAATTATTAGATATATTTAGTCATTATATTATTCCTATGATTTATTTCTATCTATTTAGGTGCCTTAATGCACATTACAAGTAGGTATATAAAATGTAAGGCCCCGTTCCCGAATATCTCACAGTTGGTCATTCACAGCAATAATTACATAAAACATTATAGGTTTACAAATTTAAGCAGCGGAATTAATTCAACAAAAGCCATTCATTTCATTATAAACACTGTTGTTAAGCAATACATCTTGGTTTAATCAGATTACAAAAGAATGGTTTAACTGCATTACAAAACAACAGTGATATCTATTGAGAATGGATGTCAGTATTGCCCCGCCGAGTAGCCATCCCCACGTGCCATCCCCAGCAACGAATTACCAGCCAACTGGAAATGCATAACAGTCAGCGTTGCTAAGTGAGTTCTATTTTTAAAAGCATTAAAATACCTCGAGAAATTTATGTATAAAAATATTCTTTTCGTTAAAATCTTCCTCTTATACTTCATTACATGAGAATACATCACACATACATCACACATACATCACACATACATCAAGGTATAACCTTATTTATTTTTTCATTCATTTCTCACTTTTTATCGTTATCTTTCCGAGTCTGTTGTGACAACAAGGCCGCTCACCTCATTGGCAATCTCACAGATTGCATGCTAACTGAGTCTGTTGCAACAACAAGGTTGCTCACCTCATTTATCAATCTAACGTTTGACCCTGTGTGCATCCTTTGGGGTAGCTAACCTGCATCACAGTTGAGCTAACGACAACAAGGCCGTGCACCTCCATATATTTGCTTGCAAGATTTTCATTAATCATTTACGTTCCATTTCTCTTCATCATTAATCTTTCACTTCGTTAATGATAATACTTTACGTTACAGTCATAAACATACCACGTAAAGTTACATAATATAAGACAACATAATAATAATAATAATAAGAGTAAATTGCCATTTTCGTCCCTCTGGTTTGGTGAAAATTGCCACTTTCATCCAATAGTTTATTTTTTCGCATCTGGGTCCCTGTGGTTTACAAATCTTGTCATATTCATCTAGTTCGTTAACTCCATCCAACATTCTCCGTTAAATGAAGGGTATATTGGTCATTTTACATATATGTTTTATTTTTCTTTTTTTTAAACCCCATTTAATATATCCCCTTTAAACAAATTGCTATTTTAGTCCCTGTGGTTTGGACATGTTTGCCAATTCAGTCCAAAAATCCCACCACCTTGGCATAAAACACCATATCACCACCACCCGTGATGGAACCACCATGTAGACGTAGGGTACAAATAACTCACACAAGACCGAGTACCAGAACCCGAAAGCCCGGCCCATGCGGGCGGAACGGGTAAGCCAGTAGGACACGTGCCCCGCATTTAATTACATCGGAATCACCCCAATCATAACCGATAATTCAGTAACGGTCGGAGAACATAAAAGGTAATGGATTTGCCGGGGAATAATCCTTATAAATCAGCACACGAGACGGGCACCACCACCTTAACTGGTGTTGTTTTCATTGTGCGTAGGTGTGAAGCTTCAGAGAGCATCGGTGGATCGAAGTTCAACAAGACCGGAACCATCCAGAGTTGGACCTCGTATTTACACACCACACCACCACCATGCCGCAAAACCACCACCACTCCATCAGAACCACCAAATCATCACCACCACCCTATCATAAAACCACCAACACCACACAAGACGGGCACCACCACCACACATTAGATCTCCACCACCACACATTAGATCTCCACCATCACACAGTAGATCACCACCACCATGTGAACCCTAGAAACCAACCGTTAATCTCAAACTTATAACAAACCCCTTCGAAAATGTATATGGAACCCTTGAAAACGAGTATTGTAGAGGTATTAGTAGGGTTTGATATGCATTTTCGAAGTGGTATGTTACAAGTCCAATATTGATTGTCGATTTTTAGGGTTTACATGGTAGCGACGATCCGATGTGCGTGGTGGTGGTGGGCGCTTTGGTGTGGTGTTGGTGGCTTTGTGATGGGGTGGTGGCGGTGGTTCGGTGGTTCGGTGGTTCTTGTGACGGGTAGTGGTGTGGTGGTTATTTTTGGACTAAATTAGCAAATACGCTCAAACCACAGGGACTAAAATAGCAATGTATTTAAAGAGTATATATTAAATCAGGTTTAAAAAAATAAAATAAAAACATATATGTAAAATGACCAATATACCCCTACATTTAACGGAAATTTTGGATGGAGTTAACGGACTGGATGAATATGACAAGATTTGTAAACCACAGGGACCCAGATGCGAAAAAACAAACTATTGGATTAAAGTAACAATTTTCACCAAACCACAGGGACGAAAATGGCAATTTAATAATAATAATAATAATAATAATAATAATAATAATAATAATAATAATAACCAAAATAATAATAATAATAACTGAAATAATAATAATAATAATAGAAAGGGGTCATAATGACAATCAAGCATAATCATGAGCATTAAATAAACCCTAGTCAACATTGGTCAAAACCCTAAATGCACAAACTCCTATGAAAATTCTGCATTTAATTCTAAGTGTTGGGCGCACCAACACTATTTGGGCGCATGAGCCCTGTTCGGGCGCATTTCCACTATGCAGGCGCCTCATCAAAACACTTAGCAGTCTAACACCTAGGCGCATGAGCTTTTCAGGCGCATGAGGTCACTTAGGCGCATGGGGTACTGTTTAGGCACATGAAGTCTTGGCGCATGGGAACACTTGGTCAATTTATCATGTTGGGCGCATGGGCCAATTTCAGGCGCATGAGCAGACTTATCATACTAAAAACATTCGTAATCAGTTCTAAATCTTAATGTGACATGTTCTAAACTTAGTTCTAACATTCTAAGCACCCTCAAAACATACACATAACATAACCATATCATCTAATGCACCCAAAATCACACTCGCCCACATATACATTCAAATATACATACGGGTGTAAAAACCCAACTTTATAATAACATACATACATACATTTCCAGCCCCAAAATCAGTTAAACATGTAACATAGGGGGATCTAGAACTCACCTTAGCAGTCTCTTGGGTATGACTTCCTTCAAAACCCGTTTGCTACAAGTTCAACACCTAAAACCTACCAAAAACACACACAACCGAGCATACAACACACATAAGCACATAACCGAGACAAGAACTCAACATGTACACATAAACCCATGAATTTCTTACCTTCAAATCAGCCTCTTCTTCTTCTTCTTTCAAAATCCGAAAGTTTCTCCTCTTTCTCTCTCTAAACCGGTTGCAAAAAGGAGAAAGGCAACATGGTATAGGCGGCCATGTTGCTTTTGTACCATCCTTTTATTCTTTTTTTTGTCCATTTGCCCCTTTTAACCCCTTAACTTGGGTTAAATTGCACTTCTTGGTTTTATTCTTCTTTTATCATCTGTTAATTATCCGGGTGTTACAAGTCCACCCCCCTTATATAGGTTTCGTCCCTGAAACCTGTTATTCCTCAAACAGATGAGGGTAATGCTGCCTCATCTCTTCTTTAGTCTCCCACGTAGACTCGGATCCCTTCCTGTGCTTCCACTGTACACGCACAAGAGGAACCACTTTATTCCTTAACCTCTTCTCCTTACGATCAATGATCGCCACTGGTTGCTCCACATAATTGAGCCGCTCGTCTACCTCGATGTCTTCCAGTGGTACCACCATATCCTCGTCTGCCAAACACTTCCACAGATGAGATACATGGAATGTCGGGTGAATTCCACTCAACTCGCCGGGTAGTTCTAACCCGTAGGCCACCTCTCCCACTCGAGCAATGATTCGGAAAGACCCTATATACCTCGGGCTTAACTTGCCCCGCTTTCTGAAGCGTATGATTCCCTTCCAAGGAGAGACCTTTAACATTACTCTATCACCCACGTTGAATTCAATCGGTCTCCGCCTCTTATCGGCATACGACTTTTGTCTGTCCTTTGCCGCCTTCATGAAGGCTTTGATTCTTTCTAGCTTCTCCGTCGTAGCCTCGATGACCTCAACACCTCCTAACTCCTTCTGCCCAATGTCTCCCCAACATACGGGCGTCCTACATCTCCGACCATATAGCATCTCATACGGAGGCATGCCAATACTGGCATGGTAGCTGTTGTTGTATGAAAATTCTGCTAACGGTAAGTGATCATCCCAACTTCCTCTGAAATTGATCATGCATGCTCGAAGCATATCCTCGAGCGTCTATATCGTCCTCTCAGACTGACCATCCGTCTGAGGATGATATGCGGTACTAATGTGTAGCCTCGTCCTCTCACTTGTAAACAAGTAAGGCCCTTACTCACGTACTCCACCACGTTGTGTTTCATGCCTGGCCACCAATAGTCCTTCTTCAAGTCTTGATACATTTTAGTAGCACCGGGATGAATGGAGTATCGGGTTTTGTGGGCTTCATCCAGAATCTTTTCCCGCAACCCTCCGTAACGGGGAATCCACATCCGCCTATATCGGGTCCTAACACCGAGTGTGTTCCCCTAATTCGGTGACCAATTCCCTCATCCTTTCAGAGTTAAGATGATCTTCTTTCAATGCCTCATCTTGAAACTCCTTGACCAGAACTATCACATCGAAGGTCATGATCAATTGGTACGCCTTCACCCGGATCGGCTCGGGTCTCTCCTTTCGGCTAAGGGCATCTGCCACTACGTTGGCCTTGCCCGGATGATAGTGGATCTCACAATCATAATCCTTTATGAGCTCCAACCATCGTCTCTACCTCATGTTCAAGTCCTTCTGCTCGAAGAAGTACTTCAAGCTCTTGTGATCCGTGAATATTATGCACTTCGTCCCGTATAGATAGTGCCTCCAAATCTTCAATGCAAAGACCATCGCCGCCAACTCTAAGTCATGAGTAGGATAATTAACCTTATGAACTTTTAGTTGCCGGGATGCATAGGCTATAACCTTGCCTTTTTGCATCAACACGCAACCCAATCCCAAGTACGAAACATCTGAATAAACCATCAGATCCTCGCTCCCCTCGGGCAACAATAGGACAGGAGCTTGCGTCAGCCTTGCCTTTAGCTCCTCAAAAGCCTTCTCCTGTTCCTGACCCCATATAAACTTCACATCCTTACGGGTCAGCTTAGTCAACAGGGAAGCTATCTTGGAGAAGTCTTGGATGAACCTTCGGTAATAGCCCGCCAACCCCAAGAAGCTACGGATCTCGGATGGCGTCTTTGGAAACTTCCATTGCATCACCGCCTCCACCTTTGCCGGGTCCACCATAATCCCCTCTGGGTTTACCACGTGACCTAAGAACTGAACTTCGCAACCAGAATGCGCACTTGGAGAACTTAACATACAGCTTCTCCTTTCTCAACGTCTCCAACACTTCCCGAATGTGACCGGCATGTTCTTCTTCGCTCCTCGAATAAATCAGGATATCATCAATGAACACAATCACTGATTTATCCAACATCGGCCGACACACTCGATTCATCAAGTCAATGAAAGCAGCTGGCGCGTTTGTTATACCAAAAGACATTACAAGGAACTCATAATGCCCATAACGCGTACGATAAGCTGTTTTAGGAATGTCTTGCTCCTTTACCTTCAACTGATAGTAACCAGATTGAAGATCTATTCTGGAGAACCAACTGGCACCTTGGAGCTGATCGAACAAGTCGTCAATCCTCGGCAATGGATACCGATTCTTCACTGTTAACTTGTTCAATTCACGGTAGTGTATACACATTCTCATGCTACCGTCCTTCTTCTTTACGAACAAGACCGGAGCACCCCAAGGAGAGATATTCGGTCTGATGAACCCCTTATCGAGCAACTCCTGCAGTTTCTCCATTGATTCCTTCATCTCTGTCGGAGCCAACCGATACGGTGCCTTAGCCACAGGTTGAGCACCGGGCATCAAGTCAATTTAAAAGTCGATCTCGCGGTCCGGTGGCACGCCTGGTAAATCTTCTCGAAACAGATCCGGAAAATCGCACACGACTGGCACATCCGACAGTTGTGGCGTTGATATATCCACATCCTTCACGTAGGCCAAATAGGCACTACATCCACGTCTCATGCACTTTCCCGCTACCGCCATTGAAATCACCTTCGGGATGGTTGTGACTCGATCCCCGTAAATCATCCCCAAACTCCAATCAGGCGTCGTCAGTTTGATTAACTTCTTGCGGCACACGATGTTCGCCTCATAATCAGCCAACCAGTCCATCCCTAGGACTATGTCGAAACCGCCTAAGGTCATCATGAACGGTCTAACAGGAAACTTATGACCTTCAAACTCTATGTCATAGTCGTCTATCATCTCAGAAATCCTGGTAGACTATGGCAGTTTCTACATCGAAGGGCTCACTAATATTCCTACTCCTAATGGGCAACTTAGCACAAAAGGCAGCAGAAATAAAACTCCTACTAGCACCAGAATCAAATAACACAGAGTCAAGAGTTTGGTTCACAAGAAACATACCTGACACGACGTCAGGGTCCGCCCTTGCCTCCTCATGGGTCATCCTGAAAGCTCTGGCACTAGCTTTTGGCCCTTCAATTCCGGTTGTCTTCTTCGCTCCGGAACCCTCAACACTCTGCTTCTTGTAGTCCCTACTCATATGGCCCTCCTCGCCGCAGTTGTAACACCTCACCGGCCTACAGTCTCTGGTGATGTGGCCTGGCTTTCCACACTTAAAGCACACGTTGAGCCCCATCCTGCACTCTCCCGTATGCTCCTTCCCTCACTTGCCACATCTCTTGGGTCCCGAGCTTGATAACCCCATCCTACGATCATCTGTCCTCATCTTCTTGTTGTTCGGGGTAAAACCACCACGCCCGAACCGCTTCCCATTCCAATTTCGGTCACCACCACCGGCTTTCTTCACCTCCACCACCGTCACTTCCCTCTCATCATAGAGCCTCCCAGCCAAATCCACTGCTGACCTAAAGTTGCTCGGTCGAGCAGCGATCAAGTGCCTGCAAATGTCAGCTGGTAATCCCTGAATGTACCGGTTGATCTTTTGAGACACCAGCGTCACCTGATCCAGCACCAGCCTCGCCATCTCATTGAATTTGGTGGTGTACTGCTGGTGGGTCATGGTTCCCACGTCGAGTTGCAGGAACTCCCTCTCGATCTTGTCCAGTTCCCGATGAGAACAAAACTCCTCGATTACCAGCTTCTTCAACTCTTTCCATCGCATTTTCCCGATGGCCCTGGAACCCTCAGCTTGGACGATATTGTCCCACCAACATAGTACCGAGTCAGTAAAGAAGTGGGTGGCAAACTTCACCTTCTGATCCTCCCAGCACTCGCTGATCTCGAGTACCGCTTTTATCTCCCTCACCCAACGGTGAGCGGCAGCAGCATTCCCGTTGCCATCAAAGGTCGGGGGCCTGCACCTCTAAAATTCCCCATAGTTGCACCCCTTAGCCGTCACCCCTGTCGAATCGTTTTCCTCGTCATCGGACAATACGGTCTCCGGCTCCGGCCGTTCCTCCTCTCCCTTACTTTCCTTCCCAGTCAACCCTTTTCTGTCCTCCTTCTCCTTTCTCTCCTCATTCCACACAGCCCGGATGACTTCAGTCACTATAGACGGTAAGACTGTCTGCATGACCTGGTGCACCTCATCAGCAATCGCCTCCCGAGCTCAGGCATTCAGGCTGGCATTCTCGTTTCCTTCACTCCGGTCATGAACCTCAGGGTTCTCATGGGCTGTTTCAGGAGCCTTAGCACTCATCCTAGTCACACGTGGCCCAGTACCACGTCCACCATGACCTCTGCCTCTAAATGCCTTTGAGAGTTTTTGTCCAGCCATCCTATCAATGTTATAAGATTCAAACACTAACAAGGTCATTCAAGGTAAGAGCTCAGTTTATGTCAAGTATAGTAAGTTTAGGTTTTTTTATCCTGACTTAACCAGTATCTAAATTAAGATTCATACCCCAAGCATTTCCTATCCTGACTTAATCAGTATCTAAATCTACTAAAAACACATAAATCAAATAGCATGCGCACATAATACCGGTTAACATTAACAAAAAGCATACCTGATGGCACATAGCTACTCGGGCTGACATCCCTATGTTTGTCCTATTTTCAGTTTAAGTTTAGGTCTTTTTTAAAAAAATATTTACCCATTTCTCTTAAACTTTGGCTCTGATACCAATTTGTAAGGCCCCATTCCCGGAGATCTCATAGTTGGTCATTCACAGCAGTAATTACATAAAACATTATAGGTTTAAAAATTTAAGCAGCGGAATTAATTTAATAAAAGCCATCCATTTCATTATAAACACTGTTGTTAAGCAATACACCTTGGTTTAATCAGATTACAAAAGAATGGTTTAACTGCATTATAAAACAACAATGATATCTATTGAGAATGGATGTCAGTCTTGCCCCGCCGAGTAGTCATCTTCGCGTGCCATCCCCAGCAACGAATTACCTGCCAACTGAAAATGCATAAAAGTCAGCGTTGCTGAGTGAGTTCTAGTTTTAAAAGCATTAAAATACCTTGAGAAATTTATGTATGAAAATATTCTTTTCGTTAAAATCTTCCTCTTATACTTCATTACATGAGCATACATCATACATACATCAAGGTATAACTTTATTTATTCTTTCATTCATTTCTCACTTTTTATCATTATCTTTCCGAGTCTGTTGCGACAACAAGGCCGCTCACCTCATTAGCAATCTCAAAGATTGCATGCTAACCGAGTCTGTTGCAACAACAAGGTTGCTCACCTTATTTATCAATCTAACGATTGACCCTGTGTGCATCCTTTGGGGTAGCTAACCCACATCACAATTGAGCTAACGACAACAAGGCCGTGCACCTCCATACATTTGCTTGCAAGACTTTCATTAATCATTTACGTTCCACTTCTCTTCATCATTAATCTTTCACTTCGTTAATGATAATACTTTACGTTACAGTCATAAACATACCACGTAAAGTTGTATAATATAAGACAACATAATAATAATAATAATATAATAATAATAATAATAATAATAATAATAATAATAATAATAATAATAATAATAATAATAATAATAATAATAACCGAAATAATAATAATAATAATAATAATAATAGAAAGGGGTCATAATGACAATCAAGCATAATCATGAGCATTAAATAAACCCTAGTCAACATTGGTCAAAACCCTAAATGCACAAACTCCCACAAAAATTCTGCATTTAATTCTAAGTGTTGGGCGCACCAACACTATTTGGGCGCATGAGCCCTGTTCGAGCGCATTTCCACTATGCAGGTGCCTCATCAAAACACTTAGCAGTCTAACATCTAGGCGCATGAGCTTTTCATGCGCATGAGGTCACTTAGGCGCATGGGGTACTGTTTAGGCGCATGAAGTCTTAGGCGCATAGTAACACTTGGTCAATTTATCCTGTTGGGCGCATGGGCCAATTTCAGGCGCATGAGCAGACTTATCATACTAACAACATTCATAATCAGTTTCAAATCTTAATGTGACATGTTCTAAACTTAGTTCTAACATTCTAAGCACCCTCAAAACATACACATAACATAACCATATCATCTAATGCACCCAAAATCACACTCACCCACATATACATTCAAATATACATATGTAAAAACCCAACTTTATAATAACATACATACATACATTTCCAGCCCCAAAATCAGTTAAACATGTAACATAGGGGGATCTAGAACTCACCTTAGGAGTCTCTTGGGTATGACTTCCTTCAAAACCCGTTTGCTACAAGTTCAACACCTAAAACCCACCAAAAACACACACAACCGAGCATACAACACACATAAGCACATAACCGAGACAAAAACTTAACATGAACACATAAACCACGAATTTCTTACCTTCAAATCAGCCTCTTCTTCTTCTTCTTTCAAAATCCGAAAGTTTCTCCTCTTTCTTTCTCTAAACCGGTTGCAAAAAGGTGAAAGGCAACATGGTATAGGCGGCCATGTTGCTTTTGTACCATTCTTTTATTCTTTTTTTTATCCTTTTGCCCCTTTTAACCCCTCAGCTTGGGCTAAATTGCACTTCTTGATTTTTATTCTTCTTTTATCATCTTTTAATTATTCGGGTGTTACACAAAAGTTGAAGTTATTAGTTAATGATCTAGGTCATAGTTGAATAAAAGTTTGTTAATGTTAGAAATTAAAATTAGTATATGTGACACCCCATGTTTTCAGATTAACCTCATAACCTAAAATCCCATCATTATTCTTTTCTTTAATTTGTATTTAAAAGATTTTCTTTATTTTTTATAGATGAAAATTACTAATAATAATATAATTTATTAAAATTACTCTAATTTATTAAACTAATAATATAAATTATTTAAACAAAATTATTTCTTTTTTTATTAGAACCCCAACCCAACCGCCCAACCACTCTCTCTCTCAATATATCATCTCAAATCTTTCGTCCCCTCGGTAACTCTCCCTCCGCAAAACCGTAGTTCCCCACATCCCTCTCTCAGCCGGCGACAACTGCTCACCCCTCTCCTTCGGCGATTTTCCCCCATGTTCAACCGTCATTCTTCTTCCATTGACGTTCTCTCACCTTGTCCGCGAACCATCTTGTATGATTATCTTTTATTCTTTTTCGCGATTTGGGTACGGTTTCGGTTTCGAGTTCCATGCGGGTTCAGTTGTAGCGATGGTGGGCTCGGCTGTGATGTATGTTAAGGGGGGTGTGTGTATATATATATATATGTGTGTGTGTGTGTGTATGTGTGTGTGTGTGTAAGATAACCTTTGTGTGAGTGTGGTATGTATGTGTGTGGTCATATGTGAGTGGCGTACGTGAACCGGGTATGCATATGAATGTGTGTATTCCATATGTGGGTATAGGGTAGGTAATTTACAAGGTTCGTAGTTCCAGTTTAGGTCAAATGGTTGTGTATGTAAGTTCGAGTATGCATAAAGTCGGGTTGCGTTTATGTGTGTGTGTATGCGTGTGTGTGTGTGTCTCGATTATGTAGGGGGAGAGAAACCCAATTAGGGTTGGGGATTATGAATGCTCTCGGATGATCATGGATTGTTCGGGGTGGGTTTGTGTCACACCCTCATTTTCCACATACGGGGTTTTACCGTCAGGCGTGTGACATAACCAGGATCTCAGGTAAGCATTAGTTACACCAAACGACTCGATAATTACAAAACATATAGATTGCTTAATAATAATGAAACAAACCAATTATGTTTAAGTAATGCGGAAGCGAATAAAGTAAAATATTTAACAATAGTTTTGAAACACATAAACACGTGTCTAGTCCAGTTTATGTAAAGTAAATGCAAATTAAATCTTGAAAACAGTTTGTGGTGAATACAGAATGATATGCTGTAGATGCTGTGCTCCTAATCGTGCCACATCATTGTCCTGAGAGAAAACATGCAAAAAAAAAACTCAGTACAAGACTGGTGAGTTCACAGGTTTATCAGAAAACAGTAATTATCAGTAATGAAGTTCCCGGATTATAAAATCCGTCAAGTATGTAATTCCCGGATTATGTAATCCGTCAAGTATGTAATCCCCGGATTATGTAATCCGTCAAGTATGTAATTCCCGGATTATGTAATCCGTCCTGTATGTAATCCCGGATTATGTAATCCGTCAAGTATAATGAAATCCCCGGATTTATTAATCCGGTCAGTATAAATGAAATCCCCGGATTTATAAATAAAGCATATAATGGGTAGCTAGTCCATAATGATCACTATGTGTATGAAGGCGCGGCCGAACTGACATGTAATCAAATAAATAAACAGGCCGGATGTGGATCACACACCACAACACTTGTAATTAGGCTAACCGTTCACCCGTTTGACGAACGTTGTGCTAGCGCGACTAGCCCGGGTGGGGTATGTCAATCCAGTAGTACTACTAACAATTACCTCGTTAAGTCCATATTAACGGTCCGTTGGGCAAGTATACACCATAGTATCAAGTATATGCAATATCACAATAGTCCAATGTAATGTAAGGTTTATAAAAACAGCATGTTTCTCTCCCCCAAAAAGAGTACAAAGTAAAAGTGGGGCTGTAAACTCACCTTAATAGCACAGTAGTGAATACACGAAAGCACAGTAGTGAGTTCCGATTAACCTGTGTTTCATTCAGTATATATATATAATTAATATTAATTATTAATTGTAAACGTAAGGATTTTTCGGTTTCGCGGTTCACGACTCGGTTACGGTGTCGGTTATTGATACTTTTATCATTCATACCCACACCCCATTGAAGAAAACATCGGTAGGACCTACAGTAACCCATTCCCATAATTTACGTTTCTTGTAACCCATAAAACTTGACAATCCCAATACACACATAATTCTCCCATGTGCATACCCAACTCCCAACCAACACATGCATGGCAGAAGCCCCACACACACCCCTACAAAACACACACACATACACCATGCTCATTAACACACCCACACACATACATATCTATACTTAATATATATATATATTACAATTCTTCACATATAAGCAGGAACATACATATATATCATACTCACGGCACAAACACCCATTCCAACTCTCAACCCAATTGACCGAAACACCAACACAAACACCTCCCAATTTGTAACAACCCGTGACCACTCCTGGGACCGATGCATACATACATACACAATAATTTCACAACCTAAACGTAAGGAACATACACACTGCTACATATACAAACATATACGCAACATACATACATATGTATGTATATATATACAACACATATACACACACAAATCGCAGAGCGTATATACACACATATACATCGTGTACACAGCAGCCGAAGGCTGCTGTGTTCGTCCTTCCTGCGCAACATATATACATACATACACAACCTGCGCACACACATATATACGTACATATACAACAGCATACACATACGAACAGAAACGTATACATACATACGCAGCAACATACAGTCACGCACACAGCAGCATACGTACATACGCAGCAATATACATACATACGCAGCAACATACAGTCACGCACACAGCAGCATACGTACATACACAGCAATATACATACATATACACGCATCAGCTTATACGCATGCACACAACAGCAGCCTTCGGTTGCTTTGTGGTGCCCCTCAACCACATACACATATATATTTACATGATGAAATCATCTATATATATACATGCAAAACAACATATACATACACGCACACATCATATACATACGCAAACTACATATACACGCACACAGCAGCCTTCGGCTGCTGTGTTCTGTTTCTCAGCACACATACCCACGGGTACATACATACACATATATATAACATATATACACACCGATGATTCGCAGGTTCAAACACACACGAACACAACCGGAACACACACAAGAACTAAGACCCGAAACCGGGCACCGAAGTGAGTGCGAATTATGAACATGGAGGAACCGTACACGAAACCGAATGATATCGAATGCTGAAAAGGAGAAACATACCGAATGAGATACGGGTTGTCGTCTGATCACGAGGATAACCGTCGCTTGGGTACGTCGCACGGTCGTGAGAACTGCCGAAAAGGACTGCCGGTGATAGAGAGGGGTCGTGGAGGGCTGTCGGGGTGGTGTCGATTGCGGAGAGAGTGGTTGCCGGTGCTATTGTCGTCGATTGAAAAAGTCGAGAAAGAGGTGTCGAGAGGTTTCCATCGATGTGAGGTGAGAAAATATATGGGGTAAGATGAAATCGTGGTGTTTGTTATATGGAAGAGATATGTCGTTGGTTGCAGAAAACATGGGGTAGTGGCTCCCTCAAATCCCTCCACTAACACAAGCAGACAATCCTTTCTTTTTATTATTATTATTATTATTATTATTATTATTATTATTATTATTATATATTAATATTATTATTATTGTTATTATTATTATTATTATTATTATAAAATATAACAAAATGAAAAAAAACTCAGGTTGTCACATTATCCCCTTGTTGAAGGAATTTTCGTCCCAAAAATTAGAACACTGGGGTTAATAAACAAGTATACGGAGCATTTGGTTAAACCGATAAATAAACTATGAGAATACATGAGGACAGTTAATACACACAGTGAGTTAACGGCCTTAATGCTAACTGACGTACTGGTTAGTGCCAGATGTCACTCGCATTCACCACATGATCTTCAACAAGAAGAATCTTAGGTTTCCTTTCTGATTTGGGAATATCTTGAATGTTTCTAGCACTTTTGTTCATCAGAAGGTGGTCATGAAACCATCGGCAGCTCATAGTGATTCTCTTTTTCTTTCTTGATGCAGTTTGTGTTTTCACTTTCTGAGGTAAACTTTGAAGAGTTGATGTCATCATCTGATGACTCGTTGTCAGTTATATCATTAAATCCATCTGTATCATCTGAGCTATCACACGCATGTGAAACCTTATGAGGTAGAACAAATGTGAAAGTAGACCCATAATGTTCTTTTCTTGATATCGTGAGATATCACAGTATCTTCAGTTGAGAGGATTTCATGCTGAAATTCAGTTGGAGTTAGGTTCTGAAGTTGTACCCACGAACAAGTGCGGATACTTAGACTTCATCTGATCCTCCCGTTCCACGTAAACTCAGGTCCCCGTTTGGAGTTCCATCTTACGCGCACAATAGGAATTTTGCTACGCTTTAGTGTCTTGACTTCTCGATCCATGATCTCCACTGGTTCTTCGATGAAATGTAGTTGATCATCTATCTTCAGTTCCTCTAAAGGCACGATCAATGATTCATCAGACAGACATTTCCTCAGATTGGATACGTGAAATACATCATGTATCCCCCTGAGTTCTTCAGGTAAATCAACTGATAGGCTACTGGGACAATCCGTTTGACAATCTCGAATGGCCCCACATATCTTGGGCTTAACTTCCCACGCTTTCCAAAGCGTATTACACCTTTCCAGGGTGAGACTTTTAGTAGTACTTTGTCACCAACCTGAAACTCCAATGGTTTACGACGCTTGTCAGCGTAACTCTTTTGTCGATCACGTGCTGCTGCCATACGGTTACGAATTTGCATGATCTTCTCAGTTGTTTCGTGCACAAGTTCGGGTCCTGTAAGTTGGCTTTCTCCTACTTCTGCCCAACAGATAGGTGATCGGCACTTACGTCCATACAATGCCTCAAATGGAGCTGCCTTGATCGAAGTGTGATAACTGTTATTATAGGAGAACTCAACTAATGGTAGATGAGTTTCCCAACTGCTGCCAAAATCGATCACACAAGCACGCAACATGTCTTCCAGTGTTTGGATTGTACGCTCACTTTGACCATCGGTCTGCGGGTGATACGCGGTACTCATATCCAACCGCGTTCCCAATGATCGTTGTAATGATTGCCAGAAGTGAGAAGTGAACCGAGCGTCACGATCAGAAATGATAGATATTGGCACGCCATGCCGAGAGACTATTTCCCTTAAATAGATACGTGTCAGCTTCTCCATTCGATCAGTCTCCCGGATTGCCAGAAAGTGTGCGGATTTCGTTAAGCGATCTACTATAACCCAAATGGTATCGCATCCGCTAGGAGTTCTGGGTAACTTCGTGATGAAGTCCATTGAGATCTGCTCCCATTTCCACACTGGAATTTCCGGTTGTTGGAGTAAACCGGATGGTCTCTGGTATTCCACCTTAACCTTGGAACAAGTTAGGCATCGGCTTACGTACGTGGCTATCTCCGCCTTCATTTTCAGCCACCAGTAAAATTCTTTCAGGTCCTGATACATCTTGTCTGAACCTGGATGGATCGAGTAACGTGACTTATGAGCTTCATCCATTATCAGCTCTCGCAAGTTCCCGTACTGTGGTACCCAGATCCGTTTCATAAAGTAACGGATTCCATCAGCTTTAACCTCCAATTGTTTCTCCATGCCTCGCATGGATTCTGCTTTGAGGTTCTCCATCTTCAAAGCCTCAGATTGAGCAGCTTTGATTCGCATTGGTAGGTCAGAGTGGATAGTCATTTGTAATGCGCGCACCCGACGAGGCTTTAGGGTTTCCTTACGACTAAGGGCATCGGCTACCACATTAGCCTTACCCGGATGGTACTTGATCACACAGTCATAATCATTGAGTAATTCTAACCATCGTCTTTGTCGCATATTCAGTTCCTTCTGGTTAAATATGTGCTGGAGGCTCTTATGATCTGTATAGATCGTGCACCTGGTTCCGTATAAGTAGTGCCTCCAGATTTTCAAGGCAAACACTACAGCTCCTAGTTCCAGATCATGTGTTGTATAGTTCTTCTCATGCACCTTGAGCTGTCTAGATGCATAAGCTATGACTTTGTCACGTTGCATCAATACACACCCCAAACCTTGGATGGATGCATCACTGTAAACAACAAAGTCATCAGTTCCTTCTGGTAAGGCTAGGATTGGTGCGCTGCAGAGTTTGTCTTTAAGCGCCTGAAACGCTGTTTCCTCTTTGCTACCCCACTTATAAATTGTTCCCTTATGAGTCAGGGCAGTCAAAGGTTGTGCCAATTTAGAAAATCCTTCAATAAATCTCCGGTAATAGCCTGCCAAACCAAGGAATTGTCGCACCTCAGTAGGCGTCTTTGGTGCCGGCCAATCCTTGATTGCTTTAATCTTTGAAGGATCAACATGTATTCCCTTTTCATTCACCACGTGCCCAAGGAATTGCACTTCACGCATCCAGAAGTCGCATTTGAGAACTTTGCGTAAAGCTGTTCATCTCTTAGCAATTCCAGTATGGTTCTCAAATGTTCCTCATGATCTTCCTTATTACGGGAGTAGATTAGTATGTCATCAATAAAGACAATGACAAACTTATCCAGATAAGGTTTGCAGACACGGTTCATGAGGTCCATGAAAACTGCTGGGGCATTAGTCAGCCCAAAAGGCATTACAGTGAACTCGTAGTGCCCATAGCGTGTTCGAAACGCAGTCTTGGAGATGTCTTCTTCTCGAACCCTCAACTGATGATAACCTGATCTCAAGTCAATCTTGGAATAGTAGCTAGATCCTTGCAATTGGTCGAACAAATCATCAATGCGTGGGAGTGGATACCTATTCTCGATTGTCACCTTGTTCAGTTCGCGGTAGTCAATACACATCCTGAAGGTTCCATCTTTCTTTTTAACGAAAAGCACTGGAGCTCCCAAGGTGAAGAGCTGGGACGTATGAATCCTTTGTCTAACAACTCTTGCAATTGCTTAGACAGCTCTTGTAGTTCGTTCGGTGCCAGACGGTACGGCGCCCGAGCGATGGAGTTGCTCCTGGTGCTAGTTCAATTTGAAATTCTACCTGTCTGTGTGGAGGAAGGCCAGGTAGGTCTTCGGGAAATACCTCAGGAAAGTCTCTAACAACAGGAATATCTTCAACTCGCCTTTCATCCACCTTCGGTTCAGTAACAAGTGCCAACAAGGCAAGGTGTCCTTTTCTGAGACATTTCTGAGCCTTCAAATATGATATGATGCCGACTACCGCACCCACCTTTTCACCTTCCACAACAAGAATTTCATCGTCCGAAATAGGTAACTTGATCAGCTTCTCCTGCAGACGATCTCAGCACTATTCTGGGATAACCAATCCATCCCGACGACTACATCGAAGCTTCCTAGTGTGACAGGAATAAGGTCTATGTTGAAGGTGTGTCGGATAAGCCTAGCTTACAGTTTTTAAACACTTGTGTTGCTGTTATCGTCCTACCATTGGCTATTTCTATGGCATAATTAGAACTCAAATCAGTAGGCACCATCCCTAGTGTTTTACTAAACTTGGTGGACACATAACTCTTATCAGCACCAGAGTCAAATAAAACAGAGGCATAACACCCATTAATAGAGAATCTACCAGATACTACAGTAGGGTCGTTTCGAGCCTCACCTGAGCCCATGATGAAGACTCTGCCTCTACCTCCGCCACCACCATTGTTGTTGTCCTTGGGCTTATCAGTAGCACCATTGTCACCATTCTTTTTCCGTCTCGGGCAATCCCTTTTAAAGTGTCCAGGTTGACCACATTCAAAACACACAGTCTGATTGTGGTTCTGCTGTTATTGAGGTGCTTTTCCCGAGAGATTCACCCGACAATACTTGGCAACATGCCCGAACTTCCCACACCTCTCACATGTGCTCTTTGTGCACTGCCCAGTATGATGGAGCTGACATTTGTTGCACTTTGGGTGATTTCCCTGATAGCCGCCCGAATGAGAGGGTTGGGACTGATTAAACTTCTTGTGTTGAGGTTGATAAGTGGAGGATGAAGATTGCTTTCCGCTGGTAGATGGTTCCCATTTCCTCTTGTTATTGTGGAAACCAGATGCAGCACCTCGCGGGGGCAGTTTTCCTTGTACGACAACCTGGTCAGTCAACTTGTGGGCTAGTTGAACAGCTTCCTAAATGGTAGCTGGTCTGGCAGTGGTGACCATGCTCTGGATTTCAGGTACCAGTCCGTCGATGTATCTTTCAACCCGTTTGTAAGCCGGGTTAACCATAGTAGGGCACAGAGTAGCCAACTCGTGAGAACGAGTTGTGTAAGCTTCAATTTCAGAACCTACCATCTTCAGGTTCCAAAATTCGGTTTCTAGTTTTTGTATTTCGTCTCGTGAACAGTACTCCTCTTTCAGCAGATTCTTGAACTCTACCCATGTTGTGGCGTTTGCAGCTTCAACGCCCAGCATCTGAACTTGTGTGTTCCACCAGCTCAGAGCAGCTCCATCCAGTGTGCCAGCAGCATATTTTACCCTATTCCCAGCAGGGCAGTTGCAGATTTCAAACACCGATTCTAGCTTTTCGAACCAACGGAGCAGTCCCACCGCTCCCTCGGTTCCATTGAACGGATTAGGCTTGCAGTCCATAAAGGACTTGTAGGTGCAAGTCGGTTGACCAATAGGGTTCTGCTGTGGAGGGGGTTGGTTTGTCAACGCTGCGGTGATACTATGATGATTATCGCTGCCAATTCTGCAGGTGTCATTGAGATGTTACCTCTCCCGCGTCCACGTCCTCTTCCAGACATTCTTTACATTACCAAATATCAAAAGCTATCAGTCATATGATAATAGACCTTTGTTTTGGTATGAAAAGGAAGAGTAATTCAAATATTTAAAGAAATAGACAAGCTAGAGAATCAGTCCGAGTCCGAGGGATTAACACAAATGTCATAGTTTGAATTTCGTCCAAATTCAAGGTAAGTGTGAGCATTCCTACAAATAGGACTGATAAATAGTTTCCACATCAGTGGCTATGTTCTATGAGAACCGAGGCTTTCTTGCTCAACGTGTAGGAATGATGACTTATACGGACTATAATGTTACCACCCGACCAGATTCTCCGGACTTAGCATGCACGACAAATTACAATTACGTGTGCACCCGTAACAGTAATTTGTTTTGCATGATCACCCCGGTTCCTCCTATCAGGTTAACATATCTTTTCAAGTACAGTGGTCATCAATGATAGAAGTACCAAGTATGTATGTATTATATCGGGGTTGATCAAAGTATACGAAAGGATCGGTAAAGTTTTGGGAATCATTGACATGCCAAGGTAATTTGACCCATTTGCCTTAGAGACCTGTGTATTGACCATAGTTTATCACTCATCCCAGAAATCCCCAGGTAAGCATACCAGGTCTCGCAATGAGATATATGCGATATGCTTGCCTTAGCCCGAGGGCCTTTTGCCAGGAAATCCAGAATACAGGTGTCTATGTGTCACACAAATCTCTTTGGTTCATAGGATAAAACTTTGGAGAGAAATTAAAGGCACGAGTTATCAGTTTTTTCCTCAGGTATCTATGCGTCACAAAATATGTTAGAGCAACAGTTCTCAGGCATCTGCAGTTAATAAGTACAGCTTGGTAATCTATGTGTGTGTAACTAATGCAAATCCAGCTATAGTCTAAAATGTAATGCAAATGAGATGCAAAGTCCGTTTAGTTCGCTATAACTAATGCTCTGATACCAATCTGTCACACCCTCATTTTCCACATACGGGGTTTTACCGTCAGGGTGTGTGACATAACCAGGATCTCAGGTAAGCATTAGTTACACCAAACGACTCGATAATTACAAAACATATAGATTGCTTAATAATAATGAAACAAACCAATCATGTTTAAGTAATGCGGAAGCGAATACAGTAAAATATTTAACAATAGTTTTGAAACACACAAACACGTGTCCAGTCCAGTTTATGTAAAGTAAATGCAAATTAAATCTTGAAAACAGTTTGTGGTGAATACAGAATGATATGCTGTAGATGTTGTGCTCCTAATCGTGCCACATCATTGTCCTGAGAGAAAACATGAAAAAAAAAACTCAGTACAAGACTGGTGAGTTCACAGGTTTATCAGAAAACAGTAATTATCAGTAATGAAGTTCCCGGATTATAAAATCCGTCAAGTATGTAATTCCCGGATTATGTAATCCGTCAAGTATGTAATCCCCGGATTATGTAATCCGTCAAGTATGTAATTCCCGGATTATGTAATCCGTCCTGTATGTAATCCCGGATTATGTAATCCGTCAAGTATAATGAAATCCCCGGATTTATTAATCCGGTCAGTATAAATGAAATCCCAGGATTTATAAATAAAGCATATAATGGGTAGCTAGTCCATAATGATCACTATGTGTATGAAGGCGCGGCTGAACTGACATGTAATCAAATAAATAAACAGGCCCGGATGTGGATCACACACCACAACACTTGTAATTAGGCTAACCGTTCACCCGTTTGACGAACGTTGTGCTAGCGCGACTAGCCCGGGTGGGTATGTCAATCCCAGTAGTACTACTAACAATTACCTCGTTAAGTCCATATTAACGGTCCGTTGGCAAGTATACACCATAGTATCAAGTATATGCAATATCACAATAGTCCAATGTAATGTAAGGTTTATAAAAACAAAATGTTTCTCTCCCCTAAAAAGAGTATAAAGTAAAAGTGGGGCTGTAAACTCACCTTAATAGCACAGTAGTGAATACACGAAAGCACAGTAGTGAGTTCTGATTAACCTGTGTTTCATTCAGTATATATATAATTAATATTAATTATTAATTGTAAACGTAAGGATTTTTCGGTTTCGCGGTTCACGACTCGGTTACGGTGTCGGTTATTGATACTTTTATCATTCATACCCATACCCCATTGAAGAAAACATCGGTAGGACCTACAGTAACCCATTCCCATAATTTACGTTTCTTGTAACCCATAAAACTTGACAATCCCAATACACACATAATTCTCCCATGTGCATACCCAACTCCCAACAACACATGCATGGCAGAAGCCCCACACACACCCCTACAAAACACACACATACACCATGCTCATTAACACACCCACACACATACATATCTAACTTAATATATATATATATATTACAATTCTTCACATATAAGCAGGAACATACATATATATCATACTCACGGCACAAACACCCATTCCAACTCTCAACCCAATTGACCGAAACAACAACACAACACTCCCAATTTGTAACAACCCGTGACCACTCCTGGGACCGATGCATACATACATACACAATAATTTCACAACCTAAACGTAAGGAACATACACACTGCTACATATACAAACATATACGCAACATACATACATATGTATGTATATATATACAACACATATACACAAAATCGTAGAGCATATATACACATATACATCGTGTACACAGCAGCCGAAGGCTGCTGTGTTCGTCCTTCCTGCGCAAATATATACATACATACACAACCTGCGCACAACATATATACGTACATATACAACAGCATACACATACGAACAGAAAGTATACATACATACGCAGCAACATACAGTCACGCACACAGCAGCATACGTACATACGCAGCAATATACATACATACGCAGCAACATACAGTCACGCACACAGCAGCATACGTACATACACAACAATATACATACATATACACGCATCAGCTTATAAGCATGCACACAACAGCAGCCTTCGGTTGCTTTGTGGTGCCCCTCAACCACATACACATATATGTTTACATGATGAAATCATCTATATATATACATGCAAAACAAACATATACATACACGCACACAACATATACATACGCACACAACATATACACGCACACAGCAGCCTTCGGCTGCTGTGTTCTGTTTCTCAGCACACATACCCACGGGTACATACATACGCATATATACAACATATATACACACCGATGATTCGTAGGTTCAAACACACACGAACACAACCGGAACACACACAAGAACTAAGACCCGAAACCGGGCACCGAAGTGAGCGTGAATATGAACATGGAGGAACCGTACACGAAACCGAATGATATCGAATGCTGAAAAGGAGAAACATACCAAATGAGATACGGGTTGTCGTCTGATCACGAGGATAAACGTCGCTTGGGTACGTCGTACGGTCGTGAGAACTGCCGAAAAGGACTGCCGGTGATAGAGAGGGGTCGTGGAGGGCTGTCGGGGTGGTGTCGATTGCGGAGAGAGTGGTTGCCGGTGCTATTGTCGTCGATTGAAATAGTCGAGAAAGAGGTGTCGAGAGGTTGCCGTCGATGTGAGGTGAGAAATATATGGGGTAAGATGAAACGTGGTGTTTGTTTTATGGAAGAGATATGCGTTGGTTGCAGAAAACATGGGGTAGTGGCTCCCTCAAATCCCTCCACTAACACAAGCAGACAATCCTTCTTTTTATTATTATTATTATTATTATTATTATATTATTATTATTATTAATATTATTATTATTATTGTATTATTATTATTATTATAAAATATAACAAAATGAAAAAAAAAACTCAGGTTGTCACAGTTTGTATGTGTGAGGTATTAGGGTTTTGGTATGGGCATGATGGGTGTGGTCATAGTGATGGATGATACATGATGTAGTTATGTGTGTGGATTCTTGGTGTGTGTGTGTATGTGAGCTATGCTATAAATATGTGTTATATATTATATAAGTGAATGTCATATACAATATAAGTTATATGTGTGTTATATATAATAGTTATATACATATGTGTGGTATGTAATAATATTATATGTGTTATATATAATGGTATTATATATTATATTTTGTGTGTTATGTAATAATATTATGGGGGGATGTCGATGGCTTGCATTGAAATCGTCACATGAACGCGAAATCATACAGTTCAAATATTTTAATTTAATATTAATCAGACATTAAATATAAATTCAGATGTTCGGGAAGTCTTATCATTGTTGTGTGTGTTATTACCTTCTGTGCATTTAAGGTGAGTTTACATCCCCACTTTACTTATATTTTGTTTTAGAGAACAGAAACATGGCATTCAAATCATTAATTTATTTATTTTAGTAATGTAATTCTGAGTAGATCTACTGAGTTTGATAAACCCATCTAGGATAGTCATGCTAGCATGACTAGATGGCGAATGGGTGTTCAATTGACCTTATTTCTACTGTTGTGCTCTGGTAACCATAGTGTGACTTACTTATACTTGTTACTTCAGTTGCAAACTTCATACACTAAGTAACTTGTTACGTAGACTAGTTATCTACTTGATATACTTTGTTTACTAGATCTGTTTTATGATTTATTACTATTTTATTAAACCTATAAAATCACCAACCCTGTGTTGATAGTTTTGCATGTTTCTCTTAGGTTCTTAAAGGTGTGCACTTCTAGGAGAAAATCATTGGTTCATGCATTATAAGTCTTTTCACAATGCTTAAACTGGGTTTTATACAATTAAGATTGAATTGGTTGCGCATGTTTTGCGCATTTCTGGTTTATGAAACATTTCTTAAATTCGCTTAAGCAATGTTACTTTAAAACTTAGTTTTGAATAATGTTTTGGTTTTACTTAATGAACTTAAATGACATGTTTTCGTGTTAACTGTGTCATTTGGTGTAACTATTGGCTGAAATCCTTGTATTTCACGCACCTAACGGTAAAACCCCATTTGTGAAAATTTATCCAAACAACCTTTAAACATTCCATGTTACCTGACAACGTGAATAAAAATCTTAAATACCTAACCTAAAATCGACTTTCACTACGATTTACCGAACTTATCAATAAACCTACATATATATGTGTAGGAATCACTT
>CM044012.1:29900085-29910085 GCA_024085815.1 Flaveria linearis | reverse complement strand
GGTTATATGGAATGTCCATTAGGTTATGTGTGATTTATGTACTTTGATGGTCATGCATGTTGTTGAATGTGGATTAGCAACTAGGACATCATGTTTGGGACTGGAAATTGATCATCTTGGTGTATGTGGAATGTAATGGATATGTTCAATGCATTGTTGGTAGTATGGATGATTAATTGATACATTATCTGTTTTGGCATGTTTATGATAATTTATAGTTATGGGTCATATGAGTAGGTTATACATGACTTGACCTTGTATGATGTATGATTATGTCTGTTTAAATGGTTTACAACACATAATGTCACCAACGGGTCAAACAGGTCAACTGGGTCAAACATGTCTATCCTTCTAAAACCTTGAGTCTTTGGTGGTAGTATACTTAGGGTTCCACATATTCTCTGTTTACACGTACTCATGTACTTACATGATCTAGGTAACCTCTGAGGGTTGACTTTCCACTCTTTTCTTCCAAGCAAACTCTAAGTACTTATTAAGCATATCAGGTGAGTTCATGCCCTACTATTTATTTAATCTCTTTTGGGAGAGATAGCATACTGGTAATTTCACAAACGATTATTGTATTTAAGTTGTGTATAATATTAATATACTGTTGTTTACCATGAAAAAGTCCTCACACTTTCGAATTGTTAATATTGAATAGAGGGGAAAGTTGGGTAGTACTACTGGGTCTGACGAGCCCCAGCTGCGTGACTTGAGGTCAAACGGGTGCAATTTGTCCTATGAACATTTGTCACGACCTGGTAAGTCGTGACAGGAGGCAAAAAAACTATCATAGTCAGCTTCAATTACGAAATCACTATGAATTAATATTTATTGTTAATAGACTAGCTATCTGTTACAATACACTGCTTATATATCACAACTGTTAAACTGTTAAACTGTTTATGTTTAAATGCCAACTCTTGAACTCACCAACCATTGTGTTGACATTTTTAGTATGCTATTCTCAGGTCGATAATCCAGCTTGCCAGTAGGAGCACATCACGATTCAGCATGCATTTTAAAGGATTTCAAATTATAATCGCAATTACTTGTCTTTTAATTATGGGTTCCAAATATTTACTTATGGGTTTTAAATATTTGGATGGCGCATGTTTTGCCATATTATGCATTTATATACTTTTGGTTTGTCTTATTTTACAAACGCTTCCGTATGGTTTTAAAGTTTGAACTCTGGTTTGGTTTATACTAAATATGGCATATAGAGTCATTCTGAGTAACTATTGACTGTGATCCTGGTTTGTTCACACGCCTCGCGGTAAACTACGCACGTGGATTTTGAGGGTGTGACAGATTAGTATCAGAGCCATTGGTTATAGGGAACTAGGTTGCATACACACTAGACTATAACCGCACACAGTAGCTAGTTACGCATTGCTTATCCTCTTACTGTATACTCATTGGCATACGCATCACATACACTGCAATATGGCATCTTCATCATCTTCATTCTCTGTTCGAAATGCATCGGGAAAGGAACCCGAGGTATTCCTTCGTCATCTACAAGTTATGGTTCTAGACTTCCTATACTTATACCTGATCTATACCTCATACGCGAGCCAAAAATTGGGTGGGACATGACTAATTCTGACAATTGGCACTAGTATCACATTACACTGATTAGGATGCTAGAAAAGTAAAATGTTCCATTTATGATGCCTACCGTGTCTAGAGACACCATCTTATACCCCCTACCTGCACACCTTTTAGGGCTATCGCTATGTTGGTGACCCCGCATGATCGACTATAGATAGAAGAGTGTACAAGTAAATGGAAAACTTGTGGCTCGATATGAAAGGACGCAAGGATGGTTAAACAGGAAAGATCCAGGTTGTGTGGACAGGTTGCTGAGTTGACAGCTAATTTGAATATGATCATGATCAGCTTCATGAGGCTATCGTTCGTATACACGAGTTGGAAAACCAAATCGAGACTCAGGAGGCCCCAACGGAGGAGCCTCTGGATAACCAATGGAAGAGCCTTAGCGGGTATACTGCCCTCATAATAAAGTTCAAAAACTTGAAACTGAGTTCTTGCAATTAAAGATTGAAGGATTTGACATCGAGGCTTACACGACTAGGTCTAATAAGCGGCACACTCTGTCGTGGCATGGTTGACCGCCGAGTTGATGAATTAAGCTCTACTTACGTGGTTTGGTACCGGAGAAATGGTGACTGCTGCAAATCTCCTTACTATTCAACACGTTATACGACTGGCTCACAAGCTCACTAACCAAGCTGTGGAACAAGGAAAGTTACCCAAGCGGGGCGTTGTAGCAAGCGTGCCCGATAACAAATGCAAGTGGGAGAATAATGCTAGCAAGGGATCGTCATCTGGTAACAAACCTCAGCAACATCAACTCATCAACAGCATAACAATAGAGGCGGTTTGATAACAATCGCAACCTCAACTAATCATCTTCATTATCCCAAGGAATAGGTGGATACGTGGGGAAAAATCCAAAATGCAACCGATGCAACTACCACCATACCGGCAGGCGTGACTGCTTTCGATGCCAGCATTATGGGAAGGTTAGACATGTGGCAAAGGATGTCATGAAAACTGATTAAGAAGCCTCAACAACCTCATCAATCTCAGCAGCCCCAAGAACACCAAAGGGTTGCTTGAGTGTGGAAAGGAAGGGCATTACAAGAGAAACTGTCCTCAACTGAGAAGAAACGGAATGGAAATGGGAATGGTGGCAATAACAACAATGGTGGTAATGGTGACAACAATAGTGGCAACAATGGTGGAGCCAAAAGGAGAGCTTTGTCATGGGTTCAGGCGAGGCTCTAAACGATCCTACTACCGTTACTGGTAAATTCTTGTTAATGGTCATTTTGCATCTGTACTGTTTAACACTGGAGCCGATAGGAGTTTATCTCTAATATGTTTTGTAGTCTCTTAAGCGATATGCCTTCTGCATTGGAGACTAAGTATGTCGTAGAATTTACTGATGGTAAGCGAAATTTTGTAACGCATATCCTTAGAGATTGTAAGATAGAGCTTGCTAGTCATACTTTCGCTATAGATCTTATGCTGTTACACTGGGAAGTTTTGACGTTGTGATAGGCATGGATTGGATCTCTAATAAGCAAGCGGAAGTCATATGTCACGAGAAAATCATACGAATTCCTGTTGGTGACGAAATCCTTACAGTCAGAGGCGATAGGAGTGGTGCAGTGATAGGCATCATCTCTTACATGAAGGCACAAAAGTTGTTGCGAAAAGGTCGTTTGGCTATTCTGGCACTCGTCACGATAAACAACCGGAGGAAAGGAGAATGGAGGACATACCTGTGGTACAAGACTTTCTAGAGGTGTTCCAGAGGATCTTCCCGGACTACCACCTCATCGCCAGGTCGAATTCCAAATTGAACTGACTCCCGGCGCAGCCCCGATTGCTAGAGCACCTTATCGATTAGCACCGAACGAACTACAGGAGTTGTCATCATAACTTCAGGAGCTTTTAGATAAGGGCTTTATTCGACCTAGCACATAACCTTGGGAGCCCCTGTTCTCTTGTTAAGAAGAAAGATGGTGCGTTTTGAATGTGCATCGATTTTAGGGAGTTAAACAAAGTCACAGTCAAGAACCGATACCCTTTACCTTGTATCGACGATTTATTTGATTAGCTTCAGGGATCAAGCTATTACTCGAAGATTGATTTGAGATCTGGCAATCATCAACTTAGGGTCCGTGAAGAAGACATCTCCAAAACTGCGTTTCGTACTCGTTATGGTCATTATGAATTCTTGGTCATGCCTTTTGGGTTGACTAATGCACCTGCGGTGTTCATGGACCTCATGAATCGCGTGTGCAAACCCTATCTCGATCAGTTCATCATTGTGTTTATCGATGACATACTGATATACTCTAGGACCAAGGAGGACCATGAAGAGCACTTACGATTGATCTTAGAACTATTGAAGAATGAGCAACTGTACGCTAAATTCTCCAAGTGTGACTTTTGGATACGAGAAGTGCAATTTCTAGGTCACATTGTTAATGAGAAGGGAATACATGTTGATCCTGCTAAGATTGAAGCGATAAAGAATTGGGTTATACCCAAAACGCCGAGCGAGATAAGGCAATTTCTAGGATTAGTAGGGTATTACAGACGATTCATAGAGGGATTCTCTAAGATTGCACAACCTCTCACAGCCTTGACCTACAAAGGAACGGCATACAAATGGGGTGAAAGTCAAGAGGCGGCTTTTCAGCTATTAAAACAGAAACTCTGTAGTGCACCGATATTGGCACTGCCAGAGGGAACAGATGATTTCGTGGTGTATTGTGACGCATCCATTCAAGGATTGGGTTGTGTCCTGATGCAACGTGACAAGGTAATAGCATACGCCTCGAGACAACTAAAAGTTCACGAAAAGAACTATACCACCCATGACCTGGAATTGGGTGCAGTAGCTTTTGCCTTAAAGATTTGGAGACATTACTTGTACTGTACCAAATGCACTATCTACACCAATCACAAGAGTCTTAACATATCTTTGAACAAAAGGAGTTTAATATGAGGCAACGATGTTGGGTGGAGTTTCTGAATGATTATGACTTCGCTATCAAGTACCATCCTGGAAAGGCGAATGTGGTTGTCGATGCCTTAAGCGGAAAAGAAACAGCTAAACCCAGGCGGGTGAGAGCCTTACAATCAGTACTCATCTACCTGAGCAAGTTAAGGAAGCACAGATAGAAGCCTTGAAATAGGAAAATGTTAGTTCTGAGTCATTACGAGGAATGGATAAACAACTAGTGGTGAAAGAGGATGGAATTCGGTACTTCATGGATAGACTTTGGCTACCTGTCTATGGAAATCTGAGGGATTTAGTTATGAGTGAGGCACACAAGTCTAAGTACTCTATACATCCTGGATCTGACAAGATGTATCATGGCCTAAAGGCGCACTACTGGTGGCCTAACATGAAGGCGGATGTAGCCACGTATGTAAGCAAGTGTTTGACCTGCTCAAAAGTCAAGGTAGAATACCAAAAACCATCTGGACTGTTACAACAACCCGAGATACCAATGTGAAAATGGGAACAAATCTCAATGGATTTTATCATTAAGTTACCCCGTACTAATACTGGTTGTGACACAATATGGGTTATTGTGGATCGGTTAACAAGTCTGCTCACTTCCTTGCAATTAAGGAAACGGATAAGATGGAGAAATTAACCCGACTGTACCTTAAGGAAATCGTTTCGAGACACGGTGTACCGATCTCAATTATTTATGACCGCGATGCTCGTTTCACGTCACACTTCTGGCAATCACTGCAGAAATCTTTGGGTACACGATTGGATATGAGTACTGCTTATCATCCACAGACTGACGGCTAGAGTGAGCGTACCATACAGACTTTGGAGGGTATGCTTCGTGCTTGTGTGATTGATTTCAGGAACAATTGAGAAGTTCACCTGCCATTGGTGGAATTTTCCTATAATAACAGTTATCACACTAGCATACAGGCAGCACCTTTCGAGGCTTTGTATGGGAGAAAATGTAGATCACCGGTTTGCTGGGCTGAAATCGGTGATAGTCAACTAACGGGTCCCGAGCTAATACATGAGACAACTGAGAAGATTGTGCAGATACGGAACCGTATGGCTGTAGTGCGAGATAGACAGAAAAGTTACGCTGACAAACGACGGAAACCTTTAGAGTTTCAGATTGGCGACAAGGTCTTATTGAAAGTCTCACCATGGAAAGGCGTAGTTCGGTTTGGCAAGCGAGGAAAGCTAAATCCGAGGTATGTTGGACCATTCGAGATATTGGAAAGAATAGGTCCAGTGGCCTATCGACTAGCCTTACCTGATTCGCTAAGTGGAGTCCACGATGTGTTCCATGTTTCAAACCATAAAAAGTGTCTATCTGACGAGACACTAATTGTACCACTAGAGGATGTTCAAGTGGACGAACAATTACGCTTTATCGAAGAACCAGTCGAGGTGATAGATCGTGAGGTCAAAACGCTTAAGCAAAGCAAGATACCCATAGTCAAAGTTCGTTGGAACTCGCGACGTGGACCAGAATTCATGTGGGAGCGTGAAGATCAAATGAAGCTTAAGTATCCTCAACTATTCGAGACGATGCCTGCAGACGGAGGTATTGATTTAAATTTCGGGACGAAATTTCTTTTCAACATGGGTATGATGTGACAACTCATCCAAAACTTACTAGATTTTGATTTCTGTGTGCCAATGCAGTAGACCAGTAATGGAACACTCTCACCATCTAACACAATTTTCGGGACGAAAATTCTTTCAACCTAGGGATAATGTGACATCTGGTAATTTTCCGTTACCAAACTCCGTTAGTTCCGTTAAGTCTTGCATACACGTGTCGTGAGCACACACTAGTTGTCGTTGAACGTTGGTGACCTAATAATAATAATCAATGATAAACAATGATAATCTAATTAATAATGTTGATTATTAGTTGTGATTATATGATTTATAAATTTATAGAATTTTTTAAATATTGATTTTATAAATTTTACGTGATAACGTGACTATGTGTTGTATGTATATTCTATGTGTTGTGTGACTTATTGTAAATGTTCATGACTATTATTATTGAATAATAATACTTATAGTTTGTAGCTAAAATTATAAAAAAAATGCTACAAAGGTTAAATTTTATAAAAACATAGTTAAAGGGGAGTTTAAGGGTAAATGTTAAATAAGGCAACTTTGACAAAACCCAACCCTAGACCCCAAACCCCCCATTCGGACGAAACCCCTCTCCCCCCCCCCCCTCTCTTTTGCGATTTTGATCAAGAAACAACAAGAACAATTCGAATTTGATTGATTCCAAGTGTTACAAGGTGTTTTACAAGTCCAATTGTTGATTTCTACACATCTAAAGGTTAGTTTTGATTGATTGCTTATAGTTTTTGAGTCTTGATGAACCCTAGATCGAAATTGTTGAAACAAATCTGAAATTGATGGATAATCTATGTTAGTATTGTTGTATTGATACTAGATTGTATGTTAGTTGCAAGTATTAATATGGATTTTGGATGTTCTAGCCAAATTAGGTCAAACTAGAAACTTGATTTGGGGGACACTTCATGATTGATCAAATTGATGGTTGTTTGATGGTTTTATGATGTTAATTAGATGATATGGATGCTAGAATACATTGATCTTGCAAGAAATTGATGAATAGAAGGTTTTGTTCATAGGTTACTAATAATAGTAACTTTATTTTGCATAGTATGATGATTTGATGATGAATGGGTGTTATGGATATGTTTGTGATGATGTTTATATGTTAGATTGTTGTTATGAACATTGGGAATGCAAGAACACACGTTAGAATCCATACATTACTAAAGATAGTAACTTTTTAGATATGGGATTGATGAATTATGATATTTGGATGTTGTTGATCTTGCTTAGATGTTATTATGAACTTGATATGGCATATTATTGATGAATGCATGTATACATTTGGTGTATGATAGATTTTGGGATATGCTTTCCCAAAAGGGAAACTTTATTTGCACAAGGTTTGAATGATGATAGTTTGAGCATGTTTGGGACATTAGGAGCATGTTAGTATGTGACAACCCGAAAATTTTTCGTGATTTTATGTGAATTTACGATTTATTTTTTTTATATATTTTTATTATTATTTAATAATAGTATTAATAATAATAAAAATAAGGACAATGATAATAATAATAATATTATTATTAACACTAATAATGTTAAGAATGAAAATAATAATAATGGAAATATTATTATTTACAAAATTAATATAAATAATTAAACAAATTCAGGGACTGAATTTGTAATATTTGAAACTCATTTTAAAACTATACACATGAAATAATAAACCAAATAAACTCCAGGGGCTAAATGTGTAAATTAGTTTTAAAACCCAACCCACCGCCCGTATTCCCGGTCACCGTCTCCGGCCGGTCTCCGGCGTCTCTCCGGCGACCCCAAAAGCCAAGAAAATCGTGATTATAGTGCAAACCAACTATCCCGACATCTTCTAGAGGATGAACCGAACTCGGGGACCATTTCAATTTGAAAATCAAGTCGGTTAGGTGTGTATACCACTAAACCAAATTTCTCGGCCGACCCACTCACAAAACAATCCACTACAGCCTATTTAATCCAATTAATCGAATGGGAAGGGCTATATAAGCATCCCTAAACTAATGGTACATTCACACACTTCTAAAACACTTGAAATCGATCAATTTGATCTCCTCATTGCCGCGGACCTGCAACCGGTCGTGTACCCTCTGTAGAGCTTCGAAACAGGTAATTTAACACCCCATTGTGTTCGTTTTACAAGAGGATCAATAACCCCATGAAATCAGAAGCAATCAAAATCGATTTGGCTTTCGATTTGGTTGAGAATCGAACCTGAGGTTCTCGGGTGAAATGGGATTACTGGGGGTTTAAGTTAAAAGAATTAAAAGCTGGAGTATAACCGCGGCCGCGGCCTTGGTTTACTGGTTTGTGTGCTGTGCCTGAGAACCGGGGGTCGCGGGTTCGAACCCGGCCCCCAACATTTTTTTAAATAAAGCTTTTTAAGCCCTTTTTAAAATACTGGAAATTTCTAAAAATTATAAAAATAATTTTTATAAGCTTTAATTATTTTAGAAAATAAATAATTATTTTCTGGAAATTTATTTCTTTAAAACCTTATTTATTTATTTATTTAAATAAATAAAAACATATGTATAAATTGTAATTTTATAAAATAGATCATTGAATCATTATTGGACACCATATTCTTTTTAAATTATAATAATTGTGGAGATTTAATTCTTTAAAAACCTTATTTATTTATTTATTTGTATAAATGATATAAATGGTTACTTTTATAAAAAAATGGATTTTAAATGATGATTTAAATCATCAAGTTATTAATAAGAATATATTATTTTAATTATGAATTTATTATAATAAATGAAGGAATTATATTTAATAAATTTCATAAATTATTTACAAATACAAATATTATCATTATAATTACGATCACGACATTGTTATTATTAATATCAACATTGGTAGTATTATTAAGACATGGTGTGTTGTATACCAAATCGTGTACGTCAAACCGAACCGACCCGAATCCGACCAAATATATTTATTCGCGTTGAACACGTTTTAAAAACTTAATTACAATTAATAATAGGTGTTGATCGTGTTTGATCGAGCATTGCCTTATTCTTTGAAGTCTTGTTCATTTCATTACATCAAATCAAGGTGAGTTCAAGCCCCACTATTTTACTAAAACTGTTTTTGGGGGAGATAGCATACTGGTAATGTTACAAACGTTTTCTTTATATATTTAAGATGTGTAAGGATATTAATATAGTGCTGTTATCATTGTACAAGTCCTCACACTTTCGAATTGTTAATATTGGATAGCGGGGAAAGTTGGGTAGTACTACTGGGTGTGACGAGCCCCACCTTGTGACTCGAGGTCAACCGGGTGCAATTTGTCCTATGATATTTGTCACGATATGGCGACGTCGTGGCAGGAGGCAAACATAACACAGTCAGCTTCAATGTCGAAATCACTATTTAATATCGTTTGTGAATGGACTAGCTAGCCATTACAATGCACATGCTTTATATACGTTGTTGTTAAACTGGGATGTTTAACTGTGAACTCTTGAACTGATCAACCATTGGATTGATACACGCTATTGTTAAACTGTGATGTTTAACTGTGAACTCTTGAACTGATCAACCATTGGATTGATACACGCTATTGTTAAACTGTGATGTTTAACTGTAAACTTTTGAACTGATCAACCATAGGGTTGATACACGCTATTGTTAAACGGTTAAGATTTAACGCAAACTCGGTATACACTTTTAAACTGTTATGTTTAAACATCAAACTCTTGAACTCACCAACCATGTGTTGACTTTTAGTATGCTATTCTCAGGTCACTAATCTGGAACTGCTGATAGGAGCACCACACG
>CM044012.1:29867585-29895085 GCA_024085815.1 Flaveria linearis | reverse complement strand
GTGTTTTTTAAAATGATGATTATCGATAATACAATAATAAGAAATGTAACTTTTGTATGTTTCAAGTTCATTATCTACCGCTAATCAGATAATTGTGTAATCTTTATCAATTCGGAAGATTACAAAGTGATCTGATGAAACTACATAATGACCTGACGAAATTACACAATAAGTTAAAAAAATTATTTTATATATCAACACTATACTCATTTTAAATATTAAAAATACTTGTTTTATGGTGTATTATAAAAAAAATCGTATGTAAAGTTATAGTTGTTTAAAGAAAATGTGAAACTTTGGAATGGGGGAAATTACCAATTTTGTACCTAAACTAATTTTGATGTAAAGAACACGTGTCACATTTCTTGCAGCAATAACTGTTTAGTACATTTAATAGAATGTCATAAAACAGTTTCTACTAATTTGTTAATATTTAGAAGTAGGTGAGCATTTGATCGGTTAAGTGTAGTTATCAGTTTTAGTTAGAACAATAACCGAGCACTTTAGTTATAAATAAATCATGATGTTTCGATTGAATTTTTTTATATAAAGAGCTTATTATAACTAGATCGCTCAAGTATTAATGAAAGTTAGTTGTGTATATCTATGAACAGCAAAATGTTTTCTAGTGACGTGAGACGCCTCCAAATTGAATATGATCTATCTCGTTTTCTCTCTTTCTCTATAATGAAAATGAAACTTTGGTTGCCTGCGTTGCTATCATTGTCGTAGCTTTGAAAACACCATTTCCCTTAACGAATTGTCATTACGGTTATTATAAAATTATACATTTTAAATTTAAAAGATATAAAAATGTAGAACCTATGCTATATTGATATGTTATGGTTAATTCTTTTTAACAAAGAGATGGTTGTTGGCATTTAAAGAAAAAAAAAAAGATCACCAAAACATCATAAACAAAGGACATTAAAAGTCGATTGTTATTGTAGATGAGGTAACATCAATGATATTGAACAAACGGTTTTCCACTGTCCACGTCTCGTGAAGTGGTTGTTCTATCCAACGGTGGAGATTTAAGTGGTTGGTATATCCGACGGTCGAGATATGATTGTGGTTGGTATATCCAACATAGGTGATTATGGTTTCGTCTAACATTAATTGTTCATGATTCTAGATGATTTTGATCGTAATTGTCAAACAAATGCAAACAAACATTGGTGTAAATGAGTTGAGTTCGAGCTATTAAAGTGTTAGTTTGTCTTGTTAACTTAATAGAGATTGAGTTTGATGACTTCGATCTCGGATTGTTTTGAACTCTACTTTTTTTTTAACAACAAATGTGTGACTCTGTTTCATCGGATAGGTGTTATACTAATCTGGCCCATCTGTTCGTTTCGCAGCCAGGACCGCACATCTAGCACTCTCATGAGAAAACTCTTTGCTGATAAAACTCGTTGGCTCAACTCTAAGCATTTTGTTCATAGTAAAACTTGAACCTATTATCTCCCAATATTTATACGTAATGGGTAACTTAAGTTTGGTTATTAAACTCTTTAGTATTAAATATTTATCTATTTATTTTATATGTATATATATGTATACCTATTTTAGATAAATATAAATTATTTAAGTTTACATATAACATAACATATATTTTTTTAGTTTTATTCACATGCTTAAACTTACTAATTTAAACAAACATTATCATTTTATTTAGGGTTAATGGATTTAAATACTCCCAACTATTGGGTATTGGCCGTTGCCACCCCCAAGTATCATTTTGGCGAATATAACTCCCAAGTAAACATTGAGGTGTTTGTATCACCTATAGATGTGAGAAATTAATATTCAAAGGGAGCATCCTATAGATGTGAGGTTTTTCCATCTAGTTACCATGTTTTTCAAGTTAGAGAATTTGATGTTTTCCACAAAATTAGAAAAACCTCACATCTATAGGTGATACAGACACCTCAGTGTTTACTTGGGAGTTATATTCGCCAAAATGATACTTGGAGGTGGCAGCGGCCAATACCCAATAGTTAGTAGTATTTAAATCCATTAACCCTTTTATTTAATAACCTCTACTTTAAGCATGTGCTCGGGCTCAATTGCTCAAACTCTTCTAAGAGGATGTAAAATCAGGTGTGTTTGCTAGTTTTGTGGACACAGAGTTGAAAGAGAGAACATAATTGTACCGAAAAATATATTTATCTTTATAACTAGTTTATGAAATCCTAGTAAATTTTGCCAAAACATCGGTCTTACCTGATAAACACTAAAAATACTTGCATGAAATCTTAGCATCATTTTATCGACGGTTTAAGAGCAAGTTTTAAAACTTCTCCACTTTACGTGTTGCTTAAATGAACAAAACAAAATTTGAATTGTTTAGACGTACACCGAAGTTCCATTGGTGATTTCATCACATTATCGGTGGATATTAAATTGAAGTTTCTTTTTATTGTTTGGTAAGTTGCCTCATGCGACACTGACCCAGACGGTAACGAATTACAGTAACGTATAAAAAGTATGTTTCATTTTCTTCTGTTTTCTAGTAATATTGTTGTAGTACATTGAAATACATGCTTGATAAACTTGAATGAATAGTACTATTCATCAGTTGGTTTGTCATATTATGTAATTTAAGGTGGATAGTTGTTTATCCCAATCCCAACTATCTTTTATCCTAGAAAAAGTCATGAATAGTTTAGATATGGTGATATAACGGGTACTGGAATTTCACGTCTATACTTGATTATAAGATCATGTCACACACGGTATGATATTTGTAGGTATCTTACATTGTTCTATGTCAGAGTTACTCGTTAGTTTATTCAAAAAAAGTATTTGCTAGGAATTCCATTTACATTTTTTTACTTATCATTCCAATTTTCATAGAAACTTTTGTATTAGCTGTTATAACAAATTAAATTTAATAAATTGCATACACATCGTCATCTTAAAATGTTTGAAATACTGAAAAATATATAAATTGGATAATTATATAAAATTTAAAAGATAAACTTTGTGTTCCATAACATATAAAATACAAATAATATAACCAAATGCGTGTCGTAGGGAAAAAAACTCGATCATTGTTTTGGGAATGAAACAACTAAAATGAAGCAAACAACTAATGAAGCGTTACTAAGAGCATTTACATCCCATTCCTTATCTTTATCTATATAATTACACTAAAAATCACTACTTCTTCTCTCTTCTTTCAATTAAATAATATCTTTTTAATTATACCTTTTTCATTATCTTTTCTCTCTCCTTCACTCACAACCACTTTTAAAAATATAAAAAATTTATAAGGGTTGAACAGTGAATCCTTAAATTTACAGATGAACAGTAACATTTTCTCTCTCGTCCACTTACAACCACTCAAAACTATCCCATATATTTAGGACTCATACTCACATAATTATAAGGCATGGGTTGTGAATGCTCTAAACAAGGGTCAATAAGAAATAAAAATCAAATTAGCATCTTTCGTTCATATAATTCATGTACACAAAAATACATGTTTGAGAAACGTATTACATGTTAGAGAAACACCCCAACTCCCTTAGAAACTTTCTGATTTAACTCTGAGCATTTAGATGTTAGAAAAAACTTGGTCAGATTATTATTTAATCTAATGATCTTTCAATATTTACTTGTAATAAGTAATTAATCTTAAATAAAACTAGCTATAATATAGAAAATAATATCATATCCTCTTTGGTCAACAATTCTCCATCCATACCTCAAAACTAAGATGCCATATTGTGCATGTTTACGGTTACTTATAAAAAGTGTTTGTCAAACTTAAAATATTTTTCAAACTAATTTTCATATAGAATAAAAATAATATTTGAAAAGTAAATAGTGAGTTACTTATTAATTTTTAATGCTCATTTTAATCAAATTTTCTATTATATCCATCTACAATCTCCTATTAACTCCTATCATTTACAAAAAAAGTTTTTTCTTTTTGCTCTTTTACAACCTTTTAGAAACTAAAAGCTAATCCAATATTCTAAAAACTTATTTTGAAACATCATATATAGGTTAATAATTTTTTTTTATAAAAAGTACTTTTCAACCGAAATAACCTCTCAAATGTATCTCAATTAATCACGTGCGAGTAGTTAAAGACTTGAAGCTCGTACCTACCCATTTGATTACTACAAATACAACACTCGACTCTCCAACCCTACAAAACAAAACTCACAACGTACAATGGCTCCAGTATCCTTGAAATGGGACGAAACTTCCCTACACGAGAACCGGTTCGTTCGCGACGAGGACGAACGACCGAAGGTGCCATACAACCAGTTCAGCAGCGAGATTCCCGTGATCTCACTCGAAGGAATCGATGACGTTGAAGGTGTGAGGTTAAGTCTCGTAGGGCCGAGATATGTCAGAAGATCGTTAACGCTTGTGAAGATTGGGGATATTTCAGGTGGTGGATCATGGCGTCGACACCAAACTGTTGTCGGAGATGACGAGGCTTGCACGAGAGTTCTTCGACATGCCCACCGAGGAGAAGCTCCGGTTTGATATGACCGGAGGGAAGAAAGGCGGCTTCATCGTCTCCAGTCCCTTCAGGTAGTTATTACTATTACTATTATTATTAAATATTGTTAATTTACAAAAGTTAATGTTGTTAGGTGTCTTTTTTAAAATCTTTCTTGTTTATGGTGTTCTGTTGTTTGATGTATTGGATGTGGTTTATGTGACAAACGGATGTATTGCCATCCTTTGTTTGTTTTCGGAAAACGTGATTTGACTCAGGATTACCCATTTTATTATATAATAAAAGAGTAACTACGATAGAACATGGCACTCTTATGTTATTTTTAAAAAAATTTACCGCCTAAATTAATATATTATTTTATCAAGTTTTTATTTTAAGAAACTCAATTAATAATAATAATTCATTTTGTTTTAAATTTAATTTTTATATTATCAACTTAATTGTGTAATCATATTGTTTTGAACTATACATATTTTCATAGCTAATAAGATTCAATTTAAAAAAAAACTAAAAAGAAAAAAACACTTATTGAATGTTTTTTATTTTTTTGTTAGTGTGATTTTACTACAACTGGTTTTAATTTTATATGGTTCAATTATGCATTATATCATCAAAAAAGTATTTGTATATTTATAATTTATAAATATAACTTTTTATTTTCTATTGTTATAGTAATACGTAACTTAATCATACGACAATATTTATACTTTATGAATTAATTTTTTTATATTTTCAACCCCGTGTATTACACGGTTTTGCTAAACTAGTAGCGGAATAAAATGATTTTAAAGAGGCATCAGAAAACGTTAACTTTTGAAATTTAACACCATTTAGGAAAAAAAATCTACGCATGTTTGTTGTACAGTGGTGCAAAAATGATTGTACATACACGGTGTGTGCATAAGTTGCAAAGTTAATTGTTTTCGACTTGTGTTTGATCAAGTTTAGATATACGTTGATATAACTTGTAAGAAACGTAGCACATATTTCTTATGAATTGATATAATACGGTATGTATGATATATTATGAGTTAAACAATGAATTATGAGGACAATTCTCTTTGTTAAATGATATATTTGATAAATTCAAGCTTATATTTAATTAATATTATGGTGCAACTGCTTGTACTCTTTTGCGAATTGTGGTTTGTGCATTCCGCATACGTGAATACTCAATTATTATACATATCTCTCAGGGGAGCAAACTTATTTTCATATATTAAAAAATGTGAGTTTTTTAAAAGTGATATTAAATGTGTACTAGTACTAGTAAAAGTGGAAATTTTTTTTCTTGTATCCTGATGATTAATAGGTCCATTGAATCTTTGGCTGTGGGTTTATTTATCGCAACCTGCGTTGGACCCTCTAAATTATGTCGGTGGAGAAGAAAAAATATTTCTGTTGAGAAAGAGTAAATTTATTAATGAAATATGATCCTTTAGGTGAAAACGTATTAAAATAGGTTATCACAAATATGGCATATAGATTATACAGAAAAACTTATATATAGGATTTTTATTCTACATTTAGATATATGATAAAGACACTATTATTCCTATAATTTATATTCTTGCAATAAAATGCGGTGCACATTAAAGTCTACTTTGGACAACCCTAAATTCAATTTGATCCAACTATATTCAATTTCAAATGTTTGAAACTTCCTTCGAATTAGCTCCTTGAGTCTCTTGTTATATAAAAAAAAGTATTTAATAATTTGCATAGAACAGAAAAATGGGCCTGACCCAATAGTCAAATCTTAAGAAAACCCAGAACGGGTAGAAACCCAACCGGGTTTGGGTCGTGGTCAACAGACTCAATGAGCTCAAATGCCGACCCCGGCCTAAACAACAACCGCGGTTAAAAACCGTATGTGTATATGTGTAAACATAGAGTATAACTTGAAAGTTTAATCTTTTTATAAAATATATACAATAACCTTTTTTATTATTATGCATGATGTAGGGAGAGACGGTGCAAGATTGGAGGAGATTGTAACCTATTTCTCTTACCCAATAAAAGCAAGAGATTACTCAAGGTGGCCCGATAACCCAAAGAGTGTAGGCTGTAACTGAGAAGTATAGCGATGAGTTGATGGGCCTGGCCTGCAAGCTGCTAGAGTCTTGTCCGAGGCAATGGCCTCGAAAAAGAGGCCCTAACTAAAGCTGTGTTGATATGGACCAAAAGTGGTGGTGGGTGATACTACCCCAAGTGTCCCGCAACCCGACCTGACATTGGGCCTGAAGCGACATACGATCCGGGAACGATACACGTTGTTGCTTCAGGACCAAGTTGGTGGGCTCCAAGCGACACGTGTTATGGCAAAGAGCTGGATCACGGTTGAGCCCATTGAAGGGGCTTTCGTGGTTAATCTTGGTGATCATGGTCACGTAAGTGTTTATTTATTTTTACAATTACGTAATATAATTGTCACACACTTGACTTAAAAAAACAAAATTGTTGTTTTTGAGATAGTATTTGAGCAATGGGAGGTTCAAGAACGCGGACCACCAGGCAGTTGGTCAACTCAAACACAAGTCGGCTATCCATTGCAACGTTTCAAACCCTGCACACCAAGGCAATTGTATATCCGTTGAAGGTGAATGAAGGAGAGAAACCGAACTGGAAGCACCTATGACTTTCATGGAAATGTACAAGAAGAAGATGAGTAAGGATCTCGAGTGGCTCGCCTCAAGAAGCTAGCAAAGTAGGCACAACAAGACTCCTTGAAAGTGAACCGATCGAAAATAGATTGCTTAGAAACTCGATCATGTTTTTATCTTAGCCACTTATTTACTTTGTTTTTATGTCAATAAGAATAAATATACATGTTTGAAGGATGAAAAGTTCTAAGAAATGTTGGTAGTTGTGAGCATATTTATTTTTTGAGAGGGCCAATAATAAAGATTAGAGTTAATTACACAAATAGTCCCTGTGGTTTACGCGGATCCCAGGTTTGGTACTAACTGGTTTTTAGTAACAACTATGGGTATTGTACTTTAAAAATCATAACAGGGTAGAGTATTAGGGCTAACGCCCGTTATTTTTAACAGAACACCCCCTACGTGACAAGCAGGAGGGTATTTTAGTCAATTTATATACAAACATATCACTAATAAACCCAACTTCAAAAGAAACTTCATCTTCTTTTCAAACCCTAGAATACAAGAAAAATCTCAGACATGGTGTTTTGCAATGTGGAAGATTAGCCACAATCAAAACATCACAAACGAAGAAAAACCCCGGACGACGCTTTTATACTTGTGCAGAGTTAGTAATTTCTTTTAAATTCTACTCTTAAATTGGTATGCTCTTCATGTGTACTAACAAAGATTTTCTGTTTCAGAGATCCAAGTGTAATTTCTTTATATGGATTGATCCTCCGATATATTCTACACCAACCAATAACATTCAAGGTTGCTGAAATCTAAAAACTATTATGAGAACAAGACCAGAGCTCTGAAGATGAAGTACATCAAGAAAGACATGCTGTTGATAGGATTGGTGTTTGTTTATGTTGTTTGGGTTTTTTTGTTCTTTGTAATGGGTTGAATATGGTTATGTTAGAATCTTCTTTCGTAAGTGATTTTGGTTCTCTAGTGAACCAAGCTTTTGTAATGAATGTTCCTTGTAATGAACATGATTTTGTAATGAATATGTTTTTTTAAGCTGTCATGAACCTGCTTTGTAATGAATGTACTTAATGTCAAAGTGCAATTGTGCAACAACCATGATCAAAGTGCAATGAATGAATGTACTTGGATTTACTGTAACAATGCAACAACCATTTAAGAATGTGCAGATAACAACCATTCCAATACAAGTGCAGTTGGAATGTCAATATGCAACACACCCATTTAACCATTTAACAACCATTTAACAATGTCAAAGTGCAGTTGTGACCCTTCTTTCCTTAACCATGCACAACCAAGATAACAACCATTGCAGATAACAAAGTGCATGAATGATAACATACCAAAGATACCATGTGCATTTTTAAAAACTACTAAATCACAATGTGCAGATAATAATGCAACAACCATTTAACAAGGTGCAGATAACAACCATTCCAAGATAACAATGTCACCCACATAATAGCTACCAAAGTACAAATGTCTTACATTCCAAACATAACAAATATATTTAAGATCAAACAACAGATGAGGATGTGCCACTTGTCCAATACAAGTCTTTTTGTTGTGACCCTTCTTTCCACATCTACTGCAAGTGGTTGTCTTCCACTTTCTAGTAAGCTTTCCTTGCTTGACCAACTCATCTTCCCTCTCCATTGGATCCTTTTTCCTCATTTTTCTTGGCCTTCCAATTGGTTTATGATGTTTAGGTTGCTTCAAAATTGTAGGGCAGTCTACTCTCTTTGTCCACATGCTTCTACCATTAATAGGTCCAATCTTGTAGGAATATACCTCCTTCCATGTCTGTAGCCAGAAACAAGAATCCACCCACTTCTCTGGTATATCCACCTCCAAACCATTAATAGACATATCCCAGTTTGCTGCAACAGCATGTTTGCAGGGTATGCTTAACAGTTCCCACTTCCTGCATGAGCATGTCTTTTGAGCTACATCAACTACACACTGCTCACTATTGTACCCTGTCACTTGAAATTTTGAACCATCATTCCATTTAACAGTAAGCTTATTGCTTCTTTTTTAATGATATCAAATTTTTTGTCACACTTGGTGTCAATAAACCATCACTCTTGTCAAGACTTTCATAACATTTACAATTCTTTTCATCAGGTATTCTCTAACAAACTCTAATGTTGTTATAATAGGTTTATCCCTACCATCACCAACCTTGAGTTGAACATCTCATACATTATTTAAGAGAACATCACTCTTTGCTCTACCTATAAGCAGATGATTATAGACATATAATAATTAAGCACATGTCAAATTAACACAAAAAGTAGTGAGAAATAAGAATTTACCTGAGAAATGGCTTCTGGTCCAATGAACAGCAGGGATCTGGGTTAACCAATTGTATGCTTCAACATTCATACTCTTCAAATCTTCCAATTTCCTTTCATATTCTTGTAGTGTAGTGGCTGATGCTATAACCCCATACCATGTCTTTGAATGCCTTACCCCTCCATTGTAGCTTCATGTTTTGATGTATGTGTCTAAGACAATACCTATGTTCTGCAGCTGGAAATAGTTTTTTTATTGCTAGAATAATACCCTTCTGCCTGTCTGATATAAATGTGAAGTTGGAGTTCACTTGTAACTCTAAATCCTCTCTCCAGAATATCTAAAAACCAAGCCCAGAAATTGGCAGTCTCTGCTTCCACTATGGCATAGGTAACCGGGTATATGCCATTATTAGGATCCATACCCACAGCTGTTAGTAGTTGACCTGAAAAGGGCCCTTCATGAATGCCCCATCTAACCCAATGATATCTCTTCTACAGCTTTGAATCCTTGTTTCATGGACCAAGACATACATAATTCTCTTAAACACTCTGAAATTACATGCAGGATTTGTTTCGGTTCAGTCTCAATTCTTATGTGCTTCCTGGGTTTCTACCATCAATTCAAATCCATAATCCCTCAACTCATTATACTGCTTAGTATAATCACCCTCAACTTCTCAGATGCTTGTGTCTTAGCCCTAAATGCCTTCATTCTAGATACTAACATTTCATACCTTTTTTGTAGTTACTCCTGAATAGCCTTGATGGGTATGCCTGGATTGGAATCAAGTTTAACAACCAATTGCTTTGAGATCCAATCTGATGTAAAGCTTAACAGATCTACATGGAAGGCATCTGTGTTCAGGTTGTATGTTTTCACAATCCATGTGGTTTCATTTTTCAGTTTGGAAATATACAGGACCCAAGGACATTTGTTTGGATTTTCTAGGTTTTTCTTCCACCATCTTTTTTACTGGGCTCACACTTTGACCAGAACACTAACTCTTTTTGTCCTCTTTTGATCACTTGAACTCTCTCCCAAATTAGTTGGGCCTTCACTTGGGCCTTTTTCAAAAGTGGGTATTGTACCTCTACATACACGCCCGGACCCTTCTTGATCATTCCTGTATAGTGCCAGCTCCCTCCTTGTCTCCACTGCATGTCTTTTGATTAAAGCTTTAACCTCAACATTGGTACCAATTGTTGCCCAACATAGAAACTACATGGATCTTACAACCTTCCTGTTGTTTTCTAACTCTTCTAAAAGCCCTTCTCCTTCCTTTTCATTCTCATCTTCTACTTCTGATGAAAATGTTCCAAATGAATCATCACTTAAGTAGTCTTCATCAACAGCATTATCACTATCATCCCCTACTTCATTCTCATCTTCTAGAATAAAATTCTTGTTAAAATTCATCATATCCACTTCAACCTCTTCTACTTCATTTGCTTCATCTACTATTCATCAGACCATTAGTATCATCTACATTCTCAGTCTTTCAATAATAGACTTAGGCAACAGTTATCACTAGCATAACCCAAAAGTCCAACTCATCGTCATAACTTTTTAATGCCCTCAAACCAGTGCTTAAACTACTACCAGGAACAAGATAACTATAACGAATCTTACAGTTATCCTTGACACATAACTCTTCCATAATCTCATCTACAACTAAAATAGAGAAATCTTCCTTCGGCACGAAATCTACATACCTTAAGATGCCATCTACAATACCTTTTCACTTTCTTCGTTGATAACAAATGTCCACCGTGGTGAACCTCCAATGAAAAGTATTCCGGATAATTATCAACACCTACAAAAATCATATAGGTTTTCAAAAAATATTCATTTTTCAGCAAGATTATAGGGTTTAAAACACTACTATACACGCATTTACAGTCAAATTCTTCATCTTCATTCCTGATTGACCAAACATGGTTCATTTTGACCTAGATTTGAGAATATTTTCAAATTTGGGTAAACATACGATGATCGATTGTATGATTAGGGCTGTGATTATGTTTTGTATATAAATTGACTAAAATGCCCTCACGTGCTTGTCACGTGGGGGGTGTTCTGTTAAAAATAAACGGGCGTTAGCCTTAATACTTTACCCTGTTATGATTTTTAAAGTACAATACCCATAGTTGTTACTAAAAAAGGTTAGTACCCAAACCTGGATCCGCGATAAACCACAGGGACTATTTGTGTAATTAACTCTAAGATTATGAGCCATGTCGATAATGCTATGCATATCGATTTGTTGTTTGTATATAACTATTTATAATATTGTTAAAAACAATATATTCTTTTAACCAAATAAGTATTTGTTTAATAATAGCGCATCTATCATAGTTAGACATCTGTTATGTAACAATTACAAGAAAATATATTTTCTTTCTAAAAAGTCAAAGGAACCAAACTTAGTACAACCAGAATATAATTCTAATTGAACTTCCTCTAACAAGCCCTCAAATCATCACGGACACTCCTACTCTCTTCCATACATCTTCGATAACGTCAGCCATTCGTTTGTTGGCTCAACATCATCTACAAATACAACTTTAGGAATTAAACTTTCACCATGATAGATTAAATCCTTGTACGTCCGACACATGCCCTATATTTTAAATGATATTTTATTTTACTCATCCTAATAATTGAGTATTCTAACATTTCTACACGGACATCTAGTCAGGCCATATTTGTCGATATGTTTTTCACTTATATCGATAAAAGAGCTGAGTCCTTACTGATACTCGGGTGATCTACGCTTCGGATTAGAATCCACTTTTATCGACAGATATGATTACAACACTGTAATATAATTTAGGATTTAAGTGGAGGAATATAATCATGGTGATTAGAATGAGATCACGAACCTAAAAGCTAATAACGACCAACAATTTGAAATAGTAAGAAAATTAAATAACAAAACAAACAAATTTTGTTTTTTTTTCATCACAATGAACAATAATTAGAAGCCAATTTCTAATAATGAACAACATTAAAAGCCAATTATTCTTGTTATTTATCATACGTAACTAGTTTTGTTTCTGTTAAGTAAATACCTAAATAATTTAGTACAACTAATTTTGTCAATTTCTAATACAAGTTTCTATACTTTCAACTAATTATAACCAACTAAATAACAAATACCAAATCCACCATAGTTAAATATTAAGCAAAACTTAAGCATATATCAACAAATTTAGTTTTCATCCCAAATATAGTTTCAATAAATATGACTTCTAATCCTAATACAATTAGTTCAAAAGTTAATCATTTACATATTTAATATGGTTTTAAACAAATATATTATCAATAATCAAAACTTAAAACATAAAATGTATGTTATCTCATTCAAAATAATAATAATCAAACAAATAATTTTATAAACTAAGCACAACCTAAGTATTTACATCTAGAAAACAAAAATTTTTTAAAAAAGAAAAAAATACCGGATCTGGAAATCTTTGTAGTAGCAGCGACGGAACAAGAGCAATAGCGGCGACGGTGGTCGATTGGTGGTTGTGGCCGTGGTCGGCGACGGTGTGTCGTCTCGTGGTGGCGGCAGATCGATGGTGTGGCTGTGGTGGGTGGCGTAGTGTCGGCTGTGTGGGTGGTGGCTGCGGTGGGTGTTGGTGGTGGCCTCGCGCCGTTGGTGGTGGCTGCGATCGGGGTGGTGGTGTGGTGGTGTGGTGTGGTGGCTGGTCGAGTGGTGCAGTGGCGGGCGCGCGCGCTAGGGATGAGAACCGGGGGTCGGATGGTGGTGGCTGCGTGGCTGGCCGGAAGTGGCTGCGGGCGGTGAGGTGTCGACGGATGGTGGCTGGTCGTGGAGGAGAGGCGTCGGCGATAGTGGGTGTAGGTGGTGTGGAGGGAAAGTGAAGAATGCAGATGACAAAACCTGTGTATATCCTTTATCATTAGCGGCAACGCGTCGCCGCTAAAGGCTCGCATGCTTAATGTACGATTTAATAGGAGCCGTTAGATCTAATTGCTTATGAACGCTAGATGTGACTCATTTAAAGAACGGTGGATCGCCAATCTTTAGCGTCACCGAGTCGCCGCTAAAGGTGTTGCCGTTAAAGGTTGTCGCCGTTAAAGGTTTGTCGCCGCTAATACCGTCGCCGCTAATACCGTCGCCGCTATTGCGCGCATTTCTGTGTAGTGTATATGACTTCTTGTTCGCGTTAATATATTTATTTTAACTTGTTATCTAATCTATAAATAAATTACCAGCTCAATTAACCTTAAACCAAACATTTAACTTCAAACAATCTGAATCAGATACAAATAAAAAACAAGATAATAGCAATCACAGATAATAAGACTCAAAGAACACACCCACATCAACACCGTGACCTCTAAGATGACGATCTATACAAAACTATAGAAAAGAACAGAAACACGAATAGATAAATCATCGCATAAAACGAAACCCTAATATGAAGGACAAAACGATAGAGAGAAGGAGTTATCTTCTCTAGCCAGAAAAGAACATAACTAATTATCTCTACACACTCTCCCATAACTATATTGATCCACACTAAAGTGGAGAATCCAAAGCCGACTCATGCCCCCTGTGTATTTTATAGAGTAAGCTGGTCGATAGGCAGAGGATCTATCCATAGGAGTATCCAAATCTAGCTACCACGCACATCCAACTGTTCATTATCATACAAGCCAAACCCATCAGTTCCAGTTGAACTCATTCTCCAACGACACCAACTTATGCAACATACAAACACAAACAGCAAGATTAAATAATAAAACATCAAAAATTATAGATTATCTTTTTAATTGATGAAACATCACACATATATTTAACAAAAAGGTAAACAAAAGGTTATTTTGAGAACGGTTTAGATGGTAAACACGAAAGTTCAGCATAGATGGTAGGGGTTTTTGAGAGGTCAAGACAGAGGCTGATGTACATAATTTTAAGGGTAAAAAATGATAGAAAGATTTCTCAACATAACTTAGTAAACAAACATAAACAAACCTTAGACTTGGTATATATTTTAATCGAAATCCATCGGAATCTATCAAAACAGAATTTGTCTTTGATTCAAAATAACCAAGTTGTTATATTGTGTACATTGGAATGTGGATAGTCGTGAGCGGAGATGGACTGATGGGTAGGTGTGGGGGAATCAGTGGTGGTAGTGGGAGTGATTATGATCTGCAAGACGATGATTTTCCACGGTTTGTGGATGTGCTGATGGTATGGGGGCGATAAGACGGTTGTGGGAGAGGTGGTAGTGGTAGTAAGGCGGTTGTGGAGGTTATCAACAACCATGATGATGATTGAGTCATTGACGATCATATTAAGGTGTGTGAGGTTACAATTCTTTTGGCTGAATAATATACATTACTATGAATGAAATGTATTACTTTTACTCTTTTAAAAAATATAAGGCAATTACTTTAATTTATAATTTTGTTTAATTTCAATTAAACATGTTTTCTTTGAATTTAACAAATCAAACATCTCACTAATTTATTGTCAATTAATAATTAAAATATTATAATACAATTTTTAAGTGACAAATATAGTAAAATAATGGTTCGTGGCCATGGTCATGGACTCTTGTCTAGACCTTCATGCACGATAAGTCAGTTGGAATGGTCTTCTTTTGAAGTTGGAATGGTCTTCTTTTGAAGTTGGAATGGTCTTGATGCAACATTTTAAAGAAATATCGACTACACCTAGACATAGTTACTTCTCCTCCATAAGAATCACATACTTAGCATTTATTTGCTCGTATTGATGCACACACCCTCATAGTCTGCTAGGTTCAATTCCAAAGTCAAATAGGTGAAGGTTACAAATAAGCATAAGCAATTAATTTTATATTTGTTTGGAACTTGTACTTCGGTGGTCAAAACTCACACGATTTGAAAGTCGCGTAACGCTTTTAGATTGAAACAATTCGATGTTCAATTTAACTTTAGATCATGTAAAACTCAGTATCAAGAACATGTATGTGTGTGGTGTGTGAAAGTCGAATGAGAGGAAGTGACTAGATGAAATTCATATCTTGCAAGAAAAAATAAGGCCACTGCTTTCGATGGCAGTTAATATTCAAATTAAAATCATCTCAAAGTTGGGTCATTTTCACATCTGATTTTTACATATGAAATTTTGAAAAAAATCAAATTGTCTAAAGCCTAAGCTTCAAAGATGAGTGCCAACTTTGCTTTTAGTATGTTGATTAAACAGCGTTAGCTCAACAGATCTTTCGTCTTGATATTTAGAGACAACTTGTCTCGATTTTGAATGTGTCTGAAAGGTGTAGATAGGTTCAATAACCAAATAATAACATTATTATGACAATATATTTTTAACGATGTTCAAACTACCCCAATACCTAAGTGAACCTTTTTGAGATGAAATTTCAACCATCCATACTGATTTTGACGCTTCAAGCTTTACTCACCCAATAACACTATAAATGAGGAAACTCACCACTGTGGAAAACTTCTTTGACTTGGTTTTTAATATAATACCTAAAAGATTTTAAACCCTAATCATCACCTCCATATCTTTGGATCAGAAGACCAATGATGATTATGACAATAATTAATTATAAATTTATAACTCATCAAATTACTCATATCCAATGGGTGTAAGAGTCGAGCTCGACTCGACTCTTTTTCACTCAGTGAGCTCAAGGTCTCCTCGTTAGAGACTTAGTTTTAGAACTTGAGCTTGACTCGTAAAAAATTTCCTCATTTATTACCACACATATATAGAGAGAGAGAGTGGGAGGAGGGATCAAATGAAAACCAAGATTATAATTGAAAACCGAAAACCAATACCCACCAATCATATTTTTGTAATTTATTTTTAAATATTTAATGTAAAAGGGTGAATTAGTAATTTTAACATGTTCCTATTTATTAATTACTATATAATTAACTAACTCCCTGATTATGCTCCATCGATCGTTTCTATATGTGAATATGATTTCCAAATCTTCTACAATTCAAATAGGATTCTCAATATGTAATCGAATTATCATAACTAATCTCCAAATCATAGCATATTCGAAGTTTATTCATTATATCATCTTTTAAGTGATGGAAGGGATGAATTCCGAACTTCAGACATCATCGGCCGAGATTTCTAGTGCAAAAAACGCTATGGTTAGTTCGGTTGAATGTTTGGTTATTGAAGATGGTGTAACCTCAATCTAGAATTCGACATATGATGATCTAATAGTTGGTTCCGATCGATTTCAGGATAGTATACATGATGTTGTTGAAGTTGACGATGGAGGTATATGTACCCTGTTGTTTTTACATTCCTTACATATATGTACCAACGATTCTTACATTATGTATTCATATTCATCTTTTTATTCATGTTAACTAAGCTGAACGGAAATCTGTTATTAAAGTTAATTTTAATTGTTGGTACAATTTTTGAATTATGAATGTTAATGTAGATTTGAATGAACAATTGGTTCATGTTTTATATGTATGAAAAGTTTGATTATGAAGTTACAAATATCTAATACTTATGTTGTATATATTCAATTTATAACTTGTAAGTTTCTTATATGTATAAATGATGAGTTTTTTTTGTTTATATTATTATTGTAACTAGTACATTTTAAGTAAAACAATTGTTTGATTTATGTTTATACTTGATACTTGATATATATATATATATATGAATATATATATTATTATATATATATATATGTATGTATATATATATAGAGAGAGAGAGGAGAGAGAGTGAGAGAGGAAGATCAAGAGAAAACCACTATTTAATGAGAAAACCAAGAAAACCATTACCAACCAATTAGGTTTTTTCTTTTTCTCTTTAATTAGAAGGTTATTATAGTAAATTGATTATCTCAAATTTAGAAATTATCTAACTTATGCTCTTTTCACATTCTCAAAAAATTAGGGTTATCTCTCTATGTTTCAACAATGAAAAACTACGATCATCATAAAAATATCACTTTCTTCGACCACTTCAATCCTCAACAGAGATCGACGCTCCTCAAAATTTATTTCTTTTTGTTATATTATCACCAACAGAGATCGATTGTAGATATTATTTTTGCTTCAAGAGAAAAAAAGGATATGAGTAGTTTGAGGACTTAAAAAATAGTTTCTAATGCATCAGGTATGTAGTATACAAATAAAAAAATGATTGTGTTGCTGTAAGTTTTTGTTATGTGCAATTATGAAAATTATTCAATAATCACAGTTTTTGCAAATTTGTTTGCAAGATCTCATTTGTAATCTCATATCTTAAGCAAAACTTTATATCCAATAGTGAGTTACAATAAATCAAGTAAATGAGAATTCTTTTATGGTAATGTCCTGTGACCCCCCACCCGTGACTCGGCGGGCGTCAACATTGATACAACATTACAGCGGAGCTAACATATGTTTTATTACAAACTATAATATCACCAACTTGTTACACTACTATTACAACAGTATTTAAAAAAAACAACTAAAATAAAACTTCTTGTCTTCTAGATTCTTTATCTTTAGGCACCTTTTAAGCATTTCCTTAAGGGTTACCTGTGATACATATACTCAAAACGACGTCAGCTAATGCTGGTGAGCTCATGCTATACAATTTATAAAATTTACTTTGACATACATACATATGGGTTATGATATATTTGGGTCCATAGGCACAGTGCCTTCCCTGGTTTTACCACAACCACCGGCGGCGGTTTGTCAGACCCTCCCGGCCGTCAAATAGGTATGAGCATGTGCCTGATGCATACGAGGAACCCTATCCTCTTTTCAGCCAGTTCGACACACCCCATTAAATATCAGGATCCTGTATACCCCTACCGACCCGTGCATATATGTAAGCATTATAATTATTACCAGTACAGACAGAACGAGTATATTATCACAGTTTTGAAAACAGACATGATAACTCACCTTGGTCTCTAAGTATTATTGAGACAAATAGGCAGTTTCAGAGTTGTGGTCCTGATTAGGATTGAAACAAGTCTTAGCAACTAATTAGATAAGAAATACTACCTAGTAATAATCATGATTGGTTTTGGATAACATTTACCTTGTTTAAGCATGATTGATCAGTCCATGCCTAATCAAGGTTAGGCTACCCAATACCTATAACGATTATGTGATTCTAAATCCTACACTTAATAATATACTAAACCTTAATAATTTAAGTAATTAAACTTAAAATACTAAAACTAACAACGTACCTGGGGTGAAATCAAGTCGTTTGAAAGTTATGAACACAGTATATAGATGTGAAAGTTTAATAATATAGACACATTTTATAGTTAGTTGCAGAGTCGGTTCGAAAGATAATATAGGTGTATTTTGAGAATTAGATGGAATAGACACATAACACGTATTCACATAACTTACACGTTGCAAACACACATACAATCATGATTCATTCTCTTTTTATTATTTATATTATTTTATCATTATAATTAATTTAGCACCTCAACTCGTTTTTCTCGTATAACTTTAAAAATATAAAGTTTTATAAAACTTCAAATATATCGTTGAGACGAGCTTATTTTTCTCTACGAGTCGACCCAAGTTTCATTAAAAAGTGCACGTTTAAATATAATATATTATTATATTTAAATATATTTAAATGGTCTCTTACGACGCTAAAATTAGTCTAGAAACTTAAAATTTTAAATATTCATTTTACTCGTTACTTACTCGTTCAACAATATATGAAAGAAAAACTTCATAATTTGCTTATTTATACTATTAAGTTAGGGGTATTACATGTCCGAGATGAAGATGACGACAATGATGATGATACGAATGTGGTATATGTAACTACTATGAACTAAATAATGGCGATAATGAGATGAAAAATGGGTATTCGAGTAGGATACATATATGTATCAAGTTACATGTATATAACCTCATCAAGTACATATATGTACTGTAAGGCCCCGCTCCCGGAACGCTTACAGCTGGTCATTCATCGCTCTTAAAACATATAATTTCATAAACTTTACTAAACATTGCAGCGGAATCAGTGAAATAACTTTTCATTTCAATATAAATGCTTTTGCAAGTTAATACCACATTCATACAAAACATCGTTTTGTTCGTATTACAGTGCAACAACATTATACAAAAGAATGCCATCCAAAATGAGCCGAGTAGCCGCCCTGTGCCATCCTCGGCAACTTCCTGCCACTGGAAACAGATAAAAGTCAGCGTTGCTGAGTGAGTTTTAGTTTTATGATAAACCATACTTTACTTGCGTTAAAACCGTTTCTTTACTTTCACGCAATCATACATCATACGTACACATAATAATATCATTATTATCTTCATCATTCATTCTTTCATTCATTCGAAGTACATCATTCATTATCTTTTACTTCTATATAATCCGGTCAAACTTTACCCTCTTCATGGCACGCACCCATGATTACTGTCGACGATAAGGATCCCGCTTCGTACTGTGTTATTATATTTCTCTCCGTTCGTTACTTTCATTCGTTCATACTTTAACTTTCGTTCATTCATCGTACTTTCTTGTCATACTTACTCTTTCATTTACCTCTTTTCTTCCATCAACCATAAACCTTACCCTTCTGTTTAGTGGTACTGGACCCAAGCCTATCATAGACCTTCTATAACGGTGCACTGCACCTCTTGGCCACAGCACCGCTTCCACCTTTGCCGGATCCACCATATCCCCTTCGGATTCACCACGTGACCCAAGAATTGAACCTCGCGCAACCAAAACGCGCATTTAGAGAACTTGGCATACAACTTCTCCCTTCTCAATGTCTCCAACACCTCTCGAATATGACCGGCATGCTCTATCTCGCTCTTTGAATAAATCAAGATATCATCAATAACACAATCACTGATTTATCCAACATCGCCGACACACTCGGTTCATTAGGTCCATAAAAGCAGATGGCGCGTTGGTCAACCTAAATGACATAACGAGGAACTCGTAATGACCATAACGCGTGGGAAAAGCTGTTTTAGGCATATCCTGCTCTTTCACCTTTACTGATGGTAGGCAGATCGAAGATCTATCCGTGAAAACCACTGGCACCTTGAAGCTGATCAAACAAATCATCACATCCTTGGTAACGGGTACCGATTCTTCACCGTCAACTTATCAGCTCATGGTAGTCTATACACATCCTCATACTACCATTTTTCTTCTTCACGAATAAGACCGGAGCACCCCAAGAGAGATACTCGGTCTAATGAACCTCTTGTCAAGCAGCTCTTGCAATTGCTCCATCAACTCTTTCATCTCAGTCGGAGCCAAACGATACGGTGCTTTGGCAACAGGTTGGCACCTGGTATCAAATCAATCTGAAACTCGATCTCACGGTCTGGTGGCACTCCTGGTAAGTCTTCGGGAAACACATCGGGAAAGTCACACACAACCGGTACCTCGGATAGTTGTGGTGTTGGCGTATCCGCATCCTTTACATAACACAAGTAGGCGCTACATCCACGCCTCATACACTTTCCCGCCACCGCCATCGAGATTACTTCCGGGATCATCGTGACCCGATCCCCATAAAACAGTTACCGAACTCCTGACAGGCACCATCAAAGAACTATCTTCTTGTGACACACAATATTCGCCTCAATGTCCGCCAACCATCCATCCCAAGAACCAAATCGAAACCACCTAGGATCATCACAAACGGTCTAACAGGAAACTTATGACCTTCTAGTTCCACATCATATTCCTCTATCATCTCAGAAATCCTGGTAGACTTACCTATGGCAGTTTCTACATCAAAGGGCGCGTCAACACGTCTACTACTAACCGGCAGCTTAGTACAGAAAACAGCAGAAATAAACTTTTACTAGCACCCAAATCAAATAACACAGAAGCTAAAGTTTGGTTCACCAGAAACGTACCGGACACGACATCAGGGTCATCCTAGCTTCCTCCTGTGTCATAGTGAATGCCCTGGCGCTCGCCCTCGGTCTTCACTTCCGTCTTCTTCACTCCAGAACCCTCAGCCCTAGGCTTCTTACAATCCTTATTACGTGGCCATCCACACCACAGTTAAGCACCGGACCATACGACTGTCCTTGGCTATATGCCCCCGCTTCCCACATCTGAAGCACACGTTCAACCCAGCCTACATTCCCCACTATGCTCTCTCCCACACCTACCGCACTTCTTCATACCCGTACCCGATGTGACCACACGGCGGTTATCCACTCGTGCCTTCTTGTTACCCGTCGAGGCATCACCCTGACCAAACCTCTTTCCACTCCAGTTTCGATCGCCACCACCCTCCTACTACCTTCAACCACCACCACTACAGCCTCTCATCATATAATCTCCCTGCCAAATCCACCGCCGACCTAAATGTGCTCGGTCGGGCAGCGATCATATGCCTGCGAATATCCGCTGGCAAACCCTGAATGTATCTCTTAATCTTCCGTGACAGAGGCGTCACCTGATCCGGCACCAGACGTGCCATCTCGTTAAACTTCGTGGTGTTCTGCTGATGTGTCATGGTTCCCGCCTCCAGTCGCAGAACTCCTTCTCAACCTTGTCCATCTCACGGTGAGCACAGAACTCCTCGATAACCAACTTCTTCAGCTCCGACCATCTCATCTCCCAATAGCCCTGCTACCGTCGGCTTGGACTATGTTGTCCCAACAGCATAAAGCCGAGTCCACAAAAGAATGGGCAGCAAACTTTACTTTCTGATCCTCCCGGCACTCGCTGATCTTCAATAAAACTTCCATTTCTCTCACCCACCAGTGAGAAGCAGCAGCAGTGCCGTTACCATCAAAAGTAGGGGGCTTGTATCATTGAAACGCCCCATAGTTACAGCCTCGTGCCGCCTCCGGTGCAGGCTCCTCTTCTCTCTCTTCATCATCAGAAAGAACCGTTTCAGGCTCGGTTGCTCCCATCCTCCTGAGGCCTATTCTCTCTTTCCGTTCTCCTTCCCGTACAGCCTTAATCACTTCAATCACCACAGGACGGTAAGATCATCTGCATGACTTGATGAACCTCCTCCACTACAGCCTCCTTTACCGAGGCTCTCAGATGGGCGCTCTTATCTACACCCTCCAGATGAGGGGTCTCGGGTTCTTCAGGAACCACCTTTTCAACTCTAGGCCTGCCTCTTTTGGGCCGCGATGCAGCACCAAGTCCACCATGCGAGCCTTTGGATGATCTACCACCGGCCATCCTCTAACACACACTGAAAGATTCAAACACCAACACGATCATTCAAGGGAATACCTCAGTTTAGGTCAAGTATAGTAAGTCCCTAATTACAGTGGCCAGTTGTGATTAGCCACTTACTTTACTCTTCATACCCCGAGCATTACCTGTCCTGACTACATCAGTATCTAAATCTACCAGCAAACATAAACCACATAACATGCGCACAAATACCGGTTAACATTAAGAAAATACCTGATGGCACGCAGCTACTCAGACTGGCATCCCTTCCCTTTCCGTCCCATTTCCAGTTTAAGTTAAGGTTTATTTTGAAAATTTACCCATTTCACTTAAACTTTAGCTCTGATACCAGCTTGTAAGGCCCCGTTCCTGGGACGTTTACACGCTGGTCATTCATCGCTCTTAAAACATATAATCATTAACTTTAATAAACATTGCAGCGGATCAGTGAAATAACTTTTCATTTCAATATAAATGCTTTGCAAGTTATATACCACATTCATACAAAACATCGTTTGTTATGTTTTACAGTGCAACAACATTATACAAAAGAATGCCATCCAAAATGAGCTGAGTAGCGCCCTATGCCATCCTTTGCAACTTTACCTGCCAACTGGAAACACATAAAAAGTCAGTGTTGCTGAGTGAGTTCTAGTTTATGATAAAACATACTTTACTTGGGTTAAGACCGTTTCTTTACTTTCACGCAATCATACATCATACGTGCACATAGATAATATCATATTATCTCATCATTCATTCTTTTATTCATTCAAAGTACATCATTCATTATCTTTTACTTCTATATAGATCCGGTCAAACTTTACCCTCTTCATGGCACGCACTCATGATGATTACTGAGGTCGAGTGACAAGGATCCAATTCATACTGTGTTATTATATTTCGTCCGTTCGTTACTTTCATTCATTCATACTTTAACTTTTGTTCATTCATCGTACTTTCTTGTCATACTTACTCTTTCATCATTACCTCTTTTCTTTCCATCAATCATAACCTTACCCTTCTGTTTCGTGGTACTGGACCGAGGCCTATCATAGACCTTCTATAACGATGCACTGCACCTCTTGGTCGCAGTACCTAAGGTAAAGTTTAGGTGTACCATTGCCATGTGCAATACCAGTCTGTTTCGTGGTACTGGACCTAGGCCTATCATAGACCTTCTATAATAGGCACTGCACCTCTTAGCCACAACAACTAAGGTATGCAGCAATGGTTTTATACAAATGATCAATCACAGTGTCAAGCTTTACCCTCTTCATGGCACACAGTCACGATTGCTGAGGTCGAAAGACAAGGATCCCATTTCGAGTCTGTTGCAACAACAAGGTCGCTCACCTCATACATTTGCTTGCAAGCCTTTCTTACTCTCATTCATTATTAATGCATCCATTCATTCATCATGTTCCTCTTTCACTATCTTTCACTTTACGTTACATAAAACTTTCGTTTCATTCATTAATATAACATGTAAAAGCCACAGGAAAGATAAACATACATCATAATAAGGAACATCAACATATACAGTATCATACATCATCATTCCTAACATAACCTCTAAGACCTCGATGGTCATCTTACATGTACCTACGGGAGCGTCACGTCAAAACTTACATCTGCACTTTCCCTCGAAAGTCAGTTAATTAAACTATGCTTGTCCTCGGGTACAACAGCCCTATTTGGCGTATGGGCACCCTTCAGTCGCATGGCCTCCATGCGACTGAACATCATGAGAATGGACCAATACGGATGAACACCAATACGGATGAACACCCAATCATGTGAATGGACCTCATCGTGCGGATGAACACTATGCGAATGGGCACTTATGCGAATGAACCTCATGCGGATGGGCACTATGCGAATGAGCACTTATGCGAATGGACCCTCAGTCGCATAACTCCCCATGCGACTGGCCCTCTAGTAATGCGACTGAACCTCAATAATGCGAATGAACCTCAATCGCACTCCATTCGGCCGTATGGCCTCCAGTCAGTCGCCTAGCCCTAACTGATGCAGAATGCAGTTCATCCCGAACCCAATCTGCCATTTTCAACCTCCAAGCTCATCCAAAACCATTCTAAGCCCAAATAAACCATCCTAACCTTAGGAATGCATACCAAAACACCATTCAAGCACACACAAGCCCGAAAACAAACTCCAAACGCATTACACGCAAACACATCCAAATGGGTCAAACACACATACATACAAAACGGGTTTACTATGTATTCCAGCCCCAAATCAGTTGAAAACGAGTAAAATAGGGGTCCTAGAACTCACACAAACTACACCAAGAAGAAGAGCTTCGATTTGACCCGCTACACGACGATTTTCGCCCTCGAATCCACCCGAACCAACCTTTTTCTCTCTTTTTCTCTCTTTTTCTCTCTTCTTTCTCTCTTCGTTCTCTCTTATTTCTCTCTTTTGCTGAATTTTCACAAGTGTGGGGAGGGTGTGGGCTGCCTCCCTGTCACACCCCGACCGACGGCGGAATCATCGGAGCGGACGAGGGAATGATTGATTGTTCATAACACATGGTTGTCTAATAGTGGAAATAATATTAAATTCAGATTACATGATAGAATAAGTACAACATACACAAATACAACAATCGAAACCACAAATAATAATTGACTTTTATTTTAACTAGGTCCGTGTCTTAGATGAGCACGTAGAAGTCCACTATCTTGTTTAACCTGAAATCATGTGAGAAAATAAAGTCAGCTAACGAGTTAGCTGGTGAGTAATCACAGTTTTGAATATACATATAGATTGATGATTGATCCATCGATTGTAATTCAATTCACAAGGTAATATTAAGACTTATATGGCAACCGCGAAGCATATAGATAAACCGACACAATATAAACCCCTTGACTTGTCACTTTGCATATAATATAGACTTGCACATAAACACCATAGATTGACTAAATTGCCTCTGGCACAATCACCACTCGACTGTTCATATGGGTGGGTTATCCAAACCAGTAGATCTACATTGTTGCCAGGATTGATTGATTGATTGAATTAGGGTTCTACTGTCGTCCAGTTTATCACAGTATGTTCACGTAATTGCAAGTAATAACATAACCTGTCTTGAATTGAATTGAAAATGAAATAACAATAGAATATCGTGGTAGAATATATTGTATCACATGATTTCCCCCAAATAGGAAATGATATAAAAAGGGGATATGAATACTCACTTGATTGTTGAGATTGGAATTTGGACGTGATAGTTTTAAACACCAATGATTTCCTTATGATTAACCTAAGGAACGGTGTCTCGAGTTAGAATAATAATGATTTGGGAATTTGGGAATGTATTAGGATTTTTATGGTAGTTTAAATTTATAAATTTTATTCGGTTTGAAATGTCTTGAAATAAACGAATTTATTGAAATGATTATGTCAAGAACTTTAATACATTTTATGCGTGTAAGTTATACATTTATACAATTTATTAATAATTGTATATGTATAATTATATACATAATTATATATAATCAATTAATTATATATAATTATATGTATAATGGTATACATGATTATATGTATATAATACATTTGTACATAAGTGAACATAACTATATATTGTATGTTTAGTATATACACGAGTTATAAATTTGTATACGATTATATAAAACTATATACAGGTAATTTAATCAAATAAAAATTGTTTTGATAATTGGATAATATATATACCTATGTATATATTGGATTCACTTTATTTATTGTGTATTTATGTATTATACACTAATTATGAATTGGTAGAAACATAATTAGTTATTTTATTTATTTAAAACAAATAAAATAAATGAATAAAATATAAAAATAAATTTCAGAAAGTAGTTGAGTTGTTTTAAAATTTTTAATGTTTGTAAAAACATTTTTAAAATTTTTAGAAATTTTTTCCAGAATTTTTAAAGCTTAAAAAGAGTGTTTAAAAATATATGAGGTGGCCCGGGGTCGAACCCGGGACCTCTGGGATGTGATAGAGCGTGGGAACCGGTGAACCAAGGCCTTAGCCGCGGTTATGATCCGGTTTATTTGATTTTAAACACCACCCAACAGAACCCTCAGACCCGAAGAACCCTAGGTTCGATTTTCTTCAAATTGAACCTCGATTCGATTCTTATTGCTACTGAAATCATGGGGCTTTTGTTCCCCATGAGAAACCGAATGTATGTGTGTGTTCAATTACCTTTATGGTGATCGATCGAGATTATTCCCGATGAAGAACAGCCGCGACTGTGGCTCTCGATTGATTAGTGCTCAAACGATGTTTATAATCAAATTAAACTTAAGGGAAGCTTCTAATGATGATCTAGATTAAAAGCCCCTTAGCAATTTGATCAAATTGACTGGAAATTGGTTCAAATATGAGTTGCAGGTCGCGGTTGGGAGGTTGTTCGATTGAAGGGTTTCAGGTGATTTCGAATGAATTTGAGAGTGTAGATAGGTTCGGGACTGAGAAATGGTTAGTTATATGATATCAATTTGATTATTAGAAGTGTTTAAGTGGGTTTATTAGCTTGATTAGAATCCGAGAATAAAGTGACAATTATAACCGTTTGTTTGACCGATTCAACACGTATTTTTGTCGGAATTCAATCCAAATTGGATCCAAGAAACTTTCGGTGTGATTGTGGGGTTCAAATTGGAATAATTTGACTGATTTTGGTCGGGGATTTTTGTGTGTTCGATGTGGTGGCTTCGGATTCGATTTTACCGGCTGTTAATCGTGTTTGATGGGTGTGGTGGGTTCGAAACACATTCAAGAACGCATTGGAACCGGTTTGGTGGGTTAAAATCGAGTAATTTGGGCGTTTGGCCTTCGCCGGAGCTTCGCCGGAGTTGGCCGGAG
>CM044012.1:29712585-29862585 GCA_024085815.1 Flaveria linearis | reverse complement strand
ATGTTATCTATGTGTACGTATGATGTATGATCGCATGAAAGTAAAGAATGATTTCTAATGAAAGTAAAGTATTTCATTTATAAAACTAGAACTCACTCAACAACGCTGACTTTTTATGTGTTTCCAGTTGGCAGGTAGTGTTGCTGAGGATGGCACGGGGCGACTACTCGGCTCTTTCGGATGGCATCCATCTATATAATGCTTTTGTGATGTAATGTAACAATGTGTTTTGTAACTGATTAACTATGTATTATTTTGCAAAAGCTTTTATGATGACACGAGATGTCATTTGGTTTGTTTTCACTGTAGTGTTTATATAAGATAAATAAAAATGTATGTTTTTGTGCGATGATCGACCAGCTGTAAGCGTCCCGGGAACGGGGCCTTACAAGTTGGTATCAGAGCCAAAGTTTAAGTGAAATGGTAAATTTTTCCAATTAAACCTTAGCTTAAACTGAAAATAGGACGGAAAGGGAAGGGATGTCAGTCTGAGTAGCTGCGTGCCATCAGGTATTTTATTAATGTTAACCGGTATTATGTGCGCATGTTATGTGGTTTATATGTTGCTGGTAGATTTAGATATTGATATAGTCAGGACAGGTAACGCTCGGGGTACGAAGAGTAAAGTAAGTGGCTAATAACAACTGGCCACTGTAATTAGGGACTTACTATACTTGACATAAACTAAGATGTTCCCTTGAATGACCGTGTTGGTGTTTGAATCTTTCAGTGTGTGTTAGAGGATGGCCGGTGGTAATCATCCAAAGCCTCGTGTGGTGGACTTGGTGCTCCATCGCGGCCCAAGAGAGGCATACCTAGAGCTGAAAAGGTAGTCCCTAAAGGACCTAGAGCTGAAAAAGGTAGTTCCTCAAGGACCCGAGACCCCTCATCTGGAGGGTGGAGATGAGAGTGTGAACTTGAGGGCCTCGGTGAAAGAGGCAGTGTTGAAGAAGTGCATCAGGTCATGCAGACAATCTTACCATCTATGGTGACCGAAGGATTAACGCAGTACGAGAAGGGGAAAGACAAGAGAGGAACCGGTCCTCGAGAGGACAGGAGCAACCGGAAACTAAAACGGTTCTCTCCGATGATGAGGAAGAGGAGGAGAAGCCTGTACCGGAGACGGCACGAGGCTGTAACTACGGGGCATTTCAAAGGTGCAAGCCCCCTACTTTTGATGGTAACAGCACTACTGTTGCTGCTCACCGGTGGGTGAGAGAAATGGAAGCTGTTTTGAACATCAGCGAGTGCCGGGAGGACCAAAAAGTAAAGTTTGCTTCCCACTCTTTTGTGGACTCGACTCTGTACTGGTGGGACAACATAGTCCAAGCCGAGGGTAGTAGGGCCATTGGGAAAATGAAGTGGTCCGAGCTGAAGAAGTTGGTGATTGAGGACTTCTGTCCTCACTGGGAAATGGACAAGGTTGAAAGGGAGTTTCTGCAACTGGAGGCAGGAACCATGACACATCAGCAGTACACCACAAAGTTCAACGAGATGGCACATCTGGTACCGGATCAGGTGACGCCCCTGTCACGGAAGATTAAGAGGTACATTCAGGGTTTGCCAACGGATATTCGCAGGCATATGATCGCTGCCCGACCGAGTACGTTTAGGTCGGCGGTAGACTTGGCAGGGAGGTTATATGATGAGAGGGCTGTAGTGGTGGTGGCTGAAGGTAGTAGGAAGGGTGTTGGTGATTGAAACTGGAGTGGAAAGAGGTTTGGTCGGGGTGATGCCTCGACGGGTAACAAGAAGGCACGGGTGGATGATCGCCGTGTAGCCACACCGGATGCGGGTATGAAAAAGTGTGGCAAATGTGGAGAGAGCATAGTGGGGAATGTAGTCTGGGGTCGAATGTGTACTTCAGATGTGAAAAGCCGGGGCATATAGCCAAGGACTGTCATGCGGTCCGGTGTTTTCACTGTGGCGTGGAAGACCATGTAAGACGCCTAGGGTTGAGGGTTCCGGAGTGAAGAAGACGGGGAGTGAAGGACCGAGGGCAAGCGCCAGGGCATTCACCATGACACAAGAGGAAGCTAGGACGGACCCTGATGTTGTGTCCGGTACGTTCTGGTGAACCAAACTTTAGCTTCTTTGTTATTTGATTCGGGTGCCAGTAAAAGTTTTGTTTCTGCTGCTTTCTGTGCTAAACTGCCTGTTAGTAGTAGACGTGTTGATGCGCCCTTTGATATAGAAAGTACCATAGGTAAGTTTACCAGGATTTCTGAGATGGTAGAGGGTTGTGATGTGGAATTAGAGGGTCATAAGTTTCCGGTTAGGCCATTTATGATGACCTTAGGTGGTTTTGACTTGGTTCCTGGGATGGATTGGTTGACAGACTTCGAGGCAAATATAGTGTGTTGCAAGAAGATGATTCATTTGATAGCGCCTGATGGGAGTTCGGTAACTGTTTATGGGGATCGGGTCACGACGATCCCGAAAGTAATCTCAATGGCGGTGGTTGGAAAGTGTATGAGGCGTGGATGTAGCGCCTACTTGTGTTATGTAAAGGATGTGGAAACCCCAACACCACAACTATCTGATGTTCCGATGGTGTGTAACTTTCCAGACGTGTTCCCATAAGTCTTATCAAGAGTGCCACCTGACCGAGAGATTGAGTTTCAGATTGATCTGATACCAAGTGCCCAACCTGTTGCAAAGGCACTGTATCGTTTGGCTCCGGCTGAGATGAAAGAGTTGATGGAGCAATTGCAGGAGCTGCTTGATAAGGGGTTTATTAGACCGAGTATCTCTCCTTGGGGTGCTCCGGTCTTATTCGTAAAGAAGAAAGACGGTAGCATGAGGATGTGTATAGACTACCATGAGCTGAACAAGTTGATGGTGAAGAATCGGTACCTGTTAACAAGGATTGATGATTTTTTGATCAGCTTCAAGGCGCCAGTTGGTTTTCCAGGATAGATCTTCGATCTGGCTACCATCAGCTAAAGGTGAAAGAGCAGGATATTCCTAAAACAACTTTTCACACGCGTTACGGTCATTACGAGTTCCTCATTATGTCTTTCGGTTTGACCAATGCGCCAGCTGCTTTTATGGATCTGATGAACCAAGTGTGTCGGCTGATGTTGGATAAATCAATGATTGTGTTTATTGATGATATCCTGATTTATTCAAAGAGCGAGATAGAGCATGTCGGTCACATTCTAGAGGTGTTGGAGATGTTGAGAAGGGAGAAGTTGTATGCCAAGTTCTCCAAATGCGCGTTTTGGTTGCACGAGGTTCAATTCTTGGGTCACGTGGTGAATCGGAGGGGATTATGGTAGATCCAGCAAAGGTGGAAGTGGTGATGCAATGGAAGTCTCCAAAGACGCCATCCGAGATCTGTAGTTTCTTGGGTTTGGCGGGCTAATACCGAAGGTTTATTCAAGACTTCTCTAAAATCGGTTCTCCACTAACCAAGTTGACCCATAAGGATGTAAAGTTTTTATGGGTTCAATCTCAAGAGAAGACATTTGAAGAACTGAAAACGAGATTGACCCAAGCTCCTGTTCTGTCATTACCCGATGGAAGCGAAGATCTGGTGGTTTATTCTGATGCTTCCTACTCGGGATTGGGGTGCGTGTTAATGCAGAGAGGGAAAGTTATAGGCTACTCATCCCAACAATTGAAGGTTCATGAGGTTAACTATCCTACTCATGACTTGGAGCTAGCAGCTGTGGTCTTTGCGTTAAAGATTTGGAGGCACTACCTGTATGGGACGAAGTGCACCATATTCACTGACCACAAGAGCTTGAAGTATTTCTTCAAGCAGAAAGACTTAAATATGAGGCAGAGGAGATGGTTAGAGCTCATAAAAGATTATGATTATGAGATCCACTATCATCCGGGCAAAGCCAACGTGGTGGCGGACGCCCTTAGCTGAAATGAAAGGCCCGAGCCGATTCGGGTAAAGGCGTACCAGCTGATTATCACTTCTGATGTGATGAAGCAAGTCAAAGGGTTTCAAGATGAGGTGCTGAAAGAAGATCATCTTAACTCTGAAAGAATGAGAGGTCTGGTCACGGAGTTGGGTGAAAACACATTTGGTGTTAAAACCCGATTTGGACGAATGTGGATTCCTCATTTTGGGGATCTACGGGTGAAGATTATGGATGAAGCTCACAAGACTCGATACTCTATTCATCCCGGTGCTACAAAGATGTATCATGACATGAAGAAAGACTATTGGTGGCCGGGTATGAAGCGTGATGTGGTGGAGTATGTGAGTAAATGCCTTACTTGTTTACAAGTGAATGCCGAGCATCAAAAGCCGTATGGGAAGATCCAACCTTTGGATATACCGGAATAGAAGTGGGAGCACATCACCATGGATTTCATTACGAAGCTACCGCGTACCCAAAAAGGGTATGATGCTATATGGGTGATTGTTGACCGCTTGACAAAGAGTGCTCACTTCCTACCGATTCGCGAGACGTATTCATCTGAGAGGTTGGCTGATCTGTTCATCAAGGAAATTCTGGGTGATGGTGTGCCGGTGTCTATTGTGTCCGATCGTGACACCCGGTTTACATCTAAATTCTGGAAGAAATTCCACGACGCCATGGGGACGAGGTTACATATTAGCACGGCTTATCATCCCCAGACTGATGGTCAGTCTGAAAGGACCATTCATTGGAAGACATGCTTCGGGCATGTGTGACTGATTTTGGGAGAAGTTGGGATGACCACTTGCCGTTAGCTGAATTCTCATACAACAACAACTATCATGCCAGCATTGGTATGCCACCATTGGTATGCCACCTTATGAGATGCTATACGGTAGGAGATGCAGAACACCTGTTTGTTAGGGTGATATTGGTCATAAAGAGTTAGGGAACGTCAAGGTGATCGAGGCTATGACTGAAAAGCTGGAAAGGATCAAGGGCTTCATGAAGGCAGCCAAAGATAGACAGAAGTCGTATGCTGATAAACGACGCAGACCGATTGAGTTTCAGGTGGGTGACCGGGTTATGTTGAAGGTCTCACCTTGGAAGGGTATCATTCACTTCTGAAAGCGGGGCAAGTTGAGCCCGAGATACATAGGCCCTTTCCGAATCCTTGCTCGAGTAGGAGAGGTGGCCTATAGATTGGAGTTACCAGATGCGTTGAGTGGAATTCACCCGACATTCCACGTATCTCATCTAAGGAAGTGTTTGGCAGATGAAGATATGATTGTTCCACTGGAGGATATCGAAGTAGACGAACGGCTTAATTATGTGGAGCAACCAGTGGCAATCATCGATCGAAAAGAGAAGCGGCTGAGAAATAAAGTGGTTCCTCTTGTGCGTGTACAGTGAAAGCACAGGAAGGGATCCGAGTCAACGTGGAAGACCGAAGAAGAAATGAGACAACATTACCACTTTTGTTCGAGGAATAACAGGTTTCGGGGACGAAACCTATATAACGGGGGTGGACTTGTAACACCCGGATATTTTCCTTGATGCCGACGAAAGAAGAAAAAGAAATAAAGTCCAAAGTCGGGGGACCAAACTCGCCAACACGAGAAAGTTGAGTAAGTGGGGATATTTGAAGGGAGAGAGCAGCCCTTACTGTCACACCCTCAAATTCCGGGTCTGGAATTTATCACGGTGGGGTGAGCAAACAGGATCGAACACATTAGTCGCACATGAGATGCAGTTATCTATATGATAAATTTTAGATAATCATTTCATTATTATTCAGAGTATTAAATTTCATGCGTAGCGGAAATAAAAGATAGATTGTTTCTTAACAATACGTCTAATCATATCTTAAATAATAACCAATATGTATCTTGAGCTCTTATATGATCCTACGTGCATGTCCATAAGCTTCTAGTAGATACCTGAGAATACATGTAAAATCAAGTGTCAACACAGGGTTGGTGAGTTCATAGGTGAGTAAAACATATATGATAAATCATCAATTATCATTCAAAGAAGGGTTTGTTTTGTGAAGATATGGAACCCTTTTATAAGGTGAACCCGGTATCCCACATACTTACTAAGTACAAGCCAACAAATCCTTCACATAGGATTTGCCCATGTATCATAGTTTATTTGTATATGAATAGCCTGTCGGAACCCTTTTATAAGGTGAACTCGCTATCCCACATACTAACTAAGTACAAGCCAACAAAACCTTTACATAGGTTTTGCCCATGTATCATAGTTAATTTTCCCCTTTCCTGTTTATGTGTATATTATGTTAGTTATAATAATTCAAATCAGAGGACGCGAATCCTCTCTTTACATTTATCCTCATATGGGTTGTAAGTGGAACTATAATGGCAAACTTTACATAGCGCATATCTGCCTTCTCAACCCAGAACAGTCATCCCGAATGACAATAAGATCTTTGTGCATCTTGGTAAAGACCACATGTCCAAACCTTTGTGGGGGTAAGTCACTCCCCGATAGTACTATCCAAAAGATCCCTGCTTGTGTTATAGTCCAGTATACAGAGAAGGATTTTCATAGTAACCATATGTAATCATAAATATGATTCAATTATTATTTAACATAATACACAAAATAATTTGTAATTTTAATTACAACATGTATCCTCCCCAAAATATTTAAATGATTAAAAAGGGGAATAGTTAAGTATGAACTCATCTCAGTTCTTATGTGGTGTTGACAAGCTAGTAAATTCCTGCTAAGGAATTATAATTCACATAAGCAAATAGATACAAATCCATAACCTAAATAAGTTAGATATTGAACCTGGTGTTCAATTGATCTAGGGATTGGTTTTCCGGGATTTGTTATAACATATAATTAAATCATTTAACTATTTTTGTTAATTCTTTAATAATTAAAGATTTGTATTTCATTTGATTAATTTAATAATGGTTGTAACATATCATTATGTTCTAAATAAATTTTAGACATTATTTAAATATGTAAATTTGTATTTAATTTAATAAGATTTTATAATTAAATTTATAAAATGTAATTTGTATTTATCAAATAAGTAATGTTTACAAGTTTTAATTTATTTTTAAACTATACATTTAATTAGTATATTTTATAAGAAATAACAAATAACACTTGTAAATAATTTATGAAATTATAAAATCTTTATAATTTCCACAATTATCATGATTTATCCATAACTGAAAATAATATAGTATCCAATAATAAATTAGTAATTTAAATTATTATTTAGAATCCATTTTTATAAAAATGGTTATTTATAACATTTATAAATAATATTTTATAAATATTACTAAGGTACTTTTAACAAATAAATTTTATAGAAATTTACTTAGATGCTTTTAAAATAAAGGAAGTTTTTAAAACTTATTTTTATAATTTTTAGAATTTTTTTATATTTTTAAAAGGTCAAAAAAGCTTTAAAAAAAATAAGTGTGGGGGCAAGGGTTCGAACCCGTGACCCCAAGGATTTCAAGTGACCCGAGAACCAGTGAACCAAAGGCATACAGTCGCAATAAGAGTTGTTTCCAAATACTTTTAAACACCATAACAGATTATCCCCAATCCACCAAGAACCCTAGAATCGGATCGATCAAACTGAAGCCCAAATCGATTTCGATTGCATCTGAATTCATGGGGCTATTGTTCCCCTTGTAAAAACGAGCAAAATGGTGTGTTTCATTACCTGTTTTGAAGCTCTAAATGTGATGTTCGATAGTTGCTGGTTCGCGACAGAGGGTTCGATTGATTGTGATGTGTTTGTGTGTTTTCAGCTCAAATGGAACTCGATGGAAGTTTTTAAATGCTCAACGATCGTTAGTGTGTATTCACTTTCGATTATTAATTGGTTTTAGTGGCCGATTAAGTGGGTGGTCGGCCGAAATGGAAATCGCACCTAATTCGACTACAATATTCAAATTGATGTGGCCCCCGAGTTCGAATCATGCACGATATGTTGTCGGGGTGTTTATTTTGATCGAAATCTGATTTAATTTGGCGTTTGGGGGCCGCCGAAATTGCCACCGGAGTGTGGCCGGCGGTGATCGGAAAATCGGGGGAAGGGGGTTGGTATTGTAAATTGGAAAAGTTACACAATGGTCCCTGCGGTTTAAAATTTATTATTTTATGTTATTAAATTCTTTTTGAAGTTTGATAAATGACAAACTACCCCCTGGACTTCATTATTATTATTATTATTATTATTATATTATTATTATTATTATTATTATTATTATTATTATTTACTTTATTATTATTAATAGTGATAATAATATCATTATTATTATATAATATCAAAATATATATATATATACACATATATATATAATTTTTTTTCCGGGTTGTCACACTTACCCTCTCCCCACACCCACAAACATCAGCCATAGAGAGAAAGAAGAGAGAAAAGGGAGAAGAGAAGAGAAAAGACTTGGTTCGGGTGGATTCAAGTGTGCAAAATCATCATGTAGCGGGTCTAGACGAAGCCCTTCTTCTTCTTGTAGTTTGTGTGAGTTCTAGGACCCCTATTTTACTCGTTTTCAACTGATTTGGGGCTGGAACACATAGTAAACCCGTTTTTATATGTGTGCGTGTTTGACCCATTTGGGTGTGATTGCGTGTGATGCGTTTGGAGTTTGATTTCGGGCTTGTGTGTGCTTGAATGGCGTTATAGTAGGCATTCCTAAGGTTTAGGATGGTTGATTTGGGCTTAGCATGTGTTTGGATGAGCGTGGAGGTCGAAAATGGCAGATTGGGTTTGGGATGAACTACATTCTGTATCAGCTAGGGCTAGGCGACTGACTGGAGGTCATTCGGCCGATTGAGGTACGATTGCGGTTCATCCGCATGACTAAGGTTCAGTCGCACGACTGGGGGTCCAGTCGCATGGGAGGTCATGCGACTGAGAGCCCATTCGTATAGGTGCTCATTCGTACAGTGTTCAATCGCATGAGGTCCATTCGTATAGCGTTCATTTGCACGATTGAGAGTCCATTCACACGATTGGGTGTTCATCCGCATTGGAGTTCATCCGCAGTGGTCCATTCGCATGATGTTCAGTCGCATGGAGGCCATGCGACTGAAGGGTGTCCATACGCCCAAATAGGGCTGTTGTACCCGAGGAGAAGCATAGTTTAATTACTGACTTTCGGGGAAAAGTGCAGATGTAAGTTTTGACGTGGAAGCTCCCGTAGGTACATATAAGATGACCATTGAGGTCTTAGAGTGTATGTTGGGCAGGATGATGTTGCATGTTTACGCATGATGTATGTTATGTATGATGTTGCCCTGTATGATGGTGATGAGTGTATATGTTGATGTTCCTTATTATGATGAATGTTTATCTGTCCCGTGGCTTTACGTGTTATGTTAATAAATGAATGAAAAGTATTATGTAACGTGAAGTGAAAGATAATGAAAAGAGGAACATGATGAATGAATGCATGCATTAATAACGAATGAGAGTAAGAAAAGCTTGACACTGTGATCAACCATTGTATAGAACCATTGTTGCATATCCTAGGTACTGTGGTCAGGAGGTGCAGTGCACCGTTATAGAAGGTCTATGATAGGCCTAGGTCCAGTACCACGATACAGAAGGATATTGCATTTGGCAATGGTACACCTAAACTTTACCTTAGGTGCTATGGCCAAGAGGTGCAGTGCACCGTTATAGAAGGTCTATGATAGGCCTAGGTCCAGCACCATGAAACAGAAAGGTATTGCACATGATAATAGTACACCTAAACTTTACCTTAGGTGTTGTGGCTAAGAGGTGCAGTGCACCGTTATAAAAGGTCTATGATAGGGCTATGTCTTGCACCATGAAACAGAAAGGTATTGCACATGATAATAGTACACCTAAACTTTACCTTAGGTGTTGTGGCCAAGAGGTGCGATGCACCGTTATAGAAGGTCTATGATAGGCCTAGGTCCAGCACAATAAAACATAAAGGTATTGTATATAGTAATGGTACTTCTAAACTTTACCTTAGGTACTGTGGCCAGGAGGTGCGATGCACCGTTATAGAAGGTCTATGATAGACCTTGGCCCAGTACCACGAACAGAAGGGTAAAGTTTATGGTTTGATGGAAAGAAATGATGAAAAGATTAAAGAATGTGAAAGTTAAAGATGTACGTCAAAGCAACGAAAGTTTATAAATGAATGATGAAGATAATAATAATGTTATCTATGTGTACATATGATGTATGATCGCATGAAAGTAAAGAATGATTTCTAACGAAAGTAAAGTATTTTCATTTATAAATCTAGAACTCACTCAGCAACGCTGACTTTTTATGTGTTTCCAGTTGGCAGGTAGTGTTGCTGAGGATGGCACGGGGCGGCTACTCGGCTCTTTTAGATGGCATCCATCTATATAATGCTTTTGTGATGTAATGCAACGATGTATTTTGTAACTGATTAACGATGTATTATTTTACAAAAGCTTTTATGATGACACGAGATGTCATTTTGTTTGTTTCCGCTGCAATGTTTATATAAGATAAATAAAAATTTATGTTTTTGTGCAATGATCGATCAGCTGTAAGCGTCCCGGGAACGGGGCCTTACACATTGTTAGTACTAACGGACCAAGACGCTGCAAAGAAATAGACACTTCATAATGTATTGGACAAATCAATTCACAGATTTTGTATGTGGCATATCACCAATAAACTCCCGTGTAAGGGTGTAAGGTGTGTTAATATTTATTCAGATTCAAATCCATAGATTTTGAATGACTTTTCAAATTAACTACATATACATATCAATTATATTGAAGAGGTGCAACATAATTGTAAGTTATTTTTTACATGGCTATTTTTTTCATTTTGTTTTCAAAGCAGCATCTAACTGTTATTTTTATATGCAGGTTTCTGAACATTTACTGAACAACACTAATCTTCGTGCATCCATTCACAAGCTCGTGTGGAATGTTTATCTACCTCCATCCAACTTTGAGTCTAGATGGAAGTTATTAATGGAGAAGTATGATCTACAAGATCACAAATGGCTATCTGTTATGTTTTCTATAAGAGAACAATGGGTGCCTGGATATTTTAAGGATATCCCAATGTGTTTTCTGATGAAAATAACATCAAGATGCGAAAGTTCAAACTCATATTTCAAAGTTAATTCTAGTCCATCCAACACACTTGTACAGTTCCTCCTGTGTTTTGACAATGCTATAGATGGTCAAGATACAATCAGTGTGTTCTTGAATTCAACACCACTACCACGGTTCCTATTTTCCTAACAAGTTTACTAATAGAACATCATGCTTTTGAGATATACACACGCAACATATGTTTGGACGTGCAAAAAAATATCCAAAAGTGCCAGACGTTATGTTACATAGTCAACCATGAGGTAGCCGATGGAATATACAACTATATTATTGCACATCAAGATAATAGGACTGATGTCCTAAATGAATTAAGGTATATACGTGATTCTTCTAACTTTCTTATGAAACATTATACGCATGTTAATGCTTTATTTCCATATATCAACTGTTAAAATTATATACGTGTACGTGATCCTTATTTTCATTATGTAGCAAGTGACTTTATGAAAATGTACATATACGTGCCACTTTTATTTCCACATATGATGATGTGGAGTTACTACAAACATTCGTGCATATATGCTAAAACATTAATCAAAACATAGGCACCAGCTGGCTGTCAACACTGTTCATATACGTACCTATGTACCACTTCTATTTCCACATATGATGGTGTGGAGTTACTACAAACAATGGTACATATATGCTAAAACATCCGTCAAAAAATAGGCACATGCTGGCTGTCAACAATGTTCATATACGTACCACATGTACTTCAATACTTTTTATAATAAGAATTTAAGCTAAACATGTGCTTCTTATAAGTTTCAAAAAGAAACTTATATGTATGTTCGATTCTTTTGATCAATTATTCACCATTTTTATTTTTTTACACGTGCAGGTTATCCTTCATTCTTTGGATCATTTAGTTTCATGTTCTTGCATGTCATTTACACGTGTTGGATATCTATGCCGACATGTGTTCTGCGTATTCAGTCATCATAAGATTGAAAAAATTCCGCACCAATATATACATGGACGATGGAGAAAATATGCGCTACCAAAAAGGGTTTATAGTATGGAATACATATATTGTGGTAACCAGTCCGGAAATTCTTTAATTTGATCTCGTTTAATGGACAATATGCAGCAATGTGTTGATAGGCTAAGGTTGAATACAGAGAGGCTAAATGGCTAGATGAGCACATTCAAAAGCTTAAGACGGAAAATTTTAATGAATTTCCACATGATCCCTCCTACAACAAAAAAGATGTTGTATTTGAAGAGGTTTTACATCAACCTCATCCCAATAAAGTACAATGCAAACCACCGAGTGGAATACGGAACAAAGGTGTGGGAGGAATAGACGGGTTATTGGTCCTGGTGAGAAGGCAAAGTTTAAAAGAAAGAAGCCGAAAAGGTTATGTAATTTTTGTCGGAAATACGTTCGTGGACATGACACTCGCAATTGCTCTGATAAATTAAAATTACTTAATAAGATGGTCTGCCAAGAACGTATTCAAGAAGATGACTCATCAAATCAATCATCATTTACATTTCAATTGAAGACGAAAGCGATGATGGAGAAGAACAAGAACAATTCGACGATGACGATCAAGAGTAGATATTTAATTTGTTTTGTTTTTACTAATATCGGAACCTTATACAATTTTATTTTGTATTTAGAATTCATTATTAATTCCAATTTGGTTTACCAGTCGATCAATACACTCATACATATACGTATCAGTATCTTTTCAAACTGTGCATATATGTACCACTTATAAATTTAATTATACATGTATATATCAGTAGTCTAAAAAATTTGTATATTGGTACGTACGTATATAATGGTATTAATAAACTAAGTAAATTTAATAATACATATATATATATCAGAAGGCTAAACAATATGAACATATATGTACCAAATGTATTTACAATTAATACCTACAACGGTCTTCATATTTTAAAATTCATAATACTTTTACATATCTTTTTTTTGATGCAGTACATATGTGTATTACTTTTTATTAGTAAATAAATAAACCTATAAAATAAACAATTATAATAGCATACTTCTTAACTAGTAATTACCACATAAATAAATATATCACTCCAAAACATTCATAATTGGTCCATTCAAAATCTCAGAGTCATCTTAAATCATTCTACATAATATAGACTAATCTATACATTTTCATAACCGTATGCTGACCAAAAAAACTTCAAAAATATCCAAATACTTCCAAATCCAATGCCACGATTTATATCTACCTTCTTGATTCTTGATCCAATGTTTCAGCTTCCTTCATCACCTTATCCTTATAGATATTAACATCTGAGGTTTGAATTTTGAACGTGTATTTTTTTCTCAAATTCCTGATCTTTGACTTCATTTTGTTCTCGTCCGACGGAAAACCACAATCCCGATTTTTTACATCACTCCCCATGAATGTTTCCATATGTCGCATTACAAATAAACCATAAATCCACCGCGTTCTTTGACGTTGTCCAGCTGATTTTTAACTTCACAAGATTGGCTGACTCAATTTCTTTCCATTTTAGATGTTCCAAAGATCTAAAATACGTGACAAGAATATGTTTCTTTTATTTATAAATTAAACAATACGTCACAAGTCCATATACGGACAATTTCAACTAATAATTGCAAAATATAGTATATCTGCATAAAAACATCTTACCACTTAAAATGGTGTTCCTTTTTTATTAAATTTAGCATCATCCTCAAATCTAATCAAACTTTAATCATCAGACATATTGTCAATCACTGTTATGCTCGGGTACTTCAATTCTAAGCATATCTGGTAAAAATGATTTTTCTCAAATATTGGAAAAAATAAAATGTCACAGTTCTTCAAATCACCAACACCCCCGCTTCCTTCCATAAACTTTTCAAAGTTTGTTTTAAAATGGGATAATCGTTCATCATCAGTTTCTACATTGCTTTCAATTATCCACCCTAGCTGTCAAGTTAATTAACGTTATGTTAGAAAGGTGATTACAAGATATATTCCATACTATTGAACATAACATACTTATAAATGGGTTTATCGCACTAGAAATACGGTATCGTGAGCTTGGGCTTCTATCCTTTTCATCATGGTTTAAAACTTTAGCCCAGGAATCAATCACATCATTATATATTTGTTAGCCCGGTGTTAGGCTAACAAGATGGTATAAGGTTGTATCAGCCCAATTCTTTGTTCCAAATATTTGTACACTGTACAAATAAAATAAAGTGTATGAAAAATACGGTTGCATCATTCACCACCTTAACAGTGAATGAAATTCAACATTCAACATAAATGGTTATATTTCATACTTACATATATTTAAATTGTTAAAATACATATACATACCAGTTGACTTGCAAAGATTGTTCATATATGTAACACATTTGTTTAATCACATAAGTACGTCGAGAAACTATAAAAAGTTGAACATATATGGCAAATTGTTAATTGTATATTTATGATAAATACCAAAAACCATTATGTATATAAGTGACACTACCGAAATAAGTTAATGTACAAATACATATTATCATGGTATTGCTTTACACACTGTTCATATACGTACCACACGGGTTTCAAACTATTTTATTTGCCTACTTAGTAAAAAATGTGGTACATACAAGGTAAAGTTACGTGTATATATAATTAGTTAAGTTTGGTGAATACCTAAAAGTTCTTGCAGCATCTCTAAGTTCCATCTCATTCTTGTTATAACATATTTTTCATTCACAAAAACATTGACCAATGGATGTAGAAATTATTGTTATAGTTGACAATAGATGTCACACCCTCAAAATCCACGTGCGGAGTTTTACCGCGAGGCGTGTGAACAAACCAGGATCACAGTCAATAGTTACTCAAAACGACTCTATATGCCATGTTTAAAATAAAACAAACCACAGTTCAAACTTTAAAAATCATGCGAAAGCGTTTTGTAAACAAGACAAACCCAAAGCATGTAAATGTATCATATGGCAAAACACGTGCCAACCAAATATTTGAAAACCATAATTAAAAGACGAGTAAATATGTTTGTAGTTTAAATCCTTAGGATGGATGCTGACTCGTGTTGTGCTCCTACCGACAAGCTGGATTATCGACCTGAGAATAGCATACTAAAAAGTCAACACAATGGTTGGTGAGTTCAAGAGTTTGCGTTTAAACATAACAGTTTAATAATTGTGATATATAAAAGCATGTGTACTGTAATAGATAGCTAGTCCATTAACAATAGATATTAATACATAGTGATTTCGTAATTGAAGCTGACTGTGATATGTTTGCCTCCTGTCACGACTTACCAGGTCGTGACAAATGTTCATAGGACAAATTGCACCCGGTTGACCTCGAGTCACATAGGTGGGGCTCGTCGAACCCAGTAGTACTACCCAAGTTTCCCGCTATTCAATATTAACAATTCGAAAGTGTGAGGACTTTATCATGGTAAACAACACTATATTAATATCATACACAACTTAAATACATAAAGCTTTTGTAGAGTTACCAGTATGCTATTTCCCCCAAAACGAGATTAAGTAAACAGTGGGACATGAACTCACCTGATACGCGTATTGAGTACTTAGAGTTTACTTGAAAGAAAAGTGGACAGTCAACCCTCAGAGGTTACCTAGATCATGTAAGTACATGACTATGTGTAAAGAGAGAATATGTGAAACCCTAAGTGCACCACAACCAAAGACTTAAGGTTTTAGAAGAATAGATATGTTTGACCCAGTTGACCCGTTTGACCCGTTGGTGACATTATGTGTTGTAAACCATTTAAACAGACATGAGCATATACCATACATGGTTAATATTCCAATGCATCACATATGTGCTACATTCCCAATGCATTGCTTGGATCATCATGCTATGCAATATCATACAAGTTAGGTAAGTCCTTAATATCTAGCATGCTCAGTGTATCCATAACACCACTAATGCATCATATAAAAGGTCAGATCATGCATAGCCTACTTGTATGACCTATAACCATAAATTAGCATATACGGGTCAAAACAGATAATTTACCAAATAAGCATCCATACTAACCACAACATATTTAACATGTCCATTACATACAACATCCATCAATATGATCAATTTCCAGTCCCAAACATGATGTCCTAGTTACTAATCAACCTTCAATACCACGCATGATTATCAAGGTACATACATCACACATAACCAATTAGACATACCATACAACCTAATTAACAGATTCTATCATGTTAGGCGTCCACAATAAGCATTCTAGCATGATCCTAATGCCATGAACATGTCCAATTCCCAATATCCAAGGTTCATCCCAAATAATGTTTCCCTTTTGGGAAAGTACATCCCAACATCTACTAAACACCCAATATATACATAATTCATCAATAATATACTATTTCAAGTTCATAGTAACTTCTTAACATGATCAACATCATCAAATCATCATAACTCACAAATCTCATATTCAAAAGTTTCCACTAGTGGCAAGGTATGAACTACATGACCATTACTTGGATTTCTAGCATGATTTATCATAATCCCAATATTCATACAACATCATTAACACCCTAATACCATCAATTCATCATTGAATTATTAAGTTCATGCACAAAAGTTACTATTAATAGTAAGGTATGATCCAAGCATCAAAATCACGAATGTCTTGTACAATCCACGTAAACTAGCATAAATACTATCTAACTAACATCATATAATCAACAAACAACATCAATTTGATCAATCAAGGATTTTCCCTAAATCAAGTTTCTAGTTTGACCTAGTTTGGCTAAAACATCAAATTCCATAGTAAAACATGAAATTGACACCTAATCTAGCATCAATACAACCATACTAACATAGATTTATCATCAATTTCATGTCATCATCAAAAATCGCAGATTAGGGTTCTTCAAGAACCTAGAAATCGTAAAACAACATGTTACATACCTTTAGGTGTGTAGAAATCAACAATAGGACTTATAAAACACCTTGAAATCACTTGAATCGCCCAAAATCAAATTGTATGTGTGTGTTCTTGGCTGAATTCGAAGTAGGGAGGTGTGGAATGGGGGGTTACTGCCGCAAGGGGTGTGGGGGAGGGGTTTAGGGTTATTTTGTTTAATTAATTTTCACTAATTACCCTTTAATCCTTGTTTTTTTATATTTTTATAAAAAGTAAGCTTTAAATCCCTTTTTAAAAGTGTTTTTAACCACTTACTAACTATATAAACCAATACTAACAATTATATATTTTATCTTTGTAAAAACACACAACATACGAATTAACACACACGTTTCCACGTTACGCGATAAAATTCCCAGATAGTCTTTAAATCGCGTAAACACATAAGCATAACACAATAATAATCTAATCCACTAGATTATTATTAATTTAACATTATTAATTATTATTAGGTCACCAACGTCAAATGACAACTAGTGTGTGCTTACGACACGTGTATGCAAAACTTAACAGAACTAACGGAGTTTGGTAACGGAAAATTACCGGATGTCATATTATCCCCATGTTGAAAGAATTTTCGTCCTGAAAATTACGTTACATGGTGAGAGTGTTCCATCACATGGTGAGAGTGTTCCATCACTGGTCTACTGCATTGGCACACAGAAATCGAAATCTAGTGAGTTTTGGATGAGTTGTCACATCATCCCCATGTTGAAAGAAATTTCATCCCGAAATTTAAATCAATACATTTGTGTGCAGGCATCGTCTCGAATAGTTGAGGGTACTTAAGCTTCATTTGATCTTCACGTTCCCATGTGAATTCCGGTCAACGTCACGAGTTCCAACGAACTTTGACTATGGGTATCTTGCTTTGCTTAAGTGTTTTCACCTCACGATCCATCACCTCGACTGGTTCTTCGATAAAGCCTAATTGCTCATCCACTTGAACATCCTTTAGTGGTACAATTAGTGTCTCGTCAGATAGACACTTCTTCTGATTTGAAACGTGGAACACATTATGGACTCCACTCAGTGAATCAGGTAAGGCTAGCCGATAGGCCACTGGACTTATCCTTTCCAATATCTCGAATGGTCCAACATACCTCGGATTTAGCTTTCCTCGCTTGCCAAACCGAACTACGCCTTTCCACGATGAGACTTTCAATAAGACCTTGTCGCCAATTTAAAACTCTAAAGGTTTCCGTCTCTTGTCAGCATAACTTTTCTGTCTATCTCGCGCTGCAGCCATACGGTTCCATAAGCATAACACAATAATAATCTAATCCACTAGATTATTATTAATTTAACATTATTAATTATTATTAGGTCACCAACGTCAAACGACAACTAGTGTGTGCTTACGACACGTGTATGCAAAACTTAACAGAACTAACGGAGTTTGGTAACGGAAAATTACCGGATGTCATATTATCCCCATGTTGAAAGAATTTTCGTCCTGAAAATTACGTTACATGGTGAGAGTGTTCCATCACATGGTGAGAGTGTTCCATCACTGGTCTACTGCATTGGCACACAGAAATCGAAATCTAGTGAGTTTTGGATGAGTTGTCACATCATCCCCATGTTGAAAGAAATTTCATCCCGAAATTTAAATCAATACATTTGTCTGCAGGCATCGTCTCGAATAGTTGAGGGTACTTAAGCTTCATTTGATCTTCACGTTCCCATGTGAATTCCGGTCAACGTCACGAGTTCCAACGAACTTTGACTATGGATATCTTGCTTTGCTTAAGTGTTTTCACCTCACGATCCATCACCTCGACTGGTTCTTCGATAAAGCCTAATTGCTCATCCACTTGAACATCCTTTAGTGGTACAATTAGTGTCTCGTCAGATAGACACTTCTTCTGATTTGAAACGTGGAACACATTATGGACTCCACTCAGTGAATCAGGTAAGGCTAGCCGATAGGCCACTGGACTTATCCTTTCCAATATCTCGAATGGTCCAACATACCTCGGATTTAGCTTTCCTCGCTTGCCAAACCGAACTACGCCTTTCCACGATGAGACTTTCAATAAGACCTTGTCGCCAATTTAAAACTCTAAAGGTTCCCGTCTCTTGTCAGCATAACTTTTCTGTCTATCTCGCGCTGCAGCCATACGGTTCCGTATCTGCACAATCTTCTCAGTTGTTTCATGAATTAGCCCGGTACCCGTTAGTTGACTATCACCGATTTCAGCCCAGCAAACAGGTGATCTACATTTTCTCCATACAATGCCTCGAAGGTGCTGCCTGTATGCTAGTGTGATAACTGTTATTATAGGAAAATTCCACCAATGGCAGGTGAACATCCCAGTTATTTCCAAAATCGATCACATAAGCACGTAGCATATCCTCCAAAGTCTGTATGGTACGCTCACTCTGGCTGTCAGTTTGTGGATGGTAAGCAGTACTCATATCCAATCATGTACCCAGAGATTTTTGTAGTGATTTCCAGAAGTGTGACGTGAAACGAGCATCGCGGTCAGAAATAATCGAGATCGGTACACCGTGTCTCGAAACGATTTCCTTCAGGTACAGTTGGGTTAATTTCTCCATCTTATCTGTTTCCTTAATTGCAAGGAAGTGAGCGGACTTTGTCAACCGGTCCACAATAACCTAGATTGTGTCACAACCAGTATTAGTCTGGGGTAATTTAGTGATAAAATCCATAGAAATTTGTTCCCATTTCCACATTGGTATCTCGGGTTGTTGTAACAGTCCGGATGGTTTTTGGTATTCCACCTTTACCTTCGAGTAGGTCAAACAATTGCTCACATACGTGGCTACATCTGCCTTCATATTAGGCCAACAATAGTGCGCCTTTAGGTCGTCATACATCTTGTCAGTTCAGGATGTATGGAGTACTTAGACTTGTGTGCCTCACTCATCACTAAATCCCTCAGATTTCCATAGACAGGCACCCAAAGTCTATCCATGAAGTACCGAATTCCATCCTCTTTCACTACCAATTGCTTATCGATTCCCCTAATGACTCAGAACCAATATTTTCCTCTATCAAGGCTTCTATCTGTGCTTCCTTAACTTGTTCAGGCAGATGGGTACTAATTGTAAGTTGTAAGGCTCGCACCCGCCTGGGTTTAGTTGTTTCTTTTCGGCTTAGGGCATCGGCAACTACGTTCGCCTTTCCAGGATGGTACTTGATAGCGTAATCATAATCGTTCAGAAGTTCTACCCAACGTCGTTGCCTCATATTCAACTCCTTTTGCTCAAAGATGTGCTGAAGACTCTTGTGATCGGTGTAGATAGTGCATTTGGTACCGTACAAGTAATGTCTCCAAATCTTTAAGGTAAAAACCACCGCACCCAATTCTAAGTCATGGGTGGTATAGTTCTTCTCATGAACCTTCAGTTGTCTCGAGGCGTAAGCTATCACTTTGTCGTGTTGCATCATGACACGACCCAATCCTTGAATAGATGCGTCACAATACACCACGAAATCATCTGTTCCCTCTGGCAGTGTAACATCGCGTATATATTCGTTAATAAAAGTTAGTTTTTTTTTAAAACGTCGATGTTGAATTCAAAAATTTCAATAATCATAATAATAATAAAAAATAATAATAATAATAATAATAATAATAATATTGCTATTAATAACTAGTAAGAATTATAAATATATATATATATATATATATATATAAACATGTATTAAAAATTGGATTTATAGTCCAGGGGGTGATATGTAATTTATGAAACTTAAAACCAAAGTTTCAAACAAAAAAATATAAAACTTGAAATCGCAGGGACCAAATGTGTAACATTTCAAAACCTCCGGCTTTCCCCCCGATTTTCCGGCGAGCTCCGGCATCGGATTCCGACAAGCTCCGGCGAGGCACAAAACGACCAAAACACTTGATTTCTAACCCCACAATTTGACTGAATTGTTTCTTGGATCCAATTCGAAGTGGAATCCAACGAAAACACGCGTTAAATCCGACAAATTAACGGTTATAATTTCACTTTTATCTCGGATCCGAATCTAACTCACTAATACACTCAAACAACAATAATAGACAAATTAAAACTACCAACTCGATCATTTCTTCATTCCTAATCGAACTCAACTCTCAAATTCATCTGAAATCACCCGAAACCTTTCATTCGAACAACCTCCCAACCGCGACCTGCAACTCGATTTTAAACCAACCTACGATCGATTTTAATCGAAATTGATAAGGGGCTATTGTTCTTGATCATCATCCGAAGTTGTCTACAAGTTTAATTTGAGTTTAGAGATCATTAGCACTCGATTCAAGTTCATACGTGGCCGCGACCTGTTTCTTCATCAGGTTTATACTCAAACCGATATCATACATGAAATTGAACACACACATATACTCGTTGTTACATGAGGAATGAAAGCCCCATGGTTTCAATCACTATTGAAATCGAATCGAGGTTCAATTCGAAGAGATTCGAACCTAGGGTTCGAATGAATTTGGGGGTTCAATTTATTTATGTTTAAATTCAATTGGAACCAACTACAGTCGTGGTTATGACCTTGGTTCACTGGTCCCTGCACCCCTTTGCAATCCATGAGGTCCCGGGTTCGACCCCGGGCCACCTCAACCATTTTTTAGGGCTTTTTAAGCCTCTAAAAATTATAAAAAAAAATTGTAAAAATTATAAAAATGTTTTTACAAACATTAAATTTTTTAGAACAAATTAATTATTTTCTGAAATTTCTTTTTAACATTTTACCTATTTTAATAAATGTTTTAAATAAATAAAATTACAAATAATACAAAACTATTTAAACAAAAGTGAACTTCTAATAATAATTTAAATTATTAAATTATTATTCGATACTATATTAATTTTAATTTATTCAAATAATATTTATTATTGTTTAAATCAGGATTAAATATAAAAAGTGTTATATTTAAATCCTTTCAAATAACAATTTCATTTCTTTTAGTTATATAAATAATTAAATATTTTAATTAATTATCATATAATTAATTAAATAAAATTAATTATTTGTTTATTTTTCCACACGTTAACAATAAATCAAACAGATACGTAAACTGATACGTTTATTTTAAAATTCTAAACATAATCATTTTCAATAAATTCATTTTATTTATTTCAAAACATTTCAACTAAATAAATTATTTAATTTAAACTACCATTCAAAACCAAATGAAAACCCTAATACATTCCCAAATTCCCAAATCATTATTATTCTAACTCGAGACACCGTTCCTTAGGTTATCATAAGAAAATCGTAGGTGTCTAATCTATCACGTCCAAATTCAAATCTCATCAATCAAGTGAGTATTCATATCCCCTTTTTATATCATTTCTCCTTTGGGGGAAATCATGTGATACAATATATTCAATCATGATATTCTATTGTTATTTCATTCTAAATTCAATCAAGACAGGTATGTTATTACTTGCAACTATGTGAACATACTATGATAAACTGGACGACAGTAAAACCCTAATTCAATCAATCAATCCTGGTATCAATGGTAGATCTACTGGTTTGGATAACCCACCCCATATGGCTTACGAGTGGTGATTGTGCCAGAGGCAATTAGTCAATCTATGGTGTTTGTGTGCAAATCTATTATATGCAGGTGTCAAGTCAAGGGGTTTCTATTGTGTCGGTTTATCTATATGCTTTACTATTGCAATATAAGTCTTAACGTTACCTTGTGAATTAGATTATTCTCAATCAATCAATCAATCTATATGTATATTCAAAACTGTGATTACTCACCAGCTAACTTGTTAGCTGACTTTATTTTCTCACATGATTTCAGGTTAAGCAAGATAGTGGACTTCTACGTGCTCATTTAAGACACGGACTTAGTTATAATAAAAGACAATTATTATTTGTGGTTTCTATTGTTGTATTTGTGTATGTTGAACTTATATTATCTTGTAATCTGATTATAATATTATTTCCACTATTAGACAACCATGTGTGATGAACAATCAATCATTCCCTCGTCCGCTCCGATGATTCCGCCGTCGGTCGGGGTGTGACAGATTGGTATCAGAGCCATGGTTATAGGGAATTAGGTTATTAGAAATGGAATGACCTAGACTATAACTAAGTACCTTACACATGAGTCCTCTCATGTATATTATATGCATAGATAGGATTATATGTGCGCTTTACATGTTTACACTTGATTATATGATTATATGCCCTATGTGATTCTTCCTATACTTTGATTTTTTATCAATGCACACACAAATCTTAAATCATATTCAAGGCATTGTGGGCCTAAATCAAATGGTTTTCAAAATGAGCTTTGAATCGTTATTCGTGGTTTTCAAAATCTCGTCAAAGTCTGTGTCTCACAACTGAATACATGTAATGCTGGAAGAGTGGGATGCCTGTATCTCGGGGTGTTCTGTCTAGGCAAGGTATTCATATAAATCCAAACCAACCGATGGACCTGTTTACCTTACCTGGGAACCCTCAGGATGAGTATCTGCTTATAGGTACGCATGTCTTCAACAAAGTTGTGATTGACCCAATACTTTGATTAGTCAACGTATTCGCTTTGATTTACGAATCAAACGATTACACTCGGAACATATCATTGTTATTATGCCAAATTCCCGATTTTCGTTTACAAAATTGTATAACTCATATTACCTAATTCTCATAAAATATCCTAATGATATTTCAGAATGTCTTCTCGTCGAATCCGTTCACGATCTGGAAACTCTGGCCGTAAAATTGCTGCTATAGTGGCACGTGAAGTTGCTGCGGTCATCCCAACTCTACTTACCCACTTGAACCAAGGCAACAATACTGTCCAAAACCCAACTGCACCAAACCCTCCCAAAACTTGTACTTACAAACAATTCAGTTCTTGCAACCCCACCAAGTTCAGTGGAACTGAAGGAGCTACCGGATTACTACAATGGTTCGAAAGCATCGAGAACACTTTCCTCAACAGCGAGTGCCCTGAAAATCTAAAAGTCCGGTATGCCACAAGTGTTCTTCAAAAGAGAGCACTCACTTGGTGGAACGGTGAGAAACGAACCCGTGGAACTGATGCCGCATTAGCATTGACGTGGGATGAAGTTAAGGAGCTCATGACTCAGGAATTCTGTCCGAGAAACGAAATTAAGAAATTGGAAGCTGAGTTCTGGGACTTAACTCAAGAAAGTGGAGAAAATCTAGCTTATACCAACCGATTTCATGAACTGAGTCTACTTGTTCCTCACCTGGTTACTCCTTTATCCCGGGCTATCGAGAAATACATCGGTGGTCTACCTATGCAAATTCAAGACACGGTGTGGGGTAGAAATCCTGCAACCTTGGAAGATACCATCCGGTTAGCTGCTCAGTTAACTGATAATCATGTCAAGGCTGGAACCCTGACTAGGAAGGGTGCTAAAAAGGTGCCTGAGAAACCCTCAGCTGAACCCCCTAAGGAGGAAAAACCTGAAACTTCTCAAAACAGGAAGAGGAAGGCTAAATCCCAAAACTTTGCTATGATTACCCCTGCTGTGCCAATTAATCAAGTCCCTCCAACTCGTCAACCAACAGTAAACAATCAACCGCTGATGAAAAAACCTACGCTGGACCCTTTCCGCAGTGTAACAACTGCAAGTATCATCATCCCGCTAACGTTCAATGTCGTCAATGCACCAACTGTGGTCGTTTCGGCCATACATTCAACGTGTGCAAGAATACTGCAAGGGTTCCAGTTACCACACCGACTGTTCAGCATACCCCGACAATCACGCAAACAAGAGCCTGCTACCAATGCGGAGATCCTAACCATTTCCGCAACCAATGTCCGAAGCTTCTCAAGGCCGTCCCTGCAGCTCAAGGTCGAGCATTCAACATCAATGCCCAACAAGCCCAAGTTAGCAACGACGTGGTGAACGGTATGTTCCAAATTAATAATCAATACGCTTCGATTCTTTTTGACACCGGTGCAGATAAAAGCTTTGTATCCTTAGACTTTGAGCCCTTACTTGCTAGTGCCCGAACCAAGCTAGATAACCCTTTACTGTAGAGATAGCTGACGGAAAACCCATTACAATTAATTCTGTTATTCCTGACTGTACTTTGAATCTAAGTGAGCATGATTTCCCTATCAATCTTATACCCATGCAACTGGGTAGTTTCGATGTTATAGTAGGCATGGACTAGTTATCAAAGAATCATGCCGAAGTGATTTGTCACGAAAAGACCATTCGTATTCCTCTCCCGACCGGAAGCATACTACAAATCTACGGGGAAAAACCTTACAAGGGGCTTAAACTCATGTCTTGTACCAAAGCTCAAAAGTACTTCCGCAAGCATTACGTGGCTTTCTTAGCCCATATTGTGAAGGCAGATGAGAAACCTAAGAAGATTGAAGACATTCCGGTTATTCGAGAGTTTCCTGAAGTCTTTCCCGAAGATTTAACCGGTCTTCCTCCCGTTCGTCAAGTTGAATTCCGAATCGACCTTGTACCTGGTGCAACTCCCGTGGCAAATCTCCTTATCGACTTGCACCATCTGAGATGCAAGAACTTGCTAGCCAATTGCAAGAACTGTCAGACAAAGGATTCATTTGCCCGAGCTCGTCACCATGGGGAGCTCCAGTCTTATTCGTGAAGAAAAAGGATTGGCTCATTCCGTATGTGCATTGACTATCGGGAGCTTAACAAACTCACAATCAAGAACCGTTACCCATTACCCAGAATCGATGATCTGTTGATCAGCTTCAAGGAGCCACTCATTTTTCAAAGATCGATCTTCGTTCTGGTTATCACCAACTCCGTGTGCACGATGATGATATTCCAAAAACAGCTTTCCGAATGAGATATGGCCATTATGAGTTTACAGTGATGCCATTCGGGTTAACTAACGCACCGGCAGTATTCATGGATTTAATGAATCGCGTGTGCCGGCCATACCTAGACAAATTCGTGATCGTATTTATCGACGACATCTTGATATACTCCAAATCAAAATCCGATCACGAGAATCACCTTCGTCTAATACTCAAACTTCTGAGGAAAGAGAAACTTTACGCCAAATTCTCAAAGTGTGAATTCTGGCTTAATGAGGTTCAATTTCTTGGTCACATAGTAAACAGCAAGGGAATTCACGTTGATCCCGCAAAGATCAAGGCAATAAAGAAATGGGGAGAACCTAAAACTCCTACAGAGATTCGTTCATTCCTTGGTTTAGCCGGATATTATCGACGTTTTATTCCTAACTTCTCGAAGATTGTTGTGCCACTCACTGCTTTGACCCACAAGGATAAGCCTTTTCTTGGGGGCCTGATCAAGAAAAAGCATTTCAAACTCTCAAGCAAAAGTTGTGTGAAGCGCCGATTTTAACACTTCCTGATGGAAACGACGATTTCGTTGTCTATTGTGACGCTTCAAAACAAGCTCTAGGTTGCGTTCTCATGCAGCGAGGCAAAGTTATAGCTTATGCTTCAAGACAATTGAAGATTCATGAGAAAAATTATACGACGCACGATCTTGAATTGGGTGTTGTCGTATTCGTACTCAAAATCTGGAGACACTATCTCTATAGCACAAAATGTGTTATATTCACCGATCATAAGAGTCTCCAGTACATCTTCAACCAGAAGGAGCTTAACATGACGCAACGACTATGGGTCGAACTACTTAATGACTACGACTGTGAGATTCGTTACCACCCCGGTAAAGCTAATGTTGTAGCCGATGCATTAAGTCGTAAGGGTCAAGTTATGCTTCAAAGTGTTACCATTCAAACCGACCTTTTGACCCGTATACTCGAAGCTCAACACGAATCAGTCACCGAAGGCAACATGTATGAGGAAATGTCATGCGGTGCTGAACTCCAATTGGAAACCAAGTCGGACGGACTACTGTATTTTCTAAATCGACTTTGGATTCCGAATCGTGATAATCTTCGAACAACCATCATGGATGAGGCTCATAAGGCTCGTTATTCCATTCATCCGGGAGTAGATAAGATGTTCATGAATCTTAGGAACCAATATTGGTGGCCCGGTATGAAGAAGGATATAGCCTTGTATGTATCTAAATGCCTCACATGTTCCAAAGTCAAAGCCGAGCATCAACGTCCCTCTGGATTACTCGTACAACCCGAGGTTCCATTATGGAAATGGGAAAGCATATCCATGGATTTCATCACCAAGCTGCCTCGTACCGCTAGTGGTCACGATAGTATCTGGGTTATCATTGATCGGTTGACTAAGTCGGCTCATTTCATTTCAATTCGGGAAGATTATCGAGTCGAGAGATTGGCTCGTATTTATATTAATGAAATAGTCAGTCGGCATGGTGTACCTTTAGATATTATTTCTGATCGTGATGGTCGTTTCATCTCTCATTTCTGGAAAAGTCTCCAATCAGCTCTCGGGACTCAACTAAATATTAGCACAGCCTATCACCTGCAAACCGACGGTCAGACTGAAAAAACGATACAAACCCTCGAGGATATGCTCCGGGCTTGTGTCATTGATTTCAATGGATCGTGGGATTCTCATCTTCCGTTAATCGAATTTTCATACAACAGTTACCATACCAGCATCCAGATGGCACCATTTGAGGCCTTGTATGGCCGGAAGTGTCGATCTCCCATCTGTTGGTCTAAAGTTGGTGAATCACAGATTACTGGTCCGGAATTGATACAAGAAACAACCGACAAAATTCATAAGATCCATGATAACTTGGTCGCTGCTAGAAATCGTCAAAAGCATTATGCTGACAAAAGACGTAAGCCCATGGAATACAATGTCGGTGATCTCGTACTTCTTAAGGTGTCACCTTGGAAGGGAGTGATTCGCTTTGGAAAGAAAGGGAAGCTAGCACCTCGTTACGTGGGTCCATTCAAAGTGCTCGAGCGAATTGGGAAAGTGGCCTACAAGCTAGAACTACCCCAGGAACTTAGCAGTATACATCCGACGTTTCATGTTTCGAATCTCAAGAAATGTCTTGCCGATGAAAATCTCCACATTCCACTCGACGAAGTCCAGATTGATGAATCTATGCACTTTATTGAGAAACCTGTGGAAATTATGGATCGGGAAGTTAAACAACTCAAACGCAGTCGGATACCTATTGTCAAAGTTCGCTGGGAGTCTAAACGTGGGCCAGAGTAAACCTGGGAACGTGAGGACCAAATGAAAACCAAGTATCCTCATCTTTTCGTTTCAGCCTCCTCGTGATTAAAATTTCGGGACGAAATTTCCTAAAGCAGGGGAGACTGTAACATCGCGTATATATTCGTTAATAAAAGTTAGTTTTTTTTTAAAACGTCGATGTTGAATTCAAAAATTTCAATAATCATAATAAAAAAAATAATAATAATAATAATAATAATAATAATACTGCTATTAATAACTAGTAAGAATTATAAATATATATATATATATATATATATATATAAGCATGTATTAAAAATTGGATTTATAGTCCAGGGGGTGATATGTAATTTATGAAACTTAAAACCAAAGTTTCAAACAAAAAAATATAAAACTTGAAACCGCAGGGACCAAATGTGTAACATTTCAAAACCTCCGGCTTCCCCCCCCCCCCCGATTTTCCGGCGAGCTCCGGCATCGGATTCCGGCAAGCTCCGGCGAGGCACAAAACGACCAAAACACTTGATTTCGAACCCCACAATTTGACCGAATTGTTTCTTGGATCCAATTCGAAGTGGAATCCAACGAAAACATGCGTTAAATCCGACAAATTAACGGTTATAATCTCACTTTTATCTCGGATCCGAATCTAACTCACTAATACACTCAAACAACAATAATAGACAAATTAAAACTACCAACTCGATCATTTCTTCATTCCTAATCGAACTCAACTCTCAAATTCATCTGAAATCACCCGAAACCTTTCATTCAAACAACCTCCCAACCGCGACCTGCAACTCGATTTTAAACCAACCTACGATCGATTTTAATCGAAATTGATAAGGGGCTATTGTTCTTGATCATCATCCGAAGTTGTCTACAAGTTTAATTTGAGTTTAGAGATCATTAGCACTCGATTCAAGTTCATACGTGGCCGCGACCTGTTTCTTCATCAGGTTTATGCTCAAACCGATATCATACATGAAATTGAACACACACATATACTCGTTGTTACATGAGGAATGAAAGCCCCATGGTTTCAATCACTATTGAAATCGAATCGAGGTTCAATTTGAAGAGATTCGAACCTAGGGTTCGAATGAATTTGGGGGTTCAATTTATTTATGTTTAAATTCAATTGGAACCAATTACAGTCGCGGTTGTGACCTTGGTTCACTGGTCCCTGCACCCCTTTGCAATCCATGAGGTCCCGGGTTCGACCCCGGGCCACCTCAACCATTTTTTTAGGGCTTTTTAAGCCTCTAAAAATTATAAAAAAAATTGTAAAAATTATAAAAATGTTTTTACAAACATTAAAATTTTTAGAACAACTTAATTATTTTCTAAAATTTATTTTAACATTTTACCTATTTTAATAAATGTTTTAAATAAATAAAATTACAAATAATACAAAACTATTTAAACAAAAGTGAACTTCTAATAATAATTTAAATTATTAAATTATTATTCGATACTATATTAATTTTAATTTATTCAAATAATATTTATTATTGTTTAAATCAGGATTAAATATAAAAAGTGTTATATTAAATCCTTTCAAATAACAATTTCATTTCTTTTAGTTATATAAATAATTAAATATTTTAATTAATTATCATATAATCAATTAAATAAAATTAATTATTTGTTTATTTTTCCACACGTTAACAATAAATCAAACAGATACGTAAACTGATACGTTTATTTTAAAATTCTAAACATAATCATTTTCAATAAATTCATTTTATTTATTTCAAAACATTTCAACTAAATAAATTATTTAATTTAAACTACCATTCAAAACCAAATGGAAACCCTAATACATTCCCAAATTCCCAAATCATTATTATTCTAACTCGAGACACCGTTCCTTAGGTTAATCATAAGGAAATCGTAGGTGTCTAATCTATCACGTCCAAATTCAAATCTCATCAATCAAGTGAGTATTCATATCCTATTTTTATATCATTTCTCCTTTGGGGGAAATCATGTGATACAATATATTCAATCATGATATTCTATTGTTATTTCATTCTAAATTCAATTCAAAACAGGTTATGTTATTACTTGCAACTATGTGAACATACTATGATAAACTGGACGACAGTAAAACCCTAATTCAATCAATCAATCCTGGTATCAATGGTAGATCTACTGGTTTGGATAACCCACCCCATATGGCTTACGAGTGGGGATTGTGCCAGAGGCAATTAGTCAATCTATGGTGTTTGTGTGCAAATCTATTATATGCAGGTGTCAAGTCAAGGGGTTTCTATTGTGTCAGTTTATCTATATGCTTTACTATTGCAATATAAGTCTTAACGTTACCTTGTGAATTGGATTATTCTCAATCAATCAATCAATCTATATGTATATTCAAAACTGTGATTACTCACCAGCTAACTCGTTAGCTGACTTTATTTTCTCACATGATTTCAGGTTAAGCAAGGTAGTGAACTTCTACGTGCTCATTTAAGACACGGACTTAGTTAAAATAAAAGACAATTATTATTTGTGGTTTCTATTGTTGTATTTGTGTATGTTGAACTTATATTATCTTGTAATCTGATTATAATATTATTTCCACTATTAGACAACCATGTGTGATGAACAATCAATCATTCCCTCGTCCGCTCCGATGATTCCGCCGTCGGTCGGGGTGTGACAGGCAGTGCGAATATCGGTGCACTACAGAGTTTCTGTTTTAATAACTGAAAAGCCGCCTCTTGACTTTCACCCCATTTGTATGCCGTTCCTTTGTGGGTCAAGGCTGTGAGAGGTTGTGCGATTTTTGAGAATCCCTCTATGAATCGTCGGTAATACCCTGCTAATCCCAGAAATTGCCTTATCTCGCTCGGTGTTTTGGGTATAGCCCAATTCTTTATCGCTACAATCTTGGCAGGATCAACATGTATTCCCTTCTCATTAACAATGTGACCTAGAAATTACACTTCGTGTATCCAAAAGTCACACTTGGAGAATTGGCGTACAGTTGCTCATTCTTCAATAGTTCCAAGATTAATCTTAGATGCTCTTCATGGTCCTCCGTGGTCCTAGAGTATATCAGTATGTCATCGATAAACACAATAACAAACTGATCGAGATAGGGTTTGCACACGCGATTCATGAGGTCCATGAACACCGCAGGTGCATTAGTCAACCCAAAAGGCATGACCAAGAACTCGTAATGACCATAGCGAGTACGGAATGCAGTTTTGGAGATGTCCTCCTCACGGACTCTGAGTTGATGATAACCAGACCTCAAGTCGATCTTCGAATAATAGCTGGATCCCTGAAGCTGATCAAACAGGTCGTTGATACGATGTAGAGGGTATCGGTTCTTGACTGTGACTTTGTTTAATTCCCTATAATCGATGCACATTCGAAAAGTGCCATCTTTTTTCTTAACAAAGAGAATAGGGGCTCCCTAAGGTGATGTGCTAGGTTGAATAAAGCCCTTATCTAAAAGCTCCTGAAGTTGTGACGACAACTCCTGTAGTTCATTCGGTGCTAATCAATAAGGTGCTCTAGCAATCGGGGCTGCACCGGGAGTCGGTTCGATTTGGAATTCCACCTGACGATGAGGCGGTAGTCTGGGAAGATCCTCTGGAAACACCTCTGGAAAGTCTCATACCACAGGTATGTCCTCCATTCTCCTTTCCTCCGGTTGCTTATTGGTGACGAGTGCCAGAATAGCCAACGACCTTTTCACAACAACTTTTGCGCCTTCATGTAAGAGATAATGCCCATTACTGCACCACTCCTATCACCTCTGACTGTAAGGATTTTGTCACCAACAGGGATTCGTATGATTTTCTCGTGTCATATGACTTCCGCTTGCTTATTAGAGAGCCAATCCATGCCTACCACCACGTCAAAACTTCCCAGTGTAACAGGCATAAGATCTATAACGAAAGTATGACCAGCGAGTTCTATCTTACAATCTCTAAGGATGTGTGTTACATGGATTTGTTTACTGTCGGCCAATTCTACGGTATATTTGGATTCTAAGGAAGAAGGAATATCTCTTAAAAGACTACAGAACTTTAAGGATATGAAACTCCTACCAGCTCCAGTATCAAACAGTACTGTAGCGAAACATCCATTGACAGAAAACCTACCAGTAACAGTTGTAGGGTCATTTAGAGCCTCACCTAAGCCAATGACGAAGGCTCTCCCTTTGGCTCCATTATTGTTACCACCATTTCCATTGCCGTTTCCATCATTGTGTTGTTGTTGCCTTGGTTGTTGTTGTTTTGGCCATTGCCATTACCGTTTTTCCTCAGCTGCGGGTAGTTTCGCCTGTAGTGCCCTTCCTTCCCACATTCAAAACAACCTTGGGAGTCTCCTGAGGTTGTTGTGGCTTCTTTACCAACTCACCACGGCAATCCTTGGCTAAATGTCCCATTTTACCGTAATGCTGGCATTTGAAATTGTCACATCTTCCCACATGGTGATAGTTACACCGAGTGCACCTCGGTTGTTTACCACCATAACCGCTTGGTCCTTGGTTGTTTGAAGCCGTCTGGTTGAAGTTACGATTGTTATCGAACCTCTATTCTTGTTACGGAACCGACTGTTGTTGCTGAGGTTGATGTTGACCACTGGATGATGATGATTTGTGATCAGATATCCTATACGGTTAACTATGGTATTTGATTTAACTTTCTATCATCGTTTACCTGCTGGCTGTCCCGGTTGGGCAGCAGCCACCGCTGCCTGAACATGTTCGTTTATCAGGGCAGCTAATTCAACAGGGGTCATGTTTATGGCACCGCCGCCATGATCTCCGGCGCCACGTCCGCGTCCGCGCCCACGCCCTCGACCACGTCCACGTCCTCGGGCGTCCATTTTCTTTCACTTTACATTCACAAATACCATAATGAGTAACATCAAACATATTTATCTCATTGAAGTATAGTAAATAATAAGAAACAATGAATTCGTCACCACCATAACATTTATAACATAAATAATAACCAAAGGTAAATAAATTGCAAATGAGTCACAAAATATTTATCAATGTCAAAATTTGAGTCTGTCGTTCGGGTGGGGAAACAACCCTTCCCACATAAGTTTCAAAATAAACGCTATGCAGTCAAAGTTATAAGAATAAAGAGAATCAATCGAACAAAGTTGATCCATCACTGTTTCCACCGTCCGGGGCTTCTTCTGGTTCTTCCTCAGGGTCTTCATCGGAGTCTTCGACAGGTGCAGGGTTATCCTCGATTTGTAGTGTGGCGGGTTGTGCTTCCAATCCGGTTAATCTGCTCTCGACGCCCACATTCTGGAGATCCTATTCGCCCATACGCTCAGTAAGATCCATCACTGTACCAGCCATTTTGAAATTTCCTAGGATGGACATCGACAATCGCTCCTCAATTATAGCCATCTTTAGCCATAGTCGGCGTATATAGTTCTTATGTGTGGAGTTCTCGTCAGTGAGCACTCCAACTCGTCAACGCTCAGTCTCAAGTGTCGCGGTCAATGCCGCCATGACTTGCTCAAGGGGTACATCAAGAGATGGGAGGGTGGGTGTCGCAGAGGTAGTTACTGACCTAGTCCTAGGTCCAGTAGTGGCCGGCTTCGAAACACGCTCCCTACAAATCATGCGATCTATACAAGTCGGGTTATAACTCCAATCTCGTAGAGGGTCGCGTTCAGGTGGCACAAATGGTTGATCCCAGCCTATCTCACCACAGGGGAAAGGATGTCGCGGCCAGTCATACACTCGGTGAGGTACAGGTGGAGGGGATCCAGAACGAGCACGTCTTTTTCCTAAAACCCGTGACGATGATGCCATACTGCAGAGAATGTGATGTGTATGCCAATGAGTATACAGTAGAGAAATCAGGAACAAGTAACTAACTAACTGTGTGCGGTTATAGTCTAGTGTGTATGCAACCTAGTTCTCTATAACCAATGGCTCTGATACCAATCTGTCACACCCTCAAAATCCACATGCGGAGTTTTACCGCGAGGCATGTGAACAAACCAGGATCACGGTCAATAGTTACTCAGAACGACTCTATATGCCATGTTTAAAATAAAACAAACCACAATTCAAACTTTAAAAATCGTGTGGAAGCGTTTTGTAAACAAGACAAACCCAAAGCATGTAAATGTATCATATGGCAAAACACGTGCAAACCAAATATTTGAAAACCATAATTAAAAGACGAGTAAATATGTTTCTAGCTTAAATCCTTAGGATGCATGCTGACTCGTGCTGTGCTCCTACCGGCAAGCTGGATTATCGACCTGAGAATAGCATACTAAAAAGTCAACACAATGGTTGGTGAGTTCAAGAGTTTGAGTTTAAACATAACAGTTTAATAATTGTGATATATATAAGCATGTGTACTGTAACAGATAGCTAGTCCATTAACAATAGATATTAATACATAGTGATTTCGCAATTGAAGCTGATTGTGATATGTTTGCCTCCTGTCACGACTTACCAGGTCGTGACAAATGTTCATAGGACAAATTGCACCCGGTTGACCTCGAGTCACACAGGTGGGGCTCGTCAGACCCAGTAGTACTACCCAAGTTTCCCCATTATTCAATATTAACAATTCGAAAGTGTGAGGACTTTATCATGGTAAACAGCACTATATTAATATCATACACAACTTAAATACATAAAGCGTTTGTAGAGTTACCAGTATGCTATCTCCCCCAAAACGAGATTAAGTAAACAGTGGGGCATGAACTCACCTGATACGCGTATTGAGTACTTAGAGTTTACTTGAAAGAAAAGTGGACAGTCCACCCTCAGAGGCTACCTAGATCATGTAAGTACATGACTATGTGTAAACAGAGAATATGTGAAACCCTAAGTGCACTATAACCAAAGACTTAAGGTTTTAGAAGAATAGACATGTTTGACCCAGTTGACCCGTTTGACCCGTTGGTGACATTATGTGTTGTAAACCATTTAAACAGACATGAGCATATACCATACATGGTTAATATTCCAATGCATCACATATGTGCTACATTCCTAATGCATTGCTTGGATCATCATGCTATGCAATATCATACAAGTTAGGTAAGTCCTTAATATCTAGCATGCTCAGTGTATCCATAACACCACTAATGCATCATATAAAGGTCAGATCATGCATAGCCTACTTGTATGACCTATAACCATAAATTAGCATATACGGGTCAAAACAGATAATTTACCAAATAAGCATCCATACTAACCACAACACATTTAACATGTCCATTACATACAACATCCATCAATATGATCAATTTCCAGTCCCAAACATGATGTCCTAGTTACTAATCAACCTTCAATACCACGCATGATTATCAAGGTACATACATCACACATAACCAATTAGACATACCATACAACCTAATTAACAGATTCTATCATGTTAGGCATCCGCAATAAGCATTCTAGCATGATCCTAATGCCATGAACATGTCCAATTCCCAATATCCAAGGTTCATCCCAAATAAAGTTTCCATTTTGGGAAAGTACATCCCAACATCTACTAAACACCCAATGTATACATAATTCATCAATAATATACTATTTCAAGTTCATAGTAACTTCTTAACATGATCAACGTCATCAAATCATCATAACTCACAAATCTCATATTCAAAAGTTTCCACTAGTGGCAAGGTATGAACTACATGACCATTACTTGTATTTCTAGCATGATTTATCATAATCCCAATATTCATACAACATCATTAACACCCTAATACCATCAATTCATCATTGAATTATCAAGTTCATGTACAAAAGTTACTATTAATAGTAAGGTATGATCCAAGCATCAAAATCACGAATATCTTGTACTATCCACGTAAACTAGCATAAATACTATCTAACTAACATCATATAATCAACAAACAACATCAATTTGATCAATCAAGGATTTTCCCCAAATCAAGTTTCTAGTTTGACCTAGTTTGGCTAAACCATCAAATTCCATAGTAAAACATGAAATTGACACCTAATCTAGCATCAATACAACCATACTAACATAGATTAATCATCAATTTCATGTCATCATCGAAAATCACAGATTAGGGTTCTTCAAGAACCTAGAAATCGCAAAACAACATGTTACATACCTTTAGGTGTGTAGAAATCAACAATAGGACTTATAAAACACCTTGAAATCACTTGAATCGCCAAAAATCGAATTGTATGTGTGTGTTCTTGGCTGAATTCGAAGTGGGGAGGTGTGGAATAGGGGGTTACGGACGCAAGGGGTGTGGGGGAGGGGTTTAGGGTTATTTTTTTAATTAATTTTCACTAATTACCCTTTAATCCTTGTTTTTTTATATTTTTATAAAAAGTAAGCTTTAAACCCCTTTTTAAAAGTGTTTTTAACCACTTACTAACTATATAAACTAATACTAACAATTATATATTTTATCTTTGTAAAAACACATAACATACGAATTAACACACGCGTGTCCACGTTACGCGATAAAATTCCCAAATAGTCTTTAAATCGCGTAAACACATAAGCATAATACAATAATCATATAATCCACTAGATTATTATTAATTTAACATTATTAATTATTATTAGGTCACCAACATCAAATGACAACTATTGTGTGCTTACGACACGTGTATGCAAAACTTAACGGAACTAACGGAGTTTGGTAACGGAAAATTACCGGATGTCACAATAGAAACTTACTGTTTACTCAATTCCCAATCCACACATGTTTTTTAAGCTCTTCTAATTTCCTGCATATATATATATATACGAAGATAATTATACACATAATCACATGCCTTTAAAAAGTTAAATAAAAAACTTATTTCTCATCAATTGACCCTGCCATCAAATACTTCCATATCCTCATTTCATCTTTTGTAACCCTCCTGTTTCAGATCTACTTGCCTATCTATTTGTGGAGACACATTTCCTGATAATGGTTGTTTAACTCGTTTATCCTTTCCCCTTGCACTTGTTCCTATGCCCTTACTCCTAACAACCTTACCTCCTATCATAATTTCAGATAAAGGTCCTTTAAACCTTTCATCTATTTCCCTAAACTCTTATGTTAGACCAAGACTGTAGGTTGGACAGTCATTTAAATCATGATCTATCGCTTACCAGATCCCTTTCTAGCTGATTCTAACTCCACAATATCAGATACTTCAACAGCAACTTGTGTCCAAGTCTCAGCTTGAGGTATTGGTATTTCCAGATTATTAGGTTTACATTGTTCTTTTGATTTATTTATTTGGTCTCCTGTCAACTCATCCTCGTTGTCTTTCGCAGCATCTTCCATTACAACTGCACACCCATACAACTCTCTATACCTCTCTTGATAAGCGGTCACATTCTCATTTTCAGGGAACATCTTCATGTTGGGTTTGTTGGACCTAAACAATGTTGTTTAACCATTTTAAACAAGAAAACGCAGCGGAATATGAACTTAATTTCGTATTCTATAATCTGAAAATTAAAGTTCATAACATTATTTCAACAAACCCAAAGACAAAGGATCATATATATGTGAATAGATTAGTTATCAAGAAGCAAACAAACAACCAAATCAACATTATGAACTACCTTTAAGAAGCTGTCAAAACCGTGGATTTATCATGAAGATCCAGCCCTTAGCGCCCCTATGGCAGCTTGGAGCGCCCCTATGGCAGCTTGGAGCGCCCCTATGGCAGCTTGGAGCGCCCTTATGGCAGCTTGGAGCGTTCCTGATGCCGAGGCTTGTTAAACTGCTGAAAATCGTGGATGTAGATGAAAAGAATGATGTTCTTGAGCAGCCAAAACACCAAGAGAAGGTGTTCTCAAGTGTTCATACCCACAAGCCCTTTTAGCAACACCTTTTGCTAGGATTTGTACACCAATTCGAACCAAGAACAAAGCTGAAATCGTATTTCAGCAGTGAACTTTTACAAGGCTGCTGGAACTTTGTTTCAACCATGAAATCCATCTATTAGATGATGAAATCCAGCCCTTGAATCGATTTTGCATGTGAGAAAAAAAGGTAGATCAGATGTGTGTGTTCTTAGAAAGGTTTTGTTTTAAAAACAAGAAAGGGGAGAAGAGGAGAAAAGGCCTTGCGGCCGAAACAACAACAACAAACCCTTTTAGGGTTTTCCCCTTTAAAAACCTTCTAAGTTTTTACAAAATGTTTTTTAACATAATTAACCTTTTAATTATACATAATATGCACACACACTTTTATTATTTAATGTTGATTAACTAATTTAAACAACATAACAAATAATGTCCATGAACAAAATATCCTCATAGTTTGTTCTTTCTCACATATAATTTATTTAGAAAATCCATTTTCCAAATTGGTGTAATTATTTAATTGCATGATCATATCATCAATTAAATATTAGTTGGTGTTTGCTAAGCTTGTTATTGGGTATGACCCGACTTGGATCACAACGTACTAACCACATCAATGTTCTATGTGTCTTGGGCATATAGAATCCAACAATCTCCCACTTGCACAAGATACATAGAAGATTGATGCAAGCAGTAAATACCGCCTAACAACGGTTTACTACCCTTAATACGCATGACTTAGAAGCCATTCAATAACATCATCCCCTTTAAGTATCCAACTTGAAATGATTTAGGTGAATCAATCATTTATCCTTTTGTTTCAGATGTCATGTTAAATCCAAGGACACAGAATGATCATTCCTTGTTGATTTAACTTATTCAGGCCTTAGACATCATACTCTCAACGAATAAGAGGAACAAATCCCATCTTGACTACATACGTTTCTCACAATCACCTTATGTCATACCTGAACATAGCCTTATGTACTGACAATTGTTTCATATCAGTGAAGAACCAGCTCAAGGTATAACACTTGGTGAATATCAAAACCCAATATGTATCTCAGGTCAGAGGATACCAAATGATATTCGCCTTTACTCAAATTTACTTATGATCAATCAATAAGATTCCATGTAGTAAGATTTGAGATGCGGGTCAGTCCAATATTCGTATCCCACGAATATCTATGAACCTTGGCAGCAACCAATTGCTCTATATTCATGCCTTATGAATATCCACCAATCCAAGTTCATAATAATCTTACATTCATATTGTTTCCACAAATATGACCGACTACGGACATTTAGAATAATAAAATTATTCATGGATGTAAACATGCTAAAAGGAACATCACTTAAAATATCGTAAATGCATAGATAAGTTAAGTATTACAATTGTTCCATATTAATAATATTAATACTAAATAGATCAATTCCAATCACTAGAATATCGAAGTCCTGAGGCACAAGTATGACTTTCATGCTTTGCCCTTTCAAGGAGCTTCGTGAGTGGATCCGCAATGTTTTGATCAAAGTGAACTTTACGAATACATATCTTTCCCTTTTCAACTTCATCCCTTATGTAGTTGAATTTTCGCTCATTGTACCTAATCTTTTGATGTGCACGGGGTTCCTTGATTTGAACAATCGCACCCTCGTTATGACAAAAGATTCCTAAGGGGTCTTGAATGGTAGAGACCATCCTTAGATTGGTGATAAACCTTTTTATCCATGCAGCTTACCAAGCTGCTAATGAGGCGGCTATGTATTCGAATTCTGTAGTGGACAATGCTACCCTATTCATAATGGAGACGTACCCCGATTGTGATCGAGGATCATCTTGATCAGTTTGGAACTTAGTATTCGTGTAACCCTTTACAACCAGTTCCTCTTCATCAGATCCGTATATTAGAAACATATCCTTAGTCCTCCTAAGGTATTCCAATATACATTCAACAGCCATCCAATGGGTGTTACATGGATTCTGCTGATATCTACTTGTCATGCTTAACGCGCATGACATGTCCAGTCTAGTGCATATCATCGCATATATGATGGATCCTATAGCAGACGCATATAGGATGTCCTTCATATGATGTTGCTCATCCTTTGAGCTTGGACATTGAGATGCACTCAATATTGTCCCTCTTTGAATAGGTACTATACCTTTCTTAGAGTTTTCCATCTTGAACCTTTTCAAGATTTTATCAATGTATGCACTTTGGTTTAACCCTATCAACCGCCTCGATCTATCCCTATAGATCTTTATTTCTAAAATATAGACGGCTTCACGGAGATTCCTTTGGAAAAACAATTTCCAAGTGTAGTATGTCATTAACATACAATACTAAGAACATAATTACACTCCCACTAGCCCCTTGATACACACAATCCTTGTCAGCGTTCTTGATGAAACCCAATTTCTTGATCTTTTCATCAAAACGTTGATTCCAACTTCTCGATGCTTGTCTCAATCCATAGACTGATATCTTTAACTTGCATACTTTATCAGGATGACTTTAGCATAGCGATTGGCGAGAAGGTTTCATCATAATCAACCCTTTGACTTAGAGTGAAACCTTTTGCTACAAGTCATGCCTTGTAAGTATCCAAGTTTCCATGCATGTCAGTTTTCTTCTTGAAAACCCACTTGCATCCAACCGGTTTGGAGTTAAGTGAAGAGTCAACCAATTCCCAAACTTGGTTGTCATATATGGATTGCATCTTTACGTTTATGGCTCCTAGCCACATGTCACAATCCGAATTGTACATTGCTTCATGGTATGTAGTTGGCTCTTCGAAGTCAACAACGTAGCATCCATCTATGAAAAATCCACATTTTTCATGTGGAATGCTAACTTTATCAGATCTGCGAACGTTTTGTGTGTATTGATCAACCTCTTGATCATGATCAACAACCTCTTGTTGATTGCTAGTGTCAACCAAACGTGTATCGGCTTGTGGATCTTGATCCTCATCAAATTCCACTGTTCTATGCGTCATTCCTTCCATAAGGAACTTGGCTTCGAAGAACTCTGCCTTTTGAGCAATGAATACCTTTTGCTCTGTTGGATCAAAGAAGTGGTATCCTATACAGTCCTTTTGGATATCCAACAAATATACACTTAGTGAATCGACTTTCAGTTGGTTTGGGTGTTAAGCTTAACATAAGCTTCATGACCCATGATTTTAAATATGATAGCGATGGAACTATTCCATTTCATATTTCAAAAGGCGTCGAATCCACTTTCTTGGTTTGGGCCATGTTCAAAATATGAGCCCGGAGAGTAGTGCGAAACCCCAATTGATAGAGGTAGTGAGCTTATAGCCATCATAGGTCGAACCATGTCAATAGGGTTCAATTTCTCCTTTCAGACACACCATTATGTTATGGTGTTCTGTGAGGAGTAAGTTGTGAGACAATCTTATAACTTCCTAGATGATCCCTAAAAGTCTCACTTAGGTATTCACCTTCTCTATCTAAACGGTGAACTTTGGTAGTTCTATCGAGTTGATTTTCTACTTCATTCTTGAAGTTTTTTGAACATTTCAAATTCTTCATGTTTATGTGCCATCAAGTACACATGACCATAGCGACTATAATCGTCGGTTAAGGTAATGAAGTAAGTCTCACCATACCTTGTCATTGTCTTAAAAGGACCACATACATCCAAATGTATGACTCCTAATAAGTCTCTTGCCCTCTCATTAGTACCACTAAAGGGCGTGTTTGTCATCTTACCTTGTAAACAAGATTCACACTTATCAAATGAACATTTTCATTTGTTTTCAAAAGACCATTCTTTTAAAGTGTTTAAAACCGATTCTTGTTTATTTAACCAAGATGACAATGACAAGAATAAGAGTCACTTAAACCATTTTAAGTCTCTTGGTGCATGATAGGTATAATGTGTTATTATAGGATGAATTTATGAACCAATTCATCAACATCATTAGAAGGCATGGCCTTAAAATAATATATATCATCCATATAAATATAAATACCATCATTTACTAACTTTAAATCATAACCATATCGTTTTAAAAGGGAAACTTAAATCATGTTCCTAGTCAAACTAGGGGCATATAACATGTTTTGACGAACAACTTCCAAACCTTTTGAAAGTTTCAAAACATAGTCTCCTTTCTTAAAGTGCTTATTTCTTTTGAACCCTTGCAACAAATTGCAATAGTGAGTTCCATATGAGGTATCCAATTACCCATGTGCTTTTAGGAAATAATACCTAAGTTAATATGGATTATGAAAGTTATACTTAAGGTTTGCCCAGCATCCTTTTTATTTCTCAACTCATTTAGATAGGTTGGATGAATCCCTTTCAAATGACCTATCTCACCATACTCAAAACATGGATCGTTTTCGGTTACCTTAGGCTTCATAAGCTTAGGTTTTGGAGGTTCCGCTTTGATCTACCCTTACCCATTGCCTTTTGATGTGCCCTTCTCCTTTGGCAACATTTGCCTTGGGATCGGAAATGGCCTCAACATCGTCGGGGTCGGGTTGGTTAGGATTAGGATCGTCAAGGACATTTGCCTTTGCTCTTACTTGGGAACAATTCTTAAGTTTTGAGACTAGTCCATAAGGTTATTATGGTTCAGACGATCCCTCTCTAAAATAGTTCTCAGTGATAGGGTATGGACGGTCGGGGTGGTAGCATTATTGTTTGCGGCCATTCTACAAATTTTACAAAGTTCTTTTTAGTATTTCTGAAAAATTTCATTTTAATTATTAATACCCTTTATGTCTCATAGACAATTAATAATTAAAATCTAGAATCCAACGTTACATTCAAATAATAGTTAGGTGACCTTTATCCCATTATTCAAATTAACAAGGTAGTCAACTTTTGACAATTGCAACCTTTTGCAACTTCTAGCGGTATGGGATCGACTTTAAACATCATATGTAAAGTCGGCATGTTAATCCCATCAACACCATTTGGAAACCATATTTTAGGTGATCCATTCAACATGGTTTGCAAATCAAGTTACCCTACTTGCACACACATGTGAGTTTACCAACACAAGTGGTTAGGTGACCTTTATCCCACTAATGTGGTATTCCCACCTTAAGTCATAAGTTCCCTCAAAATGGTTAGGTGACCTTTATCCCATTAAGAGTTTCCAAATGACTTAAGTGCTGTGCAAAAGGACGGTGTTAAACTTGTTTGAAAAGGGATTTTTTAGTTTTCATTGATTCTAGTTTGAAAACTCTATTTACCTTGTATTTGCATGCTTTCAAATGCAAGGTATCCTATGGTTCACTTTTAATAAAACCTCTTTTATTAAATCATTAATCCTTTTAATAACCTTTTATTAATCACTTAATGATTAGGAACCATAAATTTCAGCTTGTTAAGTTTGTTAATTGGTTTGTTATGCACATCCAAATGTCAAATAACAATCATACAACAAACAACCAAACAAGCACAATCATACAAACATATGTGCATAACTATAGCCACTAAGTTGACTACACTTGTTTGCCATCACAAGTGTTGTCATAAGGTCTTTCCTAAGGGTTCAACACAACACAAATGATGAGGTCTTCAAAGACTCCCACTTGAACTTGCATCCAAATGCTTCAAGTCCATCCTTTGTGTCTTCCTTTTGTGCTTCCTTCCGAGCATCTTCTTTTACAAAATATATATCCTAATACATATTTTCTAGTAAAAGAAAAAAATACTCCTAATCTATTTATTACATTGCCAAATGAATAAATAAATTACAATCCAAATAGAAACACCAAAAGGAATTATTACAACCCAAATCGAAAGAATACAACCAACATGACAATTCCATAATCAACCAAATCCAAAACATATATGGTCAAGGCTATGTTATGCACTAAGACATGTATCCATATACATCATTTCAAGAACTAAATGAACCCCATTTGACCCTAAATTTTCAGCCAACACAAACTAAGAATTTAGGGTCTATTGTCCAAACAAAAACAATCAACCAATTTGATATCTTCCTTTCAAGATCCAATCATAAGCATGCATGATTACAACCTTGAAAGGTTGGGGTATCATCAAATCATCACAAAACAGCCCTAATGAGGTTGTTAAACCTTATATATCCAAATATACAAGAACATATGAAACTAATCATCCACATAACCGGCTCTAGATGCCATTGTTGGGTTTGTTGGACCTAAACAATGTTGTTTAACCATTTTAAACAAGAAAACGCAGCGGAATATGAACTTAATTTCGTATTCTATAATCTGAAAATTAAAGTTCATAACATTATTTCAACAAACCCAAAGACAAAGGATCATATATATGTGAATAGATTAGTTATCAAGAAGCAAACAAACAACCAAATCAACATTATGAACTACCTTTAAGAAGCTGTCAAAACCGTGGATTTATCATGAAGATCCAGCCCTTAGCGCCCCTATGGCAGCTTGGAGCGCCCCTATGGCAGCTTGGAGCGCCCCTATGGCAGCTTGGAGCGCCCTTATGGCAGCTTGGAGCGTTCCTGATGCCGAGGCTTGTTAAACTGCTGAAAATCGTGGATGTAGATGAAAAGAATGATGTTCTTGAGCAGCCAAAACACCAAGAGAAGGTGTTCTCAAGTGTTCATACCCACAAGCCCTTTTAGCAACACCTTTTGCTAGGATTTGTACACCAATTCGAACCAAGAACAAAGCTGAAATCGTATTTCAGCAGTGAACTTTTACAAGGCTGCTGGAACTTTGTTTCAACCATGAAATCCATCTATTAGATGATGAAATCCAGCCCTTGAATCGATTTTGCATGTGAGAAAAAAAGGTAGATCAGATGTGTGTGTTCTTAGAAAGGTTTGTTTTAAAAACAAGAAAGGGGAGAAGAGGAGAAAAGGCCTTGCGGCCGAAACAACAACAACAAACCCTTTTAGGGTTTTCCCCTTTAAAAACCTTCTAAGTTTTTACAAAATGTTTTTTAACATAATTAACCTTTTAATTATACATAATATGCACACACACTTTATTATTTAATGTTGATTAACTAATTTAAACAACATAACAAATAATGTCCATGAACAAAATATCCTCATAGTTTGTTCTTTCTCACATATAATTTATTTAGAAAACCCATTTTCTAAATTGGTGTAATTATTTAATTGCATGATCATATCATCAATTAAATATTAGTTGGTGTTTGCTAAGCTTGTTATTGGGTATGACCCGACTTGGATCACAACGTACTAACCACATCAATGTTCTATGTGTCTTGGGCATATAGAATCCAACAATTCATTGCTGCCTGATGGCCTTTTCATATTTCAATTTGACTTCAATGTTAATAGAATTGATTTTCTCAAGAATCTCTAGATTTCCCTGCAATAATTATTATATATATAATGGAGTTAAAAACTTAAATTTTACTACAGAGAATATAATTACCATTAGGAGATATACCTCTATCGTGGTAATATCAAAAGAGTCCAAGGATTCTGAATAATGGTTATTATGTTTCCCATTACTATTTGATTCGCTTACGAACAACGATTCTTCATTTTCAAAATCATCATCTTCAATATATTGTTATGTTATTTCCCCTAAACCAAAACCTCCAGACTTTAACAGCTCTTGTTTCTTTCTTATTTTAGATTGTCCATCGTCCAAAAAGCAAATGGGGACAACTTTTTATCGTTTTCTATTCCGGGCATGTTACATAATCCACGTACAAAAGCTTTGATGAAATTCAAACATCTTAGAGAGTTAAAAGTTGCATATAACTAACATATAAACTAAGTTAAAACATTCACATAATATATATATATATATATATATATATATATATATATATATATATATCCGGCTTCATGTGATAAATTTTATATGATATTCATATTAAGAGTCAATGTGTGTGTGTGTGTGTGTATATATATATATATAGGGTAAGGTTCAATCGTTAACCCTCTATTATTGTGATAACCGTGTTAACTTTTGAATATCAATCAAAATCATTATTTTTTTATTGGAATAACATCATTACACATATACACAAATATGTTCTTTAATGTATATGTGCAAATTCATAAGCGTAAAAAAGTTTACACTAGTGTATGTTACACTTACATCAGTAAATATTTAGTGATGTAAGTGTAACTTACACTTGTTGTAACTTTTTTACGCTTGTGAATTTACACATATACATAAAAGAACATAACATTGTATATGTATAATGATACTATTCCAACAAAAAAATAATGATTTTAATGATCTTGAAAGTTAACACGGTTATCGCAATAATAGAGAAAGTGAAGAATTGATGGAGGGTAGGTGATTAGTTTATATATTGAAAAGGAAAAGGTTCTACAATCATGCATATAATTATGATTCATATATGTATTATATCTGTATAATTTAAAGGTATATTATGAAATGTGCAGGCAATAAAAAAGCTAAACAAAATTATAAAGTTAGAAGAAAGAAAATAGTTTCAAAAAGAAAAGTGTGTTAAGTAAGTGTGATCTTCCCCTGAGTAGGTGTATATTATATAAATCTTTATTAAGTGAATGTTAGAAATGATTTCATTAATATACACCTACTCAGGGGGAAGATCACACTTACTTAATACACTTTTCTTTTTGAAACTATTTTCTTTCTTCTAACTTTATAATTTTGTTTAGCTTTCTTATTGCCTGCACATTTCATAATATACCTTTAAATTATACTGATGTAGTACATATATGAATCATAATTATATGCATGATTGTAGAACCTTTCCTTTTCAATGTATAAACTAATCACTTACCCTCCATCAATTCTTCACTTTCTCTAACCAAATCTCTTTCTTTCTCTTCATTCTTGTTTTCATCCACAATATCAGTGATCAACTTCCCATCCTTATCCGCTTCTTCTATCAATAAATGTTATTATAAGAAATATGATAAAGAACCCATATACATCTTACAATTATGGTTCATAAATAGTAGTCTCGCAATATAAGTGTATTGTATGTATGTGATGTAAACACACTCATGTATATACACGTACCAGTAACCTTTTTAAAACATACATATATGTACCACTTTGTGATTCAACATATGTATATCATAGTTACAAAATATTGCAAATATGTACATAATTAGTTAGAAAAGTACACTTACGTAATCCACTTTTCTTTTTTAAAACCTCTTCCTCTCTTTCAACTTTAATATTCTCTTCAACTTTATTTTTACCTACACATTTTCATATTATAGGCATGACCATAAAACCTTTTCAACACATGTATTAATAATTTAACAATGCTTCTCTAATTGTTAAAATTTATTATAAAAACTTAATTTAATCATTTACCCTCCTTCAATTGATCACTATCTCTAAACAAACCTTTTTCTGCCTCTTCATTTATCTTTCCATCCACCGTGTTAGTGATTAACTGTTCATCCTTATCTGCCTTTTCTATTGTTAAAAAATAATAAGAATAAATATGATACATAAATCATACACATATTACAACTATAGATCATAAGTAGGATAAGAATACAATTAAAAACCTTGATTTCTTGTGCGTTTTTTATTTATTTTTCTAAAACTCTCTTTCACTTCAGTTAATATCTTCAACTTCTCACTTAAACTTTTCTTATGTTTAACCACTGTCAAAAATACAATTAAATACTAAATTATAATATCCAACGTAAACATTCATATCAAAAAGTATTGACTTAATATTTTGAAAAACAAATTACATCACAAAACAATCCAAACGATTAGTATGCAGCTTAGACATTTATCATACATGTAACAGTTCTAGTACATATGTACACTTGTTGTATTTCACCAATATATACAAAGAATATATCATGATTCCTTCTAGTACATATACGTAACTCATGTCAATAAAAAAACAAAACAATGTTTTACCTTCTACTTTAGCCGATGGTTCTTTAGTATCATCTATTTCAATGGGTTCATCAGAAGTGTTTGTGAACTTACCAAAACTTATCCGTTTAGTGATTCTTTCACTTTTCATTCTACCTGCATACCAAAGTAATGTGTAAATATTTATGTAAATACAATATCTAAAATAGAATATAATTTTTTATATCCAACTTACTGGATGACATCTTGAAATGTTTTTTAATTTTTACCGGTTCACTTTCTACATAATTTAATTCACATTATCAAATATACCGTAATACTAATAAACATATGTTTTAAATCCAAATCAATTAAGACATTATAATAGCCCTAATCAAATCTATTCTAATCGTATGTTTGTGTAAAAAATACATATACGTATCACCAACATATACTTCCATAGAATAACTTTTAAAGTAAAGTTTTAAACTTCTCAGCAATGTTACAACTTTATTATGTCTTTAGATTTTTAATAAACTTTTATTACTGTCAAGAATTTTAATCATACATCACTTAACCTTTCACATTCTTTGATACACATATGTACCATTAAAGTATTATACACTCTAATCCAAACTAATAACACACAATGTCCCCCTCAACCTAATTAACCTTTACGATTACTACTCGATTCACATACATCAGACACACTACAAAAACACATATCATCTAACTTCCCACAATCACATTGTATCACCATACTTATTGTTCCGATCTCTAGTGCATTGTGTAATTTTCTACCTAATACTACTCTAAAAAAACGGAAAATACTTCAATTTCTACAAAATTCACAATGCTTTATCGTTTTCGGCAATTATTAATTACAAATTTGTTTAAATATACAATTCTCAAACAGGATTTTACGCACCTTCAATGTCAATTTCTACCTTCTTCTGTTCGTCGACCTTTTCTTCGATTTCAATCTGTTATCTTCTTCGGTCCAATGTTACGAGGGAAATATCAATTTCTCAAATATGATGATTAGGAAGGAAGATATTGATCGAGAGTTACAGGGCAAATTTTTTGGAAAGAAGTTGGGTCAATTAGAGTTTAAAAGTAATCTCCCCAAAATACCCCTTTTATTTGTAAATCAATATTTTGTATTATTTACTTAACAAAAATAAGCTCTCTCAATTAATAATTCTAAATGATCAATGGTTGTTAATTGGTTTCATAGTTTTCAATGTAGTTTGCATTGGATCCTCCCCTATGTATATATATCATAATTATACCTTTATATATAACATATTATAAACTATATAGTTATTTTTATCATAAACACTTGTCGGAGAAGATGACGGAAGTGTTGTAAGAAGGGGTTAAGGGTGTTTTGGTAATTTAACTATATTAAAGAATGGTGGTTTGCTAATTTTATATTTTTTTCACTCTTTTTGTTTTTTTTATTTCCGGGGTAAATTCGTTATTTTGTAATTTTAAAGAAAAAAATTAACTGATGTTTGACCCAGTGACCAAAGATGTTATATTTTTTCAAGCGTTTAGACTAAACATGTAAATTTTCACTTCTAAAAATAAAAGATGAAATTCAAGCAAATAATCTAATGAATAATTTGTGTAATTTACTAAAATAAAAAATTAAAACTGCTTTCTTACGATCAACGTCCAAACACCGAATATCTCGGAACCTGAACGAAACGCGAAAGACTGTAATCCTCATTTTAGGGGAATGAGAGATTCAAAAAAGATCGTATGAACACAAGAAATGAAGATCGATTCCATTGGCCCCCAATCTCTTTGGGGGTATCAATTCATCGATTTTTATTTCTTCATGCGACTTGAATGCACACCATTACAAGCTGTTAACATCAAATTCTTTGCGGTGGGGGTCCTCGTCTTCATCTTCTTCAACACACAAAAAATCTTCTTGACCACCACCCCCTCCTTCCACCAATCTACTACACAATTTCCTCCCCCATTTTTTTATTATTCCTCACTTGCATCGAAGATTTCAAATATAGGTGAAAACGATTTCAATTTTATCAAAAACCCTCATCAAAGATTTGATTTTCCATCGTTTTGATCGATTTAAAGATATGGGTATCTGTTTTTCGACCACCAAGATCAGTGGGTTCAACAGCAATGCCCCCTCTGTTAGCGGTGGCGACAACCCTGATGAACACCAGCAAAATCATCCTCATGGGAAGCATGATGGAGGTGGGTGTAATGCCAATTTGCATGTTAAGAAAGAACCCAACAAGAATCAACGTCAAAAACAGGATAGTTACTACAAACAACATAAAGCAAAGATTAGGGGTTTGCCTAAACGTCAGAAAAAGGGGGTTCCTTGCGGGAAAAGAACGGATTTTGGTTATCTTAAGGATTTTTATCAGCGGTATACCATTGGAAAGCTGTTGGGTCATGGTCAATTTGGGTATACATATGCTGCTGTTGATAAAGCTAAGGGAGATCGTGTTGCTGTCAAGAAAATCGATAAGAATAAGGTAGTTTCGTGCCATTTGGTTCTGAATGTTGGTACTTTTTTTTAGCTAGTTTGTGGTTATTTTCATGGTTTTCACATGTGAAAATCTGCAAGCTTTCAACATTTTGGGTTTATAATCCAAGAAAAAGGCTTCATACATAACATTGTGATAATCATGTTCTTGGTTTTTGGATTCCTCACCAAAGAGTCATTTTTTATTTATTTTTAATCATCATATTGTTTGCTATAGCGGTTGCAGCATAATTACAAATACAATCAGAATTATGGATATCTAGACTTTGTGTTTGGGAGTAGGCATGATTACAAATCATGCGGTTAACTGTAAAACATAGTAATTTAAGACCCTTTTTTGCACTTTTGAAACAGATGGTTCTTCCAATTGCCGTTGAAGATGTTAAACGAGAAGTCAAAATCTTACAAGCTTTAACCGGTCATGAAAATGTGGTTAAGTTCTATAATGCATTTGAAGATGATTCCTTTGTATATATTGTCATGGAGTAAGTTTGTTTTGAATGTGCTTTATTATTCGGTTTTTAATCACCTTTGATGACATTATATCTTTGCAAAATCAAAGAAATGTTGGAAGTTGACTTGAAGACGTGTTTTTCAGGTTATGTGAGGGTGGTGAGTTGCTGGACCGGATTTTGTCAAAGTAAGATTCTCATCTACATGAAGTACAATCCCTTTATTCTATATGTTGACTTCTGAGGTCAAAATTCAATTTTCTAATTTGAGAATGAATTCAGATTTTTTCATGGATTTGAAGGTAGAGTCCTTTAATCTGTAGTTTTTTATATAGCTTCATCAGAAGGTGATTATATTTGCTCGAAAAGTTTATAGAACATGCATAATTTCAAAACTGATAACTACTCCATTTGACTTCGTAAGTCAAATGATGTTTATACTTTATATACAATATGAAATTATGATTTTGGATATTTAGGTCCCATTCGGATATACGAGTTTCTTCATTCTTTGATGTTTATATACAATATGGGATTTGGATGTACGAGTTTCTTCATTCTTTGATGTTTATATACAATATGGGACCCATTATCATATTTGTTTCTTTTTGTACCCTATTATTGGGAACATTAAAATTAAAATGTTTGTTCTTTGTTTTACAGGAAAGAAAGTCGTTACACGGAGAAAGATGCAGCAATCGTTGTAAGGCAGATGCTGAAAGTTGCAGCGGAATGTCATTTACATGGTTTGGTACATCGTGACATGAAACCCGAGGTTATAAAATTTAAGACTCTTTCCTGTTAAAAATTTAAACTTTACAAGCTGAAATTACCTATTCCCATTGTCATCACCAATGATTTCCTACCGTGTCCCTGCTAGAGGGTTTTATTACATATACGGTTTTATTACGACTGATTATTATAAATCACTTTCATAACTCACTTCAAAGCACCTTGTAGTTTTCACAAAACAAACATTAACATATGTATTCTAAATATGTAGAACTTTCTTTTCAAATCCCCGAAAGAAGATTCACCCTTAAAGGCTACGGATTTTGGTCTATCAGACTTTATACGACCTGGTGAGTACAGTACCAAAGTCCATTTTGATATTTATCTAATGTTGCTATTGTTTTCATGGCCACTTGTAATATGTCTATTTTGGCTGGAAATATGTCCAACTGATGCAGGAAGGAAGTTTACGGATATAGTTGGTAGTGCTTATTATGTTGCCCCTGAAGTATTAAAGCGTAGATCGGGCCCCGAATCTGATGTTTGGAGTATTGGTGTGATCACATACATTCTTTTATGTGGGCGTAGACCCTTTTGGGATAGAACCGAAGATGGTATTTTTAGAGAGGTATTAAGAAGTAAGCCTGATTTTAGGCGCAAACCATGGCCCACTATTAGCAATAGTGCTAAAGATTTTGTTAAGAAATTACTCGTGAAAAATCCCCGAGCAAGACTCACTGCTGCACAGGCCCTATGTAAGTATCTACACTATTTAAACCTTTTGTATATTTTGTTCATTTATGAGATTGTTAGGAGATATAGATGATGTATAAAACTTTTGCAGCACATCCATGGGTTAGAGTAAATGGAAATGCTTCTATGATTCCTCTTGACATTTCTGTTCTATCCAACATGCGTCAGTTTGTGAAATATAGTCGACTAAAACAAATTGCGCTACGGGTAAGAATTTGTTTTTTATAGCTATCCCTCTCATGTGTGCTAGATTGTGAATAGTAAGTGATAAAAGAAATATGTGTGCTAGATTGTGAATAGTAAGTGATAAAAGATCATCTTTTGATGTGACAATAGGCATTGGCTAGCACTCTTGATGATGAAGAGATATCTGATCTCAAAGATCAATTTCAGGCCATTGATGTAGACAAAAATGGTTCTATTAGTCTTGAGGAAATGAGACAGGTGTGTTTACTTCACATTCTTTTTTCTTTGTCTTGATATCTTTTATTTCATATAACTATGTGAATCGTGATAAAATGTGAAATCTGCCCGGTTTATGGTAGGCTCTTGCTAAGGACATTCCATGGAAGATGAAAGACTCACGTGTTTTGGAGATTTTGCAAGCTGTGAGTTTTCAAATTTAGATCCTATTATTATTGTTACATATGATTATTTGATATCAGATAATCACTTCTAAAACGCACATCCAAGAACTCCCAATTTATTGAAATGTTGTGACACAGATTGATAGTAACACAGACGGGCTTGTGGATTTCACTGAGTTTGTAGCTGCTACTCTTCATGTTCACCAGTTAGAAGAACATAACAATGAAAAATGGCATAAGATGTCCAAAGCTGCCTTTGAGAAATTTGATGTTGACAAAGATGGATATATAACCCCAGAAGAACTCAAAATGGTAAGCTATCTTGATCTCAAACATCCTACCTTTAAAATTTCAATATCATAGCAGTTTTTCACAAATCAAAAACCAAAGTAGTCCCTTTGTAGAATTAGTTATCAAATTTAAACCGCGTGTCAAATCATTCATGTATTTTCAAATACTTTGCTAAATTTTCTGCTAATTATTGATTTTGCAGCTTACGGGTCTAAGAGGGTCAATATACCCGCTTTTAGAGGAAGCTGACATTGACCAAGATGGAAAGATTAGTCTCCCAGAGTTCCGCAGGCTATTAAGAAGTGCAAGCATGAGTTGAAGGAATCGTCACAAGCCCAACTACCACTATGGTCCATGTTTCAGCAAGAAAAGAGAAAAACGACTCATCTTTTACCAAAAAGTTGCAATCTTTTCGACTATGGTCTGTCTTTGAGCTAAAGTTTTATGGGCTAGTGGTCAATGAAAAGGAAATAAGGAGGGACTTCATGAATGACATGCCAAGTGTGAGTTGCATACATTTGTGGTAAATTATGGAGGTGGTTTGTGAATGTGCTTAGATGGTTTTCTTTCTATAGTTTGATGAGCATAAGGATTTGTAAATATATCCATCTATATATATTGAATTGATCGACACCTTAAACCGGCTCCCTCTCTAAGACCATGTGTAATGGGTGGTGTTTGACGCGAAGGACATACAACTACATATGTGGAAGAGAGAGGAGGACTTGGTTGTTGGCCTATTCGAACATTTGGAGTGGTCTATGATTTTTGAAGAGAGAACGAGTTTGTATGACCCATGTATTGCGGTGGAGGCGTAAACTCGTGAAAAAAAACTAACGTTTAAAAGTTGTCATGAATCCACACATTTAGTGGGGGTGTATATGACATACGTAACTCAACTGACGTATTTGTTGTGTTTTACTAAACCATAACAAAATCAATCATTAGTATTTTTTATAGAATTATAGGTGGTAGTGTGTTCAAGTTGCGACAGTGAAATCGATGTGCTTAAGAACTTAAAAAGAAGCATATGAAGTTGAGTCGATTCCATTATAAAAGTTGAAACTTATGATAAAAAAATACATGAAAAGTTGATAAAAAGTTTCATAGTTGTAAAAATGATTGTTACTAAACACAAATTTGAGTTCAAAAATTGTATAACTAAAAGTTAAAACTAATTATCAGTTTAAATTATTCAGATGATTTACTAAATTAAATAATTTAGTAAAATAAATTTAAGACGAAAAAAAGGCTGGTGGAAGGTGTTAGATATGTGGTGGTGTTTTAATGAAAGTTTATATGTTTAGCTTGTGACTAGTATGTCAATTACTTGTTTGTGTAATAGTCTTCATAGTTGTAATGTGTAAGTGACATAATTTCATAGTTAGAGGGGTGATATTGTCATTAGTCAAAGATGAAGTTAGTTAGAGTTAGTTAGTACTACTTAATGACAAGTATGTGTGTGTAGTTGGAATAATCAATTTCTCAGTATCACTTTCTTTCTCGTCGAATCTATTGTGTTCTTTTGATCTCTCTATTTTGATCTTCCATTAAAAATTGGTATCAGAGCCTCAGCTCAATCAACAACAAGGAGATCAGAGTTCTTCTTACGAGAGTAATTCAATTCTTCCGAGAGTAATTCAATTCGTGCGAGAAGGATTAAAGAATGGTGAATTCCGCAAAGTTCGACATCGAAAAATTCAACGGGAAGAATGATTTCAGCCTTTGGAGGTTGAAGATGAAGGCACTGCTAGTTCATCAAGGGGTCGTCGACGCCCTTAAAGGGGAAATAGGGCTGCCACAATCGATGTCCGATAAGGAGAAGAAAGAAGTGATGGAGAAGGCCCACAGCGCAATCATTTTGAGTCTTGGAGATCGAGTCCTTAGAGAAGTCTCTAAAGAAGCAACAGCTGCGGGGATCTGGTTGAAACTAGAAGGCCTCTATATGACCAAATCCTTAGCCAACCGTCTGTACCTGAAGAAGAGGTTGTACACATTTAATATGGCCGCTGGAAAGTCCCTGGAAGACCACATCGATGAATTCAATAAGATCCTATTGGATCTTGAAAACATCGAAGTGGTAATTGATGATGAGGACAGAGCAATCATCTTTCTATCATCCTTGCCATCCTCTTACGAATATTTCGTTGATACTCTAATGTTTAGTAGGGAAAGTCTATCAATGGAAGAAGTAGTGTCAGCCATGAATTCCAAACAACTGCATAAGAGAGGTGAAATAAAGGAGGATAGCTCAGATGGTCTCATTGTACGAGGAAGATCAGATAACAGGTTCAATAAGAACAAGATAGTGAGGCCAAGATCAAAGTCAAAGCCCCGGTATAGGTGTTTTGTATGTAATTTTGATAAGCACTTGAAAAGAGAGTGCCCAGAATGGAAAAGGAGAAAGGCCGAATTCTCTAAGACCAGGAACTAACAAAAGGGTACCCAAGAAGAATTAACACATGGCTATGAGAGTGCTGAGGTGTTGATGGTCTCCAAGTCTGAATCTAATCAAGTATGGATCTTAGATTCAGTATGCTCTTATCACATGTCACCACATAAAGAGTTCTTTAATGAATTAGAACTAAAGGATCATGGTGTAGTACAACTAGGGGATGATAGACCTTGTAGAATTGAGGGAATTGGATCAGTATCATTCAAACTTTGTAATGATACTACAATTTACCTCCATGGAGTAAGGTACATCCCAGAGTTAAGGAGAAATCTGATATCTCTTGGCACCTTTAAGAGTAAAGGATACCATGTAAGCCTCAAAGAAGGCAAAACCAAGGTGGTTATGGGGTCACTTATAGTGCTGATAGGTACAAGAACTGTAAACAATACCTATGCCTTAGATGGGCAAGCTTGTACTCAGGCCGTGTCAGCTAATGTGACCCCACCCAATAAAGCAACTATTCTATGGCATAGAAGGATTGGCCATTTAAGCCAGCAAGGGTTAGTTGAGTTGAAGAAACAAGGTTACTTTGAAAGACTGACTAACTGTGACTTTGGCTCATGTGAAAACTGCATCATGGGGAAATCTAAAAGGGTTAAGTTCTCAAAGGGGTTACACAACATAAGGGTATTCTAGATTATATCCATGCAGATCTTTGGGGTCCCATAGGTGCATCATACTTCTTGTCTTTAATAGATGATTATTCAAGAAGAGTTTGGGTATACGTATTAAACCATAAGTATGAAGCATTTAAGAAGTTTAAAAAGTGGAAGGTGCTTGTGGAAAACCAAATAGAGAGGAAGGTTAAAAAGCTGAGAACAGATAATGTCCTAGAGTTCTGCAATAAAGAATTTGATGATCTGTGTAAGAGAAGTGGGATTGACAGGCACCTCACCATACCAGGTACACCAGAACAAAACGGGCTAGTTGAAAGAATGAATAAAACCCTGTTGGAAAGGGTAAGGTGCCTATTGAATGGAGCTGGCATGCCAAAGAGCTTCTGGGCAGAAGCATTGAAAACAGCTGTCTATACAGTCAATAGAACACCCTCATCAGCCATTGGCATGATGGTGCCCATGGAGAAATGGTCAGGTAATGTCACAGACTATAGTAACCTTAAAGTTTTTAGATGTTTGGCCTATTCTTATGTAAATGAAGGTAAACTAGATCCCAGAGCAGAGAAGTGTGTTATGTTGGGCTATCCTGATGATGTAAAAGGCTATCGGTTATGGAGTTTAAAGAATGTGAGTCCCAGGGTGGTTGTGAGCAAGAATGTAACCTTTGATGAAAATGTCATGTACAAGGACATTATGTCAAGGCCCAATTAAAGAAACTTAAGTAGAGATGAATGTCAAATTAAGGTGGAGTTCTTTGATAAAGATACCTTAGAGCATACTAATAGTGCTGATTGTCTTGAAAGCTCTCATATGCCAGCAAATGTCAAGTCTAGTGTAGCTGCCAATAGACCAAGGAGACATATTGTTCAGCCTATCAGATAGAGAGATGATATCTCGACCTATGTGTTTCATGTGGCAGAAGAGGAGTGTTCTCATAAGCCTTTGTCTTATGAGGAAGCTATTGCATCTCCTGAAAGTGCAAAGTGGGAGGAAGCAATGAATGAAGAGATGAATTCTCTGCTCAAGAATAAGACATGGCTGTTAGTTGACAAGCCCATGGATCAAAAACTAGTTGATTGCAAGTGGTTGTTCAAGATCAAAGATGGTCTACCAGGAGAAGGGCCTAGGTTTAAGGCAAGACTGGTAGCCAAGGTTTTACACAAAGGGCTGGTATTGATTATAGTGAGGTATTTTCACCGGTAGTCAAACATACATCTATAAGATCCATTTTGTCTTTAACTATACATGATATGGAATTAGAGTAGTTAGATGTCAAGACAACTTTTCTACATGGTAATCTTAATAAGAAAATTTACATGAAGCAGCCTCCTGGTTTTGAAGTAAAGAGCAAAGCTAATCAAGTGTGTTTGCTTTAAAGGTATTTGTATGGATTAAAGCAGTCACCAAGACAATGGTACTTGAGGTTTGACAGTTATATGGTCACTCATGGGTTGAATAGAAGTGAGTATGATACATGTGTCTATTACAAGGAATATAGTCAGGGCAAGTTTGTATATTTGTTACTCTATGTTGATGACATGCTTATAGCTTGTAATGACAAAGCTCAGGTTGAAAATACAAAAGGGCTACTTATGTCTGAGTTTGACATGAAGCAATTGGCTGAAGCAAAGAGGATCTTAGGCATGGAGATTGTAAGAAACAGATCAGTTGGGACAATACAATTGTCTCAGAAGTCTTACTTAACCAAGGTGCTTAAGACTTTCTTTGTGGATAATAGCAAGCCAGTGATTACTCCTCTAGGCATGCATTTCAAGTTGTCATGTTTAGATTCCCCTAAGAATGATAAAGAAAGGGAGAGAATGTCTAATGTACCCTATGCAAATGCAGTTGGTAGTCTGATGTACTTGATGATCTGTACTAGACCAGATATAGGTTTTGCAGTGAGCATGGTGAGCAGATATCTTAGTGATCCTGGAAAGCAATATTACGAAGGTGTAAAGTGGATTTTCAGGTATCTAAATGGCACTAGAGATAAAGGCTTGGTATTTGGTAGAAACAATGATCAGTCAGTTGTGATCAGAGGTTTTGTGGATGCTGATTTTGCAAAAGACTTGGATAAGGGTAAATCTGTGACTGGGTATGTGTTTAGTGTTTTTGGAGGAACAGTAAGTTGGAAATCCAGTTTGCAGCATGTAGTAGCTTTATCTACTACTGAGGCAGAATATATGGCATTGACAGAAGCAGTAAAAGAAGCTATTTGGTTGAATGGTTTCTTGACTGAAATAGGGATTGTGACTAATAATGCACTGGTGCATTATGATAATATTAGTGCAATCCAATTGTCTAAACATCAAGTTTTTCATGAAAGGTCCAAACATATTAATGTGAAGCTACATTGGATTAGAGAAGTCTTGTGTTCTAAGGTTGTAGAAGTGGAGTATGTTGATACCAGGTATAATGCTGCAGATATGTTAACAAAGATACTTCCTGGTTCAAAGTTTGTGCAGTGCTTGGATATTCTACATATTGCTTAGTTAAGTCATTTTTTATTAAACACCAAGGTGGAGATTGTTAGATATGTGGTGGTGCTATAATGAAAGTTTATATGTTTAGCTTGTGACTAGTATGTCAATTACTTGTTGGTGTAATAGTCTTCATAGTTGTAATGTGTAAGTGACATAATTTCATAGTTAGAGGGGTGATATTCTCATTAGTCAAAGATGAAGTTAGTTAGAGTTAGTTAGTACTACTTAATGACAAGTATGTGTGTGTAGTTGGAATAATCAATTTCTCAGTATCACTTTCTTTCTCGTCGAATCTATTGTGTTCTTTTGATCTCTCTATTTTGATCTTCCATTAACAGTAGGGATTGAACCCACGTCACCCGTCTTACAGTATTGTGAAGCCTATCATTGGTTGTATGATTGTTAAGAATAATTCTACAAGAATAAAATGGATTTAAGAATCAACAAAAAAAATAGAAAAAAAGACCCACCCAAGTAAAATGGATTAAGAATGGGACAAATAAGTAAAAAAAATATAAAAGAAAGAGTATATTTGGATTGAATTACGCACCATACTTTTGACACCCCTTAATTCAATATCCAAATACACCAAACAGCTGAAGTTTATGGCATAAAAATCACGTTGACCGGAAAACAAACCTTTAGTAAATAACTCAGCAGGTTGTTGTTTGAAAGAAGTTCCAATGATTTTAATCACTCAAGAGAAAAATTTTTCCTAAGAAAATATTAGTTAATTTCAAAGTGTTTTATGCGCTCATGAAAAAACTAGATTTGTTGCTATCGAAATAGCAACATTGTTGTCATAAAACAATTTGACATGAAAACAAACTGGCAATTTTAATTCTTTTAAGATAGTGGACAACCACAAGATGTCACATGTGGCTGCACACATTGCACTATACTCTGGTTCTGCAAAGGATTGAGAAACAGTTGACTGTTTTTCGCTTTTCCAGAAGATCAATGAGTTTTCTAGAAAAATATAGAAACCAGTCACTGATTTACGAGACTGCAAACACTTATCCTATTCTGAGTCCGCATACGTTGTAACGGTGAGAGAAGTACCTTTTGTGAAATACAAACATTTACCTGAACTCTTCTTTAAATACCTCAAAAGTCAAAGACCAAGTTTAAAATGAGACATGGTTAGACTGTGCATGTACTCGCTTAAAATTGAACCGAATAAGATAAATCCGGACGTGTGTGTGACAAATATATCAATTTTCCTATCACCTTTTGGGACTCCGTTATATTTTCAAGCACTAATTCATCTTTACTGCAAATATTGGTCGTAACATGATGTTGTTCTAAAGGAGTATGACCAGGTTTACATAATTCAATAAGAAATTCAACACAATATTTTCTTTGAAATAAACAAACTTCAATTTTTGTTCTAATAACTTCTATGCCTAGAAAGTATTTTAGTTCACCTAGATCTTTTATAAGAATTTAGAATGTAACAATTCCTTTATGTGTTTTATCTCATTAAGATTATTCTCTGTTACTATTATATCATCAACATAAATGAAGAAGAACTAGTAACATAGAGTTATAAGATCATAGAGTCGTCACTCTTGCTTTGCTCAAAACCTAAATCAACTAAAACACTCATGAGTTTTTCATTCCACATGTGAGGAGCTTTTTTGATACCATAAAGAGACATTTTTAACTTGCACACTCTCGAATTAGTTTTGAAAAATAACCTTCTAGAAGTGTCAGGCATAGATCCTTATTTAATGTTCCATAAAAAACACATTATTTATACGGAAATTTTAGGCGCACCGTGCTTTTCCTGGAGAAAACCGACCCAAGCTGTCACGGTTAGGTCTCCCGTGACTGCTAGGTCAGGTGTGACATCTAGCTGTCACGGTTTACCCTACCCGTGACAGTTAGATCTGGGGTCAATGATTGGGTATGTAATTATGGGGGTATTGATTGGGTATGTAATTATGGGGGTATTGATTGTGCGCAGGGGGGGCTATATGTCACGGTTTGGCCAAACCGTGACATATTGCTTTTATTTTTTTATTCTTTTAAGCATTAAATATTTATTTTTATTTCGTGTATCTTCCTTAAAGATTAAACATTTATTTTTATTTCCGTAATTTTATCACTGTAAACTTGAGAATGAAAAGGCGGGAAACACCGTTCGATCGGAGTTTGATTTCGTGTATCTTCCTTAAGCATTAAACATTTATTTTTATTTTCGTAATTTTATCACTGTAAACTTGAGAATGAAAAGGCGGGAAACACCGTTCGATCGGAGTTTGATTGATTATCGATTACTAGTTTCACCGTCACATCATTTCTATCTTTTCGTGAATATATAATATAACTATTGTTCTTATGATCTGTATTATTTCGTTAGATATTTGAAGAAGCTAAGAAATTCTGCTATGAAACTGGTGTGAAAGTTGCTGTTGCATATGGTGGTGCACCGATTTATCCTCAGGTTTATATACTTTTAAAATCATTAACAAACACTATTTTATGGTTTTAATCATTAACAAACGTGCGATTCAGTTCATCTTTTTTTTCTAATCTGCTTAATTAGTCTTTGTAATCTGTTATCTTTAATCTTGATTCAGAACGCGTTGACTTTAATCTTTGTGGAGACAAAACGCAGCGCAGATACAATTAACATTATTACATGGTTAACCTAATATGCTGCAATTCATGGTCATATTACAAATAATTTTAAACAAGTTGGTTGTTATTTTATCACATGGTTAACCTAATCGTAAAAATCAGTTGTTATCAAACATATACAATTAACATTATCAACATTGCAAATATAAAGCAAACAAACAAAGAAACACAACCAAACAAACACAACCAAATATACAAATCATCATAACTGAAACTGCACACATATATATATACAACGAGTTTTTACATACAAAAAGAAATAAAATACAAACAAAATATCTATCTAATCCATCATCCCCGGATCGCTGCCCTGACCAGACCCGCTCGCGCCAGATGGGCCAGCATTAAACATTTATTTTTATTTCCGTAATTTTATCACTGTAAACTTGAGAATGAAAAGGCGGGAAACACCGTTCGATCGGAGTTTTATTAACGTACTCACTGTAAGCTAAGTTTTGACGTTGATATATACGTACAGGCATGGTTTGAATGCCGGATATGCGTTTGTGAACTTTACAACATCTGAAGCAGCTTGGAAGTTTCATACGTCGGTTAAAGGAAAACATTGGGATTTGTTAACGAGTCGGGGGTCTCTTCGGAAGCGGTCTCTCTATCTCTCAGGATAGAGGAAAGACTTGCCACCACATACCCCTCCCAGACCCTGCTCTTCAGCGGGATACACTGGGTATGTTTGTTTTGTTTTTTTAGTCGTGCTAGAATCCAGGTACTTTATTACTTTTAATTTGTTGTTGTTTTGTATTCGGCGAACTAACGCTGGGTTCGCGTTTGTTAACTTTACAACACCTGAAGCGGCGTTGAGATTTCGAGACGCATTTAGTAGTAGTGTGACAAGGATGGTTAGGGGGAGAGGTAGGGTTGTGGCACTAGGATCTTGCACCATGGTCCGGTGGTGTAAAGCCCGAGGCGAACTGCAACCCGAGCGAGTTTTTCACCACTAACATTGCGCGCACGGAGTTCAGAGAGTTTACCAGCGTCGATATCGGGGTAAGTCAAGAAGAAAAAGCTTGAGATTGCGAGCCCAAGAGTAGAATCACCAAGGTCACGACATTCAAATCTGGAAGCTTCGGCTGTTGATAATGATCTCCCGAACCCGACATTGTTTTCGAATTAACGCGTTTTTGGAATGACGAAGGCTGAAAAATCTCGAGTGTGGATTATAAAATTGCGAATTTTAGTTTGGAAATGGATATGCCGATTGTTCGAAGGTGAAATGTATATAAGGTGAAATTCTGGGGCACAAACCGTCACGGTTTGGCCTCCACGTGACGGTTTGTGCCGGGAATCCCACCCTTTTGTCAAAATCACGTCTACGTCGTACCTTTAGAGGTCACGGTTTGGCCTCCACATGACGGTTGGTGACCGCTTTTCAACTTTAACAACCCATTTTGTCATTTTGTTGTCAGGAGGTCACGGGGACTACCACACCGAACCGTGACAGCAAGACCAAACCATGACACTTTGTTTACAAAACTACTGATGAGCAATCCTTCAGCTGTTTCAGCTGTTTAATTAACTACTGATGAGCAATACCCCAAAAGGTCACGGTTAGAACTAACCGTGACGGTTGAGAAACCCTAACTGTCACGTATTGGTCAACCCGTGACACTTTGTTTATAAAACTACTGATGAGCAATCATTCAGCTGTTTATATTATTATTATTATTATTATATTATTATTATTATTATTACTATTATTATTATTATTATTATTATTATTATTAATAATAATAATAAATTATTATTATTATTATTATTACTACTACTAATATTATTAATATTACTATTATTATTATTATTACTATTATTATTATCATCATCATCATCATCATCATCATCATCATCATCATCATCATCAAATAAAGGGATATTCATCAATATTATGAAATATCGGATAATGATATCTTACAGGAAATATTGGTGCCTCTATGACGATCCATTATTCTAACGTAATTATTTAAACGACCCTCGTACATATTTTGCCATTCTAGTGCTTCTTGATATGCATATCTCGGCCAATGATAGCTCACACTGGGCATTGGGTAATATCCTTCCAATTGTCTGGCTGCCAAATAAAGAAATAAGATGCACAATATAGTTGAATCGGCCCACCCCCAAAAACCCATGCGGTGTCCCCATTAGTCTGTACAAATAATGATTGATTATCGATTACTAGTTTCACCGTCACATCATTTCTATCTTTTCGTGAATATATAATATAACTATTGTTCTTATGATCTTTATTATTTCGTTAGATATTTGAAGAAGCTAAGAAATTCTGCTATGAAACTGGTGTGAAAGTTGCTGTTGCATATGGTGGTGCACCGATTTATGCTCAGGTTTATATACTTTTAAAATCATTAACAAATACTATTTTATGGTTTTAATCATTAACAAACGTGCGATTCAGTTCATCTTTTTTTTTCTAATCTGCTTAATTAGTCTTTGTAATCTGTTATCTTTAATCTTGATTCAGAACGCGTTGACTTTAATCTTTGTGGAGACAAAACGCAGCGCAGATTCTTTGGAAAACTGGTTATGCACGGTCGGTTTCCTTCTTCCACCATGCACAACTATCCCTTCTTCTTCCTCAACCGCAATAAGAAACTCCCAAACCTAACAAAATCAAAACACCACCCCCAAATTCAATAGCAATGCATGACGTATATTCGGTACGCCTAATAGGCTAATAGTAAACTCAATTCAAATAGTATGCACTCCTCAAACACCAAAAAAAAACCCAAATCTAATAGCAACACAGAATGTATAATTGGCATGAATATCAATAGACTTGATAATGTAATACCTTATCACTAAGAACATCAGCTTTGTTGTGACGGATGTACTTGTAAAGCCCGAGGCGAACTGCAACCCGAGCGAGTTTTTCACCACTAACATTGCGCGCACGGAGTTCAGAGAGTTTACCAGCGTCGATATCGGGGTAAGTCAAGAAGAAAAAGCTTGAGATTGCGAGCCCAAGAGCAGAATCACCGAGGTCACGACATTCAAATCTGGAAGCTTCGGCTTTTGATAATGATCTCCCGAACCCGACATTGTTTTCGAATTAACGCGTTTTTGGAATGACGAAGGCTGAAAAATCTCGAGTGTGGATTATGAAATTACGAATTTTAGTTTGGAAATGGATATGCCGATTGTTCGAAGGTGAAATGTATATAAGGTGAAATTCTGGGGCACAAACCGTCACGGTTTGGCCTCCACGTGACGGTTTGTGCGGGAATCCCGGCCTTTTGTCAAAATCACCTCTACGTCGTACCTTTAGAGGTCACGGTTTGGCCTCCACGTGACGGTTTGGTGACCGCTTTTCAACTTTAACAGCCCATTTTGTCATTTTGTCGTTTTGTTGTCAGGAGGTCACGGGGACTACCACCCCGAACCGTGAAAGCAAGACAATGCTGTCACGGGGACAAACACCGTAAACCGTGACATCAAGTCCATGCGGTCACGGTTAGGTGCCAAAATGTGACCGCAAGACCTAACCGTGACCGTTTGAGCCGGCCCACCCCCAAAAACCCATGCGGTGTCCCCATTAGGACCCTATTTATATTGAGTTGGTAAATGGGCCAGTCGTTTTCTAAAGCTAAGCACACAATACATTGAATAGTTACCATTTTAGCAACATGTGAAAAAGTCTCATTGAAATCATTGCCTTCCAGTTGATTGTATCCTATGGCTACTAAACGCGCTTTAAACATTTCTATTTCCCCTTGGATTTGTATTGTATTTTGTAAACCCATTTGCACCGATGTGTTTCCTATCTTTAGGAGGTTCAACTAACTCCAAGTTTGATTTCCATTGAAAGCTTTCGTTTCATCATTCATTGTGGTTATCCAATTTTTATTTTGTATAGCTTCTTTGTATGTTTTTGGTTCGATACTTCTATTCAAATTAGATGTAAAACAATAGTTATCATGAGACAAATTTAAATAATAATTACTTTTTTGAGCCCATACTTGAGTTTTCCCTAGATTACAAAATTATTTAGATTACTAGAAATTTTTAAACTTCTAGTTGACCTCCATAGATTAGATGGCTGAAATATCGGATCATTTCCCTCAAATGAGATGGTGTTATCATTTTGGTCCCCATCATGATCTACCCTACTAGTCCCTTCAGCAAAAGAATGTGGCTGCTGCATGTTAGCCACCTTAGCATCAACGAAACCAGTTTGTGTTCAAGAAATAAAAAAGTTGATATGATTTTAAGATTAATCCAACTATAGGTCACTATTATTTAGAGATGAATTATCCTTGAATGGAAAAATATTTTCATGAAATTTTACATCTCTAAATATGATATAGTTTTTATCTAGTGACAAGAGTTTATAACCTTTTTTCTTATTTGAATATCCGATGAACACATATTTTTGAGCATTACTCTCAAATTTGTTTGTTTTATTTAAAACTGTACCAAAACACAAGCAACCAAAAGTTTTTAAGTGATGTAGAGAGGGTGTAAAGCCATACATAAGTTCATATGGAGTTCTTCCATTTAACATAGATAAAGTGGTCTTATTGATCAGCTAAGGAGCTATTAGTACGCATTCTGACTAAAATTTACAAGGTAAACCACTGAAACAACAGAGATTTAGAAATATTCAAAAGATGTCTATGTTTTCTCTTAGCAATCTCATTTTGTTAAGGCGTGTAAGGGCATGAAGTTTGGTAAATTATTCCGTTATTTCTTGTAAACATTGAGAATTTTTTATTTTTGAATTCAGAATCATTATCGCTTCTCAGGATTTTAACTGTTTTTTGAATTGGTTTTGTAGTATTTTAAACTAACTTTCAAGATTATAAAAAACTTCATCTTTAGTTTTTATTAGATTAATCTATACAACCCTAGAATAATCATCTACTATAGTTAAAAAAAACTATTTGAAACCTTCCTGACTTGAAACTCTATCTGGCCTCCATACATCCAAATGGATCAGATCTCCGATGTCTTTTGAAACATGATCACTCAAGGGAAATTGTTCTCTATGTTGTTTAGCTTTATAGCACGTGGCACGTGGCATTAATTCTCTTGAGATTTTGATATTCAAATCTTCTTTTAAACATTTTAAGACATCATCAGATAGATGTCCCAATCTTGAGTGCCAAAGATTATAAACATTAGAGTATTGAAACTTGAATTCTAACAAGCAGGAAACTCACCACAGAAGTATAAGCCATCAAGCTGGCTATAGTCACCGGAGTTCTCTTAATGAGTAAATCCTGGATAAGACAACTATGTTCATCAAAAGTGACACATAGCTTGTGTCTCGAGCAAGTTTGTGGACAAACATTAATATAGTATTCAGGATAGCAAACACATCGTGAAGAGTGACATTTTCATTAAGCTTTATATTTCCTATTTAGTAACAAAATCACTTGTGCTATTAGGATGATTTACTTTGATGTTAAGACTAGCAACATTTTTTGGATCTATAAGACCTTTTCCATTCATAATCATATGTTGGTTTGCCCTAGAATCAACCACCCATCCAGTGTTCCCTTCTATAGGGAGACTAAAAGAAACATTTTAGATGTTTTGTTTAGAAAAGATGAACAAAAAGTATCATTACCACTTAGCTTGGATGAGTGATGCTCGATTTCATCATTCAAGAAACATAAGAGTTTTGAAAATTAATCTGCTGTTAAAGCTATCACTTGGGATTCAGAAGTAGAGTTAGGTTTACTAGATGATGAATTAGAAGAATTTGCAAATTTAGATCATTTCCCTTAATATGAACTACCTTTCTGTTTATTTCCTTAAGGGTATCCTACAATTTCAAAGCACCTCTAAACTATGTGACCTAATTTGTTACAATGTGAGCAGTTTGTGTTTGGATTAGGCCCTTTGTTAGTCTTTCTTTTATTATCAAAGGACTAATTTGATATGAACTATAAAAAAGAGATCCTAAATACAAGTCGGATCATCATTGTGATGATCTGAACTACAACATACAAAAAACAATCACAAAATCAAACTAGATTTCATCAAAGGGATGGAACCTTAAACAAGTCGGATCATCTTTGTGATGATCTAAACTACAAAATACAAAGAACGATCACAAGACCAAACTAGATTTCATCAAAGAGATGAAACCCTAATACCAAGCACTCGATAGAGAATTCTAGAAAGAGTGTGTAGAAGAAAAAATCTAAACCTATTGCTACCAGATACACTTTAACATACTAAATACCAAAAAAAAACCGAACGGAGCTCCAAACACCCAAGATCTCCGTGTCCTTCAAAGAAGAAATGGGCACACACGGTTTATCAACAACCCGACTTGAATTCAGCAGAAAACCTTAACAATAGCAGTAACAGAGCCCAAACGACAACATAATAAGAGAAACCCAACACATGAAACAAATAAGATATAATTAGAAAAATAGAAAAGAAAAAGTATATTTATATATGAATTTCACACCATATTCTTGACACATAAACTTCTATAGAAGTATAATATGAGTTAATAATGATAGCGGGGAGGGGGTCCATGAGTTCTTCCCATTCCTCATGCTCTAAGACTACCTTCAATTCTATTATGTAAAGCATAATCCATGAGAAATTTTGATGATATGGACAGGAGAGATTGAATGGTGGATCATTAGAAATGAAGGCCAGGAGACTGAGTAGGGATAGTGAACGTGAAATGGAAGAGAGTGAGTGAGGAAAGAGAAAGGAGGAGGGAGAAGGTGAACGATCCTTAAAAGGGTACATTTTAGATAGCCTAAGTAATTAAGTCTTGGTTATAGAAGTCATTTGGGGTTAGAGCGATGAAGTTTCATCTTGAGGTCAAGGGTTCCAGCCTCGCCTATCGTAGATTGGTATAATTTTATTATGTAGATTTGGTGGAGTATGATACTTAGATTTGTTGTTGGTTATTAAAAAACGAGTAAAATACATGGATGGTCCCTGAGGCGTGCTCAGATTTTACCTTTCGAAGTTAGAATGACTATTATACTTATAAAAATATAGTAGACTCCTCTCATCTTTAGTCAAAGTTTAAAACTAAATTAAATTAAATTAAAAAAGCTATAGGGCCCACCCGTAATCTTCATCTCCATTATTCATAGATTTTTCCTAAAACCCAAAAATTTCGAAAATACACATGCCAAAAACATAAATCTTATGACGCCGTGACTTCGAAATTAACCGTTGGACCATTGGGATCACCTCAATGATATTGCCTTCGTAAATGCATAGGTAAATTTCTCCAAGCCTAATGAGTGCAATCAATGCTATCGAGCATTCCCGAAATGCCATGTCTATATTGATGCATGTCGTACAATAATGCAATTTCATGGCTTGTGGGCATTCGTAAAAAGTCAACACTGAATAAAATAATAATAGCATTGTAAAAACATTCAAGAAATTCACGTGATGTTATAGCAGACATAATTAAATATCCTACGTATGTATCGGTAAATTACATGTGGCGAGGTGACGAATTTTCCGATGTGCATTTTTATATTAGCATGAAACTTTCTTTATATCTCCCATCAAACCTTTCTAGAAATCATTCAAAATTGTTACATATATCTTTAACAATCCATAAAAATAAATCTTGAGTCAACTAAAACTTATTCCTAAACATTTTGGCTTTATAGTTTGGGTCCTTCCCAAAATAATCGTTCATAAGAACATTATTATCCGCAACATGATCACATTTCAAAATCCAAATTTTCTCGAACATTCAGCCTCGTCGACGCATTCAACTAGAAGTGCTAAAAATTCCAACCCGTCGGATTCGAAACTATCCAAAGACAAAAGAAGAATACAAAATTGACGGGACATTTTGGTACAGTACGAATGTAATAGAAATACTAGAAAAAAATATTTGAGAGATTTAGAATTAGAGTGATGTAGAAAATAAAGTGTTAAATTGATATTTAGAGGGTTTTTTTAATAAATGCAAATGCAAATGTAGCCGTTGAGGCTGATCGATTTGTAGTAATTGGAGTTAAAGAAGGCTTGTTTTGGAGAAAAAGAAGCAAAAGACGGAACTACAGGACTGAAGTTGAAATACGAAAGTTACAAAAATGGCCCATTAAATCCTATACTGGCATATGATACGTCGGCTATGCGCGTATCATACACCGGTCAGCGTATGGACGACATATTTATGGGCATATTTGAAGAGAAAAACAGAAGGTTGGGCGTCAGAAAATAGGGTAGGGCATATTATACACCCAGGGTCGGCGTACCATACGCCTGTCATCAACAAAAACCTAGATTTTATGGATTTTCAAGTTATTTAAACATATTCAATCTCAATTTGAAAGGAGACTTTCTCCAGCCGAAAATAGGTGATTTCAAGGAGTCTTTTTGTGCTTGCAAGCTTCCCAATTCACAAAAAAATCATCATTGATCATCATCAACTCAAGATTGAAAAAGTAATGAAAACCATGAGTGGCTAAATCGTTCTTGGTTGCTTTCGGGTGGATAGTTCTTATCAAGTGAGATGGTTAGTCATGTTTAGGGTTTCTATGTTAAACATCTTATGATTAAATGTAATTGAGGTTTTGTTAGAGTTAAACAATTTGTTTATAAAGAAAGTTATTTACTTTATCATCAGTTTTCGGATTTCTTGCGTCGTTAACTTACTGAGAAAAGTAGATAATGTGATATAAATGAATTGGTAACTTTGTGAATGAACGAGTCTTAAAAGATTGTTCTTTGGTTATCACTTAAATCAAAAGCCAAGATCTTGAGTCGTGTTATGCAACCCTAAAAGACATCTGATAAATCATTGATCTTGTAGCACTTAAAATCCGGAAGTGATTATTTCTTATTATTTAACTAAATTAATTTTAAAGTTCTTTGCTTTATGCATATGTGTTACTAAATTTTTTCAAAGTTTTAAGATTTAGTTCCAAGTTCTGTCTTTTCGTTAATCCAGCTGAAATCGTTAAACACTTTCTACAAATTCCCTATGGAGACGACTATTCTTATCCTTACACAATAAAGGTAGCTAAGATCGATTATTTAACTTGTTTTTTATCGAGTCTCGACAACCAGATCAGAGACCTCAACGGTCGGATTTTTATACCCAAGGCATGGCGAGAGCTCGCCGGAAGATAGCTGAATGCAGCATGCTTAGGTGACCGGCGGCGGTATTGAAGCCCCACACCGAGGCCTACCGTGCTTCATCGCGTGGGCGCCCTCTCCCCTTAGTTCTTTAGTTTTTTAATTTTTCTAATAAGTAAGATGGAGCCTGCATATATCTTTAATTGAAGTAAAAAAGGTAATTTGCACCCACTTAAAGAAAATCCTTGACGTGTGGAAGTCATCAGTTCGAGCCTGATTATCCCTAAACCCAACATGAGTTTTTAATGTGCCCTTCTTCCGGAGAAAGGAATCTTTTTTTTACAATGGAATCATGAGAAATAGAAAGAGAAAGATTAGAAATAACATTTGTACTATGTATAATGCTTCACTCATTTACGATAAATATTAACTGAAATCCATTACAATAATGAAAAGTACTATAAAAACATTTGAACTAAATCTGTGATTTTTAAAACTTAAAAGACAAAAGATGAAATTTGAGTAAATATCAAACAACATACATACATGTAATTTACTCTTAAAAAAGCATAGATGCCACATCCATATATATCTATAGAGATAGCATCCACATCAGCATGAAGATATATTTGGTGATCACGTGAAATCCATGTTAGCTTTTTACCATTTATGATGTTTTTTAGCTTTTCATACATCTCATAAATTGGAACCGAACAATGGAGAATTACTAGTATTTTGATAAAATTATAAAAGAAAGCGACAAGGTTAAAAACAACCTTTTTAATGAATTTAGCATATTTGATACTTTGAAAACACTATTATTTATATAAAATAGAATTTTGAAATTGAATGGGCATATAAATATTTTCCTAAGTTTTAGAAAAATAAGGGCAAATTAGTTATTTCTTAATTCTTTTCTACTAAATTGGGTATATTCAATGTTTGCACTTAATTATAAGTATATATACGATATTTTACGTTTTGTATGGGTATACATGATTTTTTTTAAGTTTGTAGGAATGTGTATGAAATTGATCATAAAAAAATATACGAAGCTGTGAAGGTTTAGTTTGAATATGCCCGGCAAACTTGGCCCATAGACTATATGATGGGCTTGTTCACACATCCGTTCCCACCTCCTGTCTCTGGCAAAACCTCTTTGTTGGAGAAATGAAAACCAAGTTTCTCTTTCCATTTGGTGATTTGGGTTGAAAAGATGGAAAGAGTTCGAATCAATTCCAAATGAAACCCGATCGAGCCAACTGTGAAGGGATCATCGAAGTTCAACTGCTCGTTCAACGATTTCTTTTCTGGTGAGGCTTGATGACACTAATGTTAGCAATCAACACACTTCTCATATATTGGTGTCAAAATTAGAATGATGAATGCTCTTTGAATCTGAACCGAAAGCATTGTTTTATTTTATTTTTTTCAATCAGGTTCATACATATTTGTTGCTTCAATATATTGAGATTACATATTTCTCTCCCCTTAATTTACTCCCAATCCCCTTAATTTACTCCTTAATTTACTCCCAATCAAATATTCATGCACATTTCCATGCACATTTACAACACATTTCCATGCACATTTACAGCCGTGTTTTTTAGTCATCATTCATTATGTTTTCATTTTTGCATATCTTGCATTGCCTATTTTGGCTTTGTATATCTTCTTGTTCACATCATTAGAATATATACACAGTGAATAAAACAAAACCTTTGAACCATATTCTTTATGGTATCAGAGCAGTGATCATTACGCTCGATCCAAACCCGAATTCTAAAGTCTTTCTCACCATCTCACCGATATGGCAGAAGGTGCAAACAAAGATCTTGCCAAGACTAATGCTAACAGCCCAGACCACAACTCGCCATACTATCTCCACCCCTGCGATTATCCGAGGCAGATGCATGTCAACGACGCCTTGACCGACAACAACTACCTTGATTGGGTCCAAGAGATGGAGAATTTATTGTTCGCCAAGAACAAGATCGGCTTCATCGATGAAACCATCAAAAGGACAGAAGCGAACGATGCTAGTTATATGACATGGATGCGATGTGATGCGATGGTTAAAGGGTGGCTTACTACAGCCATGGAGAAAGAAATCCGAGGAAGCGTAAAATACGCTAATTCGGCATCGGAAATCTGGAAGGATCTTAAAGAACGATTCGGGAAAGAAAGCGCACCGCGTGCGTATGAATTGAAGCAGGCTATCTAGAACACTAGACAAGAAGGGATGACCGTTTCAGCCTATTACACGAAACTGCGTGGATTATGGGATGAAATGCAGTCCTTCTTGCCTTCTCCGGTTTGCAAATGCAGTGGATGTACCTGTGGCATTGGAAAATCTCTTAGGGAACTCAGGGAAAGGGAGCAGCTCTATGAGTTTCTTATGGGTCTAGATGGTGAGTTCTCCATCATTAGAACCCAGATACTTGCCACTAAGCCAATCCCGTCTTTGGGAAATGCATACCATCTAGTTGCCAAGGATGAGCAACAAAGATCCATAACCGGCGTGAAGAAACCTGTGAGTGAAACGATGGCCTTCCAAGCCTCCGCAAAATGCGGCGGGACACCAAACCGGGTTGGCCAGAAAGAAAATAAAGGCCACTGTGACCACTGTGGCAGAGACGGACATACACGAGACAGGTGTTTCAAGATAATTGGCTACCCGGAATGGTGGAATGTGAAGAATAAACGAGAAAAAGTGAAGCCAAAGGTGGCCTGCGCGGAAATGGAACCGGACCTGATTACGAACCTGACAAAAGAGCAATACGAGCAGTTCCAGAAGCATTTCGCTGCTGAAGGTAAATCGGCACATAGTGAACCTCCACGCACCGCAAACATGGCTGGTAAGTTTAGGCATAATGATAAATGGATAGTCGATTCCGGATGTACGAAACATATAACACACAGGTCGGATGCCCTTGAAAATCGAATCAAATCAAGAAACGAACCACCCGTAATCATACCGAATGGAGAAAGCATACCAGTCGAAGGAAGGGGCAGCCATACTTTACAAAATGGGACAAAAGTGCAAGATGTGTTGCATGTTCCACAATTTACTTTTAATCTTTTGTCAGTAAGTAAACTCACAAAGGATCTAAGTTGTGCCATAACTTTTTTCCAAATTTCTTTGTTATGCAGGGACTACGTTCGAGGAAATTGATTGGAGCGGGTAGGTGCAAAGATGGTCTATATCAAATGGGGATGCTTGGTGCTAGGAGGAAGGCAATGTTGGTGACTAGTGATTTATGGCATAAACGGCTCGGACATGCAAGCGATGAGAAATTATCCCAAATAAAGTTTCTTAGCAAATTTTCTTTTAAGAACAGTAACAATATTTGTGATTCTTGCATGAAGTCAAAATTTACTAGATTACCTTTTTCCACTAGCATGACCAAAACAAATGCTTGTTTCGAACTCATTCATTGTGACATATGGGGTAAGTATCGTACGCCTTCGTTTACAAAGGCCAACTATTTTCTAACAATAGTTGATGACTATAGTAGAGCCGTATGGGTCTACCTTCTCAAACATAAACATGAAGCGAGCACGTGCATAATGCATTTTTATGAGATGGTTAAAACACAATTTGAAAAGAAAATAAAAAGAATAAGGTGCGACAACGGTGGAGAATTCATTTCCAATCGAATGATGAATTTCTATGAAGAACAAGGAATCATGTTGGAAACAACGTGTCCACATACTCCGCAACAAAACGGAGTCGTGGAAAGAAAACATAGACATTTGCTTGATACGGCGCGTGCCCTCATGTTCGAAGCAAGTCTCCCGAAAAGATTTTGGGGTGAATGCATCTTGACCGCAACATACATCATAAATAGGTTACCCTCAAAAGTCATTGAAGACAAAACTCCATACGACTTGCTACACGATGAGAAACCGAACTACAACCACATGAGGGTCCTAGGTTGCTTGGCGTACTATCGAAGCATTGAAACAAATGGAGACAAATTTGAGATAAGGGGGAAACCGGGGTGTATTCGTGGGGTATCCTAATGGAACAAAAGGATACAAAATTTATGACCCAAAAAGTGGGAAAATTATTACTTCAAGAGATGTTAGATTTGCTGAAAAGACTTTTCCATTTGCCATAAAAGTCGAGCAGACTAAATATGATGAGGAGGATGTGTTTACCATATTCATGGATGGGCCCAGCAGGCCCAATGAGGCAAGCATCGAAAATTTGGGTTTAGGCGATCCAGAAAACCGACATGATGAACAGGAAGAACTAGAAGTGCCAAACCAATTCAGCCCAAGTGATGTTGACATTGGGCTGATTCTTGATGGGCCGAGTAATACCACTTCTCAAACCGAAGCAACAAATGGGCCTTCTGTTGGTGAAACCCAAAATGAAAATGGTGAAAATGTCATAAAAGGAAAGGGGAGAAGAGCTCGAACTAGACCCGCAAGACTTAAAGACTATGATGTGAAGCCTCCGCCATCTATAGACCATCCGCCCCCCGCTTCTGATCAAGGACCCTCAACGGTATGTCCCATTGCCAACTTTGTTTCTTATGAAAAATTTTCAAAATCTCATAAAGCCTTCCTAGCGGCCATTACCAAAATGATGAGCCTAAAAGTTTTAAACAAGTCATACAGGATCAACATTGGAGGGATGCCATGAAAAATGAGATAAAGGCCCTTGAAGAAAATGGTACTTGGACCATGGAAGACTTGCCCGATGGCAAACGAGTTATAGACTCGAAGTGGGTGTACAAAACGAAGTTCAAACCAAATGGTGAAGTCGAAAGATACAAGGCAAGACTCGTCGCCAAAGGCTACACACAAATGGAAGGTGTCGATTACCATGACACGTTTGCCCCCGTAGCAAAGTTGGTGACCGTAAGAAGCCTCGTTGCCGTCGCCATCAAAAAGGATTGGAGTATTCATCAACTTGATGTGAACAATGCGTTCTTGCACGGTGACTTACATGAAGAGGTATACATGCGAATACCACAAGGTTACGATAAAGGGGGAGGAACAAAGATGTGCAGGTTAAGGAAATCATTATATGGGTTGAAGCAAGCCTCGAGAAATTGGTATCAAAAGTTTACATCGGCTCTTTTGGAACTTAATTACAAGCAATCCGCTGCGGACCACTCGCTTTTTATATACAAGGCAGGAAGTATCTTTGTTACCGCCCTCATATACGTAGACGATGTCATTATGGCGAGAAATGATGAACACAAAATCAAAGAAACAAAGAAGTTCCTAAATGACAAGTTTAGCATCAAAGATCTTGGGCCGCTAAAGTATTTTCTCGGGATAGAAGCCGCTCGAACCAAAGACGGGATAGTGCTAAGTCAACGAAAATACACCCTTGACATCCTTGAAGACAGTGGAATGCTAGGATGTAGACCATGCACCTTCCCCATGGAACAGAATGTGAAGTTGGATAAAGGAGAATAGGACGTTCGGGTCGATGCTAGCAAATATCAAAGATTAGTTGGGCGATTGCTCTACCTCCAAGCCACGAGACCAGATCTTGCCTACTCGGTAAATGTCCTAAGCCAGTTCTTCTCGGACCCTCGACAGAAACACATGGACGCAGCCATGAGAGTTCTTCGCTACCTAAAAGCAACTCCAGGACAAGGTATTTTCTTTCCGAAAGAAGGAGGAATGGATTTGGTAGCATACTGCGATGCGGACTGGATGGGATGCTCACTCACTCGGAGGTCTAGGACAGGATATGTTCTTCTTTTGGGGGGAGCTCCTATCTCGTGGAAATCAAAGAAGCAATCAGTTGTCTCGCGCTCCTCGGCTGAAGCGGAATATCGTGCCATGGCCAACGCCACCAATGAAATATTATGGATGCGTTGGTTATTAGAAGGACTAGAAACAAGACAACATAGCTCTACACCTCTCTTCTGTGATAACAATGCGTTACGACACATTGCTAATAACCCGGTCTTTCATGAACGAACAAAGCACGTGGAAATGGACTGTTACTTTGTCAAGGAACGAGTCGAGTCACAGGAAATCAAGCCGTTTTACGTTGACACGAAAACACAGATAGCCGATCTCCTCAAAAGGCTTTGGGGGCTAAACAACTCGAGTTTCTTCTAGTCAAGATGGGCATGCGAAATCTACACGCTCCACCTTGAGGGGGAGTAGTGAGATTACATATTTCTCTCCCCTTAATTTACTCCCAATCCCCTTAATTTACTCCTTAATTTACTCCCAATCAAATATTCATGCACATTTATAGCACATTTCCATGCACATTTACAGCCGTGTTTTTTAATCACCATTCATTATGTTTCCATTTTTGCATATCTTGCTTTGCCTATTTAGGCTTGTATATCTTCTTGTTCACATCATTAGAATATATACACAGTGAATAAGACAAAACCTTTGAACCATATCTATACTATATTATAATGCACGAAGGAAGGATTCCTGGTAAAGTTAAGAGTTTTGATACTTTTAAGCACAATGTACAACTTAAAAACAAGCATTTAAGAGGGCAATATAGACAATTTAACCATGCAATAAAAGGGGGGTATTCAAATACATTTACAAATTTATCCCTTTATTTGTTTATATTTTCATCCTATAATCGTGGTAACAAAATATAATTACACATTGATACCTTTATTTGTTAATAATTTATAATTTGTGAGGTTGTTAGATCATTTCACTTAAAATATGAAAATATTTATTTTGATTTTAATAAATAAATACAGACTTTAAAAATTAACATCTTACAAATGCAAACTAAATATAGTCCAGTTTATAAATTGTTGACGAAAACATTTCGAATTATGAATTTTACAACTCTTGAAAGGAGTATTTCAGCAGCTTACCACAAATTATATTTTGTATAACCAGCAGCTTCATTTTTGTTATTGAGACCTGAAAAAAATAACAAATGTATAACATAATTTAATAAAATCTGAATATTAAGTTAAAAAATATGAAATATATACCTGTTATCCGTAAATGTCGCAACTGTTATACCACCAAACCGAACAAAAATACTGCGATTTAGTTACAAATATTTACCCAAATTTTAAAAATATGAAATATATACCTTTTATCCTTAAATGTTGCTACTGTTATACCACAAAACCGAATTATGAATTTTACAACTCTTGAAAGGAGTATTTCAGCAGCTTACCACAAAATATATTTTGTATAACCAGCAGCTTTATTTTTGTTATTGAGACCTGAAAAAATAACAAATGTATAACGTAATTTAATAAAATCTAAATATTAAGTTAAAAAATATGAAATATATACCTGTTATCCGTAAATGCTGCATAACTTTAAAAAATAATATGCAAAACTAAAATACATACACATACATCTCTACTTAATTTTTGTTATTTCTGTGACTTTAATTAACAAAAACCGAATAGAAATGAGAGTACAAGTAATAAAACATTATAAATTTTATGTGTATGTATAATAAAACATGAAATACATACACATACCTCATCTGATTATGAAACAATTTAACAGTTTAAAAAGTTTTTAATATATAACACACACTAATGTTCTCTAAATCCTAAAAAAAATTTTGTATAAGCACTATTATACATTAAGATTAAACCATAGTTTTCAAAGATGAATGTAAGTATTATGTTGTTATTGTTTTATAAAATAAATATTTAAACATAAGCATTTTCTATTTTAAAAAAACAGTATTTTTAAAAGGTTTTAATGTACCCTTTTTATGTTACTTCAAATGGTTTTAAATTTACACCATATGGTAAAGATAGCTAAACTTAAAACCCGAAGATATTTTATAAAACAAATACAACCATCTACATAATATCAGTAATAACAAACCAAACAACAAACCGATTTGTAGGGGAATCCCTAATTCGGTTGTTATGCAGGCGAAAAAATTAATTCAAATACCCAAATATCAGTATATAAATACACACCAGTACACAGCTTCATTTTTGTTACTTGAGACCTGAAAAAAAAAAACAAATGTATAAAGTAATTTAATAAAATCTGAATATTAAGTTAAAAAATATGAAATATATACCTGTTATCCGTAAATGTCGCAACTGTTATACCACAAAACCGGAAAAAAATACTGCGATTTTGCAAAACCAGTTACAAAAAATCTGAATATTAAGGATTAGTTACAATATGAAATATATACCTTTTATCCTTAAATGTTGCTACTGTTATACCACAAAACCGAACAGAAATGCTGCATAACTTAATAAATAATATGTAAAACTAAAATGCATACACATACCTCTGTAATTAATTTCTGTGATTACTGTGACTTTAATTCACAAAAACCGAGTATAAATGAGAATACATGTTTTTATGTTGCATTAAATAAAATAGAACCATAAAATCATAAATATCGGGCACATATTTCTTTCAATGAGAATACATGTAAATATAAAATATACCTTATCTAAACATAATTAATATAGATAAATAAATACAACATGACTCATTTATTAAAACTAAAATATTTGTTTATAATTAGAGTACAAGTAATAAAATATTAAATTTAACTATAATAAAACATAAAACATATACACATACCTCATATGAATATGAAACAATTTAACAGATTAAAATGTATTAATATATAACATACACTAATTTTATCTAAATCCTGAAAAAAAAGTTATATAAACACTATAATACATTAAGATTAAACCATAGTTTTCAAATATTAATGTAAGTATTATGTTGTTATTGTTTTATATAATAAAATTTAAACATAATCAGATTTTAGTGTAAACAACATCTACTTTAAAAGGTTTTAATGTACCCTTTTTATGTTACTTCAATTGGTTTTAAATTTACACCATATGGTAAACATGGATAAACTTAAAACCCGAAGATATTTTATAAAAAAATACAACCATTTACATAATATCATTAATAACAAACCAAACAACATACCTATTTGTAGGGGAATCCCTAATTAGGTTGTTATACAGGCGCTAAAAAATTATTCAAATACCCAAATATCAGCCTATAAATACATACCAATACACAGCTTTTTAAAATCGATATAACTGACCATGGCTTTGGATGATGCAAACATTCGTGTATACCAACCATTCAAGGAATCACCTCCAGAGCCTTTGCATACTGATATCAACAAATCAAAGGTACAAACATCAAATTGTTTTGGTTGAATTGAGAGAAGAATACGATTAAATACCTTTTTTAATTGTATATTATCTGGTGTGCAGGTTGTTTCTCACAACAATATTGGTTTTGTACTTATTTAGTATTGTTTTAATTTTATATATTATTATGTTTGTAATTATCTTTTTTAAATCAGGTTGAGGATGAACATATAGTGCAGAATATTGCAGATCTTGATGGCGATTTAAAGGAACCTAATCATAACAAGGTGAACGAGTTCCATTTGTTTTATGTTTAGGGTTTACTTTGTAAATTAACTATATTTTCAATCTCATATATTTTGTATACAGGTTGATATTAATACTGAAAAAAGTGTTGAGATCATTTGCTGTGGTGCAATGTTTAGTCCCTACAAATCAGATCTTCAACGTGAATTTAGTGCGGAGGTATTAATTATAGTATTGTTTTTTGTTTTTTAAATGATGTATACTAACTATTTTATTTTTTAAGGACCGTATGTTTGAAGCCAAGGCTAGGCTATTGGAAAACAAAAAAAAGAGAATCAAGAGGCTAGATGATTGGAATTGGAGTGAGGTTATTGAGTTAGATGGTCCAGATATCATTGACAAAGAACATGAACTAAAAGACACAGCATGTTCAGCCAAGAAACATGAAATAAGGATTAAAGTACCTCGTGTGACAGTGCAGAAGCGAACTAGACCTCATCTTATTTAGGCTTATGTTTAAACATCGTAATTTAATTTTGTTTCTTTGTTTTTTGCATGTTTAATTAGTATAATAAATGTTGTATTTGTTTTACAAGCATATCTCATGCTATGTAAGTAAACAAATCTATCATATATATGAAAATTGTTTTCTTATTTTGTTTCAATATTTATTTATTTATTATTAAAGCATTATTTTTTTAATGATGTAGGTTACATGTTATAAATTGTATAATATAAAAGTCTTTTACTTATTGGTATTAAGTTGGACAATATTACAGATTAGTGCATAATATTGTTATGATACAATAATTATTACATATAATTCAGAGATCAGTTTGTTATTTAACTGATCATATAATTCAATAATTATTAAAGAATTAAATAGTTCATAAAACAGCTAATTAGTTTGTTATTTAAAACAATGTTATTATCATAAAATTAAAAGTTCCAAACTATCCGGATTGATTATATATTTTTAATTGGCAATTGATAATTATATTAAATTTAACTATTTCTTAATTCACATCAATTATAACCACAAACTATGCTTAGTTAGTTAGCGACAACCTCATAACCCTAATTATGATTCTGTTTTTTAAGAAAATAAAATAAAATGATACGATCATATTTAATATGTTGTGTATTTTTTAACATGTAATGCGAATAAGTAATTTTTTTTAAAATCAAGTTTTCCAATGAGTAAGTGGGTATTGTTAGAAGCTTTAAAGACTTTTAATATGTATAAACTAATGATTTTAGGATGTTTATTCGGTTCATATATTAAATTCAAACATGAAATTTAATTATGATAAAAATTATCACCAATAACAATAGCTTGAAATTTCAAAGGTAGAAGTTGTTGCAGCGTTTATAGGGTCTGATCAGTTCCTAAATTTTAAAAATTCTAATATTTGCGGATTAATTAGCATTTTATAATCCGGATTTGTTGATTATACTAGATACATTCGCCTAAAACTATGGATTAACAGGGTTTATCTTATTTTACAATTAAAAAGTTGTTCCTATTTTTCAGGGACAGTATTCGTGATATCCTCATCTATATATACAATTCCCAACCCAAGTATATTGGTGTTTTTGCTTTTGAGCTTTGTGTTCTTTGAAATCATTCTTCGATTTGTTAAAGGTATGTTTAACATACTTTGATTTATTCTGTGAATTGTATGTTGATTTCATTCGCAGATTTTAATTAGTTGTGTTGGAATAACATCTAAACTAATGTATCTATATTTTCAGGTATTTTGCTCGAGAATTATATTCATAGTTTTCACAGAGGTATGTATTTTTAACAAAACTTTAATTAATTCTGTGAATAGTATGTTGATTTCAAATGCATTATTTGATTGATTAATTTTTGTTAACTTCTAAACACAAGTATCTATAGGTTCAGTTATTTTGCTCGACAATTATCCTCTTAGTTTTCTCATATGTATGTATTTCTAAGATAGCTTGGTTGGTACCTTAGTTTATATGGAATTTAATTTTGTAGTGTTATTTATTATGTTTACTTTTATGAATTTTTTGATATGTTTATCATGGTATACGCATACAGATTAAAAAAGATAGGCACACACAACTACACAAATACACAATCATACACAGAACTACATAAACATACAAACTGCACAAACACACAAATAAGACACAAAGCATTAACCATATCAAATATAGCTATACTTTAAACACTTGGTGTACAATTAAAAGGAGATAATCATATAAAACACAATCACAGATATAATCATATTAATATCAAGTATAGAGACTGTAATATAAACATTTAAAATCCAATCATACTAACAGTTAACGAAGCTTAGACGGAGGCCAGATTCCTAACCTCTCTGATGGAAGTCGGACAAGCACGTCTAAGGAGTTAAACGATCAGTATGATTGTTTAATTCCGTAATACGAATTCGCAAGTATGACACACACATCAACCATAATAAATACACATAAAATAATCAAATAGTTATTAAAAACTAACAACAACCAAGTAATAAAATAGGACCTACCTATTGTCCAATATTTAAAACCAGTGAGCAGTTGATTTTCGATTCATGTCGGAAACTCAACAGTGAAAGTACTTGCTAATGGTGTAAGGATTAGATGACTTACAGTGAATTGGATCCCATTACAATTATCTATCAGAGCTAAAACCAACCTCAAGCTGCATCAAAACGTCTAATCTACATCAATGAAATTAATAAACAATGCAGAATTAGTTTTGTAAAACATATAGAATGAATGTGACAATAACAAAAACAAGAAACAAAATAATCAACATACCTGTAATATGACTAACATGGCACCTGTCGTCTAAGATTAGTGAAGTTGAAGTGATCAGAGCACATGATCGAACCCAGACAACTAAAAACCATATCATATTAATATAAGTATATAGACTGTAATAAAAACACTTAAAATCCAATTATACTAACAGTTAACGAAGCTTAGACGGAGGCCAGATTCCTAACCTCTCTGATGGAAGTCGGACAAGCACGTCTAAGGAGTTAAACGATCAGAGTACACATAACCCAACAACATAGAATTATAAGACACATGACTACATAAAACAAACAATGCACAAACATACACATAAGATGAGTTACAGTGAATTGGATCCCATTACAATTATCTATCAGAGCTAAAACCAATCTCAAGCTGCATCAAAACGTCTAATCTACATCAATGAAATTAATAAACAATGCAGAAATAGTTTTGTAAAACATATAGAATGAATGTCACAATAACAAAAACAAGAAACAAAATAATCAACATACCTGTAATATGACTAACATGGCACCTGTCGTCTAAGATTAGTGAAGTTGAAGTGATCAGAGCACATGATCGAACCCAGACAACTAAAAACCATATCATATTAATATCAAGTATATAGACTGTAAAAAAACACTTAAAATCCAATTATACTAACAGTTAACGAAGCTTAGACGGAGGCCAGATTCCTAACCTCTCTGATGGAAGTCGGACAAGCACGTCTAAGGAGTTAAACGATCAGTATGATTGTTTAATATCGTAATACGAATTCGCACGTATGACACACACATCAACCATAATAAATACACAATAAATAATCAAATAGTTATTAAAAACTAACAACAACCAAGTAATTAAATAGGACCTACCAATTGTCCAATATTTAAAACCATTGAGCAGTTGATTTTCGATTCATGTTGGAAACTCAACAGTGAAAGTACTTGCTAATGGTGTAAGGATTAGATGACTTACAGTGAATTGGATCCCATTACATTTATCTATCAAAGCTAAAACCAACCTCAAGCTGCATCAAACGTCTAATCTACATCAATGAAATTAATAAACAATGCAGAATTAGTTTTGTAAAACATATAGAATGAATGTGACAATAAAAAAAGCAAGAAACAAAATAATCAACATACCTGTAATATGACTAACATGGCACCTGTCAACAAAGATTAATGAAGTTGAAGTGATCAGAGCACATGATCGATCCCAGACAACTAAAAACCATAATCTTAGAGAAGTGAAACTTCCCTAAATAAAAATATCTCATATTCGATAACCAAATACCCGAAACAACCATAATATCACCAATTATAGCAACACTCATAAAATATTTAAAATCCAATCATACTAATAGTTAACGAAGCTTAGACGGAGGCCAGATTCCTAACCTCTCTAATGGAAGTCGGACAAGCACGTCTAAGGAGTTAAACAATCAGTATGCATTGTACTTTATCGTGATATTAATTTTCAAGTATGACACACACATCTAACAAGGATATAATCATATCAAGCACAATCATATAAACAAGGATATCATACGATCCTTCATATTAACATCACATTCGTTGAGTGTGATAATACCAAATTCTTCAAACATGTAATCACAATAACTATAAGTTAACAAAAAGGTAACATTTCCTCATACATAGTTCCCAACAACATACAATTATGAGAGACACAACTACATAAATACAAAATCAAACACAGAAAGTTAACACATGTAAACCCTAAATGGATATCATCAAATCAAGCACAATCACATGATAAGACCAAATACTCGATTATAAAAGAATATAAACCCTAAACTTATAGTCGGTGAACATCTTATGATATGATTATCTCATATCTTAAAACCCAACACCAATTATGCTAAACATATGAACAAGTCGACATCCATATCAATCAGTAACCCTATTCTACACCATGCATCCAAAATCGAACAAACAATATCATCATCGGTGAACATTAGGGCACAAAAGTTACGCTTTGACGATTCATAAACCCAAAACAGTAAACCCTAAATTTAAGAAATCATGATCGATCAACAGAAACAACTTAATCATCTTACAGAATCGAACATATGAAATCAACCTGAAACGACATGGAATAGGTAAGTGATTCACGAAACCGTGACCATCTAAATCCCCAAATCGTGCACATTAGGGCACAAAAGTTACGCTTTGATCATCCATAAACCCAAAACAGAAAACCCTAAATTTAAGAAATCATGATCGATCAACAGAAGCAACTTAATCATCTTACAGAATCGAACAACTGAAATCAACCTGAAACGACATGGAATAGGTAAGTGGTTCACGAAACCGTGACCATCTAAATCCCCAAATCGTGCGCTCCGAAACCCATAAAATTAGTCGAATACAAGGAAACATTTCAGGGTTGCAAACATACGATCGATTATGAACGATGTGTGTGTTTGATTTCATTGAATCTGTAGGTATAAGTGTTAGGCTGAAAGGATGGATCAACAATCGAAGGAGACTGCATTTGATGTGTGGGTTGTGAATGTGAAACCCTAAGACACTCAACAGTCGTACACATATATTTGATCTGTATGTGTGGGTCAATTATGAACGTTGTGTGTCTTATTATCCCAAATCAACCTTATACAACCCAATAATACAACAAATTTAAAAGCCCAATTATCCACCAGCCCAACTCAACCTTATATATGCATCTCTCTTTAACCCAACAATTTAAAAATTAATAAAATAAAAAATATTTTTAATACAAAAAATAAATGGGTGTATATTAAAGATTTTAATATTTAATATAATACTAAAATTTTATCTGTTAAAACATTCACATATAAATTATGTTAGATATTTAACATATTTACTTTTAGTAAATTACTTTCATAATTTTTGATATTTTAAATATTTTTCTTATACTTTTCATTTTAGAAAAAAAGCGACTATGCCTCCTCAGTTGTTTTTAATTCTTATGCTGGAGATAATTACACGACTTCCTCCAAAAGATCTGGTTAAATGCAAGTGTGTTTGCAAAGAATGGTTAACGTACATGTTGACCTCCGATTTTTTAAAAACATACTCCCAACACATGCGAGAATCTCTGGATCAGAAAATCCTAACAACAAGTCGTATGCTGACATGCGTTTCTAGATCGTTAAATTATCATGACAGTGATTACTTAGTCAGTAAGAACATTATGCCCCCGCTTGGTTTTCAACCCAAAAACCTAATGTTCTTATCAAGCTTGGATGGGATGCTTTGTGTTAGCCTTCGAAACACGTGGGATTTGCTTGTGTGGAATCCAGTAACTGGTGCCGCCAAAATGTTATCCAACTCTAATAAACAGGGATTCTTTAACGCAAGAAAGATGCAATTGGTTTCTATGTTGACGCCATATTTGATTACAACGTTATCCACATAAAACGTCGGCGAGGTACTCTTGCAGTTTTCGTGTATTCATTGCGTAGGGGCTCGTGGAAATCTACACCCTTTCTAAAAAAAAGACCGTACCATGGTGATACCTACTGGTGGTGTTCAGGAACATTCTGTGGAGATGCTGTGTACTTCCCAGTCAAGGAATATTGGCTTGCAAGTAACAGGCGAGTTATTCGCTTTGACGTTAACACACATCAATTTTCAGAATTACCGTATCCGAATGTCGGGGGTCTTGGTCCTAATGGTTCATTTGTCAGTATACGATCAAAACTTCATATGTATTGTTCCAGCGGTTACTACGAAAGGCCGTTGGAGTTATGGAAGCTATATAATGGTACGTGGATAAAGATATTTACATATCCTTACAGGGTGTGCCTTCCATTACCAACAATTACATCTTTGACACATTACAACCTAAGTGGGTCAACTCTTGTGATCACGGAGGTGGGGGCAGGTTTTTGAAATTGATCTCAGGTTCAATGTGGCAGGATTTATACATCCTACCCTTTTTGGTGGTATTATACACGGTGCAATCTACACGGAAACAATATTGTCACCTGGATTTTAGATTCTACATCATTCTATCGTTTATTTCCTTTTTTTTAGACACTTGATTTGTTCTCTATTAGATGATTTCTCAAGTACATTATCTACTTGGCAATAATGAAACAATTGTTATTTAAATTAAGTGTTATGCTTTATTTTAAAGATTATATAGTAATATGTTTTATTTTTAAATGAAGGACAACTTCATTATGGAATTGCATGCCATTGTTGATGATTTTTCATCAGTCACACAAAACTGTATTTGCTATACAGTGAGTTTTGTATGGGTTGACTTCGTTTTGAAATTCGAGTCTGAAAAGAAACTGCTGGTGGTTTTTCTCGACCAACACGTAAGATCTAAATTTAATAGTTTAAAATTTTAAAAAGTATAAAAATATATATTATATCTAAAGCACTATCTTAATTCCTTTGTAGAGAAAAAAATTAGTTGGATTTATACCGCACATTTCATGGAAGGTTACAAAGAGGTTGATCTGATGGGCAGGATGATTATTCTAAGCCGTTTCAGGATAAAGAAATTTGAATACCAAGAGTGGCCAAAACATGATAACTACCTTTTAATATGGAGTGATTTCAAGATTGTATTTAACGAGTTCACTAAAATTATAAAAATATCAATACACATACCAAGAGGGTTTCGTGTTTATCCGTTTGTGCCTTCTATTAAAATGCTTTTAGATGACAACAATTATGAAAAAATAATTACCGGTACGTATAACTTATCCAATACCCACTTATCTTTAAATAGTATTCAACATTTTTAGTAAATAAAATGAAGATCAAATTATTGGTTGTAGATGTCGTCGGTAGAATTGTCAATGGTGAGCGGCGATTTGGACATTTTTTGATGTTTCTTCGAGATTTTACGTAAGGCATTTTTTCAATTCGAATTTATATATTTTTTTAGATATAGGTAAATTTACTATTGTTTTTCTAATGATATATATTATATGTGGTAGCGGTCACATAATACAATTAACGTTATATGACTCACGGGAGATTCACACGCTTCAAACTTTCCGTTCAATTTTAGACAAATCTATTGTCTATGTATCACGAGTGAAGTTGGTTCGTTTGCCATACAGTATGTGCTACTCTACATTTTATACCTACATACATTAAATGAATTTGTTGTATTTTATAGCTTATACAAATTTTATGTTTCGTTTATAGGAAATATTTTACGATCAACTAATTACACTCGAGTTATTGTTGAACCCAAGATTCCAGAGGCCCGTTATATTTAAAAGTTATTTCTCTATTATATTCTACGTTCGTTCATACTCAAGTTTTAATTTCCTTTATATTTGTTTACTATAGGTGTTAGATGTGTTTTAAATTATAATGTTTTTGGATGGTTTGATAATTTATCATTTTCAATTGTTTTTTTATTATGGGGTGGATAATCTTATGTTCTTATACCTTGCAACCCTATACATAATTCAACCCTATTGTATATCTATACTATATAATAGAACATGCTGCATGTGAATTAACAAATTGTATATATCGTTTAACCAATAAACATTTATTGACAAACAACTAAGAACTGCATTACTAAATTAAACAAATTCCATACAAATAGGTTATCTAAGTTATATTATTTTATTTCTTAACATGTTATTTAATTGTTATGTTATAGTATCTGTAGTGGTTACCCTAATGCCAAATATTAATCATAATGTTATTATGTTATAAACAAGGTTTTTTAATAACTTTCCGATGAGCAACGGTCAAGAAAAGGATCCTAACGATTTTATGTCCTCAAGCGCATCTAATTTAGCTTTGAAGCGAAAAAAATATAATAGACGATACTATTTGCAAAAGGAGAATGGGAAAACAACAAAGGTAATGAATGGAAGTACGCCTCATGTCATTTCATCGGGATCAATTGGTACTAATCACTCACGACAAAGGATGCCTTTAACTATTTTACAAGATAATAGCAATCACGTAGCACGATCGAGGAATGATAGTAGATGTCGTAATCCAACTGTGAGGCAAATTCCACTGAGCACAGTCCAGTCTCAACCGCCCCTACAACATCATAACACACAAGAGGATCCATATGATTATGTTTTTCTGGTATACCTAGGGATTCTCTTAGCTTAAAAGGACAGAGTCCTTGTATGTTTTGCGGAGCAAAAAGATTTCAATCTGAATTTCCGACATTTTGTTGCATGTCTGGGAAAACAAAATTAGCACCTTGTGAAATACCGGCTGCGTTGTGACGGGTTTGTTAGAACACAAAATCGGGTTTAACCTTTTAAACATTCTGAAAAACGCAGCGGATATAAGGCCTTTAAAACTATTTTAAAGCTCAAAATTCATGTTCTTAGATGACCATTTTAGGTGAAAAACAAACCCATAACAATAAGGATCTTAAATATATGAATGGACAAGCTTTGTATGCATAAAAACAACATAAAATCACAGCTTGAACAAGCTGTGATGTCTACCTTCTTCCAGCAAGAAAGTCGACTAGATGAGGCTGTTGGAGGCTTCAAAAAACGTCCAAGAAAAGGCTGAAAGATGGCCAAGACTTCAAGCTAGAAGTCCTCAAACGTCTATACCCACAAGCCTTGAAGCAAAAACTTAGTTGCTAGGATTTGTACACCAAAACTTGAAGAAAACAAGCTGCCAAGAACCCTTGAAACCGTGAGTTTGAAGAAGGGTGTAGAGAGAGTTTTCTTTTAGTTTAGTTGCATGTGTGTGGAATAATGGCTGGTCAAAAGCACCTTTTAAGACCACTTAATGTGCATTGTCAATTGAACAAAGTTGGTCCAATAGAAACAAAAGTGGGGCGGCCGAAACTTTTGTTTGAAAGGGGTCCCCCTTTTTTTTTTATTCAATACAATACACATATTTATGGTCTTGTTGTTTGATCTTTAAATATATGCATACAACTAACATTTAATTTGTATAACATATATAATGCCATAATTAATTTGTAATGTCATCTAATTAATATAAATACATTACAAATAATATCATTGAACAAAATATCCTAATAAGTTGTTCCATCTCATATGCAACTTATTTAGAAAACCCATTTCTAAATTGGTGTTAATATTTAATTGCATGATCATATCACCAATTAAATATCTATTGGTGTTTGCTAAGCTTGTTATTGGGTATAACCCGACTTGGATCATGACGTACTAACCACATCAATATTCTAAGTGTCTTGGGCACATAGAATCCTACAATCTCCCACTTGCCCAAGATTCATAGAAGATTGATGCAAGCAGTAAATACCGCCTAACAACGGTTTACTACCCTTAATACGCATGACTTATAGCCATTCAATAACATCATCCCTTTCAAGTACCCTACTTGAAATGATTTAGGTGAATCGATCATCTATCCTTTTGTTACAGATGTCATGTTAAATCCAAGGACATAGAATGATCATTCCTTGTTGATTTAACTTAATCAGGCCTTAGACATCTAACTCTCAACGAATAAGAGGAACAAATTCCATCTTGACTACATACGTTTCTCATAAACACCTCGTGTTATATCTGAACATATCCTTATGTACTGTCCACTATTTCAGGACAGTGAAGAATAGGCTCAAGGTATAATACTTGGTAAATATCAAAACCCAATATGTATCTCAGGTCGGAGGATACCAAATGATATTCGCCTTTACTCAAATTTACTTATGATCAATCAATAAGATTCCATGTAGTAAAATTTGAGATGCGGGTTAGTCCAATATTTGTATCCCACAAATATCTATGAACCTTGGTAGCAACCCATTGCTTATATTCTCCCTTATGAACATCAACCAATCCAAGTTCATAATAGTCTTACCTTCAAACTTGTTCCCACAAGTGTGAACGACTACGGACATTTAGAGTAAAACATTTTACTCATGGATTAAACATGCTAAATTGGAATATTATTTGAAACATTATAACCAAATAATTTTATTCAAATAATAGAAAGTTCCATATATCCAAATACAAAATTTACAGATCAAATCCAATCACTAGAATATCGAAGTCCCATGGCACAAGTATGACCTTCATGCTTTGCCTTTTCAAGGAGCTTCGTGAGAGGATCCGCAATGTTTTGATCCGTGTGAACTTTGCGAATACATATCTTTCCCTTTTCAACTTCATCTCGTATGTAGTTGAATCTCCGCTCAATGTGCCTAGTCTTTTGATGAGCACGGGGTTCCTTGATTTGTGCAATCGCACCCTCGTTATCACAAAAGATCTCTAGGGGGTCCTGAATGGAAGGGACAACCCCTAGATCGGCAACGAATTTCTTCAACCATGCAGCTTCTTGAGCTGCCAATGAGGCGGCGACGTACTCTGATTCTGTAGTCGATAGAGCCACCAAATCCTGCTTGGAGCTCTTCCAAGAAACGGCTCCTCCATTCAGAATGAAAATGTATCCCGATTGTAACGGAGAATCATCACGATCGGTTTGGAAACTCGCATCCGTGTAACCTTTTACAACGAGTTCCTCGTCACCAGATCCATAGATTAGGAACATATCTCTCGTCCTCCTTAGGTACTTAAGTATGTTGTTAACAGCCATCCAATGACTGTTTCCAGGATTCTGTTGGTAACGGCTTGTCATGCTTAAGCGCATGACACGTCCGGTCGAGTGCATATCATTGCATACATGATGGATCCTATAGCAGATGCATATGGGATTGCCTTCATGCTTTCTTGCTCATCCTTTGAGCTTGGACATTGAGTCGTACTCAATATCGTTCCTCTTTGAATAGGTACTGTACCTTTCTTAGAGTTTCCATCTTGAACCTTTTCAAGATCTTATCAATGTATGCACTTTGATTCAAACCAATCAACCGCCTTGATCTATCCCTATAGATCTTTATTCCCAGAATATAGACGGCTTCACCTAGATCCTTGATGGAAAAACAACTTCCAAGCCAGGTTTTTACACCTTCCAAGGTTGGAATGTCATTTCCAAATAGTAGTATGTCATCAACATACAATACTAGGAAAGTTATTATGCTCCCACTAGCCTTTTTATACACGCAAGCCTCATCAGGGTTTTTGATGAAGCCAAATTTCTTGACCTCCTCATCAAAACGATGATTCCAGCTTCTCGATGCTTGTTTCAATCCATAGATTGATTTCTTTAACTTGCATACTTTATTTGGATGTTTTGGGTCAACAAAACCTTCAGGCTGAACCATATAGACATCTTCCTCAAGATATCCATTTAAGAAAGCGGTTTTGACATCCATTTGCCAAATCTCATAATCATAATGAGCAGCTATGGCAAACAATATCCTTATAGACTTTAGCATCACAACAGGTGAGAAGGTTTCATCATAATCAACCCCTTGAGTTTGAGTGAAACCCTTTGCTACAAGTCTAGCTTTATAAGTATCCAAGTTTCCATGCATATTGGTTTTCTTCTTGAAAACCCACTTACTTCCAACTACTTGGAATTAAGAGGTGGTACAACAAGTTCCCAAACTTGGTTGTCATACATGGATTGCATCTCAACGTTCATGGCTTCTAGCCATTTGTCACAATCCGCATTGGACATTGCATTATGGTAAGTGGTTGGTTCATCAGAATCTACCACATAGCATCCATCCATGAAAAATCCATATCTTTCAGGTGGATTACTAGTTCTACCACTTCTGCGAACGTGTTGTGTGTATTGATCAACCCCTTGATCTTCCTCAACATCCTCATGTTGAGTGCTAGTTTCAACCAAACGTGTATCGGGTTGTGGTTCTTGATCCTCTTCAAGATCCTTTGTTCTACTGCTAGCTCCTTCCATAAGGAACTTTGCTTCTAAGAACTCACCCTTTCTGGCAACAAACACCTTTTGTTCCGGTGGATCGTAGAAATAATATCCCATAGAATCTCTAGGATATCCAACAAAGATACACTTGGTGGATCGGACTTCCAATTTGTTTGGGGTGGGAGTCTTAACATAAGCCTCACATCCCCAAACCCTTAAGTATGATAGGGATGGACTTCTTCCATGTCATATCTCAAAAGGTGTCCTTTCCACCTTTTTGGTTGGGGCCATATTTAGAATACGGGCCGCGGAGAGCAAAGCGAAACCCCAAAATGATAGAGGTAATGAGCTTCTAGCCATCATAGATCGAACCATATCCAATAAGGTTCGATTCCTCCTCTCAGACACACCATTATGTTGTGGTGTTCCAGGTGGAGTGAGCTGTGAGACAATCCCACAACTCCTAAGATGATCTTGAAAAGCATCACTTAGGTATTCACCTCCTCTATCGGTACGGAGAATTTTAATTGACTTATTGAGTTGATTTTCTACTTCATTCTTGAAGATTTTGAACATTTCAAAAGCTTCATCTTTGTGCCTTAATAAGTACACATACCCATAGCGACTATAGTCGTCGGTAAAGGTAATGAAGTATCTTTCACCATTCCTAGTCATTGGCTTAAAAGGACCACATACATCCGAATGTATGATTCCTAATAAATCTTTTGCCCTTTCGGTAGTTCCACTAAAGGGTGCCTTAGTCATCTTGCCTTGTAAACAAGATTCACAAACATCAAATGAATCACATTCATTTGTTTTTAAAAGACCATTCTTTTGAAGTGTTTGTAAACGTTTCTTGTTTATATGACCAAGACGACAATGCCAAAGATAGGTATCACTCAAGTCCAACTTGAGTTTCTTGGTGTTAGTTTGGTACAATGAACTATTTAAAGTATTTTCATGAACCAATTCATAAATACCATTAATTGGTATAGCTTTAAAATAGAACATACCATTTAAAGAAACATGAATGTCATTTTCAATAAAAGATAATACATAATCATAATGTCTTAATTGAGATACAGAAATAATGTTCCTAGTCAAACTAGGAGCATACAAAACATTCTTCAAAAGAACTTCCAGACCACTTGGAAGTCTTAGGATGTAGTCCCCACGAGCTTCAACTAAGACTTTAGTTCCATTGCCCATGAAGAGGCTAACATCCCTTTCTTGAAGTCCCTACTTCTTGTGAACCCCTGCAACAAATTGCAAATATGAGTTCCACATCCGGTATCCAATACCCGTGTGTTTGAAGATGTAACATATGAATCATGTATATGTGCCTGAGGTCTGCCCGGCATCCCTCTTGGCTTTCAACTCTTGGAGATGGACAGGACAATTCCTTGCCCAATGTCCTATCTCCCCATACTTGAAGCATGGGTCATTAGTAGCAACCTTTTGCTTCTTCTCTTGTGGTTTGGGTGGTACCCTTACTACCCCTTTCCCTTTTCCCAAAGGGTCCCTTACCCTTGGCAACCTTTGCCTTAGGTATGGGATGAGGCCTCTTGTTGTTCCCACCTTCATTGATGGTGAGAACGGGTAAAACCCTTTTACCCATGGCCGCCTCGGCCGTTTTGAGCATTGAGTGAAGCTCACCAATGCTTTTGTCCCATGCATTCATGTTGTAGTTCAACACGAATGTCTCGAACCTCTTGGTTAGGCCATTTAGGATTAAATCCGTGGCCAACTCCTTCGAGACGGGACAATTTAGCCTCTCGAGGCGGTCAATATGACTTTTCATCTTAAGTACATAAGATGAAACAGATTGGTTGTCGTCCATACGACATGCATGGAGCGCTCGAACCGTTTCGAACCGCTCAACCCTTGCTTGCTGTTGGAACGTTTCCTTCAGCTGGGTTATCATGTCGTAAGCTCCGTGATGTTCATTCTCCTTTTGGAGATCCGGAGTCATGCTCGCTAGCATGAGACAAGACACTTGGACGGAGTCCTCAGTGTATTTCAGCCAATCATTAAAGGCCTCCTCATCATCCTCGCTAGGTTGATCAGGGATAGGGTCGTCTAAAACATATGATCTTCTCTCTTGCTTGAGAACAATTCTCAAGTTTCGATACCAATCAATAAAATTTGTTATGATTTAGACGTTCCTTTTGGAGGATCGCTCGTAGTGATTGGTTTGACGCGGACGAGTTATCGTGATTTTCATTATTGGTGGCCATCTACAAAATTTAACAAAGATCAATTTTAGTATTTTCGATATTGCTAATTTTAATATTTAATGCCTTTTAAGGTCAATTTTATATTAAAATCTAGAACCCAACATTACATTTAAATTGTGGTTAGGTGACCTTTATCCCACTATTTAAATTAATAAGGTGGTCAACGATTGACGATTGCAACCATTTGCAACTTCTAGAGGTATGGGATCGACTTTTAAGCATCATATGCAAAGTCGGCATGTTAATCCCATCAACACCTATTTGGAAACCATATTTTAGGTGATCCATTCAACATGGTTTGCAAATCAAGTTACCCTACTTGCACACACATGTGAGTTTACCAACATAGGTGGTTAGGTGACCTTTATCCCACCAATGTGGTATTCCCACCTTAAGTCATAAGTTCCCTTAAAATGGTTAGGTGACCTTTATCCCATTTAGAGTTTCCAATGACTTAAGTGTTGTGCAAAAGGATGGTGTTAAACTTGTTTGTTAAATGTTTAGAGGTTTCATAATTCTAGTTTAGAAAACTCTATGTACTTGTATTTGCATGCTTTCAAATACAAGGTACCCTATGGTTCTTTGATTAAAACCTATTTTAATCTTTAAAAACTATTAAATTATTTTAATAACCTTTTATTAACCTTTAATAATCATCAATTTTCAGCTTGTTAAGTTTGTTAATAAGTTTGTTTTGAATATCCAAATATCAACCAAACAATCAAATAACAAACAATCAACCAAGCATAAATATTAACAATCATATGTGCATAACCATAGCCCTTATGTTGACAACACTTGTTGCCATCACTTGTTTGTCTTTGGTCTTTCTAAGGGTCAAAACAAATCATAAAGGTTCCAAGAACCTCCCATCTAAAGGTTCCAAGAACCTCGCAAACCAAACGCTCCAAATGTTTCTTGTGTCTTGTGTCCATCTTGGGTCTTGATCTTGTACATCTTCCCTTTTACAAATTGTATCCTAATACATTTTTTCTAGTAAAGGAAATGAACCTAATCTATTATTACATAACCAAATGAATGAATAATTACAACCCAAATGAATAAACACAAATATTACAACCAAATTGAATGAATAAAACAACCACTTGAATCATCCAAACAACACAAGGCCTTAAGCTAGGTTATGCACTTTAACAACCAATGATCAAATCATCAAAATATATCATGAATCCCCACTTAAAACCTTCAAATTTCAGCCAACATAAACTGAAATTTTTGGTTTTAAATATTGTCCAAACAATCAAGATATCATAATATATATCTTTCAAGGTTTAATCACAAGCATGTGTGATGTAACCTTGAAAGTTGGGGATTCAACAAAACATGATACACCAGCCCAAAACCAACCTATAACATGTCTAAAACCATCTTTTGAAACCAATTTCAAAAGATAAAACAAGCAAGCCATCCATATAACCGGCTCTGATACCATTGACGGGTTTGTTAGAACACAAAATCGGTGTTTAACCTTTTAAACATTCTGAAAAACGCAGCGGATATAAGGCCTTTAAAACCATTTTAAAGCTCAAAATTCATGTTCTTAGATGACCATTTTAGGTGAAAAACAAACCCATAACAATAAGGATCTTAATATATGAATGGACAAGCTTTGTATGCATAAAAACAACATAAAATCACAGCTTGAACAAGCTGTGATGTCTACCTTCTTCCAGCAAGAAAGTCGACTAGATGAGGCTGTTGGAGGCTTCAAAAACGTCTAAGAAAAGGCTGAAAGATGGCCAAGACTTCAAGCTAGAAGTCCTCAAACGTCTATACCCACAAGCCTTGAAGCAAAAACCTTAGTTGCTAGGATTTGTACACCAAAACTTGAAGAAAACAAGCTGCCAAGAACCCTTGAAACCGTGAGTTTGAAGAAGGGTGTAGAGAGAGTTTTCTTTTAGTTTAGTTGCATGTGTGTGGAATAATGGCTGGTCAAAAGCACCTTTTAAGACCACTTAATGTGCATTGTCAATTGAACAAAGTTGGTCCAATAGAAACAAAAGTGGGGCGGCCGAAACTTTTGTTTGAAAGGGGTCCCCCTTTTTTTTTTTATTCAATACAATACACATATTTATGGTCTTGTTGTTTGATCTTTAAATATATGCATACAACTAACATTTAATTTGTATAACATATATAATGCCATTATTAATTTGTAATGTCATCTAATTAATATAAATACATTACAAATAATATCATTGAACAAAATATCCTAATAAGTTGTTCCATCTCATATGCAACTTATTTAGAAAACCCATTTTCTAAATTGGTGTTAATATTTAATTGCATGATCATATCACCAATTAAATATCTATTGGTGTTTGCTAAGCTTGTTATTGGGTATAACCCGACTTGGATCATGACGTACTAACCACATCAATATTCTAAGTGTCTTGGGCACATAGAATCCTACACGTTGTACCTATTATTCACGTCGCAAGATGATATTGGAAAGATGTTTAGGACTAACATACGAGCGTATAACACAAATTTTCTTTCGCGTCAATGGGTGTTTCTTTGGATGATACACTGACCAACATGAGAGATGGTGTATATACGTTTCGTGCACATAAGGGTATCTATCATAAGATCGACCAATTGGTTTCAAGAGATGGAACACCAAGATACTTACAATTGTATTTTTATGATCCTGATACGGAGTTACAGCATAGACTGCAATGGCCTAACCTTGATAAGAATATAACTGAGACGTTAACCAGAGTTCTGTCGACAAACCCTTATGTCACGATGTTCAGAAGTCTTGCAGATCTGGGACCTCTAGACAACTATAAAGTCACTCTTAACGCTTCAGTTGAACTTGACCAGAGGGTATACAACCGTCCAACCACGTCTGAGGTTATAAGAAAATTATTACTTCATTTAAAGTTTAAATAGAAATAATAATTCATATTAATATCACTTAATTATATTCGTGTTTACGTAGGTTGCTGGTATTTGGGTTGAAGGAAATGATAATATCACAGCTTATAAAAGAAGTATTGTAGTCTATGGTACGTCTGAATACAGTCAAACTATTCAGCCGTACTATGGATGTTATGATCCGCTATGTTATCCTCTGTTTTTCCCAAATGGTGAGCCGGGGTGGCATCCTAACATACCACGAGTAGGGGAATCAATCAACGAAGTTCGTAATGATAACGAGCCAATGAATGACGAAGTTGGAGGTACCATTTTCTTTAATGTGTTTTAAGTCACAACACGTTTTACCTTACGGTCATGCACGGTTTCTAGCCTTATAACGTAATGTACAAAATGCATTTTCATACAGAGGCTAACCCACGGAGTAATAGAAGTACTGTGGCGATGTGTGAGTACTACTGCTACAGGTTCCAAATTCGGTCTTATGACAACCTACTTCTCTTTGGAGGATGATTGTTACAGCAATTTGTGGTGGATGTGTACATAAAGATTGAAACGTCAAGATTACAGTATTGTGAACACAACCAAGCTAGGATAAGAGCTGATTTGTACCAAGGTATTGTGGATTGTGTCCATGCTGGAGAAGTTAATCCAAATAGAGTTGGACAACGAATTGTATTGCTGCATCTTTCATTGGAGGACCTCGTGATATGCGCCGTCGTTTTCTGGATGCCATGACTTTAGTTCAGGATGACGGAAAAACCAGATCTATTCCTTACAATGACATGTAATCCTCAATGGCCTGAGATATGTGACAATTTAATGCCTGGTCAAACCGCACAAGATCGTCCGGATCTTGTGGCTAGGGTGTTTCGTGCTAGACTCGAGCATCTGAAGGAACTTCTTTTCAAAAAACATATACTAGGTGAGGTTAAGGCTTACGTTTACGTCATCGAGTTTCAAAAGCGTGGATTGCCACATGCACATTTCCTCCTTATCAAGCACGGGCAACATAAAATCAGTAATCCAGACCATTATGATAAAGTTGTTTGTGCGGAGATTCCAGACACACTCAGATACCCAAGATTACATGAGATAGTTGTGAAGCACATGATTCATGGTCCTTGCGGGGTTTTACGAAAAAATAGTCCATGTATGCAGGGTGATCCACCGGTCTGTCGATTTCGTTATCCTAGACAATTTAATGACGAAACAACACAAGGAGAAGATTCATATCCTATATACAGAAGAAGAAACAACGGAATAAATGCTGACGTACGAGGAACAATTCTTGACAATAGATGGGTTGTCCCATATAACCCAAGACTTTTGATGATGTTCAACTGCCATATGAATGTCGAGGTCTGCTCAAGTATAAAGTCGGTGAAATATCTTTTCAAATATGTTTACAAGGGACATGATAAACAGGTTATTCAAATCGGTGAAGCCGAACCAGGTGTTGCTATTAATGAGATAAAAAGATATCAGGACGCACGTTATGTATCACCACAGAGGCGATGTGGCGTATCTTCTCATTCCCACTTTCTCACATACATCCCGCAGTCTTAGCCTTACAGCTTCATCTCCCTAATAAGCAGATGGTTAGATTTAGAGAGGATGATATCATGTCTGAAATTGTTGATAGGGAAAGAGATAAGAGAACCATGCTTACTGCGTTTTTTGATACAAATAGAATGGATGTAACGACAAGACGATATTTATATAAAGATTTCCCAAAACACTTTACATGGAATTCTACCAATCGACGTTGGAATCATCGTTCAGCTAGGCCGCAAAGAGGTCGTATTGTTTCTGCTAATCCAGCCGAAGGAGAGAGGTACTACTTACGACTACTGTTGTCAAATATCAAGGGTCCTACTTCTTATGATGATCTTTGCACGATTAATGGTGTAAAACACGCCACATTTAGGAAAGCAGCACTTGAGTTTGGGTTAATAGAAAATGATGACAGTTTATCACAATGTCTCGAAGAGGCGTCATTATTTCAGTTTCCCAACTCTCTCAGAAGGTTGTTCGCAACAATAATGATATTTTGCGAACCCGTTGACATTCGTAGGCTTTGGAATGAACACTTCGATTCACTTTCTGAAGATTACCAGTTACAATATCAAAGTGTTCAACGAGTTCAGAATATGGTTCTTTCAGAAATTAGGGTGTTCTTACAATCCATGGGTAGAAATATAAAGGATTTTGATCTTCCGGACATAACAGATGAAGGCACCGAGTACTCATGTTCTCGTGAGGTAGTTGAGGAGTACGCGATAGTTGTTGAGCCTGAACACTTAGGTGCAAAGGATAACCTTAATTTAGACCAAAAAAAGGTGTTTGATGAAATAATGACACATGTGGATAACGATCGTCCAGGCGTGTTCTTTATAGATGGACCAGGTGGTACTGGCAAACATTTTTGTACAAAGCATTGTTGGCTCAAGTTCGTTCACGTGGTTGTATCGCTCTAGCCACCGCTTCATCGGGTGCGGCGGCTAATAATATGCCAGGTGGTAGAACGGCTCACTCGAGGTTCAAGATTCCAATTTCTCTTAATAATAATTCGATGTGCAATATAAAAAACAAAGCGGGGTAGCGGAAATTATTAGGTTATCCAAACTAATCATATGGGATGAGGCCTCGATGGCAAAGCGCCAGGCAATAGAGCCAGTTGACCGAACACTACAGGATATTATAGGCGTCAGTCTCCCATTTGGTGGGAAAAATAATGGTAATGGGTGGTGATTTTAGACAGGTATTGCCGGTCATTAAACGAGGAACGCGTGCGCAAATCGTAGACTCCAGCCTACGAATGTCACCTCTGTGGTCTGTTACCAAAAAAATGAGATTGACCTTAAACATGAGAGCGTTGAACGATCCGTGGTTTTTCGAGTTTCTTTTAAGAGTCGTGATGGAACAGAAGAGACTATCGAAGGAAACTATATACGCATACCCGAAGACATGTCTATCCGATTCACGGATAAAGAAAACGCAATAAAAGAATTGATAAATGCTGTGTTTCGTCTGTTCAGAACAATGTACATTCCTCGGAATATATAATATCAAGAGCAATATTATCCACGAAAAACGAGAGTGTAGACGAGATTAACGATCAGATGATTGAAATATTTCAAGGAGAGGAAAGACGTACTACAGTTTTGATGAGTTGAGGATGACCGCCATAACTTTTACCCGGTAGAGTTCTTAAACTCACTAACTATTAGTGGTCTACCGCCTCATAAACTACGTTTGAAATTGGATGCCCCATTATATTGTTACGGAATATCGATCCATCGCATGGTTTATGCAATGGCACAAGGTTGATATGTAAAGGTTTCCAGCGCAATGTTATTGATGCTGAAATAGCTGTTGGTCAACATACCGGGAAAAGAGTTTTTCTGCCAAGAATCCCACTAACTCTTTCTGAAGATGACATGTTCCCGTTCAAGTTGAAAAGAAAACAGTTTCCCATTCGACTTAGCTTTTCCATGACAATCAACAAAGCTCAAGGTCAAACGATTCCAAATGTTGGCGTTTATCTTCCTGATTCTGTATTTTCCCATGGTCAACTTTACGTGGCGTTATCAAGGGGTATATCACGGGATAATACCAAGGTTTAGTACATCCTGAAAAAAATTTCAAGCAACTAGGGGTATACATTCGAATGTTGTATATCGGGAAGTGTTCACGATTTATGAAATGTGTGTTTACAATAATGTAAGAATATGTATTTGTTAAATGTTTTTCCTTAAGTTGTTATACATATAATGACCTGTTAACACGATTACATGATTGTTTTTATAATTATTATGACGATCAATGTTTTCCTTTACTGTTTAATATGATATATTTTAACACTAAATTAATTTATATTCATTTTAGATAACACATAAGTCTATTATGGAAGAGTCAAAGATTAACCCGGAAGATGTGCCAGGTATGACTCTATCTTTAGAATTTTGTTCGGTTCAAAGTATCTACACATAATTATAATACAATAAATCTAATTGTAAAATTGCAATAAACAATCTAAACAAAATTTTTTTCTCAGTGACAAACCCTGCTCCAACTACTGAGGTGCCAGTCAAAGTTGAAAAGAATAAGGATATTGTGTACGAATAAATCTGTGGCAGATAAAGACGATGAAGCACAGCATATTCCTGGTCCCTATGGATGAAGAATGGTGGTCGAACATATCGATGAGATCATCAAGCTCTGTGAGGCGTACGATTGATTGTTCTAATCATGCAACTATCTCCACTTTCATGATTTTACTTATTCTGCTTTGGTTATTCAGATTTGAATTCTCGGATCCGAGTGTTACCTTATTTCATTATCGTTTATTTACAGATTTCATAACTTATATTAACTTTGTTCTCTAATATTATGAGTAGATTCTCTTAAAAAATAAATATATTCGCATACGGTTCTTACGCGCCACGAATATCGTATTTAAAAGCGTCGCACCCGCCGCATCGCGCGGGCACGCTACTAGTTCTTTACAATATAGTCTCTACAATCATTTGTGATCGTTTTCCGCCAATTTTTTTTAGTTTCTATTGCTTTTATGTTAAAACTAATTATAGATTGTTCTTTTTTACTTTACGTTTTATGCTTGTTGAATGGTTTTCTAGTTATGGTTTGGTGTATTCAGGGCAAAGTTCTTGAAAAGTCAAGCTGGTACAACCAAGACTTTTATTTGTAGTTACATATTTTTATGAATTTTATTTTTTTGGAAAATTGAGATGTTTATGATTTTTTGATTCGACCCATCCTAACTTGAACTTATCCTGACCAGAACCTATCCTGACTCGTTTCTGTCCAAAAGCCGTCCTAACCCGGACTCATTCTAAACTGAACCAGCCTTGACCAGACACTCGACCCGTTCATTTTGCCGGGTATAGTTTTCTAGATCAAAACATAGATATACAACTATTATGTCTCGCACGTTGCAGATTAATAATTAAAAATTAACCGAAAAAATATAAGAAAAGTTAGAAAAAAATACTTGAAACATAATAATGCATAACCCATGGAAATCGAACTCACATCACATGGCATAAGTCATAAGATCACATGTAGTTGGGCATTAGGTGCTATTAAGGGTATTATAGCATTTTAAAACATTCTTACATCATTCTGTGGGTATTATAGATGCGTTATAGATAGGAGCATTTTTATTATAGCGTCATAACTTTTCATAAATTTCATAATTTAGTAATGATTGAGGGCATTTTGGGACGTTAACTATTACACATATTTTTGACAAAAACGTGATGCTAACTTGACGTTGATATGACGTAAAATGCCCTTAAGAGGCATCAACCATTAAATATAGTCTAAAGAGAGACCTTTAACTTTGTTTGTATTGTTTATATAGCCTCTGGCTAGTTTTTTTATTATATTTCATGTTCAAATAGAAAGAAAACTAACTCCACATCTAACTTTGTTGATAACAATTAACACACATATTTAGGTATTGCCAAAGTAAGTTGCTTTCCATTTGTTCTAACATGGTAAATGTGGTATACGTAAGGTTTGAAAACCAAGCCGAAATTTAATGGTACGTAGGTTCATAAATTAGTTCAATGGCTAAAGAAAAATCATGACATAATAAATAATTTGTTAATATAGGGCTAGTCCATTTGATAGATGTTTTGATAGATGTTTTATCTTTATATGGGATCAAACCTAAACAATAAGTATATATGAAATTAGTGTAGTTTAGGAGTAAAAGGAGGATAGTTTACCATTAAAAAAACAATAAATTTTAACGAAATACTATTTATGAGCAATATAAACCTCAAACTCACTAAATTGAAATCTAAATAATATAATTAATTTTAGTATTTATAACTAAATAATATATAATAATAATAATATAATAATAATATAATAATAATAATAATAATAATAATTTTATGGCATTTTAGGTACTTAATAGTTTAGTATTATTAATATGTTTCAAAAATAATAATAATAATAATAATAATAATAATAATAATAATAATAATAAATAATAATAATAATAATAATAATAATAATAATAATAATAAGAATAATAATAATAATAATAATAATAATAATAATAATAAAATAATAATAATAATAATAAAATAATAACTATTATCATAAGGTTAATAACAACAACCAAAACACGACAACATGAACATGTGTTTAATAACTACTATCATAAGGTTAATAACAACAACCACAACACGACAACAGGAACCATGTGTTATTCTATTAGTTATAATCTAATAGTGTGTTTTTGTCATATTATTGTATTAGTAAAATTTAATATTAGCATACCACTAATCGTAATACAATGTTTTATATTTAATAAGAGTTTTTATTTGAACTATATTCGTTTCAACTATATCCACGACTTATTAAATACCATATGTCCGATTACAGTATTATGACGGTATAATACGAATCGCTAAAGAATGTGTAAATATCCATGAGAATCCAAGTGTTCATATTATAGAAATCAACAAAACCAAGTTAACTTAAAAGACTATCATTGTGAAGTTCTTATATACATTCACAATCAAAACGCAAGGAAACACAGGTATAATCCGCTAACCTATATAAGTCATCAAAACTCACGTATTTAATAAACTAAACGCATGGAAATCAATTGTGTTTTAAATTCCTTAAGCAATACCTTTTTAAGCCCATAAACTAGCTTTAAATAGGTACAAATCTTTAAAGAGCCTTTGAATCTAATAACTAGACAATCAACCCAATTAACAAGGGTGGTGCTGGGAACACCGTTGGGGTTTTGGGGGTAGGCCGGGTCAAAAGGTCACGGTTGGGGCTTGCGGTCACGTTTTGGTACCTAACCGTGACCGCAAGGGCTTGCGGTCACGGTTTCTGTGTCTGTATTCCGACACCGCGTGACAACAAAACGACAAATGGTCTGGAAAAGTTGAAAACCTGGTCACCAAACCGTCACGGTTTGGCCTAACCGTGACCGCTAGGGTACGAGGTTCGGTTTAAGGTACGAGGTAGACTGTGATGTGACAAAAGGGCCAGGATTCGCGCCACGAACCGTCACGTGGAGGCCGAACCGTGACGGTTTGTGCACCAGATTTTCACCTTAAATACCTTTGAACTTTCACACTCCACATTTCATTCAACACTCGAAATTTTTCATCATAAGGTATTCGAGCTTTCATTCATCCAACACTCGAGATTTTTCAGCCTTCGTCATTCCAAAAACACGTTAATTCGAAAACAATGTTGGGTTCGGGAGATCATTATCAAAAGCCGAAGCTTCCAGATTTGAATGTGATGCCACATATCGAAGATTCGAACCAGGTTGAACTAGTATATGTTTTATTATAACTTATTATTTGAAATATCTAACCATTATCTTTTTTAGGAATATACGTATACGGAAGTCACCCTCCGGGGGGAGGAGGAACCAACCCGTCGAACACATTTGCTTAAGAGGCGTACAACTCTTTATTTGGACCGACAGGTTATGGTGAAGGGTACAGATATCCCCCTTGTAATTCTTACGGGCATGCCTCGAACACGTACCACTCATAAACAGAGCTGGATTACGGACATCCCCCGTACCAGTCAGAACTAGAAATTACTATGTGTCAGATACTTTTAATAGGAATGACACAGATGAGAGTGACGGTTCGGTTTCACCTCAAAGAAAACCATGGGGACACCGCGGAGCATGATGGGGATGAGGATCGGATAAGAAAGGCTACGGTTTCTTATAAAACCGATAAAGTACGAAGAGTTTTTATTCTTTTGTTTATTTATTTTTTATTTGTTTTATATATTTTTTTATGTCTAGCTTTATCATTTTTTCAGTATTTTGATTCTCGTAAGAACTTGGAGAGCTGGGCTAAATGAGTGGACGCGAGCATGGGTGCGTCATTGTGGTGGGTCGGTCACGAAAAAAGGATGTGGAACTATTATGCAATCGTAGTGGTGAACCTAAATTCACTGGCACAAGTAGACGTACTGGGAGCATAAAGAAAGGATGTCCCTTTAAACTCGTAGGGAAGTACGTAGGAAAGAGTGACAGTTGGATGTTAGAGGTGAGAAACGAGACGCACAACCACGATCCTGTTGTGTACGAGGAGGGCCACGCGCATCTTAGGAAGATGACCACCTAAGAAATTGATCTTGTCGAGAAGTTACACAGGCAGCACGTGCGGCCATGACATATCCATTCAGCCGTAAGGGAGCACTTTCCCCACAGCGTCTGTGTTGTTCAAGACATATACAATCTGACGTCGAAGTTTAGGGCTGAGGGGATAAAAGGCATGTCACCAATGCAGGAACTTGAAAACCTGCTACAATCTAAAGAGTTCGTGTATGAAATACGAACGAATGCAACTACTAAGGCCGTGGAAGATGTTTTCTTTTGTCATCCTACTTCGTATAAATGTGGCGCGCATTCCCGCACGTGATGTTGATAGACACGACGTACAAGACCACACATTCCGTTTGTTCAGGTTATTGGCGTTACGTAGACGTCGAAGTCGTTTTGTATTGCGCATGCATTTATATCGAGGGAACGGCAAGACAACTTCACATGGGTACTGGAGCGGATCAGAGATATGCTCGATGGGTGTGTGGAGCCCCGCGTTATTGTCACAGACAGGGACCTGACCCTGATGAGCGCGTGTGACACAATGTTCCTGAGTGCTACTAAAAACCTATGCAGGTGGCACGTTAGGGAGAATATCAAAAGACGGTGGAATATCATTTTCAAAACCGGCATGTGGAAGGATTTTTCATACTGGTGGAAGACCTTGTGTTCGTCTCCCACAGAGGCATTGTACGATTACAATTGCAGGAAGATGGAAGAAAAGTTAAATGAAGATGTAAACGTGGTAAGAATTTTATAGTTATTTTTACTCTAATAATTTATTTGTTCATTTTATAAATTTGTTATTTCTTTCAGAGGTATGGGAATTATAATTGGTTGGTGCCGTACAAAGAGAAAGTTATTACTTGTTGGATGTATGACCGCCTTAACTTTGGTGAATTTACAACTAATAGGGTGAGTACCAACATGCCAACTTCAAGAGTTACCTCACAGGGACCAATAATACGTTGCACACACTTGTCGGATATGTTTGTGACCTCGTGCGCGGCCAGGAGATTGAAATTTGTAAAACATTCGAGGTGTCCCGTGTGAAAATTAAAAAAGACCATCGACTGTCATTGTTTTCAAAATTGCATTATAAAGTATCTATTTTTTGCCTTAGCCTCCTTGAATCAGATTTAACAAAAATGGAAATGATTCAGGAGTCTGGGGGTTCATGTGGACACCAGTTGTTCACGTTCATGGGCTTGCCATGTGCTTGTCGTTTGGAGATATACATCCTAGAAGGTTATATTTTTCTTAATACATTTTTTTACTGTTGTCACACGATTGAATATTTTCACTAATAATTTAACCTTTAAATCCAGTCATAAGTATTCCACTCGATGCGGTAGATCCACACTGGAGGAAGCTTGATTTCGAGCCAGCGTACGTCGCATCGCCTGAACCCGACTACGATGTGAATTATGATGACTTGAAACAAAAGGTTATGTCGTCTCCCAATCCTCAAGTAAAGAAAAAATTGTTTAAGAAAGTATTTGACTCTTTGTTTAAGAGCAAGTCAAAACTTAAAGAACCTGAGGTGCGTCATGACCGACGTGGTCGTCCAAATATTAAGGAGCAACAAAGAAGAGCGGACTCCAATACATCACAGTATGAGGCTGCTAGACACAGCTCCTATACTTCCTCACAACAAACTATGCCTGACCCGGTGAGGCATAGCTCATATACCCCTCAGTTTAAAATGCCCAACGACCATTCTAATCAGGCAAAAGGCTGCTTCAAATGTACCGATTACGGGAGCTGCCCTAGGGTTTCCTTTAATATTGAAACCAAAGGACGTGATAAAAGTTATGAAGTTTAAGGAGCAGCTGCCCCAATGGATTCACCGGTACATTTCGACTAGAAAAGATGTGCGGCCTGATGGTAATTGTGGTTTTCGAGCGATCGCGGTGGCTTTAGGGAAAAAGCAAAATGAATGGGAATGGGTTAGGCGTCAAATGTTGTCGGAGATGGACAGAAACATGTGGTATTGGTGGAGCAATTTGAACCGCGAGATGCCTGGCTATTATGATTCTGTTCGTAATAGCTTAAATTGGTTTGGCACGACTCAACCCGCACCCGATACCCATTGGCTAACTTTTCCAGCCCATGGACTCGTAATTGCGGAAACATTAACTTGTATTGTGCATCTTATTTCTTCATTTGGCAGCCAGACATGGTTCCCGCTGAGAACAGCCCCAGAGCCATTATTCACCTATCCAGTTGTCGCACTTGCTCATGTTAACCAATGTCACTTTCTATGCATACAATTGGAAGGCGATTACCCAATACCCAGTGTGAGCTATCATTGGCCGAGATTTGCATATCAATAAGCACTAGAATGGCAAAATATGTATGAGGATCGTATAAATAATTACGTTAGAATAACGGATCGTCATGGTGCCACCAATGCCTCTTGTAAGTTATCATTTTCCGATACTTTATCATATTAATGAAGATCCCTTTATTTGATGATGATGTTGATGATGATGATAAAAATAATAGTACAAATAATAATAATAGTAATAGTATATAATAATAATAATAATAATAATAGTAATAATCGAAATAATAATAATAATGATAATAATAATAATAATAATAGAAATAATAATAAATAATAATAATAATAATAATAATAATAATATAATATAGTAATAATATAAAATAATAATAATAATAGAAGAAATAATAATAGTAATAATTTTAAAGTTAATAATAATAATAATATAATAATATTAATATTAATAATATAATAATATTAATAATATTAATAATATAATAATAATAGTAATAATAATAAAACACTAAATCAAATAAGAGGATAAACTGTTACGGTTTGACCAAACTGTGACGTTTAGGGTTGGCAACGGTCATGGTTAGGTCTAACCGTGACCTCTTTTCGGGTGCATGGCACTTGTTCGGGCGCATGACACTTGTAAAAGGTCACGATTAGGGTTAGGGCAAAAGGTCACGGTTAGGGCAAACCGTGACCGTTTGCCTAATTTTTTAATATTTTACTAATTAAATAATTTTATAAAAAATACCTCCTTGAACCAGTGGTAGTGGGTTTCGAGCCCACACCAATCCCCTGTTGCCCTACCATTTTAACCGGTCGGGACGGGAGTGATGATTCGCTGAAAGGTATAGAAAACATATTCTTTTAAAATAATCTGGACCAAAAGGTCACGGTTTGGGCAAACCGTGACCCCTTGTTCACATGTGGCATTGTGGAATGAAGCTGTCACAGTTTGTTGACACAAAGTGTCACGTGGCGACCTAACCGTGACACCTTGTTGACAAAAGAGGTCACGGTTTGGTCTAACCATGACCTTTTGGGGTTCCCTAATCCCACACATTAACTGTTTATGATCATTTACGTATATCGAATCGGATATTTTTTTTTCTGAACATGCACACACATCAACAAATATATACAATAAGAACAAATACACTTCGTAAACGTACATACAAACATGCGTACGTGAACAAACCGTGACGTTTTAATGATAATCTAAACAATCTTATCGGTAACATATCAACATATATGCACCTTATATTTTGTAAACCAATGTTCAAACATACATAATAATTCTAATATAATAACAATAATGATAAATAATAATATAACAATAATAATAATAATATACTCTAATATAAATAAAAATTTAATAGTAATAATTTTAAAGTTGATAATAATAATTATAATAGTATTATTTTGTGTATCCATAAACTACAAAATAAACTCTAATAATAATAAAAATAATGATAAATAATAATAATAATATACTCTAATATAAATAAAAAGTTTAATAGTAATAATTTTAAAGTTAATAATAATAATAATAATAATATTTTGTATATCCAGAAACTACAAAATAAACTCTAATAATAATAAAAATAATGACAAATAATAATAATAACAATAATAATAATAATATACTCTAATATAAATAAAAATTTATTAGTAATAATTTTAAAGTTAATAATAATAATAATAATAATAATAATAATAATATTTTATATATCCAGAAACTACAAAATAAACTCTAATAATAATAACAATAATGATAAATAATTATAATAACAATAATAATAATAATAATATACTCTAATATAAATAAAAAGTTTAATAGTAACAATTTTAAAGTTAATAATAATAATAATATTAATACTATTATTTTGTGTATTCAGAAACTAAAAGGTTACGGTTAATAATAATTGATAATAATAATAATAATAATAATAATAATAATAAAATAATAATAATAATATAATATAATAATAATAGTAATAATAATAATAATAATAATAATAATAATAATAATAATAATAATAATAATAATAATAATAACAACAACAATAATAATAATAATAATAATTATACAAAAAAAAGGAAGAGGTCACGTGGAGGCCAAACCGTGACCTCTTGAGATATTTTTTGAATCTGATTTTCCCTTGATTAGTGCACCTGCCCCTCGAGCACCGTATGTGTAAGAGGTCACGTGGAGGCCAAAACGTGACCTCGTGTCTGTAAGAGGTCACGTGGAGGCCAAACCGTGACCTCGTGGTTACTGGTTTCATCTTCAACCGTTCGCACACCCCCATTTCACCATACATTCACCACAACCATAACCATTTCACCACCACAATCATGAACGTTTCACCACCACCGCCTCCAAACCGTCACCGCGAGCCCTCCCCGTGACACTGCCGCCGCTCACCACCATTTTCAACCACCACCACCACCGCCGCTCACCATCTTCCACCACCACCGTCGCTCATCCACCATCTTCCACCACCACCGGCGCTCATCCACCATCTTCCACCACCACCGCCGCTCATCCACCATCTTCCACCACCACCGACGCTCACCACCACCGCCGCTGCACCACCATCTTCGCACCACACACCGCCGCTGCACCACCGCTGTGGCAACCACCGCCATCGCACCACCACCGCCGCTACATTATCGTTTTCGGTACGTAATTTACAACTTTAATCCATAGAGGTAAACATTGATTTGATAGATTTTCTCAAATAGATTTGATAGGTTTTCCCAAATAGATTTGATAGGTTTTCTCAAATAGATTTGATAGGTTTTCCCAAATAGATTTGATAGGTTTTCCCTTATAGATTTGATAGGTTTTCCCGTATGTGTACCGTAGTTTGTCGACGGTTTATTATTATTATTAGAAATAATAATAAATAATAATAGTAATAATAGTTATAATAATAGTAGTAATAGTAATAATAATAATACTAATAGTAATAATAATAGTATTATAGTAATAATAATAATAATAGTAAATAATAATAATAATAGTTATAATAGTAATAGTAATAATAGAAATAATAATAATAGAAATAGTAAATAATAATAATAATAATAGTTATAGTAGTAATATTAATAATAAAAAATAATAATAATAATAGTTAAATAATAATAATAATAATAGTTATAATAGTAACAGTAGTATAATAATAATAATAATAATAATATTAATAATATAAATAGTAGTAATAATAGTAGTACTAATAATAATAATAATAATAATATAATAATAATAATAATAGTAATAATACTAATAGTAATAATAATAATAAACATAGTAATAATAATAATAATAGTAATAATAATAATAGTAATAATAATAATAGTAATAGTAATAATAATAATCGTAATAGTAATAATAATAATAGTAATAGTAATAATAATAATACTAATAGTAATATAATAAAAATAATAGTAATAATAATAATAGTAAGAATAATTATAGTAATAGTAATAATAATACTAATAATAATAATAGTATACGTAATAATAATAATAGTAATAATAATTATAGTAATAGTAATAATAATACCAATAATAATAATAGTATACATAATAATAATAATAATAATAATAATAATAATAATAATAATAATAATAATAATAATAGTAATAGTAATAATACCCATAATATAATAATAATAATTAACCGTCAACCATTAATTTTATAAACATTGTAAATAATGATAAATACGTTTTTTTTCGCAGATATGGATGCCGACGATGCTTTTATCCTCGGCATTGATAACTGCTCGACGCTGCAATTCGAGCAGGGGACTACACCGTACGAGCGGTTCAGGACCCTGAGAGCAAGATTGCCGGCACCGGGGACCGTCCTGTCGGAGGACTTCTTACAGCTCGTTGGAGAGCGCGACCATTTTTTTGAGATTATCGGCGAGGACGGCCCGTGGGAGCAGCTGTTCCGGATGGGCGACCCTACCCATCGAGAGCTGACCGTGCAGTTCTACTGCACCTTCACATTCCGTCCACGTGAGCAGGGACTTGCGGAGCTGGATGAGGACGACATAGCGGACGGTCGTGCACCCACGGAGGTTGCTTTCCGGTTGTTCGGGTCCCTCCACCGCATGTCACTTAGGCGGTTCGCTGTCGTCAGCGGCCTCTACACTGAGGTGGAGGTCCGACAGCCGATGTACACCACGGCCTTGATCCGCGGGGCCGACGACTCCGATCAGGTCTGGTGGCCTGCCATTTGCGACGAACCATACGGTGGTGATACGGGGTCCTCTCATATACGAGACCCTCTGTATAGATACATTCACCGAGTCATCGCCATGTCCGTCGCTGGTCGTGGGGCGGGGACCAACAGGGTCAACGCCGCCAACCTTTTCTTTCTTCGGTGTGTACTCACACACTGACACTGCCACCTCGCGCATGCCCTTGCTGATTATTTTGCTAGTTATTATCATCGGCAGTCGCGAGGGGCGTTGGTGGGCGGGAACATCGTTTTCCGGATCGCTCGGGGCTTGGGGTACGCGCATGCCATGTCCCAGCTCCCGCTACCTCCGACTCCTGTGCGCGTGGCCGGCCGAACCACCGCCACTGGGATGAGGATCGTTTGGAGGTTCCCCGACGGCACGTGGCACCTGCTCAGTAGATACCATGAGCTCGTGCCATGGGTGCCCAAGCCGTTGGTGGACCCCCCGAGCTGGCGGGGGCTGAGGTCCACCTTCAGGATGCCCACGAGCCACTTGGCGGCGGGGAGGATCAGCCCATTCCCCCGCCGCACGACCAGGACCCGCCCCAGCATCCTCAGCGCATGTACCATGCCGTGCGATTGCCTACTCATGTTCTTGATATGCTTCCGGACACACGAGACAGGGTCACGAGGCTGGAGGATATGACCAGGAGGCTGGAGGATACGACCACGAGGCTGCATGATATGATGGACTGGGTCATCCAGCACATGGTCGCGGACTATGCCGCCTCGGGTACGCCGTTGTTGTCACAGCCACCGAGGCGGTTAGACCATGACGGTGCTGGCCCATGTGGCGCGGGCGGGTCTGGTCAGGGCAGCGATCCGGAGATGATGGATTAGATTGGTATTTTGTTTGTATTTTATTTATTTTGTATGTAAAAACTCGTTGTATATATATATATACACATATATATATATATATATATGCAGTTTCAGTTATTATGACTTGTATATTTGGTTGTGTTTGTTTGGTTGTGTTTTTTGTTTGTTTGTTTTATATTTGTAATGTTGATAATATTAATTGTATATGTTTGTTTGGTTGTGTTTATTTGTTTGTTTGGTTGTAATGTAACTGTAAAATAACAAAACACAAACTCGTATGTTACGATTAGGTTAACCGTGTGATAAAATAAAAATAAAAACAAACTAGTATGATTACATAACCGTAGGCACATTTCAATATTAAATAATGAATGTAACTCCATAACCGTAGGCACATTTCCCACTCTCATACATTCACATACATACACCTATGACCTATATATACATCATTATCACTGCAGCTTTCACTACTTCAATCAAGATCATGACACACATTTGTAATCAAGGTGCATTTCAGTCGTCGTATGACATGAGATCATTAGCTACTAAAATAAAAATAAAAAAATTACTTGTAATATGATAAATTAATAATAACACAAAACACAAACTCGTATGTTACGATTAGATTAACCGTTTGATAAAATAAAAATAAAAACAAACTGGTATGATTAAAAAAATTTAAAAAATATGTACAAAATGTCACGGTTTGGCCAAACCGTGACATATACACCTCCAAAACCCTAACTGTCACCCCATTAATTACACACCCAATAATTGCAATGATCCCGAGAACCTAACGTCACGGTTAGGCCTCACCGTGACCGCAAGGTCCTACACCCGACCTAAAGTTCACGATTAGCCCTAACCATGACCGTTTGAGGTGATATACCCTAAAAAATGAGCGGTGTGTACAGAAAACCCCATTAACAATCATGTTTTACATGCTAGACAGGATATACAATTCAATATCCGGCCTTGTTAATATTTTTGTATTTTGTTATTGGGCTTAGGAAGGTTTTTTGTCTTTGTAGTTGGGTTTCTTGATTGTATATTGTTATTACAAGTAACAACTTCACATTTTAACCAAACTTTTTAGAAATTAGTCTAAACGTTTACTCATCATTTTTTCCCCTGTAATGGGCTGTCGTATGCGGATGACAGTGATCGATAAATCCATCCCTCCCTTTGCCTTGGAACATAGAGAGGTAAGAGAGATTGTGTGTGGAGAAGGGTTTTACAGGCTTTAGAAGGTTGTTACCGGAGGTCAGAGATCTCTAATTCTAGTTATGCATTTCAAAATCTTTCCGGTAAAAATGTAGACCGGGGGGGGGGGGGGGGCTTTGACCCTGGTGTGAACAAGGTTGTTTTAGTATTTAATTTTTTATAGTAATAAATCTTTAAAATGTTTAACGGTTTTTTAATACCCATTACTTACAAGAATAAAAATGTGACGAGTGGTAAACAAGTGGGTCATATGCATGAATTTCAACAGTTATGATACAACATAATATTCTAACTTACCATGAACCATAGACGTAACTTACTATTTTATTAACTATAAATAAAATATTATTTTATTAACTTACTATTTCATAACTAGCTTTATGGGGTGTTTGGGATTGCTTTTAAAAACTCCCTTTTAACTTATTGACTTGTCAAATAAGTTAATAAGTTAGTATGTAGTGACTTATTAATTTATTTATCTCAAAATCATCACATTACCAAACAACTTATTAACTTTTCAAAAGTTAATAAGTTAATAAGTTAAAAAGCAAGTAAAAAAACACTCTCAAACATCCACTTAATAAACCTGCGTATTACACGGGTTGAATAAATAAAATATTAATATAATAAATTTGTTAATTATAAAATGATATTTTAAAATATGATATGACCGACTATAACTAAGAAAACAATGATATCAACTTTTAAAAATATTTATTTTATTTTTTTTTTAAAATAAATATTTTGTTTTAAAACAAACCGTATAAAATGTCATTTATAAAAATTTCCTTATTATAACTACCAAATTTAATTATTTTTATTTTAAAAAAATTGAATTTTTAAAAATTCCAATTTTAAAATATTTCGTATTTTTAAAAAATTATTCTTTAGAAAAATTAATATTTTATAAAAATTGTTTATTTAAAAATAACATTAATAAATGGATCTTTTTTTTAATTTATTAAATGTAAAAGATTGTTAAATAATATTATTACTAATTAAGTTAAATATTAAGAGGAGAGAGGGATAGAAAAATTTTAATGAAAATGATTGTGGTGCTGTCATGTGACATCTCAAATTACTCTTTTATTAGAGTAAAAAGATAATTATGAAAATTGAACTATAACAAATGACCATGTAGAATATTCTCATTATAAAGCGTTTTGCCGGTAGGAATCAATAGACTATGGCCTCTTTCTAGTTCCGCTCATGCCAAAACTTCAGGCTTAAGAATGATTGTTTTTTAATCCGAATCGGCCTTCATTAAAGGTTGTAAGTACCTTACGCTATTCTTATTTAAAAGACAATCTAACCAAATTATTCATTAAAAAAATTCTCTCTCTTTCATCTACCGGACCCAACTTAACTCAATTTTTTTCACTTTCGTTAGCAAAGCCAACCAAAACAATATTGTTCTATAAATAAAAGAAAAAAAGTTATGAATTTTATTAATTTTTGTATATTTTTTTGAATCACTAGAGTTTTTTCAAAGCGAATATCAAACAATTAGAATTAAATGCGTGCCAATTTCATGTAAAACTAGGAAAACGAATTAGGTATTACGCATCACTGAACAACGAGTCGTGTAGCGACTTGGTTGGGTCAGCTAATCGAAGTTTTAATTGTTTTAAGGGTGGAAGGGTATTTATCTTACTCTCACGAACACCCTAAATAAACCAATCATCTCTCGTCAACTCAATTGTATATACAACTACCCTAAGAGCGTTCTCATAAGTTTTTTTTTATCTTCATCTTCATAATTAAATTACTATGTACCGGCTCCTCTTGAGCTTTTCTTGTTTCCACGTACATTTCATCTTGTAATGGGTCTATGTATTGCCCGGAAAACTTGAGTCAACATCACCGGGTAATAGCCTTGTTGCGAAGGCATTGGTGGGTAACATTCTTGAGTTTGCATCTGCGGTTGGCATCCTTGAGGTTGTTGGGTCAACCTTGAACCACCTCATTTTGAACTTGAACCGGCTCGACCTCTTGAACTCGAACCGGCTTCTTGTTAGCTTGTACGTTTCACAACCTTTGATCTCTTCGGATCCATAATCTTTTAAGTTGTCTGCGAATAAATTCTTTGAATCTTTGTGAAGAATATGTTAAAGTAGTGTGGCATAAATAGATGTTTTGGGACATTGAAAAAAAAAGGGAAAATTGTCGTTGAGAGAGCCATTGAACGACAAAAGTAGCTGAAACCAACGGGGCAGACCCCCTACCGGCTACTACCTTAATCAATTCTACCCGATCTACCGACCTAACCTCATTCCTCCAATGAGAGTAGTGTTAGAATGAGCATAGAAAGAACAAGTAAAATAAATACAAATACATGATCATTTATGTTACGTTTATATATAAGACTTGTATATGATGTTGCTAGAAACATATTTAATTTAAAAAATCTTTTGCCTTTTAATACTTATCGTTGGTTAAGATGAGGATAATTGTAATTGTAAATAAGATGATAGGATTTCGGAAATGATTGAGGTAGACGTTTGCCAAGCGACAATTGTTTAATGGTTAGTTGTATATTGAATATTGCATTGAAAGTGATTACCCATTAACAAATGGTCCAAAATATTTTCAGCCGACTTTTACGATTTTTCAAAAGTCGTTTTCATTTAATATTCTAACACATAGCCATGTATGTAGGCGTGTGTTTTACTTTCGGGATGATGTAACATAACAATGAATGAAGACGGTTAATTTTAACAATAAAGTCATTCGTAGTTAGAATTTTAATTTTTAATCTTTTTTTTAAGTGAAGTGTTGAGATTCATTCGTGACGAGTTGATGTAAATTAGTTGTGGTGTATAATCATAGTGTAACATGTAGCTTTTAATAAAATTAGCAAGTTAGAACCGCAAAAGGTTCTAGACTTCCTAGAGCAATTCAATATAAATGGCTAATTACTCGGGGAATGATTCCGGATTGCTAAAATGAAGTGGTAAGTTGCACAAAAAATTTTCATGAAAAAACACACAACACCTATTAGCAATAGAGAAAATGTTTTTAAGAACGGAGAATAAGAGAAGGGGATAATGCTCTCTTGTGTCTTCCTCAACAACTAACATCTATCTATACTAACAAAAAAGGTTTTTTGGTAGACAACAAATCTACGCCTACTAAATCAAATTTTCTCTCATCTCTATTAAAAAATAATTATATTAACTATCAATCATGTTATAAATTACACAGACAGTCTATGAGGTTTGCACGTATTGCAACTTCAGTCATCACTTTTAAAAAATTATAGATCCGTGCCTGAACTTTGCATGGTTTCCACATCTGCAGTCCCCGACGCTAACAGATGTTAACTTTCTCTGTTAAGTCAATGCAAAATTACCAAAATACCCCTAAAATTTAAAAAATAATAATAATAAGACAAACTATATCAAGTATTAAGTAAAATCTAACCTTCCCCACCCCACCCCTTCCATCTCCTTTTTCTTCTTCACTACCACTTACAATCCCCATCATTGCAGGTCACTACCACCACCACTAGAACTAATCACCACGACAACTCACAATCGCCATCACTATAGGTCCCTACCAATATTGATAACACTACTCAAATCACCCCCACCACCACTCACAATCACAACCATGACAAGTCATTACCACCACCACCACTTACAATCACCACCACCTCCGCTTACAATCACCACCACCACCATCAGTTATAATCGTCATAATCCTTTTTAACGTTGAAATAACAAGATTTACAATGGCAATGACGACTTTCGATTTCAGATCTGATGGTTTTCAAATCAGTTTGATGGGATCTGCAATGATGGTGATGGTTTTTTTTATCAAATCTAAAGGTTTCAAAGGGACGTGACAGGGTCCAGTGGGGGTTTGTGTTTTCAGCCAGAAAGAATGGGGTGGCGCTGGTGGTGATTATAAGTGAAAATGGCTTAGGTTTTAATGGTGGTGATGATGGTGTGGAGAGATAAAGATGATGGTATGGAGAGATGAAGTTGATGGTGGTATGGTGGTGATGGTGACGTGTAACACCCGGAAATTTCAGTTTGAAGTGCCATGCGACTGGAGCGTCCAATCGTACGACTGAGGGACGACTGGAGCTCCATACGCATGATAGTCGCACGATTGGAGAGTCCAATCGCATGGAGCTCATGCGGCTGAAGGTTCAGTCGCATAGAAGCTCGGGCGACTGAACTGTAGTATTTAAGGGAGAGGGAAGCCCTTACCCTCTCCCCACACTTGCGAAACCAGGGAAAGAAGAGAAAAAGGAACAGAGGAGAAGAAAGCTTGGTTCAAGCGGGTTCAAGGGTGCAAAATCGACGTGTAGCGAGTTGAAACGAAGCTCTAACCGAGGAGGCTGCTAAGGTGAGTTCTAGGACCCTCTTTTACATGATTTTGAATGATTTTGGGGCTGGAACACGTCCGAAAACCCTTTTTTGAGTTTTTGGGTGTAAACCCATTTTTATGCATTTGTGTATGTGTATGATGTGTTTGGAGCTTGATTTCATGCGTGGTTATGCTCGAATGAGGTCATGGTATGTTTCCCTAAGACTTAGGATGGTCGATTTGGGCTCAAAATGGGTTTAGATGAGTTTGGAGGCCAAAAACCCTCGGCTGCAGTCGGGATGAACTGCATTCTGCATCAGCTAAGGCCATTCGCCCGAATGGAGGGAGACTGGAGGCCAGTCACCCGAATGGAGGGAGACTAGAGTCCAGTCACCCGAATGGTGGGAGACTGGAGGCCAGTCACCCGAATGGAGGGAGACTAGAGGCCAGTCACCCGAATGGAGGGAGACTGGAGGCCAGTCACACGACTGGAAGGAGAATGAAGGTCCAGTCACGCGAATGAAGGTCTAGTCACCCGAATGAAAGGCTTGTCGCATGGAGGCCAGACGACTGAAGGATGTCCATACGCCCGAATGTCCGTAGTATTGTCCGACTTTTGAAAAGTGCGGACTTAGACTCGGACCCTCGGGTCGTAGATGATGAGTTGGGCATGGATGATGCAAGACGATGTATGATGATGAGTTGACGACGATGACGCGCATGATGTTATATGTGATGTATGCCTGGCAGTGTGTGTGATGCATTGTATGTCGGATGTGTGTTATGAATGTATGATGATGCGTGTATGGAGATGATGTATGTTTATGATTATGTGTATGTTCCTTTTATTTATTCTATGTTTGTCTTCCCTGGGCTTTGCGTTGAATGTTAATGAATGAATTGAAAGTATTATGTAACGTAAAGTGGAAGATAATGAAAGAGGAATGCAAGGAATGAGTGCATGCATTAATGATCGAATGAAGGAACGTAAGGCTTGCAAGCGTATGTATGAGGTGGGCGACTCTGTGTCGCAACAGACTCGAGCGAGATCCTCGTCGCGTATCCCGGTACTGTGTCAGTCTTCGGACATGAGTCGGGGGTTTGTTAGTCAGGCCCCGGCACAGTATCAGTCTTCGGACATAAGTCGGGGGTATTGCATGAGACGAGATAGTGAGGTGAGCAACTTTGTGTTGCAACAGAATCGGATAGAGTTCAATCCAGGTGATTGACTCAAACGGGATCTTTGTCGCGTATCCCAGTGTTGTGTCAGTCTACGGACATGAGTCGGGGGTTTGTGTACAGGCCCCGGCACAGCATCAGCTTTTGAGCATGAGTCGGGGATATTGCATGAGACAGGATCTAAGTGGATGAGTAGAGGATCGCATGTTCCGGTACTGTGTCAGTCTTCGGACATGAGTCGGGGGTTTGTGTATAGGCCCCGGCACAGTATCAGTCTTCGGACATGAGTCGAGAGTATCACGTGAGTTGATGAATGAGAGATAATTGTAAAAGAAAGAAAGTATGAGACGAACGAATGAAAGAAATGAACGGGAGTAACATAATGATAACGTATGAAACAGGATCCCTGTCACTCGACCTCAGTAATCATGGCTGTGTGCCATAAAGAGGGTAAAGTTTGACAGGATCTAGATAGTAGTAAAAGATAAAGGATGAATGTAATGACGTATGAATGAATGTAACGAACGTACGGACGAACGTAATGAATGTATGAATGTATGTAAGAGACGCACGAACAAAAGAAGGAAAGTGAATGTTAACGATGAACGGTACACAAACGAATGCTAATGAATGAATGAGAAAAGAAGATAATAATAATATTATCTATGTGTACGTATGATGTGTGATCGCATGTATGTAAAAATATTTTAATGGAAGATAATAATATTATCAGGGACCATTTCTGAAAATTAAGAATTTACAACCCAACCCCCCCCACTCCCGATTTTCCGGCCACCGGAAACCGGCCGCCGGCCGCGGCTCCGGCGAGGCCCCAAACGACCTAAAAACCGGTCCATTCGAACCCCACAAAGCACCAACATGATCGCGAACGAATTTCCAACTATAATGTAACCTTTAATTAGGTAAAGGCATTCGGGATTTTGTGATAATGGCCACTAATCGATTCCACTAAACATATACCTAACCACTTTCACTCAAACGACAAATTTAATCAAATTAAATCAACCCACTAGAACATTATCTGCCTATAAATCGAACACAACTCTCAATTCAACCTGAAACATACAAAACCTCGAATTCGATCACTCTCTTCTTTCGGACCTGCAACTCTACAGAGCACCATCCTCCGGCCTTTCTAACTTGAAATTAACAAGGGGCTTTGCATCAAGAACAGTTCCTGAATCTACCCACGAAATTAATTCGATTATCTTCATCGTTTGCTCATCCTTTGATTCATTATAACCCGCGGCCTGCTCGACGACGCGTTCACCTTCAAACCATCACCAATCGGGTAATTAAATACATCTCCATAATCGTTGCATCATGGGGAATAAAAGCCCCATGAACATAGCCTATAACTACATCAAATTGGGGCTCAATTGGATCCAAGAACAAATCTAGGGTTCTAAGGAATTGGGGGAAATGGGAAAAATCGGTTTAAAATCATTTGGAATCGAATTATAGCGCGGCTGTATGCCTTTGGTTGACTGGTGTGTGTGTGAGATTGTGAAATGGAGGTCACAGTTATTATGTTTATAAATAATAATTGATATTAATTATATATATATATATACTGAATGAAACACAGGTTAATTGGAAACCCGATCTTTTGTGCTTACAATTACTTGTTGCTCTACACTCGAGGTGAGTTCCACGGTCCCTTTTTACTTTCTTTTCTTTTTGGGGAGGAAACATGCAAACACTATTTTTGTTATGGTTGCCAGTATTATTGATATCGCTTGTTATGTTAGTACGAAACGTATTTGAAAGTCCTTACAGTATCAAACCGTTAGTAACGAGATTAGCGAGGTAATTTTGAGTAGTACTACTGGGTCTGACAAACCCCGCCCGGGCTAGTCGCGCTAGCTTGATTGGAGGTCAAACGGGTGCTAAACTGACCTGTAACGATTGCCACGGTCGGTTAAGACGTGGTGGAAAGGCACTAAACACACACAGTCAGCTTCGGTTTGAAACACTAACTAACTTGTTTATAGGCTCGCGACCTATCGATATGCTTTATATACTAAACCATGTGAAACGCTTTTCGGACTCATTTATGGTTGATGAAACCATGTGAAACGCTTTTCGGACACATTTATGGTTGATGAAACCATGTGAAACGCTTTTCGGACACATTTATGGTTGATGAAGCCAGGTGAAACGCTTCTCTGACACATTTATGGTTGATGAAACCATGTGAAACGCTTTTCTGACACATTTCTTGTTGACTAAAACCTGTGGACTCACCAACTTTATGTTGACACATTTTAGCATGTTTTCTCAGGTCACAGAAACGCACAAGGTTAAGAACTCAACTAGGATGCATGCATGGCATACATCACTACTCAACTGGTTTAATTTGTTGAAACGCTATTGATTCTTATGGTTGAAACGCATGTTGAAACGATTCACTGTTAATTTCTATATTTGAAACGCTTCCGCAAGTCTGAAACACTCATGTTTGATTTAAACAACTAATTACTTAATGTGATGTTTTGTAATTACTGTGTTTGGTGTAACTGATGCTATCTGAGATCCTGGTGTGTCACACGCCTGACGGTAAAATCCCGTTAGCGGATTTTGAGGGTGTGACAGATTGGTATCAGAGCATTAGTTATAGCGAGGAAAAGAAACTGATAACTCGTGCCTCTAATTTCTCTCTAAAGTTTTATTCTATGAACCAAAGAAATTGGTGTGACACATAGACACCTATATTCTGACACATAGTCACCTGTATTCTGGATTTCCTGGCAAAAGGCCTTCGGGCTAAGGCAAGCATATCGCATAAATCTCATTGCGAGACCTGGTATGCTTACCTGGGGATTTCTGGGATGAGTGATAAACTATGGTCAATACACAGGTCTCTAAGGCAAATGGGTCAAATTACCTTGGCGTGTCAATGATTCTCAAACTCTACTGATCCTTTCGTATACTTTGATTGATCGACCCCAATATAATACATACATATTTGGTACTTCTATCATTGATGACCACTATACTTGACAAGATATGTTAACCTGATAGGAGGAACCGGGGTGATCATGCAAAACAATTACCATTACGGGTGCACACGTAACTGTAATTTGTCGTGCATGCTAAGTCCGGTAAGTCTAGTCAGGTGGTAACAATGTAGTCAGTATAAGTCAACATTCCTACACTTTGAGCAAGAAAGTCTTGGTTTTCATAGAACATAGCCACTGATGTGGAAACTATCTATTAGTTCTACTTATAGGAATGCTCACCCTTACCTTGAATTTGGACGAAATTCGAACCATGACATTTGTGTTAATCCCTCGGATTCGGACTGATTCTCTAGCTTGTCTATTTCTTTAAATCTTTGAATTTCTCTTCCCTTTTCATTCCAAGACAAAAGGACTATTTTCATATGACTGATAGCTTTTGATATTTGGTAATGTAAAGAATGTCTGGAAGAGGACGTGGACGTGGAAGAGGTAACATCTCACTGACGCCTGCAGAATTGGCAGCAATAATCAATCATAGTATTACCGCAGCGTTGGCAAACCAACCCCCTCCACAGTAGAATCCTATTGGACAACCGACTTGCACCTACAAGTCCTGTATGGACTGCAAACCTAACCCGTTCAATGGAACTGAGGGAGCGGTGGGACTGCTCCGTTGGTTCGAAAAGCTAGAGTCGGTGTTCGAAATCTGCAACTGCCCTGCTGGGAATAGGGTAAAATATGCTGCTGGCACACTGGATGGTGCTGCTCTGAGCTGGTGGAACACACAAGTTCAGATGCTGGGCGTTGAAGCTGCAAACGCCACAACATGGGTAGAATTCAAGAATCTGCTGAAAGAGGAGTACTGTTCACGGGATGAAATACAAAAACTGGAAACTGAAATTTGGAACCTGAAGATGGTAGGTTCTGAAATCGAAGCCTATACAACTCGTTCTCATGAGTTGGCTACTCTGTGCCCTACTATGATTAACCCAGCTTACAAACGGGTTGAAAGATACATCGACGGACTGGTACCTGAAATCCAGAGCATGGTCACCACTGCTAGACCAGCTACCATTCAGGAAGCTGTTCAGCTGGCTCACAAGCTCACTGATCAGGCAGTGGCACATGGTATCCTACCTAAACGTGGCGCACCTCTGGACCATTCGAACACAAAAGGAAATGGGATGGTAAAACAGTAAGTGTTCAAGCTCCGATCAACAACCAATCAGAAACTTTGATTCATCTAGAAGCTTCACAAACAACAATCAGAACAACAACAACAATGGTCAGGGATTGAGCAACTACGTTGGTAAAAACCCAAAGTGTAACAAATGCAATTTCCATCATTATATTCAGTGTGATCGTTTTCGTTTCCAAAGATGTGGAAAGATGGGTCATATTGCTAAGGATTGCAGGGGTGATCTAATGGCTAGGCAACAACCTCAACAACAACGCCAGGGCGGAGCGACTAGGGGCTGTTATGAGTGTGGTAAGGAGGGCCACTACAGGAAGGATTGCCCACAACTGAGGAATGGCAACAGGGGCAATGATGGAAACAACAACAATGGAAATGGTGCCAAAGGTTGAGTTTTTGTGATAGGTTCTGGTGAGGCAAGGGATGATCAGGATGTGGTTACTGGTACGTCGTTTTGCTTCTATACTGTTTGATATCGGTGCCGATAAGAGTTTTGTTTCCAACAAGTTTATTAAACTCCTAGACGTAACCTTAGTTGATATGGAACCTAGTTACACTGTAGAATTAGCTGATGGGAAACTAATTGAGGCAATTCACGTCATTAAGGGATGTAAACTAGGACTATCTGGACATGAGTTAGGTATAGATCTGATGCCTGTCACACTTTGTAGTTTTGATGTAGTCGTCGGCATGGATTGGTTATCTAAAAACCAAGCCAAAATTTTCTGTCATGAGAAGTCGGGCTAATCTTACCATGAGATAACGATCATGAGTATTACAAGTTTCTATTCTATACCCTAGGGTGCTAGGACCATAATTCTAGTAAGACCTTGTTAAGGGTAACAAAACATTACTAACACTTGCTTAAGTCCTGTCCTACTTAGAGCCTTCATGGTATTTCCAATCATTTTAAGAGACTTTCCTCCACTTAGTATTTCGGTAACTGAGGAACTGATTGAATACTTAGAATGGAAGTGGACTACAGGAAATATAGAAGAGTGATGAAACTCATTGTACATATTCTTTGGGATGATGCTAAGGAAAATTTGGATGTCGTGTAACCGGTTTAAGCATATTCTTAGTATACCGATGATGCTTATATATATAGGGTTATTGAGGTGAGTTTAAAGCCTTGGTGATTGAGTACTATTACTTAAGGAATGAAATGCAAAAGTTAGAATTGTAATTCTAAAATCATGTAATGGTAGGGTTAAGTTGTGCTCTTTATACTGACAAACTCCATGAATTGACAAAGCTGATGTCATACCTTATGACATTAGACCAAATAGGATTAAGAAGGACACTAGGCAAATCTAGTGAGTAATAGAAAGAAGTTGGAGGGTTGAACAAGCAACCTAGCGGTAAGGTAGACAAGAATGCTAATGTTGTAAACCTAGCTATGTTGGTTAATACGATTAAGCTAAAATGCGTTAAACGGGGACATTAAGGAGGTTGGAGTTCCGACCATTACCATAAGTGCGCCCTAGGTCGATTAGGACCCAAGGACAAGTTAGAAACAATCAGAATTAGGAAATGGCTATAGCTAGAAAGTAAGAACAGTTAAATTATGAAAATAAAGGTCATATAAGTCAAGGTAATACATCACGCGGTCATACATTTACGGCTGAAGCAAGCCACATTCGACAAGACTAAATGTTGTTACACGTACGAACATTGTCATCAATAGCTACACATCCATTTGATACCAGGGTTGATAATAGCTTTGATTCTACTGGAATTATTCTTTAACTTAGCATTAACCCTAGTTGCTTAGAAATTATTTACTCGGTTGAAATGACCAATGGTAATAATTAGAGGTTACACAAAAGTACACGAAGATCATGTCTTTGACATAGACTAAATACCGTATGAATTGGTTATCGAAGCATCCAGAGTTTACCTGGGAACGCGAGGATCAAATGAAGAAGTAGTACCCACAACTATTCAACGATCAGACACCTACTTCTTAAGGTAACATTTTTAAGATATCTTTTCCTTAAAATACGAGACGAAATTCCCTTCAACAAGGGGATGATGTCACAACTCTGTCAAAACCTTACAACTCACACGGTATAAATCGTTGAATTCCATGTGATTAACTGAACCTAATGTTCTAATTTTCGGGACGAAAATTTCTTCAACAAGGGGATAATGTGACAACCCGAGTTTTTAGATTAATACTATTTAAATTAACATTCTCTGTTTATCGTAAATTAATCCATTTCACTATTATTTAATAATAATAATAATAATAATAATAATAATAATAATAATAATAATAATAATAATAATAATAATAATAATAATAATAATAATGAAGTCCAGGGGTTAGTTTTGCCATTTATCAAATTACAAAAGAAATTTCACAACATAAAATAACAAATCGAAAACCACAGGGACCATTTCTGAAAATTAAGAATTTACAACCCAACCCCCCCCCCCCCCCCCGCCCACTCCCAATTTTCCGGCCAACGGAAACCGGCCGCCGGCCGCGGCTCCGGCAAGGCCCCAAACGACCTAAAAACCGGTCCATTCGAACCCCACAAAGCACCAACATGATCGCGAACGAATTTCCAACTATAATGTAACCTTTAATTAGGTAAAGGCATTCGGGATTTTGTGATAATGGCCACTAATCGATTCCACTAAACATATACCTAACCACTTTCACTCAAACGACAAATTTAATCAATTTAAATCAACCCACTAGAACATTATCTGCCTATAAATCGAACACAACTCTCAATTCAACCTGAAACATACAAAAACCTCGAATTCGATCACTCTCTTCTTTCGGACCTGCAACTCTACAGAGCACCATCCTCCGGCCTTTCTAACTTGCAATTAACAAGGGGCTTTGCATCAAGAACAGTTCCTGAAGCTACCCACGAAATTAATTCGATTATCTTCATCGTTTGCTCATCCTTTGATTCATTATAACCCGCGGCCTGCTCGACGACGCATTCACCTTCAAACCATCACCAATCGGGTAATTAAATACATCTCCATAATCGTTGCATCATGGGGAATAAAAGCCCCATGAAATAGCCTATAACTACATCAAATTGGGGCTCAATTGGATCCAAGAACAAATCTATGGTTCTAAGGAATTGGGGGAAATGGGAAAAATCGGTTTAAAATCATTTGGAATCGAATTATAGCGCGACTGTATGCCTTTGGTTGACTGGTGTGTGTGGGATTGTGAAATGGAGGTCACGGGTTCGAACCCGGCACCCTCCTTTTATTTTTAAAGCCTTTTTAATCTTTAAAAAAATTACAGAAAATTTCTAAAATTTATAAAAATCAATTCTATAAACTTTGTTTATTTTAAAAGTTCTCTAACGATTTTCTGTAAAATTTTCTCTTTAAACATCTAATAAATTTATATATAAAATATTATTAACAAATAATATAATTAGTTTATTTATATAAAAATAAACTATAGATAGTGAAATCATGAAATTATTGTTACTTGTATTTTAATATATATACGTGGGAATATAATAACGAGGATATATATATAATCGACACCGAACCGATTCGTGAGACGCGAAACCGTACAGTTATTATATTTATAAATAATAATTGATATTAGTTATATATATATATACTGAATGAAACACAGGTTAATTGGAAACCCGATCTTTTGTGCTTATAATTACTTGTTGCTCTACACTCGAGGTGAGTTGCACGGTCCCTTTTTACTTTCTTTTCTTTTTGGGGGAGGAAACATGCAAACGCTATTTTTGTTATGGTTGCCAGTATTATTGATATCGCTTGTTATGTTAGTGCGAAACGCATTTGGAAGTCCTTACAGTATCAAACCGTTAGTAACGAGATTAGCGAGGTAATTTTGAGTAGTACTACTGGGTCTGACAAACCCGCCCGGGCTAGTCGCGCTAGCTTGATTGGAGGTCAAACGGGTGCTAAATTGACCTGTAACGATTGCCACGGTCGGTTAAGACGTGGTGGAAAGGCACTAAACACACACAGTCAGCTTCGGTTTGAAACACTAACTAACTTGATTATAGGCTCGCGACCTATCGATATGCTTTATATACTAAACCATGTGAAACGCTTTTCGGACTCATTTATGGTTGATGAAACCATGTGAAACGCTTTTCGGACACATTTATGGTTGATGAAACCATGTGAAACGCTTTTAGGACACATTTATGGTTGATGAAACCAGGTGAAACGCTTCTCTGACACATTTATGGTTGATGAAACCATGTGAAATGCTTTTCTGACACATTTCTTGTTGACTAAAACCTGTGGACTCACCAACTTTATGTTGACACATTTTAGCATGTTTTCTCAGGTCACAGAAACGCAAAAGGTTAAGAACTCAACTAGGATGCATGCATGGCATACATCACTACTCAACTGGTTTAATTTGTTGAAACGCTATTGATTCTTATGGTTGAAACGCATGTTGAAACGATTCACTGTTGATTTCTATATTTGAAACGCTTCCGCAAGTCTGAAACACTCATGTTTGATTTAAACAACTAATTACTTAATGTGATGTTTTGTAATTATTGTGTTTGGTGTAACTGATGCTATCTGAGATCCTGGTGTGTCACACGCCTGAAGGTAAAATCCCATTAGCGGATTTTGAGGGTGTGACAACTGGTGCCAGATCAGGTGACCCCGCTTTCGCCGAAGATCAAAAGGTATATCCAAGGCTTGCCGACGGATATCCGTAGGCACATGATCGCGGCCCAACCCAGCACGTTCAGGTCGACGATAGATCTAGCGGGAAGGTTGTATGACAAGCGGGAGGCGATGACGATAACGGGCGAAGCGGAGGAGCGAGCCTTTGTTAAGAAGGGGAAAGGAAGGCGAGATACTGATGGTGGAATGGAGGCCGAGGGTAAAGTGATAAGGATCGATGATCGAGACAGGATAACAAGAAAGGGTGAGGTATGCAAGAAGTGTGGTAGAGGCCATGAAGGAGAGTGCAAATGGGGACTGAACGTCTGTTTTCAGTGTGGGAAGGAAGGCCACAGGGCAAGGGATTGCCGCATGGCTAAGTGCTACAATTGTGGCGAGACTGGACATCTGAGCAGGGATTGTAAGAGGTCAAAGGCGAGAAGCTCCGGTGCGAGGAAGGAGGACAGAGGGTGAAGGCTAGAGCGGACTTCGACCTGACGACAGGTATGTTTCTGGTAATTTAAGTTTGTGCCCTTACGCCTTGAATGCGATGCTAGTAGTAGTTCGTTCCTAGTGCCTTCTTTTATGAGTTGCATGGTAGGAGAAGAAATGTCTAGGAGCCCTTCGATGTAGAGATTACTATTAGTAGATTCACTAGGTCACTTGATGCCCTAGAGGATTGCGTGATGCAATTGAGAAGGCTGTACCACCCGTTGTCTGAGGAATAGTTTCGGCCTGTGATTGGTTCATCGAACGGTAACGTACGCCTAGTTTCGACGTTGGAGCAAACAGGTAGAATGGGGGATCGGAAGCAAAAGGAAAAGATAGATTTGGTTGGGCTACCAAAGAAGCCGATTTGCCTTTTCTATCACAATATACCTGCGAGGAACCTGAGAGAAACCGATCTCGGTGCAGTATATTTGGAACAACACCTAGTATGATTAATGAATGCCTTTCTTGCCAGTTGTCTGGTTTGCCAGAGGGTCATTATTCATACTTAAAGAACATCAAACAAGGGTCTAGGGTAAGCCGCAACTTTACGCAAGTTGATGGCCGTGTTCTTCAAGCACTGAAGCTGAAGGTTCTCAGTGATGCTCTGAAGCTCAATGATTATGACGCTGAGCCTTTCCTCAAATATGGTTACGTTTCTTTAAATTTTAGTGACCGCACTCTACATGGCATAATTGAGGCCGCAGGTCCTGGTCAAATGAACATTGACCAGTATGCCTGGGTGCCGATGGCGATAGTCCAATCTTGACCAGAAGTCGAATGCTGATAAACGATGTGGAGCGATAGGACTCCAGGAGAGAGACGGGAAAAGAGATGGGACGGTATTGCCCACGGAGGTTTAAGGAACAATAGGTTTCGAGGACGAAACCCGTTTAAGGGGGTGGACTTGTAACACCCGGAAATTTCAGTTTGAAGTGCCATGCGACTGGAGCGTCCAATCGTACGACTGAGGGACGACTGGAGCTCCATACGCATGATAGTCGCACGATTGGAGAGTCCAATCGCATGGAGCTCATGCGGCTGAAGGTTCAGTCGCATAGAAGCTCGGGCGACTGAACTGTAGTATTTAAAGGAGAGGGCAGCCCTTACCCTCTCCCCACACTTGCGAAACCAGGGAAAGAAGAGAAAAAGGAACAGAGGAGAAGAAAGCTTGGTTCAAGTGGGTTCAAGGGTGCAAAATCGACGTGTAGCGAGTTGAAAGAAGCTCTAACCGAGGAGGCTGCTAAGGTGAGTTCTAGGACCCCTCTTTTACATGATTTTGAATGATTTTGGGGCTGGAACACGTCCGAAAACCCTTTTTCGAGTTTTTGGGTGTAAACCCATTTTTATGCATTTGTGTATGTGTATGATGTGTTTGGAGCTTGATTTCATGCGTGGTTATGCTCGAATGAGGTCATGGTATGTTTCCCTAAGGCTTAGGATGGTCGATTTGGGCTCAAAATGGGTTTAGATGAGTTTGGAGGCCGAAAACCTCGACTGCAGTCGGGATGAACTGCATTCTGCATCAGCTAAGGCCATTCGCCCGAATGGAGGGAGACTGGAGGCCAGTCACCCGAATGGAGGGAGACCGGAGGCCAGTCACCCGAATGGAGGGAGACGGAGGCCAGTCACCCGAATGGAGGGAGACCGGAGGCCAGTCACCCGAATGGAGGGAGACCGGAGGCCAGTCACCCGAATGGAGGGAGACCGGAGGCCAGTCACCCGAATGGAGGGAGACCGGAGGCCAGTCACTCGAATAGAGGGAGACCGGAGGCCAGTCACCCGAATGGAGGGAGACCGGAGGCCAGTCACCCGACTGGAGGGAGAATGAAGGTCCAGTCACCCGAATGAAGGTCTAGTCACCCTAATGAAAGGCTTGTCGCATGGAGGCCAGGCGACTGAAGGATGTCCATACGCCCGAATGTCCGTAGTATTGTCCGACTTTCGAAAAGTGCGGACTTAGACTCGGACCCTCGGGGTCGTAGATGATGAGTTGGGCATGGATGATGCAAGACGATGTATGATGATGAGTTGACGACGATGACGCGCATGATGTTATGTGTGATGTATGCCTGGCGGTGTGTGTGATGCATTGTATGTCGGATGTGTGTTATGAATGTATGATGATGCCTGTATGGAGATGATGTATGTTTATGATTATGTGTGTTCCTTTTATTTATTCTATGTTTGTCTTCCCTGGGCTTTGCGTTGAATGTTAATGAATGACTTGAAAGTATTATGTAACGTAAAGTGGAAGATAATGAAAGAGGAATGTAACGAATGAGTGCATGCATTAATGAACGAATGAACGAACGTAAGGCTTGCAAGCGTATGTATGAGGTGAGCGACTCTATGTCGCAACAGACTCGAGCGAGATCCTCGTCGTGTATCCCGGTACTGTGTCAGTTTTTGGACTTGAGTCGGGGGTTTGAGTCAGGCCCCGGCACAGTATCAGTCTTGGACATGAGTCGGGAGTATTGCATGAGACGAGATAGTGAGGTGAGCAACTTTGTGTTGCAACAGAATCGGATAGAGTTCAATCCAGGTGATTGACTCAAACGGGATCTTTGTCGCGTATCCCGGTGCTGTGTCAGTCTACGGACATGAGTCGGGGGTTTGTGTACAGGCCCCGGCACAGCATCAGCTTTTGAGCATGAGTCGGGGATATTGCATGAGACAGGATCTAAGTGGATGAGTAGAGGATCGCATGCTCCGGTACTGTGTCAGTCTTCGGACATGAGTCGAGGGTTTGTGTACAGGCCCCGCACAGTATCAGTCTTCGGACATGAGTCGGGAGTATCGCGTGAGTTGATGAATGAGAGATAATTATGAAAGAAAGAAAGTATGAGACGAATGAATGAAAGAAATGAACGGGAGGAACATAATGATAACGTATGAAACGGGATCCCTGTCACTCGACCTCAGTAATCATGGCTGTGTGCCATGAAGAGGGTAAAGTTTGACAGGATCTAGATAGTAGTAAAAGATAAAGGATGAATGTAATGACGTATGAATGAACGTAACGAACGTACGGACGAACGTAATGAATGTATGAATGTATGTAAGAGACGCACGAACAAAAAAAAGAAAGTGAATGTTAACGATGAACGGTACACAAACGAAAGCTAATGAATGAATGAGAAAAGAAGATAATAATAATATTATCTATGTGTACGTATGATGTGTGATCGCATGTATGTAAGAACATTTTTAATGGAAAGTAAAGTATGTTTTATTTAAAACTAGAACTCACTCAGCAACGCTGACTTTTGATGTGTTTCCAGTTGACAGGTATGTTGCTGAGGATGGCACGGGGCGACTACTCAGTTTCGTTGAGGATGGCATCCATATTTTGACATGTCATTGTATTTTGAAATGAAAAAGAATGTTGTAAAGTTATAAAATGACATGTTTTAGTTATTAAAGAAAGTTTTAAATTCCGCTGCAAAATAAATGTACATTTTAAAATGTTTTATGCGCGATGAATGGCCAACTGTGAGGTGCCCGGGAACGGGGCCTTACATGACGGTTGCCAAAATAGTGGTCGGAGGGATGTTCGAAATCAAGACTGTAAGGGGGTGGCTAGTGCGCAGGGTAATTATTTTTATTTTAAAGGTAATGCTACTTTGGTCATTTTACATGGACTTTCTAATCAAGTTAACTTTTGTTAGTGCTAGGGATTGCGGGTGTGCCAACCATGTAAAGTTCAGGCTTGCATCTTGTAAGGCCCCATCCCCGGGCACCTCACAGTTGGTCATCCATCACGCATAATACATACAATTTATTTAAAACAATGCAGCGGAAATTAATTGAAACCATTTCATATATTTAATGACACCTTTTGCAACGTAATACAATACAGCTAGCCATTATAAAACATTATAAATTGCATTACATCATAAAAACATCATTATTATACGAATGGAATGTCATCCCAAAAATGCCAAGTATCTGTCCCGTGCCATCCTCAGCAACTTTTACCTGCCAACTGGAAAACATATAAAAGTCAGCGTTGCTGAGTGAGTTCTAGTTTTATAAAATAAAAGACTTTACTTTCATTAAAACCTTTACTTTCTTACGCGATCATGCATCATACGTACAGATAGAGAATATTACTTTTAACTTTCTTTAACATTCATTATTCACCATCATATTCATAGCATGCTTTCATTTCATGCTTTTTGTTAACATTCTCTTACATTCGTTCTCATTCTTTCGTAACGTAGTCATTATCATTCTTTTACTTTCGTACTTGTTTTCTTTCTTTCTTTCTTTCTTTCTTTAGTACGTTACGTCATTCTTTTACATTTATATGGATTGATGAACAATACTCCGAACATTGTGCATGAAGCTGATGCCGGATCTGTGGTAATTAAACCACGAAAATTATGCACGAAGCTGATCCAGTCACCTAGGGCAAGTCATCTCTCCCGTTCATTCAAACCAATTGGTCCTATCCTGAACATTGTGCACGAAGCTAATGCTGGACCTGTGGTAATTAAACCACGAACATTGTGCACGAAGCTGATCCAGTCACCTAGGGCATACCAAAGCGCCTTGTCAATCTCAATGATCGACCCTGTGTGCATCCTTTTGGGTAGCTAACCCGCATCACAGTTGAGCTAACGACAACATGGTCGCACACCTCCTTTCATTTTGCTTGCAAGCCATTCTTTCGTTCATTACGTTTTACTTTTCATCATTGTTATCTTTCATTTCGTTACATTATTTTTTACGTTCTTTCATAATTCGTCATATTACGTAAAGTAATAACATAATATATACATATTTTATATCATAATATAAATACGGTTAATCATCATTAAAAGATAACACGTTATACATACCATACATCATTCATACATTCCATAACCCTAAAACATTCCATAGTCATACTTATAATGGGTAATTATTGCCCATAAGTCAAACATGATAAAAAACCCTAGACTTTCTGTTTTCCTAAACTTTTATAATATTCTAAGTGTCTAGATGCATGAGCACTATTTGGGCGTTTCTACCCTGTTCAGACGTTTTGCCACTATGCAGACTTCTGGACTTACACTTGGTCATTTTTCACTTAGACGCATGGGCCAATTTAGGCGCATGGGCACTATTTCAGGCGTTTGGCCCTACACTTAGTCAATCTGGTCAATAATCTAGACGGTTGGGCACTATTCAGCCGCATGGGCCTGACTTAGACGCATGGGCACTTAGGCGGTTGGGCACTGTTTAGGTGGTTGGGCACTGTTTAGGCGGTTGAGCTTTTGGGAGGTTGAGAACACTTAGAAAATTTAACCATTAGACGCACGGTCTACTGTTTAGACATTTGAGTAACTAAATTTTACTAATCAGCTTATTTTCAGTCCTAAATCCAAATCTATCATGTTCTAAGCTTAGTTCTTACATTCTAAGCAACAAAATACATACTTAATCATAACCATAATATCGTTTACACCCAAAACATACACCCACCCACATACACCTTCACACACACATACAGGTAGAAATTTATTTCTATAAAAACATACACACATGTATTTTCCAGCCCCAAAGTTGTTCAGAACATGATAAAAAGGGGGTCCTAGAACTCACCTTAGCTGCTTTCGGGTTTGAACCCTTCTCTTGAGCTTTCTCAGTCGTGTTTAACACCTAAAACCCACACACATACACCACCCGAACATACAATAACACCTTAAGCACATGACCGAGACTAGAAGTATTTATAACATCATAAAACCAAGAATTCTTACCAAAAACATCGAATTCTCCTGATGCTTCTACAACTTCCGAAAGTTTTCTGCTCTCTCTCTCTAGAACAAAATGGAAGAAGTGTGTGCAGGCAAGAGTGGGCGGCCATGACCACTTTTGTACCAACTTTTTGATATTTTTCCTTTTTGACACTTTTAACCCCTTTACTTAGGTTAACTTACATTTTCTTTCTTTTCCTTTACTTTTATTCCTTCTTCATATCCTAAAAAATAACCGGGTGTTACAAGTCTACCCCCCTTATATAGGTTTCTTCCCCGAAACCTGTTACTCCTCAAACAGATAAGGGTAATGTTGTCTCATCTCTCAATCTCCATGTAGACTCGGATCCCTTCCTGTGCTTCCACTGTACTCGCACAAGAGGAACCACTTTATTCCTTAACCACTTCTCCTTACGATCAATGATCGCCACTGGTTGTACCATATAATTGAGTCGTTCATCCACCTCGATATCTGCCAGTTGTAGAACCATATCCTCGTCTGCCAAACACTTTCGCAGATGAGATACAAGGAATGTCGGGTGAATTTCACTTAACTCATCGGCTAGTTCTAACCTATTGGCCACCTCTCCTACTCGGGCAATGATTCGGAAGGGTCCTATATACCTTGGGCTTAACTTGCCCCGCTTTCTAGACCGAATAATACCCTTCCAAGGTGAGACTTTTAGCATACCCCTATCACCCACCTGGAACTCAATCGGTCTACGCTGTTTATCAGCATACGACTTTTGTCTATCTTTGGCTGCCTTCATGAAGGCTTTAATCATTTCGAGCTTTTCAGTCGTAGCTTCAATCACCTCAATACTTGCTAACTCTTTTTGACCAATGTCAACCCAGCAAACGAGTGTCGTACATCTTCTACCATATAGCATCTCGTATGGCGGCATGCCAATGCTGACATGATAACTGTTGTTGTACGAGAATTCTGCTAACGGCAGATGGTCATCCCAACTTCCTCCAAAATCGATCACACGCGCTCGAAGCATATACTCAAGTGTCTGGATCGTCCTCTCAGACTGACCGTCCGTCTGAGGATGATAAGCCGTTCTGATGTTTAACCTCGTCCCTATCGCATCGTGGAATTTCTTCCAAAACTTAGATCTAAACCGAGTGTCATGATCAGATACAATAGACACCGGTACGCCATAATGAGCTACAATCTCTTTGATAAATAGATCCGCGAGTCTCTCAGAGGAATGCGTCTCTCAGATCGGTAGGAAGTGAGCACTCTTCGTCAAACGATCAACTATCACCCATATAGCATCATACCCTTTCGGGGTACACGGTAACTTCGTAATGAAGTCCATGGTGATGTGTTCCCAATTCCACTCGGGTATCCAATGGTTGGATTTTCCCGTACGGCTTCTGGTGTTCCGCTTTCACTTGTAAACAAGTAAGGCATTTACTCACATACTCTATCACGTCACGCTTCATATCCGGCCACCAATAATCCTTCTTCATATCGTGATACATGTTGGTAGCACCGAGATGAATGGAATATCGAGTCTTATGAGCCTCGTCCATGATCTTGCCATGTAAATCCCCGTAGCGAGGAATCCACATTCGTCCAAATCGGGTTCTAACACCAAGAGTCTTCTCACCCAATTCCGTGACTAGACCTTTCATCCTTTCAGAGTTAAGATGATCTTCTTTCAAAACCTCATCTTGAAACTCCTTGACCTATGTCATCACATCAGAGGTCATATTCAACTGATGAGCTTTCACCCGAATCGGCTCGGGTCTCTCTTTTCGGCTAAGGGCATCTGCCACCACGTTGGCCTTGCCCGGATGGTAATGGATCTCGCAATCGTAATCCTTTATGAGTTCCAACCATCGCCTCTGCCTCATGTTCAAATCTTTCTGCTCGAAGAAGTACTTAAGCTTTTATGGTCTGTGAAGATTGTGCACTTCGTTCCATATAGGTAGTGCCGCTAAATCTTCAAGGCAAAGACCACAACTGCCAGCTCCAAGTCATGAGTAGGATAATTAACCTCATGAACTTTTAATTGACGGGATGCGTAGGCTATAACCTTCCCTCGTTGCATCAACACGCAACCCAACCCCGAGTAAGAAGCATCCGAATAGACCGCCAAGTCCTTACTTCCTTCGGGTAAGGATAAAACAGGAGCTTGAGTTAACCTCATCTTTAACTCTTTAAAAGCATTCTCTTGATCTTGACCCCATACAAACTTCACATCCTTACGGGTCAGCTTAGTCAACGGAGAAGCTATCTTGGAGAAGTCCTAGATGAATCTTCGATAATATCCCGCCAACCACAAGAAGCTACGAATCTCGGATGGCGTCTTTGGAGACTTCCATTGCATCACCGCCAACACCTTTGCCGGGTCTACCATAATCCTCTTGGGATTTACCACGTGACCCAAGAACTGAACTTCGCGTAACCAGAACGTGCACTTGGAGAACTTAGCATACAACTTCTCCCTCTCAATGTCTCCAACAACTCCCGAATATGGCCGGCATGCTCTTCTTCGCTCCTTGAATAAATCAAGATATCATCGATGAATACAATCACTGATTTATAAATCAGCCGACACACTCGGTTCATCAAGTCCATAAAATTAGCTGGCGCGTTGGTTAAACCAAAGGACATAACGAGAAACTCGTAATGTCCATAACGCGTGCGAAAAGCTATTTTAGGAATATCTTGCTCCTTCACCTTCAATTGATGGTAGCCAGATCGAAGATCAATCCTCGAGAACCAACTGGCACCCTGGAGCTGATCAAACAAGTCATCAATCCTCGGTAATGGATACCGATTCTTCACTGTCAACTTGTTCAACTCACGGTAGTCAATACACATCCTCATGCTACCGTCCTTTTTCTTTACAAACAAGACTGGATCACCCCACGAAGAGATACTCGGTCGAATAAAACCCTTATCAAGCAACTCTTGCAGTTGCTCCATCAATTCCTTCATCTCAGTCAGAGCCAACCGATACGGTGCCTTAGCGACAGGCTGAGCATAGGATATCAGGTCGATCTGAAATTCGATTTCACGATCCGGTGGCACACCTGGTAAGTTCTCTGGACACACATCGGGAAAGTCACACACCACCGGTACATCAGAAAATTGGGGTGTTGATGTGTCCACATCCTTCACGTAGGCCAGATAAGCACTACATCCATGCCTTATGCACTTTCCCGCCACTGCCATCGAAATCACTTTCGGAATCGTCGTAACTCGATCACCATATATCGTCACTGAACTCCCGTTAGACGATGTCAATTTAATCATCTTCTTTTGACACACGATGTTTGCTTCATAGGTTGCTAACCAATCCATCCCTAGTACTACATTAAATCCACCTAGGGGCATCACATGTAACTTAGCAGCAAACCTATGACCTTCTAACTCTATGGCACAGTCCTCTATCACATCAGTAATTCTAGTCGGCTTACCAATAGCAGTTTCTACATGAAAGGGCTCAATAATACATCTACTACTAACAGGTAATTTAGCACAGAAAGTAGCAGAAATAAAACTCCTACTAGCACCAGAATCAAATAACGCAGAAGCAAGAGTTTGATTTACTAGAAACATACCTGACACAAGATCGGGGTCCGTCCTAGCCTCATCTCTAGTCATTGTAAGTTACCTGGCGCTTTCCCTTTTCTCCTCAGTCCCCGTCTTCTTCCCTGCTCCGGAACTCTCTGCCCTTGGCTTCTTGCACTCCCTGCTCATGTGGCCTACTTCACCACAGTTGAAGCACCTCGCTGCTTTGCAATCTCTACAGATGTAGCCGGGCTTCCCACACTTGAAACAAACATTAAGCCCCAGCCTGTACTCACCAGCGTGCTCCTTTCCACACTTCCCGCATCTCTTCACTCCTGAGCCTGTGGCAATCACCCGTCGATCGTCCACCCTCTCCTTCTTATCATTCGGGGTAAAGCCACCCCGCCCAAATTGTTTCCGATTCCAGTTCTGATCATCACCACCATTCTTCTTCTTTTCAACCACCACCACCTCCCTCTCGTCATACAATCTTCCAGCCAAGTCAACCACCGACCTAAACGTACTCGGTCGGGCGGCGATCATGTGCCTACAGATATCCGCCGACAAGCCCTGGATGTATCTTTTGATCTTTCGTGACAGGGGCGTCACCTGATCCGGCACCAGCCGTGCCATCTCGTTGAACTTGGTGGTGTATTGTTGATGTGTCATGGTTCCCGCCTCCAGCTGCAGGAACTCCCTTTCCACCTTGTCCATCTCCCGATAAGGATAGAACTCCTTAATCACCAGCTTCTTCAGTTCACTCCACTCACCCTGCCAATCGCTCTACTACCCTCGGCTTGGACAATGTTGTCCCACCAGCATAAAGCCGAGTCCACAAACGAATGAGTGGCGAACTTCACCTTCTGGTCTTCCCGACACTCGCTGATTTCCAGGACAGCCTCCATCTCCCTCACCCATCGGTGAGTAGTAGCAGCAGTGCCATTACCATCGAAGGTAGGGGGCTTGCATCTCTGAAATGCCCTATAGTTACAACCTCGTGATGCCTCTGGCACAGGCTCTTCTTCCTCCTCTTCCTCATCAGTATAGATAACCGTCTCGGTCTCGGGTTATTCTCTCCCTCCCGAGGACCTGTTCCTATCCCTCCTCTCTCCTTCTCTAATAGCCTTAATCACTTCGGTCACTACAAACGGTAAGATCGTCTGCATGACCTGATGAACCTCCTCCACCACGGCCTCCTTCACTGAGGCCCTCAAATTAGCACTCTAATCACCACCCTCCAGATGAGGGGTATCAGGCTCCTCATGGGTCACCTTCTCAACCCTGGGCCTTCCTCTTATGACCCGTGGTTCAGTACCATGTCCACCACGTACTCCATCTCGTGAAGCCTTAGAAGATCTACCTCCAGCCATCCTCTAACACGCTATAAGATTCAAACACTAACACGATCATTCAAGATAATCGCTCAGTTTATGTCAAGTATAGTAAGTCTCTAATTACAGTGGCCAGTTGTGATTAGCCAGTTACTTTACTCTTCATGTCCCAAGCATTTCCCAAGCATTTCCTATCTTGACTACATCAATATCTAAACCTACTAAGAGCAAACAAATCAAATAACATGTGCACATAATACCGGTTAACATTAAAGAAAATACCTGATGACACGTAGCTACTTGGACTGGCATCATTTCCCATTATCCCATTTTCAGTTTAAGTTTAGGTTTCTTTTGAAAATATTTACCCATTTCAATTAAACTTTGGCTCCGATACCAACTTGTAAGGCCCCGTCCTCGGGCACCTCACAGTTGGTCATTCATCGCGCATATAACATACAATTTATTTAAAACAACGCAACGGAAATTAATTGAAACCATTTCATATATTTAATGACACCTTTTGTAATGTAATACAATACAGTTAACCATCATAAAAACGTTATTATTATACGAATGGAATGCCATCCCAAAAATGCCAAGTAGCTGCCCCGTGTCATCCTCAGGAACTTTTACCTGCCAACTAGAAAACACATAAAAGACAGCGTTGCTGAGTGAGTTCTAGTTTTATAAATAAAACACTTTACTTTCGTTAAAACCTTTCTTTACTTTCTTACGCTATCATGCATCATACGTACAGATAGAGAATATTACTTTTAACTTTCTTTAAAATTCATTGCTCACCATCATATTCATAGCATGCTTTCATTTCATGCTTTTTATTAACATTTTCTTACTTTCGTTCTCATTCTTCCGTAACGTACTCATTATAATTCTTTTACTTTCGTACTTGTTTTCTTTCTTTCTTTCTTTCTTTAGTACGTTACGTCATTCTTTTACAATTATATGGATTGATGAACAATACCCCGAACATTGTGCATGAAGCTGATGCTGGACCTGTGGTAATTAAACCACGAACATTGTGCACAAAGCTGATCCAGTCACCTAGGGCAAGTCATGTCTCCCGTTCATTCAAACCAATTGCTCCTACCCCGAACATTGTGCACGAAGCTGATGTTGGACCTGTGGTAATTAAACCACGAACATTATGCATGAAGCTGATCCAGTCACCTAGGGCGTACCAAAGGCCTTGTCAATCTCAATGATCAACCCTGTGTGCATCCTTTAGGGTAGCTAATCCGCATCACAGTTGAGCTAACGACAACATAGTCGTGCACCTCCTGGTCAAAACCCTAGACTTTCTGTTTTTCCTAAAATTTCAGAATATTTTAAGTGTCTAGACGCATGAGCACTATTTGGGCGTTTCTGCCCTTTTCAGACGTTTTGCCACTATGAAAACGTCTGGACTTACACTTAGTCATTTTTCACTTAGACACATGGGCCTATTTAGGTGCATGGGCACTATTCAGGTGTTTGGCCCTACACTTAGGCCCCATTTGATTTGCAGCTGAATGTGCTGACGGCTGACTGGCTGACTCGGTCAGCCGGTTAGCCTGTTTGATAGTGGCGATGTTATGGTCTGACCGAGTCGGAGGGTCTGACCCGGACCGTAAAAATCATGATTATGACTGGCTGACTGTAAGGCCCCGGATCCCAGGAAACCTCACAGTTGGTCATTCACAGCAAAAGCATAGATTTAAGGCAATCATTTACTTATATACGTATATATATATATATTGCAGCGGAAAAATATAGAAATTTCAATTCATTACAACGTAGTTAAATTAAAATATAAACATTGTCTTTAAACATCAAAAAGTCTTTAAAGTCTTCTTAAATTCCTCTTCATCAGGGATGCCAGTCTTTAGATGCCAAGAAGCTTCAGATCCATGCTCCCATCCCTTAAGCCTTAACGCTCACCTGTCAATTGATATGCATATAAAAGTCAGCTTCGCTGAGTGAATTCTAGGTTTACTTTGTTAAATAACTTTTGTAAAAGGTATTAGCTTTAACAGTTGAAAATAATTACCATCTATCAGAACATCAATACACACGGGCTATCACTTTATCGATACTTTATCATTTCTTGTTAATTATTACTCTTCTTTATCCGTCAATTCTCTGTCACTATCGGTGCCTATGATAAACACAGGATTTACCGACATGCCCATCCAGGCCTTACTGTCATACCAAACAGGCCATTATTGTCATGCCAATCAGGCCTTACTGACCTGCCTGTTCGAGCATTTACTTTATCAGGGTGAGGGCACAACGAATGCAACCCTCCTTTATCAATTGCTTGCAAGGCTTTACTTTATCAAGGTACACGTTATGGGCCCAATAACCTTTCTTTACGTTTCACTTTCATGTTTAAGTTATACATAATATAACACAACACATTACAAGACAATTCATCGCTACAAAGGTCATATCATAATAAGGAAAGCACGTTATCAATTCATTAGAAAACCCCATTACCCATATAAGATAGTGTATAAAACTTTACTTTAAACGAACTGATCATAAAAGTATGTATTTTAGTATGCATATCCCCCAAAACATTTAAAACATGTATAAAATAGGGGATCTAGAACTCACCTAAACTTAGCAAAATGGCCTTATTTAAGTAACTTAAGCTATGGTCCGAATGCACAAGCTGCACGGAAGTTAATACACAAAAACGTCATTTTCTTTCCAATTTCGCTACCAGTTTCGCTGGCAGTTTCACTACAGTTTCGCTGGGCAGCACTTCTGCCAGTTTCACTAGACAGATTCGCTGCCATGAGCGCCCAACTTTCGTTGGAATTTCCTAGTTTCGCTAAGTCTATAGGTCAACCTAAGCACTAGCGAACTTACGAACGAAACTGTAATTTCGCACCAGCGAAACTGTAGTTTCGCTCCAGCGAAACTGTAGTTTCACTAGAACTCTCTTAATTTCGCTGGATGAGTGCACAGTTTCGCTGAATCGGGGCACAGTTTCGCTGGATGAACAAAAATGACAAACCAGCCCATTTTTAACCCAAAATCTTAACTTTTTACATCCAAATCCTTGGTTTACCTTCCATGAAACCATTTCTAACCTTTTTACACGTTTTCATACGTAAAAATTTGACCTTTATGTGTTTCTTTGAAACTTTTCAAAACCCAAAACCCTAGAATCTGGGTTTGATCTACAGAAGGGTTTAGAGGTCGATTCTTACCTGGATTTGTTCCTCTTTTCTTAGGGTTTGATGCTCCAACACCCAGATCTTCATCCTTCAACCTTTGAAGCTCAAATCTTAAGTTTTCTTCACTTTCTCTCTCTACTTTCTCTCTCTATGAATTTGGGGGCTAGGGTTGCAATTGCTGGAATGGAGCTGATCATGCATGTTTAAGGGCTGATTAAGGGCCCTTAAACCCACCAAAACATAGCCCATTAAGGTTGATTTAATCCATAGCCCACTAATTTACCTTTCTTTCTTAAATTTACCCTTAAAAGCCTATTATTATTAAATGGCTTGCTTTGGGAAATTTCGGGGCGTTACACTGACCCACCGCGAACCCCCGTCTCCACCATGCCTTCCTCCGACCACCGCCTCGCTCTCCTCTTCCGCTGCCAACCTCCTCCCCCGCAACCCACCTTCTCCTACCCTACCTTCCTCCGACCTCCGCCTCGCTCTCCTCCTCCTCCTTCGACCTCCGCCTCACTCTCCTCCCTCACAACCCGCCTTCTCCTACCCTGCCTTCCTCCGACCTCCGCCTCGCTCTCCTCCTACGCGAACCCCATCTCCTCCGGGGGTGTTGTGTGCTGTCCTAACCAAAGCCACCGCAAACCCCAGCGTCGTCAGCTCCCTCCACCGTTGTCGGCGGGTTCGGGTTCGTATCACCGTTGAGGTTTGGTGGTGGAATTGGGGGTAGTGGGGAAGTGGGGGTAGTGTGTGAAAAAGTGGGGGAAGTGGGGATGTGGGAAAGTGGGTTTTGATGATAAAAATTCTGTGTTATTAATTTAATTTTTTAATTTTTAATATATTTTTATCATTCAGTCAGATACTGAATCAAACAGCAAAGTTTCAGTCAGATGCTTACCCAGTCAGAACTTCTAACTGGGTTAGCTTCTGACTCAGTCAGATCCTACTCAGTCAGCGTAATCAAACAACCCCTTAGTCAATCTAGTCATAATCTAGACGGTTGGGCACTATTCAACCGCATGGGCCTGACTTTACACATGGGCACTTAGGCGGTTGGACACTTAGGTGGTTGGGTACTGTTTAGGCGGTTGGGCACTGTTTAGGCGGTTGAGCTTTTGGGCGGTTGAGAACACTTAGAAAATTTAACCATTAGATGCACGGTCCACTGTTTAGACGTTTGAGTAACTAACTTTTACTAATCAGCTTATTTTCAGTCCCAAATCCAAATCTATCATGTTCTAAGCTTACTTCTTACATTCTAAGCAACAAAATACATATTTAATCATAACCATAATATTGTTTACACCCAAAACATACACCCACCCACATACACCTTCACACACATACGGGTAGAAATTTATTTCTATAAAAACATACACACATGCATTTTTAGCCCTAAAGTTGTTCAAAACATGATAAAAGGGGGTCCTAGAACTCACCTTAGCTGCTTTCGGGTTTGAACCCTTCTCTTGAGCTTTTCAGCCGTATTTAACACCTAAAACCCACACACATACACCACCCAAACATACAATAACACCTTAAGCATATGACCGAGACTAGAACTATTTATAACATCATAAAACCAAGAATTCTTACCAAAACTTCGAATTCTCCTGCTGCTTCTACAACTTCCGAGAGTTTTCTGCTCTCTCTCTCTCTCTCTAGAACAAAATGGAAGAAGTTTGTGCAGGTAAGAGTGGGCTGCCATGCCCATTTTTGTACTAACCTTTTGACATTTTACCATTTTGACACTTTTAACCTCTCTATTTGGGTTAACTTACATTTTCTTTCTTTTCCTTTACTTTTATTCTTTCTTCATATCCTAAAAAATAACCGGGTGTTACACATCTGTAATTTTTTAAAAATGAGGATTGAAGTTGCAATAGGTGCAAATACTAAGGACTATCTATGTAAATTACTCTACTATTTAATTCTTTTCTATATTATAAATAAGTTTTAATAAATTAAAAAGATGTTTTTCTATAAATACAATTTTTAAATAGATAACTTCTATTATAGAATAAAATATTTTTTAAAACATCAGACTTTTTAAAATAGAAATATTTAAAACATGTATTTCAAATAATTATTTAAATTCTTAACTCATGCATAATTTTATAATATCTTATCTTAAACTATCATTTTATAATCAAAAAATTTCCTTACCAACTATTTAATATTTTACTTATGCAAGTCATTTAACACACAGGGTACTAATATAGTTGTATATAATTGGTCTATGATAGGGTTTGGGTAATCAATGTTATAAATATATTAGTGGGTGAAACCCGCGCGATATGACGGAGGTATAAATATATTTAGGATTGTGTCTTTAGCTTACTCTCCCTTATTGTGTAACTCTCATTTTGTTTTTTTTATTTGATTAATATGGGATATCAAACATATCTATATTACTATATGGATGAACAGACTTGTAAATAACAAGTTGTTTGTACATAATCATTTGTACCATGTAACAAAATTGTTCTCAAGTGTCTTAAAAATGGATTAAAATTATAATGTTGTCCAAAAATTGTATTATATAGTACTATAAATACAGATATATTAAGATAACATTAAATAAAATAGTCATACTTTTAAATTTAATTAGAAAATCATGGAGTACAAGTATTTAAAGTTTAAAAGGGGTATAATAGGAATAAATCTTATGACATTACACATTAAAACTTGTAACTTTTCATATGTCATCTTAAAATTGATGTAAAATTACAAATCTAGTTATGGTTTCTCTATTATATAGTAGTATAGATAATTAGAAAAATAATAACTATAGGAATTTTAAAACCAAAATAAATTATATTCATAACACTTCTTGATTATGAAACTATAGTTTATCCTTCAATATACTTGATGATAAAGTCTCATTACAATTAAACCTTGCTAAGAAAACCTATCAAGACAAAACCATATCTAACAAAAAAAAAAAAAAAAGAATAAGCGTGTATTTGCCCTGATGACTATTACATAACTACTCTTTGTGTCATCGCATTCCAATCCCATAAACCAAATTCTTAAAGGTTGATAATGGTAATGATTTATTGAACAAGTCTGCCAATTTCTTATTCGCCATTTCTTTGTAAAGCATATGTGAATAATAATTTTAGAAAAATATGCTTGGTTATATCTCCTTTGATATATACTTTCTTGAGTGTGTAATGTATGCAGCGTTGTCTTCATGTGTGACTGTTGGTACTTGATCTCTAGAACATATACCACACAATCCTCGAACGCGTTGTATTACGGTTTGTAACTAAACACATTCACGAAAGGTTTCATGGATTGCTAATATTTATGCATAGTTAGAGGAAGTGATTCTGATTGTTCGCTTCTAGTAACACCATGAATTGTAGTGCCTCCATGTGTGAATATATATGCAGTTTGTGATCGACCAATATGCATGGTAAAACCAACAAAACTTGTTTTCAACTGATTAGTAGAAGAAAACCCTACATAATTAGTACTTTGAATGTTGATAATATTTGTTTTACTCTATTTTAATGCTTCCTTGTCCGATATGAAGTATATGTTGCCAACAAATTTAGTGAAAATGATACATCTAGTCGTGCATGGCTAGCAAGAAACTTCAATGCCCCAATCGATAGCATACTCCAGGGCCAATAATTTCTTAGTCGACTTTTGAGGTTTGAATGGATCATTTCATTCAAGTGACCGTAAACCCATTGGAGTACCCAGTGGCGGAGCTTGACACTCCCCAGGGGGGGGGGGGCGGGGGCGAAATTAATTTTTATTAGGGGGGCGAACTCGAGTTTTATATGAAAATTTACACTACCGAGCCAAAAATTTATACTATCGAACTAAAGTTTAACACTACCGATGAAAAAAGAGAGGGGGGCCCCCCCCCCCCCCCCGTCCTAACTATGCTCCGCCCTTGGGAGTACTTAGTGGATGTGATTTGTCCTTAAAAAATCTTTTGAGCAGTTTTTCTATGTATGTTTCCTGGTGCACAACAATTTCATGTTTAAGATGTTTAGGTTATAACCCGAGACAAAAATATATCTTTCAAAGGATGACTTTCATTGAAATTCCTTTTCAAACATTTAATCTCTTTATGAAGCTTCCTGGAGTTCCAATTATATATAAGTTATCAACATTCATGATAACTATAACATAGTCAAATTCTAACCTTTTATAAAAGTGCATGGACAAACGGAATCATTTTTACATCTTTCTTTTAATAAATACACTAAGACGAGTATACTACACGCGTATAAATTGTGTTAACCCATATAATGATTTGCTTAAAATTAACCAAAAGATGTTCTTGAGAACTAAATTCACATGGTTTTCGTACTATGAATCCTTGAGTGAGTTTCATGTAATGCTTTGTATCAAGTGAGCCATAGAGTTCCGCTGTCACGACATCCGTTGGATACCTATCTATCAGTTCTTGAACTATACCATACTAATACGGTAACGAAAAGTCGTCACAACCACCACTATAATATATGTCTACTCATAATGCATCCCAAGTCTTTGTAAAAATACTTGTGCTACCAACCCTACCTTATCCCATATAATTTCATTTTTTATGTTTTTCCATAAATACCCATTTACAATGGGCAAGTTTTACACCTTTAAGTGTACGGACTATAGGTCCAAAAGCTTTTCGTTTTGTGAGGCAATTCAATTTTCCCTCAATCACGTCTTTTCATTTTGGCCATTCACGTATATGTTTACATTCTTGACAAATCTTAATTCTGGATCCTTATTGTTTACCATTACTTCTAGTGCTACATAATGTTTTTGTTCCATACCTTTCTAGACGGGATATAATTTATTGAGATCTATATATTTATAAGTACCTATAGTTCGCTTCGTACTATCATATCTAGTGTCTCTTCAAGAGACACATTTTCTTACATTATTTTCCCTTGACTTGATTATCTTCATCGTTTGGTCCCTTTTTGTTCGAGTATTTTTATGTTCTTTAACAATCTTGATCCTCATTGTTTACCTTTATTTCTTACATAATGTTTTGGTTCCATACCTTTCTAGACATGATATAATTGTTGAGATCTCTTTGTTTTCAGGTACATATAGTTTGCTTGGAACCATCATATCTAGTACCTCTTCAAGAGACTCATTTTCTTACATTATTTTCCTTGACTTGATTATCTTCATCTTTTGATCTCCTTTTGTTTGAGTATTTTTATCTTAGTCAATTGATCTAACATGCTTTAGGCGTGCATTAGACTCTTTAGTAATCCATCATTTCCTTTTGAGACATTGTTTGTTAATGGAGCATTAGCAGCTAGTGTATACGACTTGGTCACTTTCTTTGGCTTGCTAATCCTTGTAGATAACTTATTCTTTGAACTTCAAATTCATTATATTTAGTTTGAGGATCAATATGAGATAATAGTAACTTATTCAATTCCAACTAATTAATCTTTTTGCTTCTATTCATCTCCCTCTAATTTTAGAAACATTAATTCATTAAAATGATAATCATCAATTTGAGATGTAAATAAATCTCTCGTTAATGGTTCTAATTAACGAATGATTGAAAGTGATTTATACCCAACGTACGTCCCTAACCTCCTTTGAGGTCCCATCTAGTAACACTATCGAAGCTCCTCGAATACCTTCAATTAATTTTGTACCGCCATATAGTACTAATGTTTACCTTTTCAATAATTAAATTCGAGAAGTATTTCTTTTTCTAAAAATCGTATGTTTAGTTGCTATCGATTAGACAAACATCTAAATCATTAGTGAAAAGTTTTATAGTAGTAAGTTGATCAGGAATTGATTCTTGAGAACATATAGTTTACTTTTCATTTTATGAACAATTCTAGCATTCCAGTTCTAGTAAATACTGTAAGAGATAGATTCACTTTTATATTAAAAAAAATATTAATTCTAACAATATTCTCGTTAGTCATGAAAAAATATTCTAGTACAATACGTTTATAAATACGACTAGAAAAATAAATATACCAATATTTATGTACCAAACTTGATTCGAATATCCATCTTAGTATATACTCCAACGAGTCATCATATAACATTCTTGATACAAGTCTTTATCACGTTCGAATCTTCAACCATACCCTTGACTGCAACAATTAACAAAACAAAAGATTGACGGTTATGGCTGAGGATCATGTTAGACACGGGTCCCTTAAAACAGATTTCATGTTTCTACTCAAGATAACGCGTCTGTTTTCCAGGGTATAACAGCCAAAGCAGTATGTACTGCCGAGATTGCCTCGGGCCCGAGAGATCACCGGGTAAAATATGTGTTATGATGTTATATGGAAAAAAGTTAAAGATGATGGTGTAGGAAGAACAATTTAGGGAGTGCTTTTCTTTAAATTTCTATAAAATTTGTTGACACTAAAGAGAATAACTTTTTCTTCTTTTCTCATCATAAGTTTAGTTATATACTCATGCTAAAAACTTAATATTAATGTGAGTTTTATGATTAACAACCAAAACTTCCATTTGATTGTGAAATATTTCATAAGACCAAATTAAAACTCTTATTTTATTCATGATATTTTTAATATCAGTTTAATAAAAAATTATGATTCATAATAAACATTCATAATATTTATAAAAGATTTGGTCAAAACATAAAACATCCATGTTAATTAAATTTCCTACTATAATCACCCAAGTTTCACTTTTTTTTTATTACGATCATTCAACTTCGAGCATCGATATCTAATTCATCTTAGCTTCAGTTTGAACACAATATATTTTGTTACAAAACGAGAACTTAAACCAATAAATAAATAACTATTTATATAAAAAATCTATAAATATAGTTATTTTATGTCCAAAATTCCAACAAATACAATTAGAGCCATTAAGTTTCTTTGTGTCTAAATAGATTAAAAGAGTAATTAAACTAGGCAGGACTATTATAGTTGAATAAATCTACAAAATAAAGTAATTAGATTAAGTATTTTTAATGTTTGAAATCCTTAATTAAATAATAAATTAAGAGATGCATTACTTTAGTTTTAAAGAATGACATCCTCGTTTCACCATGTTTTATGAATGGTAGACACTTTCATAAGACATGGCTAAATAGGTAGATAAAGATTACCATTTCCATAACATATTCTCAAAATTATGGATCAGTTAAGACTTTTTCAAGATTTATAAATATTTACTCCACCTATCTCCACTCTTCCCAAGTAATTAGACAAAAACACTTCTAAAAATGATGAGTGATAAGTTGTCCAAATTTAGCAACGTACGAGAATCGGTCCCAAAATCTAGGGAAACACGATTCCACATTATAGACAACTGGTAAGCAAA
>CM044012.1:29669915-29712485 GCA_024085815.1 Flaveria linearis | reverse complement strand
CTTTAATAACAATAAACAAACACAAAATCTTCACACAAACCTTCAGTTAGCATTGAAGATGATTACAACTACTAAACAACTACTACACTATAAGACCAGGTCAAGTTGGGTAAATTTTGAAGTAACTAGCTAAGGGGTAACAAACGATAGGCTTTTAGGCACAACATTGGGCAACTAAATGTCCAAACCCCCGCCCCTCTCGCAACCAAGCTCATATATATAATTTATGAGGTCCAACCTCCCAAATCCCACACTCGCACACATCAAAGACGAGGCTACCTAATGCCCTTATTCTTTTCACATTCACATTCAACTACGTCTCGAATCGTATTCAAGCACAAGTTCTAATGCACCCCCACCTGTTGCCACTCTCACAAGAAATGTGTTATTTATCTACAAGTGTGGCTTCAACTCTCACCAAGAATAAAAATGATTAATGCATGCATCTTTGGAGTTAATCCAAGGTGTTCAAATTCTCACAATGTTTTGCTTGATATTGGTTTTTTTTTTTAAACATTAAAAATTCCCCTCATCCCCACACTTGAGATACATTGTCCCCAATGTATGGTTGAAAGGAACAACATAAACAAAACAAAAGACTCACAAAATTGAAAATATATTTTTTTTTGTTTTTATGATACTAACACCTCCTTAATTCAACCCCGACACATAAACATTAACATATCATAAACTCCACCCTACCGCCCAACCGAACAACTCAAAAAAAAACAAGAAAACAAACTGTACAAGAGAAGATGCAACCTGAATAGCTTGACTTATGGTGGCCTTGTGGAGTGTTTCAACTCTTGCCGGGAAACTTGACACACCTTCCCGCATCCCCACACTTGTGCAACAAGTGTGCTGCATCCAGTCTTCTTACCTTCACTATCCATCTCAGTTTGTTCAACCGTCTTCTCCACCTTCTTTTTCTTCGCTCTTCTCTTTCTCTTCTCTTCTTTTTCTTTGGTTGCAAACTCTTTCACTTCCTTTAACATGTCAACAGCAAAACATGCTTCCTTGATGGAAGGGTTAGTAACAATAGAAAACATATTTAAGTTCAAAATCTTCTCACCAAACTTCATGTTCACCATTCCTAGCTCACAATCTAGGACTGCCTGTGCAGTAGCTAGAAACGGCCTACCCAAGATGACTGAATGTGGTGCATTCTCAATAGAAGAAGTGTAGTCCAGCACCAGAAAATCCACTGGGTAGTAGCAATCTCTCACCTTTGCAATGACATCTGTTAGCATACCCCTAGGCCTAATGGGTGTTTGGTTAGCCAACATTATTAGGGTATCAACATATTTCAATGGACCAAAATCAAATTTGTCATATAATACCCGGGGAGGATGCTAACACATGCTCCTAGATCTAAAAGTGCCCGGTCAATTTTAAGGTCTCCTATATGAATTGGAATCAACGGCACTCCTGGATCTGGGAGTTTTAGGGGTAATTTATCTAACAAAGGAACACTTACCTGAGATGTGAATTCCAAAGCATTAATGTGTACTTGTTTTGGGCTCTTGGAACTAGATTGGTGATTAGGATTCACCATAGTATCACTTGGCAGCTCTCCTTTGTTCTTCTTCAAGTTTGCTACTTCTGTTACGAGTTGTCCCATTTGGATGCTCAAAGATTGAATGGTCTTGTCACGAATTTCATCTTTTTGGGCCCGAGCATCATCCAACTGATTTCTCTTTTGCATCTCCTGTTGCATCATCATAAGAATATCCATAACTTCATTCCCGCTTGAAGTAACATGACCCGCTGAACCACCTTGCTCATTACCCCATTGTTGGGATTGCCTTTGGAAACCTTGATTGTTCCCACCCCAGTAATTGACTTGACTATTGAATTGTTGGCGGGGCACATAGTTACCTTGGGTGTTTCCTTGAAGTTCGGGTTGGATTGATTGGCCGGATTCCCATAACTGAAATTGGGATGATTTCTCAAACCCGGATGATAGGTATTTGAATACATGTTGTAATTTCTTCCACCAAACCCTTGACCTTGAATAGCATTCACTTCCTCCACTTGTTCAAAAGTTACCGTGCAAGAATCCACAGCATGCCCTAACTCATTGCAATTTGTACAAACATTATAAACTTGATTTGTAGATTGTACATTACCATCATCCACCGTATGAACTGGAGCTCGTGTAATGACCGGTCGTGCTCGTCTTGATGATTGAGCCTTCCTCTTCGATGTAACCGCCATTTGTTCCAAAAATGCCCAATCGTCCTGCTCATAATTTGTACCAAACATACCATTTGTGATAGACATTAAATCCCGAGCATCTTCAGAATGAAGCCCTTCGTGCAAAGCGTTCAACAACTCCCATAACTCAATTCCATGATGAGGACAATTCTTGATCATCATGTTAAACCGCTCGAACGCCTCATGGAACATTTCACCTTGTTGTTGTTGGAAACTTCTCAAGCTTCTCCTAGCATCATTAGTCTTTTGAGCTGTGAAAAACTCTTCCAAAAACCTTTGTTGCATTTCAGCCCATGTATAAATTGAAGCGGATGGCAAAGTGTAGAACCACCTCTTTGCCTTATCCTCCAATGAAAACTGAAATATACCAACTTGACATCATCTGCAGAAAATCCTTGACCACCAATTGTGTTACAAATGAGTCATAAGCTTCCAAATGAAATAAGGTTCTTCCGTTGCTAACCCTTTGTACTTTGGCAAACTTTGAAGTGAATTTATTCGGACTTCAAACGTTCTCCCTTGATTGTTTTGAGGAATGACCACTGGTGAAGGATTTTTATGATGATTGGATGAAAGTGTGCCTCAATACCCTAGCAGCATCCCAATTATGCCATCGTGGAACACCCAACCTAACTCTTGGTCGTTGAGGACCCATTGGTCTTTGAACTTGTGGTCCTGGAGGCATGAATTGCTGAAATGGTGGTTGAAAGTTTGCTCCCCCATGTTATGGAAGAATCTGTTCTTGAAACTGTGGCCCATGTGGCCTCACTTGGGGTTGCGTTTGTTGTGGTATAACTTGTTGCTGCACAACTTGTGGTTGTAGTCTCCCATATCCTTGCATAGCTTGTCCTTGCCTATAAACATAATTTCTTGATCAGCATCTCCTTCGTACGCGTACCCTTCTTCATCATATCTCCTAAACTCATCACCATAACCACCATCAACACCAGCTCGTCCTACTCCCGATGCTTGTACAACTTGAGGTTGTTGGTCTTGTGTATCCGGTTGCATTTGAGAGGTAGAGGAAGTATGAAATATGGATGGGTTGGGTTGATATGGTTGTGATGTTGGTACTGGTCTAGATGATGATGATTGACCGGTTGTTGGAAGAAATACGAAAAGGGCGGAATAGGTGCTGATGGGTCAAAGCTAAAGGAATGTTCGGTTTGGGTACTTGTAGGTAATGGGGTATGGGTTGGTTTAGTCTCCGGTGGTAATGTAGGATTTGGTACAGGCTCGGATGGTGTCGTTTGACCCGTAGTAGGAGGTGGTGAAAGCGGTTCCATTGTGTTTTGTGGTGTAACGGGTGATGTAGGTGCTATTGGTGAACCACTGATTCTGTTTTGTCGATGTAAAACTCTGTTTCTACGAGCAGCTCGTTCAATTCTGGATCAAACACTAATGGTGATGATGAGCTTGAATTCCTGGTATGCATACACCTGAAACAAAACCTGCACACTACACACAACCAGCGTAACACCGAAATAACAAAACAAAACTAATAAGCAAACACACGTTGCGCACAACTCCCCGGCAACGGCGCCAAAATTTGACGTGAGGTCGAAGTCTCAATCAAATTTAAAACCAAATACAACTAATTAGCTAGCGGTAAGTGGGTATCGAACACAGGGAGTTTGTGGAATATGTTTAACTTAATTCAAATTGCAATTACCTAGGTTTAACTAAAATGATAAATAAGTAAAGTTCATAATCTGTTGATTTGTGAATTGGCTTAAAGCAAGAAGTAAAAGTAAATTGGTTTGTAAAATCAGTAATGAGAAATATGTTTCCCTTTGGTATCCGGATTTTAACAAATGATGATGTTGGTGTTAATTGGGAAGAACCACATACACATGGTTCATGAATGTGTGTTTATGTGTGATCAAAGAGGACTAAGTACTTGTATTAGCAAGGTTATCTCTCGATAATCAGTATCACTATCAAATTACCCAACCTTTCCACTAAATCAAGATTTGCCTATGGCATCAAGAACGTATGGTTAAAGTTAAGCAATTTATGAATGACCCATTACACATAATACACAATCATCATGACAAAACAATCACAAGATCAATTTCATCATCCCATAGATAGAAAACACCAACATGATCAAAGTTACAAATCCTTCAAACCAAAAGGAAACACACAAGAAGTTTAGCCACTCATAGTTTTATGCATGAGAACAAGATTCAAAAGACAATTCATAACAATCAAAGTGAAATAACAAGGATCAAAGTACCATAATATCTTGTTCTTCAACACAACTAAGAAGTTCAACCAAAGCTTGACCAAAACAACACTTGAATCTCACTACCCGAATGATTTCTTCAAAGGAGATTAGCTTCCAATGTTCATATGAATCAAGACCTTTTAAACAAAACATCACAGCTAAAAAGTTGCAGACAATCTCCAGAATTTCGTCACATCTCCATTTATCCCTCAAAAGCCTTCCACTTGTGATTTAAATGTGAGAATCCACTTGCCAAAAAGTTGCTTCTACCGTAACTTACGGTAGCCACCGTAAGTTACGGTAGCCATAAGATATGTACGGTGAAAACCTTCTGTTATACGGTGGGAATCATAGGTGTTTGGGGGCTACCGTACCTTACGGTGGCCACCGTAAGGTACGGTGGAGCTTGGATATTTTTTATCTTCTCTTCTTTCCACACACGTCACTCCGTTCCATGCTAGCAACGTTTTCTCCATTTTTAGCTCCAATCATTCCTGAAACATAAGCAACTGTAGTTATCTAATTCAAGATAATTACACGATTAAACTGTGTTGTGCGCCAATTCTGTCTCTACCAGAGGGAAACGATGGTTTTGTGGTATACTGTGACGCATCACGACAAGGACTTGGCTGTGTCCTAATGCAACGTGACAAAGTTATTGCTTACGCGTCACGACAGTTGAAAGTGCATGAGAAAAACTACACCACTCACGACCTCGATTAGGAGTTGTCGTTTTTGCACTAAAGATTTGGCGACACTACCTGTATAGTACTAAGTGTACTATATTCACCGATCACACAAGCCTCCAGCACATCTTCAATCAGAAGGAACTAAACATGAGGCAACGCAGGTGGGTTAGTTACTAAACGATTATGACTGTGAGATTCGTTATCATCCTGGAAAAGCGAATGTTGTAGCAGACGCTCTAAGCAGGAAAGAACGAACCAAGACTTTACGGGTGCGAGCGTTGGGAATGATAATTCATACGAGTTTAACTACTCAATTCGTGATGCTCAGTCTGAAGCACTAAAGGAACAAATTTGAAGGAAGAATCCCTTCGCGGCATGGGTAAACAATTTGAGATCAAGTCTGATGGAACTCGTTACTTCATGAATCGAATTTGGGTGCCAAATTTTGGAAACTTGAGGGATCTTGTGATGAACGAGGCACACAAATCCAGATACTCCATCCATCCGGGCTCTGATAAGATGTATCAGGACCTGAAGGAGTTATATTGGTGGCCTAACATGAAAGCTGACATTGCCACCTATGTTAGCAGGTGTCTCACGTGCTCAAAGGTTAAGGCAGAGTATCAGAAGCCATCCGGATTACTGCACCAACCGGAGATTCCACAATGGAAATGGGAGCAGATTTCCATGGATTTCATCACAAAACTACCTAAGACATCCTCCGGTTATGATACGATTTGGTTAATTATGGATCGACTGACAAAGTCTGCTCACTTCCTACCAATTAAAGAAACTGATAAAATGGAAAGGTTGACGAGGGTTCATCTCAAGGAGGTTGTTTCGAGACATGGAGTACCGATCTCCATTATCTCTAATCGAGACAGTCGATTTACCTCGAGATTTTGGCAATCATTACAAAAGGCCTTGGGTACCCGGTTGGATATGAGTACCGCATACCACCCTCAAACAGATGGTCAGAGCGAACGGACCATTCAGACGTTAGAAGACATGCTTAGGGCTTGCGTGATAGACTTTGGAAACCGTTGGGATACTCATCTACCCCTAGCTGAGTTTCTTACAATAATAGCTATCACACCAGTATCAAAGCCGCACCGTTTGAAGCACTATACGGAAGGAAGTATCGGTCACCACTGTGTTGGACAGAGTTTGGCGATAGTCAACTCACTGGTCCCGAGATCATACGCGAGACCACAGAAAAGATCGCTCAAATTCAGGACCGACTCAAAGCCGCGCGTGACCGTCAGAAAAGCTATGCTGACGTGAGACGTAAACCGTTGGAATTCCAAGTGGGAGATAATGTTCTACTTAAAGTCTCACCATGGAAAGGAGTCATTCGTTTTAGCAAACGTGGTAAGCTAAACCCTAGATACATTGGACCATTTGAAATCTTAGCCAGGATTGGTCCTGTAGCTTACAAGCTAAACTTCCTCAAGAATTAGTAGTGTTCATGACACTTTCCATGTGTCAAATCTGAAGAAGTGCTTGTCAGATGAAACTCTGGTTATACCACTCGATGAGGTTCAGATTGATGAACAACTTCATTTTATTGAAAAGCCCGTGGAGATTCTAGATCGAGAGGTAAAAAAGATGAAACGAAGCCGTATTCCTATAGTGAAGGTCCGGTGGAATTCCAGAAGAGGACCCGAATTGACTTGGGAATGTGAGATCAAATGAAGCTCAACTACCCTTACTTGTTTGAAATCCTGGCATCTGCAAACAACCCTAACTGAATTTCGGGATGAAATTCTTTCTAACATGGGAGTATGTGACAACCGACAATTTCAGGTCAATACCCGACCTTGACTTGGTTATAATTACACCCATAACACTTTACTTTCAATTTAATTACGTGTATTGAAGTCGTTATATGCATTGCAAACTTTCACGCATAACGTCTCATGCATCGGTAAATCGGCGTAATTACCGTTTTCACACGCGGTACAACCGGCACACACTAACGTTGGTGATAAGTAATTTATGCATGTGTCAATAAATACCTTAAAGTGTTATAAAGTATCTTAGATTCTAAATTAAATACATTGGAAAAGTTTAAAATTTAAGAAAAACCTTAACGCGTAAAATGGATATGTTACCTGGATAAACGCGTGTAACGCAACTACTAGATAAATAATTTGTTATTTACATATCATCAATATTAAAATGTATGATATTATATGATTTCTTATAATAATTTGTATGTATTTTTTTAAAAAAAGTAAAAAGTAAAAATATAAAAATATATAAAAAGTTCCATAGTGACACAAATACCACCCAATTACCCCATATTATACAACCATAAAAAAAGAAGAACATCAACCCAACCCCCACCCCAAAGCCGTCCCCCCACCCTCCTTTCTCTAGTCATTCCATCTTGATTGACAATGCACTTGCCTTTTGCCAAGATCAAGAACCATCTTCTTTAGTGAAACATCTTCTAGCATGGATTAAAGGAGAGTCAACTCTATTACCACAAATAGAGAGCTCCATCTCCTTTCCTATTATCCATGAGATACACTCATGCACCAAGATCCCATGCAAGATAAAGGGAGGTGGGCCTATAAAAACCTTCAACCATTTCATACAACAACACACTACACACTCATCTCTCTCTCCTCTCTAAATTTCGGCCAAGGCTCCCTCACCACCACTTCATTTGATTTTCAACTTATTTTCTTCAAATCTTGGGTGATTCAAGTGCCATTGTGGAAGACCAAGTGATTTTTGAAGCTCCCAAGCATCCTACAACATCTTCCTCACTTTTCTTGTTGGGTTTTCTTAGTTCAAAGGATCAAGTCTTCTTTTCCTTGCATTTCAAGACTACCATCTCTTCTCCTTGCTTGTTTAAGGTTAGCACCTTGTTTCTAATCTTCCATACATCACCATGAAGTGTTCATGTTCACTAACTCATCCCAAAAGTGCTCTACCAAAGTTTAAAAAGTAACAAAACATGTAAAACACTTTCTGGCAGATTCATGTTCTGTGTTTTCGAGACCATAACTCGACCTAAACATGGTCAAATGAACTGTTTCTTGAGCCTAACATTAACTTAGGATGTCTAGTTTCTAACCCATCCAACCTTGAATTTATAGATGAGTATAACCCTTCCAAAACGTACAAACAAATTAAAGTGCTGAACCTGAATTTTTAACAGAACAAATAGGGCAGAAAGAATGAGGCATAAGTTATGCTTAAAGTAATAAAATGAAGATTTTCTTTCTGTAGTAACTTAGCTTAAGGTGTTAGGTTTAAAAGTAATATAGGCTCTATTTGTGAATGTAAGTTTTGACCTCTCAAAAAGGTAAATTCCATAGACATATACAGAAAAGTGCTGCACTGACATCTGTTGCTTCATGAACCATTTAGAGGCACTTAAACTTAGTTTTAGGATACAAGTTATACCTTTTTGGAATCCTAAGACATATACCTAGATATTATAAAAGTATCAGATTTTATAAAAATTCTTTGTACCATGAAAAGGGGATGACAACCAGACCCAAAAATTCCCTTAATGCTGTCAAATACCTATATTTAGATAAAAGTAAACTTTTAGAGATATTTGGTAAAAAAAGGGAAACCCATACACATGGAAAGTATAATACCATTATACTTAATATAAAACACCTTCAATACATTATGTATCTTTAGGAAAATAAAGATGAAGACAAGAATCTAAATAAAACATTTACGACTCGACGTGGCTAATTAGTCAAGTGATATTTTCAAAACTAACTTTGTGGATGAGTTATGCATGACCACCTAGGGTTAGTAATCATGACCTCATGAATATATTATGATTTTGTTTAGAAGATTCCTACACCAATCATACATACAGACTATTGTTAGTATTCACGCGTGCAATTGAGGTGAGTTTCACGGCCCCATTTTTACTCATTTTCCTTTTGGGGGAGATTACATGCAAATTACCGATTTTCTTGGACACATTTACCTGTCAATGATTTCACATGTTATATAAGTTGATTTCTTACCATATGAAGTCCCCTGTTATCGAACCGTTAGTTTATTTCCCAAAGCGAGGTAATCATGGATAGTACTATTGGGTTTGATTACCCCCACCCGGGTTAATTACCCTAACCTTGACTGGAGGTCTAAACGGGTGCATTATTAGCCTGTTCACACCCATGCTCATGGTAGGCATGGGTAGGGGTAATTTATTACAGTTACAGTCTAGCTTTGGTTGCGGTGCTTATATAATGTGTAGCAATGTATGTACAACAATCAAATCATAGAAAGTATTGTGGTCCTTTACGCTATTTACTATTACTTAAAACTTGTGAACTCACCAACATTATGTTGAAATTTTTCATGCATGTTTTCTCAGGTAATTGAAAGATGCAACAAGTTAAGCTAGCATGTGTCACACCCCAACCTTGACGGCGGAATCGTCGAAGTGTGAGGAATAAGATTGTTCACAGCCACATAACGCTATGTTTAAATGTAAATATTCAAATTAATAGTTTCAACAGGAATTACAACATAAGTCTCAATCATGAAATACATTCAAGCAAATATCAAACATAACATAACATCTCATTTATTTAACTAGGTCCACATCCTAGTTTTATTGCAAGCTTCAAAAGACCACTTTAAACTTGAGGGTTACCTGAAACATGATAAAAATAAAAGGTCAACTAAAATAGTTGGTGAGTTTCCCAAGTTTTCATACATAATATGAAAAGATTATAAGTAGCAATTCATGTCATAGGTTATAAGCTAGTAAGGTTATAGGACACATATCTTTACAATCAAACCTCGACTTGATTACAAGTATATAAGATTGGCTAAGTGTATTTGGTTCCCTAGTGCACAAGCATACGGCTCCTAGGAGTCGGCAATTCATCGACTTTAGCACCAAATAGGCTTGTCAGGCCCAAAGATCTAAGACGTCGCCAGGCTAGCAATAGTTAATGATTGTAACAACTATGTATCTCATATAATCACTTACAACACACAAATAACCATGAAAAAATATAAAGATGAATTGCAAGTGCCTTATAAGTCTCAAAAGTTTATAAGTGTATAATGTATACGTATCATGTTTCACCCCAAAATGGTGTGAAATAAGGTAAAAAGAGGCAAGGAAAACTCACTTGGCGATTAAGTATATTATGATGATTAATAAGGTCAATATACGTCGTTCCAAGGTACTCCTTCACGAGGTACCTAAATATGTATAGATTTACACATTTAAGTTTGATTAATAATAAGTTTAATGTTTTAAGAGGAATTAGGGTTTCTATTTGGGTTTTTGAATGGTAGTTTAAATAACCAAATTTTATTTAGTTTGAATGTCTTAAAATAAATAAAATGAATTTATTGAATGTGATTACGTTTAGAATTTAATAAATGTATTCGTACGCGTTAACATTTGATTTATTGTTAATGCGTGGAAAATAAATAATTAATTTTTATTAATCAATCATATGATAATTAATTAATATATTTAATTATTTGATTTATAAAAAGAAAAGAACACGTTTTTGGCAGGATTTAAATATATAACTTTTATATCATGATTTAAACAATAATAATATTATTTGAATAATTTACAAGTAATATGGTGTTAAATAATAATTTAATAGTTTAAATTATTAAAAGTTCATTTTTGTATAAAAATTTTGTATTATTTGTGAATTTTATTTATTTAAAACATTTAATAAAGTAGATGAAATTTTAAAAATAATTTCCAGAAAACAAATAAGTTGTTTTAAAAATTTTAATGTTTATAAAACATTTTTTATAATTTTTTAGAATTTTTCTGGATTTTTAAAGACTAAAAAAAGATTTAAAAAAAATTGGGAGGTGGCCCGGGGTCGAACCCGGGACCTCTCGGGTGGAAGGACTTGTGCTTAACCGGTGAACCAAGGCTTATAGCCGCGGTAATGATCCGGTCTCAATACTTATAAACCATCTTAACCAAAACCCCATTTCCCCAATTCGAGCCCTAGGTTCGAATCCCCCAAATTGAACACGAATTTGATATGGAATGCTTCTGAAATCATGGGGCTTTTAATCCCCATGTAAAAACGAGTGTGTGTATGGTTTCAATTACCAGTATGAGTACGGATTGATGATGAACTACCCATGAACAGGTCGCGACACAGGCTAGTGATCGATTGATGATCAAATCGTGATTGTAATCAAATTAAACTCTAGGGTAGCTTCGTATGATAGTCCTGATCGAAAGCCCCTTATTCAATTTGATTAAAATTGCTCAGAGATGGGTCTAAATTCAAGTTGCAGGTCCGCGGTAAGGGTGGTGTTCGAATGATGGGTTTGAGGTCGTTTTTTCACGAAATCAAGTTTGGGGATTGATTATAAACGATCAAAAGTTCGTTAGTGGGTGTTTAATTAGATTATTTAAGTTCGAAGGTGGCCGATTTTGAGGGATGTCAGCCGATTGTGGAGATGGTGGTCGACGGGTTTGAAGGGGGGTGGGGTAGGGTATGTTTTGAAAATTTAGTAATATTTACACAATGGTCCCTGGTGTTTGTGTTTTGATATTTGGTGTTGAAAGCTTTGGTTTTTAAGTTTCAAATATTTCAAAACACCCCCTATACTTATATTTGGCATTTAAGTTTTAAACTTTTATTAATATTATTATTCTTACTAATATTATTATTATGGTTATTATTATTATTATTATTAATTATTATTATTATTATTATTATTATTATTATTATTATTATTATTGTTATTGTTATTATTATTCTTATTATAAAAAAAATATAAAAATCATAGTATAATACGAGATGTTACAGCATGGATCATTTCATGTTTAGGGCCATTCATGCTGTTTGGGACATTCATTTTCATATATGTCATGTTTTGAAAACAATGTACCTTATTACTATTGCTTCTACAAATTTAACTCTGAACAATGATGTACCTTAAACTTATTTTGAGACGTGTGTTTTTACAAAACCATGTAGTGGTCAACCAGTGACTATAAAACCATGACGTTCGCGCCCCGCGGGAAACCGCCGTGGTTTGGGGTGTGACAGTAGCGGTGGAGCTTGTTACCGCTCTGCCTCCCCTTTGTGGTTGAGGTGGAGCAGGTGGCGCACTTGTAGTCGTTGCCAATGTTGATAAACATCCTTATTGCTCCCTTACCTCTGTGTTTCTATAAGCCCTTTTAGGGTTTCAGATTTACCTATTATGGTGTTTTGGTTATTGGTTGTTGATTCCGGTGATTGGGTTTCATTGCATGGTCGATGGGTGAGAGGCAGTACCTCGCCATGATCGGTGGTTGCTTGGTATTCGCTTTTCCGTAATGGTTGTACCGCATGGTCATAGTGGACTTGCGTTACCTGCATGATTTGGTTGGTTGGCACTGTGGTTGTTGTAGCCCTATTTTAGGTTAGTGTTTCATTGTCTTCATACTGATCCCAAGGATGCATTTGCACATCTGTTTCTTTATTGTTTTTTGATAGAGCTTTTTAGGGTAACAAAAACAGGTATACACCTTAATTTGTCTGATGTTGGTTGGGTGCGTAAGAGACTAATACGATGTTTTTGACTGTTTGATATGCCTCCCTTTCTGTTTATTATTAGGCCGATGATGGCGAGTAGTACGTCGTTTGAGGCATCACTCACATCTCGATCTTCATGTGGTTACGAATTGTTGGTTGCGCTTTATTACATGGCTATGATGAAATTAAACGTAATAGATAGACGTTGAAGTAGGTGCAGTCTTGGCAGGACGAGTTGCTGTTGCTGTTGCGGTTGTTGTTGCTGTTGCTGTTGCTGTTGCTGTTGCTGTTGCTGTTGCTGCTGCTGCTGCTGCTGCTGATGCTGATGTTGTTGCTGCAGCTGATGATGCTGATGCTGATGTTGATGCTGATGCTGTTGATGCTGCTGCTGCTGATGCTGATGCTGATGCTGCTGATGCTGATGCTGCCGCTGCTGATAATGCTGATGCTGCTGTTGCTGATGCTGCTGCTGCTGATGCTGATGCTGATGCTGCTGATGCTGCTGCTGCTGATGCTGCTGCTGCTGCTGCTGATGCTACTACTGCTGCTGAGGCTGCTGAGGCTGCTGAGGCTGCTGCTGCTGATGCTGCTGCTGCTGTTGTGGCTGTGGCTGTCACTGTGGCTATCGCTGTCGCTGGTGCTGGTGCTAGTGCTGGTGCTGGTGGTGCTGCTGGTGGTGGTGTTGCTGGTGGTGCTGCTGCTGGTGGTGGTGGTGGTGCTGCTGCTGCTGCTGCTAGCTGCTGCTGCTGCTGCTGGTGTTGCTGCTGCTGTTGCTGTTGCTGTTGCTGTTGCTGTTGCTGTTGCTGTTGCTGTTGCTGTTGCTGTTGCTGTTGCTGTTGCTGTTGCTGTTGCTGTTGTTGTTATTGTTGTTGTTGTTGTTTTTGTTGTTGTTATTATTAGTATTATTATTATTATTAGTATTATTATTATTATTACTACTACTACTACTATTAATAATTATATTTTTTATATTAGGATTTTAGAAAGGTTTTCTAATAATAAAAATGGATTCTTTTGAGATATATTAAGTATTTTGTTTAAAAAGTATATAACTTAATAGTAAATTATTTATATTCAAAATAATGATCTTTGATCCCCTCAGTATGGAGTATCCAACAAAAGATAAAAGCCATAATATATATTTTTTGTGTCGTCATATAAATTAATGTGAAAAAATAAAGATTTTTTTTAATTCGAGCCGGCTCGAACGAGCCACGAACTGGCTCGAGCTTTTCATGAGCCGAACTCGAGCCAGTGTTTTCAGCTCGTTAAATTTTTTTAGCAGAGCCGAGCCGGCTCAATAAAAGCTTCGAGCTCGAGCTCGAACTCGGCTCAATAAGCTTCGAGCTCGAGCTTGAACCTATCCAGGCTCGGCTCGGCTTGTTTACAGCCCTAAATAGATATACACGTTAATAATGTATATTTCCCCCCAATTTGAGCATCTTTTGTTAGAAATTCATCTAGATTGATTTTTAATTATAATTTATTTGGATTTTATAGTTTTGGATGGTTATTTAGTAATTGTAAAAGAAAAAATATATATTAAAAAAGTTTTCAGAAGTTCGAAAACTGTTATTGTCATGATAAAGAGTTAGTATTAGGAGTTCCCATGTTTACAGATCGATACTTGATTCCTATCAAAAACTATACTACTATCTGATAGCAAACTTTCCTATTATAAACATAGTTAGTCGTAAGCTGAAGATCATTTCATAAATTGAAAGCTTAATAGTGTAATATTTATTGTTAAAATCTATCTATATGTAAAGTTGTAAATAGGGATGTAAACGAGCCGAGCCGAGCCCGAGCCTTATAGTACTCGAGCTTGATTCGATGGGTTTTTCTTAAAGCTCGAGCTCGAGCTCGAGCTCGTTCGAGCCTGTTATTTCTGGATCGAGCTCGGCTCGAGTAGCGACAATAAAGCTCGAGCTCGACTCGTACAAGCTCGGTTTAGTTGCATAACAAAACTACCGAGCCAAAGTTCGGCTCAATCTCGAGATTTAAATATAATATATATATATATATATATATATATATATATATATATATATATATAGGGGAGGGATCAAATGAAAACCATGTTTATAATTGAAAACCGTGAAAACCACTACTATCCAATCACATAATTTATAATTGATTTAATTTTTTAATTGTTTAAAGTATATTTGAGTAAAGTTTAACCTTATTTTTTGAGTCATTGTTTATTTTTTAATTTAAACTCCAAGGTTGACGATGATAACGAATCGAGTTACGTATACGTAACTTGTATGAGTAAAATGTACGTAACTTTAGTTGTACACTTGGTAACACGTACTTACATACACATAACCCTTACATATATGTAACTCTTAGTTATACACTTTGTAATACGTACGTACATATATGTAACCCCTAGTTTTCATGGTTTTTAATTATAAACATGGTTTTCATTTGATCCCTCCCCTATATATATATATATATATATATATATATATATATATATATATATATATATATATATATATATAAATATGTATAAATCCAACTAGGCTCGTTAAGGCTCGCGAGCCTAAACGATCTTTGAATGCAAGGCTCGGGCTCGGGCTCGATTAATAATCGAGTTATATATCAAGCTCGAGATCGGGCTCGAGCTCGCTTAGGCTCGGCTCGATCGAGCTTTTTACCGAGTCGATCTCGAGTATCCATCGAGCCGGCTTGGTTCGCTTACACCCTAGTTGTAAACACATATTACAAAGCCATCAGGACCGGGAGACAATCACAACCACATGACCATATAGCTTTTTCAATTTCTTCACAAGAATCTTTGGCTTCTAACAAAGCCTCATGGCTAGTAAAAAAGGTTTCGAACCGTGTGATATCTTTGAGAATGAACCGTTTGATGTCTTTGAGGATTGAATAGGTTTCAACTACCTTGTAAGTAGTTTTTGTTTTAGGGTTGTACTGGGAACACCGCTGGGGTTTTTGGTGGTAGGTCGGTTCAAACGGTCACGGTTAGGGCTTGCAGTCACATTTTGGCACCTAACCGTGACCGCAAGGCCTTGCTGTCACGGTTTGAGGTGGTACTACCCGTGACCTCGTGACAACAAAACAACAAATGGACTGATAAAGTTGAAAACCGGTCACCAAACCGTCACGGTTTGGCCTAACCGTGACCTCTAGGGTACGAGGTCTCAGTTTAAGGTACGAGGTAGACGTGATTTTGACAAAAGGCCAGGAATCGCGCCACGAACAGTCACGTGGAGGCCAAACCGTGACGGTTTGTGCACCAGATTTTCACCTTAAATACCTTTGCTCTGATTTTTTTCCTCAAAACATCTCATTCGAATTTTTTTCGTTTGAGCTTTCATTCATCCAACACTTGAGATTTTTTTCGTTTGTGCACCGACTCATCGCCACGTCCATCGCCGGTCGTGGGGCGGGGACCGACAGGGTCAACGCCGCCGACCTTTTTTTTCTTCGGTGTGTACTCACACACCGACACTGCCACCTCGCGCATGCCCTCGCTGATTATTTTGCTAGTTATTATCATTGGCAGTCGCGATGGGCGTTAGTGGCGGGAACATCGTTTCCCGGATCGCTCGGGGCTTGGGGTACGCGCACGCCATGTCCCAGCTCCCGCTACCTCCGACTCCTGTGCGCGTGGCCGCCCTTACCACCGCCACTGGGATGAGGATCGTTCGGAGGTTCCCCGACGGCACGTGGCACCTGCTCAGTAGATACCATGAGCTCGTGCCATGGGTGCCCGAGCCGTTGGTGGACCCCCGAGCTGGCGGGGGCTGAGGTCCACCTACTCAGTAGATACCATGAGCTCGTGCCATGGGTGCATGTATGTTACGATTACGTTAACCGTGTGATAAAATAAAATAAAACAAACTAGTGTGATTACTCAAATTTAGAAAATATATACAATATGTCTGTATAATGACAACCATTTTTATAAACTCGTAAACAAATTAAACACAAAACCGTCACATTAATAATAAATAAATACTTGTAATAAGATAAATTATTAATAAACACAAAACACAAACTTGTGAGTTACGATTAGGTTAAACGAGTGATAAAATTAAAATAAAAAAAAGTGATATGATAAAAAATATAAAAAATATAGGCAATATGTCACGGTTTGGCAATATGTCACAAACTTGTGAGTTACGATTAGGTTAAACGAGTGATAAAATTAAAATAAAACAAAGTGATATGATAAAAAAATATAAAAAATATATGCAATATGTCACGGTTTGGCCAAACCGTGACATATAGCACCCAAAACTCTAACTGCACACAATCAATTCCCCATTAATTACATACCCAATCATTGTTAACGGATCCCCATATCTAACTGTCACGGTTAGGCCTCACCGTGACAGTTAGGTCTCACACCTTATTGTTCTGGTCACGGGGAGACCTAACCGTGACCGTTTAAATCGATTTTTAACAGAAAACTGCGGTGTGTACAGAATTCCCGTTGTTTTATTTGTTGGAATCTTTAATATTCACTTTCAAACACAACCTTCACGTTAAGAAGGATTGCCTAGGGATCCGTGAGAATCCTCTCCAAATCCAACGCCTCTAAAGAATGAACTTTAGTTAAAAGGTGTTCTGATTTGATACAACATTTTTTATTTTATATACTATCTTGATTTAATTTTTTATAACACAGATTTGAATGACAAGCTGAAAAATTCTTTATACGCCTCTAAAGAATGAACTGTTTTTGTAAAAGTAACTTATAAAACATAAAATAATTGTTTAATGTTTGAGCTTTTGCTTCTCTTCTCGATTATTGTGTAATATTATTTTCAAGAGAATAAACATATTTTGCATTAAGATAAAAATTTTAGTTTTAAGGTCTTAAAATTAACTAGGATTTACACCCGCGCGTTGCTGCGTGTGTCGTGCGGCTGTTTTTATGCCAATGGAAACGATATTCGTTTACACAAAAGAGCAAGAAACAATCAATTCGTTTTTCTATCGTAAAAGGCTAGAATCGTAAGACTCTTTAGCTTGCAATAACTAATATATATTAATCTAATCTCAACTACATTAGGGAAGTCTAAATGATTATTGAGGTTTAACTTTTAGCAAAATATATCATACTATTAGCAATTATAGTCATTCTATAGCACATTCAAAATATTTTACATATACCTAATGCTTGATCAAGATTCATGACAAACTCAAATCCAAAGAGTTCAATGTATCACCGTTGATATCATTTACCTTGTACAAAAAGAAAAAGATACTTCTACACCCGACAAATTTATAACTTTAGATGTATATTGAGGTAATATTTCCGTTAATATCTATGAAAACATTAATAAGAACCAATGACTATGCTAAAATAATAGCTTTCTTGAGAGCATAAGGGATGACCATTCGTAAGGAGTAGGGACGACCGTTCATAAACTTTCAAATTAAACACAAAATCGTTTTCGTAATAGATTAAGAGAGAGAAAAAGACACATGCTAACTAATTGTAGAGTTAATTACAAAAATGCAAACAAAATACTTATACTTCTATCATTATGTGACTGATACACTAAATATCTTCATCATGATTCATGAAAAAAGTTAAAAACGATTAACTAACGTAAGAGCACTGTTGATTTTGCTTTGATCAATAAATAATTTTTCTACCTAAATCTCAGAAAAGTGTTAGACATATTAAAAAAATAATCAAGATAATGGATTCCTATGTGTTCTTTATGTATTGGTTTGCAATTTGTATAATATGAGATGTAATTTTTTAATTGGTTCTTTAAGTAATTAGGCTATTAAATTGTTGTGAAGTATATTATTTTTTTATATGCAATAAACGGCAACTATTGATAGAAAGTAAACATTTGATCATAAAAGATGTAAACCAGTGTATAAAACAAGAATCCCTTAGCTAAAATTTTTAACCTACCACCCATAGGGCATTAACAGACAATGTAAATCGTCTTCATCAACAACTCCTATAATTACTCTCAATCATATGTATATATAGTAACTATTATAAAGTCAAATTATTATTATATGCTTGATTACAATGCTAATTACAAGGATAAATACGAGGAACTTCATGCTCTTCCACCTAGTCGGCCAACCCTTTTATGTGACAACAAGAGTGCATTATTCATGAGTCAAAATCCGGTATCTCATAAACGGGTCAAGCACATCAACTTAGATTATCACTTCGTTTGGGAACTGGTTATGTCTGGAAAATTACACACTAAGTTCATTCCTACCAAGCTTCAACTTACGGATATTTTTAATAAAAGCTTGCCACGACCACTTTTTGAGCCATTTCGAGACTTACTACGAGTTCAACCACCGCCGTTTCGCTTGCAAGGGATAACATACAATGTCAATCATCTTCACCAACTACTCCTACAATTACTCTCAATCATACGTAAATATAGTAACTATTATAAAGTCAAATTATTGTTATACCTTTCCTTGTATTTCTCCTTGTAATTAGCATTATAATCAAGTATATAATAATATCAAATCTCTCTAATTATCTAGCGAGAATTTCCTGACTTTCAGGAATCAAACGAGCCCGAACAAATAATGAAATCACGAAAAGAATTAGTTGTAAGAGTAAAAAAATACATTTTTATTCTTTCACTAGCTATAGTAACCCTTGTGTTACACGGGTTGAATAAATAAAAAATTAATATAACAAAATTTATTAATTATAAAATAATATTTTAAGATATAATATCACTGAAATTATGTATTAGAAATGACTGTAAGTTATAAAATATCAACTTTTTAAAACTTTATTTTTTTAAAAAAATAAATAAACGTTTTGTTCTAAAACAAACCGTATAAAAATGTCATTTTTAATTTTTTTTTTATAACTCTTAAATTTAATTATTTTTGGTTTTAAAAAAATAACTTTTTAAAAATACAAATTTTAAATATTTTGTATTTTAAAAAAAGTCTTATGCTTTAAATAAATTTATTATTTTATAAAAAATTATTTATTTAGAAATAATATTAATAAATAAATCTCTTTATTAATTTATTAAATCTAAAAAAGTGTTAAATAGTATTATTAGTAATTAAGGTAATTATTTAATAGGAGAGAGAAGCGGGAAAATTTTGGTGAGAATGATTGTGGTGTTGACACGTGTCATCCCACATACCTTTTTATTAGAATAGGAAGATGTGAATCTCTAATAAGACTGAAATCCCAAAACACCATGTAACTCCTCGGGTGATTACTCATGAAAAATAAATAAAAGATTAAAATTGTCTATCCTACTTCACCTAATCTACATAACAACATAACAATTCTGACCTCTCTATTTTCACTTAATTCCCCCCTCAAATGAACTTGACATCCTCGTTTTGCATAGGAGTCCAACTAAAAACTTCATGAATCACGCATCGTATCTAACCTCACCAATAGCGACAACAATCTTTTCACTACGAAATACATATACTTGGAATGAATAAAACTTGTTTAAAGCTCACTTTTATCTTTGTCGTTGTCAATAACATGACTTCTCCCAAAAGTGACGCCAATTTCTTTAAACAACTAGGTGACCACACGCAAAGATGTAGAGCATCGATCTAAACCCAAATCTTACATTCCTCAATCAAAAAGTTTTTAAACACTGATTTCAATTGTTTAAAGATGGCCTTCGGAGAAACAAACTTCATCCAAACCTAGAGACCACCTACATACCGAACCTGAAACTCGTTGCACCCCTCCTTACCACACATTTCGTGAAAATCCTAACGAGTGTTTTTAACCAACTAACGTACATGTGTACATGATACTCGATGAGTAATTACCCTTCAGATACATGATGAATTCTAGGCCAATAATTCGCTGAGGTAAGAGTTTTGAAGAAGATATGAGATTAGAACTATGAATATCAGTCTCGTTACCAACTCAAAATCAAACCTTGACTACGTATCATCACTAATATTTCCAGCTTCTCATTTCTTATATTTTAACTATAAGTTTAATATAAAAACTCATGCTAGTCATTAACTTGCTAAGAAGACCTCCAATTAAAAACAAAAATAGTTTTATGTCTATTATGTGAATTCCCTTAGGTAGGGTTTGGGACATAGTAATGAAAGGCGTAATGAAATGAACCATTGAGGGTGAATGAGTAAATATAAGTTTGTTTGGTGAAGATGAAGAAATGAATCATTACATTGTTGATTTTATTCCTTCAAATTCGTTCCATCCACTCCTAATCTTTTTATCATTCTATCACATCTTTCATCATTAATCAACAACACCACGCACTCACCCACCACAATAACCACCACCGGCCACCACCACCGACCACCACCACCACCAATCACCGGCCATCGCCGTCGCCGCCAACCACAGGGCGCCGTCGCCGCCAACCACAGGCCGTCGTCGCCGCCCGCCACCGTCCGCTATCGTCCTCGCCAACCACCGGCCATCGCCGTCGCCGCCAACCACAGGGCGCCGTCGCCGCCAACCACGGGCCGTCGTCGCCGCCCGCCACCGTCCGCTATCGTCCTCGCCAACCACCGGTCGCCGCCGTCCCCGCCCACCGCCGGCCAACCATGGCGTCGGAACCCACCGTCTGCCACCCGCGGCGCCAAAACCCAGGCCACCCCGCCGCCGGAACCCACCGCCAGAAAACCACCGAAGGCCACCCCCGCCGCCGAAACCACCGTAGGCCACCGCCACCGCCGGCCACAGCCACTACCGAAAAACCACCGCTGCCGGAAACCACCACCACCCGCTATCACCACCATAAATAATTTTACATTTCATTGTTTTTTTTTTCATACCTAACAAACAACACAAAGTAATAATTCATTTATTACTAAAACCAAATAGTACGGTAAAATGTAATGATTAATTATATTTTTGTATCATACATTCCATTCTCTCATTTATTGTTTTTCGTTATCCCATTCCAAACATACCTTTATTGTTAGCAGTTTTAAACTTTTGATACTTTTTTAAATTACTCGTGAGACTTTCAGGGGCGTCTTTATAGTATAAACAATCAAAGCAACCGTTTTATGCCCTCAAATTCTAAGGGCCATAACTTAAAAAAGAAAAAAAATACTTTATCTATATTCTAAGCTAAAATATATATTATAATCTAATCATTATTTATGTTGTTAGAGATAAAGAAATGATAACAAAATGTTTGAAGGTTTATGGAAAGTTCTTCGATTGCTCATGGCTAAAAGTTCTTTTAGGTTCATCAACTTTATACTATCTTGTGATCAATCATCTAATCTACTACTATTGTTGTCTGATCAAGATTTATGCTCAATTAAATTAATCTACTATTGTTCTTTTGCCAGATTAATATATTGTGCTCTCTTTCGATTTTAATTTACAATTATGATTGTTTTTTCTCTCCACTTTAATATAATGTTGCTTGTTTATCACTTAATCTGCCTTAATTTGTTTTCTACCAAACTATAAACAAATATGTTTACGTCGCCGGTCGAAAGCAAATAGGTTTAAGAATAATACATAGACAAGGCCCTAAAATTTTTATTTCGCTTTAGGCCCCAGAAACGGTTGAGTCTGCCTTGGAGACTTCTATTCTTAAGACACTAGTTGAAGTATAGGTAGACCTGGTCAGTACCAAATCTAGTATTAAAAACATTATACAAATCAAATATATTCTAATTTACAAGCTTGATTATTTATGTAAAAGAAAATAACCACTGAGACTGCATATAAAAATAAATCGGAATTCTTAGAGCCATTGTTACTTGACTTGTGCTTAAGAAATTTTTTTTTTTTCATAACGTGAAAGAGCGTTATTGACCTTTTAACCCTTTGAAGGGACTCCTTTTGGCAAGTCAAAGGGGCAACGAAAATGGAAAATCGCAATTGAGTGGGCCAACACAAATATTCACGAATGAAAATTATTTGCCACAAGTTGCCGGAGATCGACAAACATGTATTTTCTATAAAAATATATCGTTAGAATACTTGGATTGGTATATCAGAAATAGTACCTACAACTATTTAAAGAAAACCATGTTTCAAATTCTCACATGATACATACTAGAATTTAGAAATTGGATGAGTCGTTTTAAAATATCTACTAGAAGTAGCATGTTGAGGTATCAGAGTGAAACATTTGGGGGTATATATTTAAGAAGATAAGAAGAAAACTTATTAAGTTATTTTATTTTGGGTTATTCATAATGATAAATTTTTAAATACAATGTTTTTTAAAACTAAAAAGTATAAAAAGAATTAAGATGTTAACACGTGTTATTTTGATCAAAATTAGGTTGTGGGCAAAATTGCTAATGTCCCACCTTTTTAATTTTCACTTTTTTTAAACATTCATAACTTTTACATACAACACTATTTTTTACCAAAAATTAAATCATAAAAACGAGAGTTTTTTACTTTAAAGGCGTATAGTGTTGACATAAAAAAACAAAGTTTTTTTTAACTTATTGTGTAACTTCGTCCAGTCATTGTGTAATCTTCTGAATTGATAAGTATTAAATAATTATCTGATACGTAATACACAATTAACTTGAGACATAAAAAAGTTTAAATTTCTCATTATTGTGTTATTCGAAAATTATAATTTTATAAAACACAATGCATAACACAATTGCAACATTAGACACAATGGATGACACAATAAACAGCACTAAATTTGATAATTAACAATCGACATAATGAGTATGAAAATGTGATTAAAACTAAAATAGTATTGGCTCTTGGATCTAAAATTTTAATTATTTACCATTATGATATCGAATTTTTTAACATTGTATATAATATCTAATGGATAATAACACTTCTCACATTTTTAGTTGTTCCTCTCTTTTGCACCACCAGATCTATAAATCCCTTTTGTGCCTCTTTCCCGGTGAACGGTTGTTTGGTCTACTTGGGCCTATCAACCCATCATCGTTGTCATGGGAGGAGTGTCTTCACCACCTCGCGTCCGGAAAGGACAATGGTGCTTTACTATGGCGTGTGTCGTTGAGGGTGGCAGCGATGTTGGTGCAACCCATTCTGGGTTTTCACATCTGGGTTTTCACATCTGGGTTTGTTGCTAGTTTTTGTTGGGTCATCGAAGTTGATGATTACAGTTCTCTTGCTGGTCATATTGTTATGTTATGTTAATTTTCATGTTTGAATGAAAACTTATTTTTTGGGGTGCAATGTCATTAACAATGAATGTTAACACATCTGCGACCGGCTGTGGTTTGTTGCATCGTTTCTTCCGCTTTAGAGATGTTGATGATGATGGGTTATCACTCATCTGAGAAAAGGGTTGCTATGTTGGGTATGTTGTTTTAGTGTTTACTTGTAGGAAACTCTATGGGATATGATGATATAATCAAAATCGTGTCGTTGCGTAGGCGTGGCTGTTATTTATGGTTAGCAACCGCAGTCGAACATTGGTTTTGACCCCTGCAATAGCCATTATTGTGATGCGTCATCTGATATATAGTTGGGCTCCACATGGTTGGCAATGATAATTCCAAAAAATGATTAGTTTGTTTTCCTGGCATGGTAAACCAAAAATTTTGTAACCATAACAGATGACAATCGTATGTGGAAAAACTTAAGAAATTCAAAGGTTTGAATTTTCAACGATGGAACCAAAAGATGTTTTATCTTACGACTTTTCATGTTTCCATGTTCTCACTGATGAAATTCCACCATATCCCACTAGAGAAGGGCAAAATCCAATAACTGATGCCCAATTCTCAGAACATCAAAAGGTTATGGAATCTTGGAAAATGAATGAATATAACTAGAGAAATCATATTCTGAATGCCTTGGATGATTCCCTCTGCAGGATCGGTTTTGTCACTTAAAACTTAGTTTTCCCTCAACTCACTAATGCCACACTCGGATCAGATTAAGCAGAGTCTTATCTAAGAGCTGATAATAATATACTAAGTAGCAGAAAAGCAAAAAGATATAATTTTCAAGATACTTGTATATATTACTTCTCAACTCAAAGTGTTACAAGACTCTCACAAGCATACTTATGAGTTACAATGAAAAACTATATATACTACTATCTACAGCCGGATATACTTTGATACCAGCTGGGAGCCTATGACTAAAGCATATACTACAATGCTAGAGTTAAGGTATCTTAGATAAAGTATTATCTAAGATATGGTAGTCATGAGGACCATACTTATGTCCACTGGTTCATAGCAGTGTCTTCCGAAGGTTAAGTTGGCCTCGGAAGAACAAGTTCTTCTTCCGAGGCCGCTTATACTTTGGAAGAGACTTCTTCTTCCGAGGCTTGATGAACTTCATACTTCGAAAGCAGTCTTCTAATTTATTCTCTTAAGACTTTATCTTCGGAAGCATGTCTTTGTCTTCGGGAGTAGAGTTTTGTCTTCGGAAGTTGATATTTCACTTTATTTTCGGAAGAACTCTACAACCTTTGGAAGTTTCATGCTAAGCTTCGGAAGCCTTTGTATGTAGTATCAAAAAATTGTCTAAGTGAATTGGTTTTGGTTGCACCAGCCTTCTTCTTGATCCAACACCCTCTATGACATATACTCTACCTTTGCTACTGTAAGAGAAATATGGGAATCACTTGAAAAAAATACAAAACTGAAGTGGCATGTTCCAAGAAATTCATTGTTGTAAATTTTTTGAATTTTAGAATGATAGATACGAAGTTTGTACTTAAACAAGTTGAGGAACTTCAAGTAATCGATCATGATCTTGAAGTTGAAGGTATGGGAATAAAATCAAACTTTTTTGTAGGATCAATAATTGAAAAACATATAACTTCCAGAAAAAATTTCAAATTATATTTGAATCATTTGACCGATGATATGAGTTTTGAGCAACTTGTATTAAGGATCCGGGTGGAAGAAGATAATAGATTAAGGTTGATGCAAATTCTATGGAATGAAGTGCAAACTAGGTTGGTGATGGCAATACATCAAAGCCTAAGAACAAATACAAGAAAGGAAATTATGCAGGCCCTAAAAACTCTTTTAATGATGGCAAGAACCATGGTCCTAACAAGAAGAATTTCAAATAATCTTCCAGTCCTTACTATGTTTGTGGCAAACCTAAACATAAAGCTAAGGACTGTAGCCATAAGAAGATTAAAGGAGGCTATAGAGGAGGAAATAATGGAGGGAATAATGGAAACAATGAAGGGAATTCAGGTGGAGGAACTTTTAGTCAAACCAATATGATTGAATCACCAAATCAATTCGCTGCAATGATTCAAACCAACATGGTGTTAAATTGTGATGATCGGTGGATTGATACCAGAGCCACAAGACATGTTTGCAATTCTCACACCATGTTCTCTCCATACTAGAAAGTCAATGATGCTAAACCAATGTATATATAGAATGCTACTTCTGCTAAAGTTGAAGGAAATGGGAAAAGTGAAGCTAAAACTAACTTTCAACAAAGAACTCATACTTAGTGATGTTTTACATGTACCTGAAATTACTAAGAATCTGATTTCTAGTCTGGATTGTAGTAACAAGGGGTTTAAACTTGTATTTGAATCTGGGAAATGTACTCTCTAAGGGTGGGGCTTATGTTAGAAAGGGTTACCTTAGTGAATGGCTCTTTAAAGTTAGTGTCTTACCTTTGTACTATGGTGTTTAACACTAAACAACGCTGATGTAAATAATGCTAATACTAGTGTAATAATAGTCCTGCTTCTATGTACATGCTAGATGCTTCTTTCTTATGACATTCCCGATTGGGACACGTTAATTTTCGGTCTATTAAAAGAATGATAATGTTAGGTTTGTTGGACCATTATCAAGGTTGTTTAACCATTTAAACAAGAAAAACGCAGCGGAATAAGAGCTTTATATTATGTTTATAATCTGAAAAATAAAAGTTCATAACTTTGTTTCAACAAACCCAAAACCATAGGATCGTTTATATGTGTTTGAACAAGCTATCAAGAAGTATAAACAACCAAAACGATACAAAAGATACAACCTTTGTAGAGTTGTAGAAAAATCGATTTTGGATGAAGATGGAGCTGCTCTTGAATGACCAAAACACCAAGGAGAGGTGTCCACAAGCTATCATACCCACAAGCATCCAACAAACACCTTGTTGCTAGGATTTCAGCACCAAAACCGAACCAAAGAGGGCTGAAAATCCGATTTTCAGCCATGAACTCTTCAAAAACTAGAGAGAAAAGTTTTGGTTCTTGCATGTAAGAGAGAGAGATAGATGGAGTGTGTGTGTTATCAAGAATGCTAGTTACAAGACAAAAGCACAACCCCCATAAAAAAGGGCGGCCGAAAGTTTGGTTAAAGGGGGGTTTCCCCCCAAAACATTTTGTCAACTTTTAAAACAAGTCACTAGTTAATGAATTAGTTATGCAATTAATCATTTAATTACATAAGTCACACACATTCTATTATTATTTGGCATTATTTAACCAAATTAAATAACATCACAAATAATCCTCATGAACAAAATATCCCTATAAGTTGTTCCATCTCAAATGCAAATTATTTAGAAAACTCATTTTCTAAATTGGTATAATTATTTAATTGCATGATCATATCATCAATTAAATATTAATTGGTGTTTGCTAAACTTGTTGTTGGGTATGACCCGCCTTGGAACATGACGTACTAACCACATCAACATTCTACGTGTCTTGGGCATAAAGAATCCAACAATCTCCCACTTGCACAAGATTCATAGAAGATTGATGCAAGCAGTAAATACTGCCTAACAACGGTTTACTACCCTTAATACGCATGACTTAGAAGCCATTCAATAACATCATCCCCTTCAAGTGTCCAACTTGAAATGATTTATGTGAATCAATCATTTATCCTTTTGTTACAGATATCATGTTAAATCCAAGGACATAGAATGATCATTCCTTGTTGATTTAACTTAATCAGGCCTTAGACATCTTGCTCTCAACGAATAAGAGGAACAAATTTCATCTTGACTACATACGTTTCTCACAATCACCTTATGTCATACCTAAACATAGCCTTATGTACTGACCATTATTTCAGAGCAGCGAAGAACTAGCTCAAGGTATAACACTTGGTGAATATCAAAACCCAATATGTATCTCAGGTCGGAGGATACCAAATGATATTCGCCTTTACTAAAATTTACTTATGATCAATCAATAAGATTCCATGTAGTAAGATTTGAGACGCGGGTCAGTCCAATATTCGTATCCCATGAATATCTATGAACCTTGGCAACAACCAATTGCTCTATATTCATTCCTTATGAATATCCACCAATCCAAGTTCATAATAGTCTTACGTTCATATTTGTTCCCACAAATATGACCGACTACTGACATTTAGAATAATAAACATATTCATGGATGTAAACATGCTAAAAGGAACATAACTCAAAATATCGTAAATATATAGATGAGTTATATATTACAATTGTTCCATATTTTCAATATTAATACTAAACAGATCAATTCCAATCACTAGAATATCGAAGTCCTAAGGCACAAGTATGACTTTCATGCTTTGCCCTTTCAAGGAGCTTCGTGAGTGGATCCGTAATATTTTGATCAGTGTGAACTTTACGAATACATATCTTTCCCTTTTCAACTTCATCCCTCATGTAGTTGAATCTCCGCTCAATGTGCCTAGTCTTTTGATGTGCACGGGTTTCCTTGATTTGAGCAATCGCACCCTCGTTATCAAAAAAGATTTCTAGGGGGTCTTGAATGGTAGAGACCACCCCTAGATCGACGATAAACTTCTTTATCCATGCAGCTTCCTGAGCTGCCAATGAGGCGGCAATGTATTCAGATTCTATAGTGGACAATGCTACCACGTCTTATTTTGAACTCTTCCAAGACACAGCTCCTCCATTCATAATGAAGACATACCCAGATTGTGATCGAGAATCATCTCGATCAGTTTGGAAACTCGCATCCGTGTAACCTTTTACAACGAGTTCCTCTTAATCAGATCCGTATATTAAAAACATATCCTTAGTCCTCCTAAGATACTTTAATATACTTTTAACAGCCATCCAATGGCTATTACTTGGCTTCTGCTTATATCTGCTTGTCATGCTTAACGCGCATGACACGTTCGGTCTAGTGCATATCATCGCATACAAGATGGATCCTATAGCAGACGCATATGGGATGTCCTTCATACGATCTTGCTCATCCTTTGAGCTTGGACATTGAGATGCACTCAATATTGTCCCTCTTTGAATAGGTACCATACCTTTCTTAGAGTTTTCCATCTTGAACCTTTTCAAGATTTTATCAATGTATACACTTTGGCTTAGACCTATCAACCGCCTCAATCTATCCCTATAGATCTTAATTACCAAAATATAGGCGGCTTCACCGAGATCTATTATGGAAAAACAGCTCCCAAGCCAGGTTTTAACACCTTCCATGGTTGGAATATTATTTCTAAAAAGTAGTATGTCATCAACATACAATACTAAGAATGTAATTACACTCCCACTAGCCTTTTATACACACAAGCCTCGTCAGCATTCTTGATGAAACCAAATTTCTTGATCTCTTCATCAAAATGTTGATTCCAACTTCTCGATGCATGTTTCAATCCATAGATTGATCTCTTTAACTTGCATACTTTTTAGGATGTTTTGGATCGACAAAACCTTCAGGCTGAACCATATGGACAGTTTCTTCGAGATGTCCATTAAGAAAAGCAGTTTTGAAATCCATTTGCCAAATCTCATAGTCATAATGAGCAACAATGGCAAACAATATCCTAATAGACTTTAGCATTGTCACAGACGAGAAGGTTTCATCATAATCAACCCCTTGAGTTTGAGTGAAACCTTTTGCTATAAGTCTTGCTTTGTAAGTATCCAAGTTTCCATGCATATTTGTTTTCTTTTGAAAATCCACTTGCATCCAACCGGTTTGGAGTTAAGCGGAGGGTCAATCAATTCCCAAACTTGGTTGTCATACATGGATTGCATCTCTACGTTCATGGCTTCCAGCCATTTGTCATAGTCTGAATTGGACATTGCATCATGGTATGTAGTTGGCTCATCGGAGTCAACCAGGTAGCATCCATTCATGAAAAATCCATATCTTTCAGGTGGAATGCTAACTCTACCAGATCTGCGAACGTTTTGTGTGTATTGATCAACCTCTTGATCATCATCAACAACCTCCTGTTGATTGCTAGTGTCAACCAAACGTGTATCGGCTTGTGGATCTTGATCCTCATCAAATTCCACTGTTCTATACGTCATTCCTTCCATAAGGAACTTGGCTTCCAAGAACTCTGCCTTTCGAGCAATAAATACCTTTTGCTCTGTTGGATCAAAGAAATAGTATCATACACAGTCTTTGGGATATCCAACAAATATACACTTAGTGGATCGACTTTCAAATTTGTTTTGGGTGTTAAGCTTAACATAAGCTTCACAGCTCCATACTTTTAAATAAGATAGCGATGGAACTCTTCCATACCATTTTTAAAAGGTGTCGAATCCACTTTCTTGGTCGGGGCCATATTCAAAATACGAGCCGCGGAGAGTAGTGCGAAACCCCAAAATGATAGAGGTAGTGAGCTTATAGCCATCATAGATCGAACCATATCCAATAGGGTTCGGTTTCTCCTTTTAGACACACCATTATGTTGTGGTGTTCCGGGAGGAGTAAGTTGTGAGACAATCCCACTACTTCTTAGATGATCCTGATAACCCTCACTGAGGTATTCACCTCCTCTATCCGAACGGAGAACTTTGATAGTTCTATTGAGTTGATTTTCTACTTCATTCTTGATGATTTTGAACATTTCAAAAGCTTCATGTTTATGTGTCACGAAGTACCCTAGCTTGTTGAAGGAACATTTCCTTCAATTGGGTAATCATGTCATATGTCCTATGATGCTCCAAGTCCTTTTGGAGTTTGGGAATCATAGTTCCCAACATGAGGCAGGATACCTGCATGGAATCCTCAGTACACTGAAGCCAATCGTTATAGGCCTCAACATCCTCGGGTCGGGTTGGTCAGGAATAGGATCGTCAAAGACATAGGCCTTTTTCTCTTACTTTAGAACAATTCTCAAGTTTTGAAACCAGTCCATAAAGTTGTTATGGTTCAGACGATCCCTCTCTAAAATAGTTCTCAGCGATAGGGTATGGACGGTCGGGGTGGTATCATTATTGTTTGCAGCCATTCTACAAAATTTACGAAGTTCTTATTAGCATTTCTGAAAAATTACATTTTAATCATTAATACCCTTTATGTCTCATAGACAATTAATAATTAAAATCTAGAATCCAACGTTACATTCAAATAAATAAATTTAAGTGACCTTTATCCCATTATTTAAATTAACAAGGTAGTCAACATTTGACAATTGCAACCTTTGCAACTTCTAGCCTTTATGGGATCGGTTAAACATCTTATGTTTGGTTGGCATGTTTAATCCCATCAACACCATTGTACGCCATGCTTCGGTGACCCTATGCACATGGTTTCCAATTCAAGTCGTCCTACTTACATACACGTGTGAGTTTACACATACAAGTGGTTAGGTGACCTTTATCCCGCAAATACGTTAAGCCCACCTCAAAACACAAGTTCCCTAAAAGTGGTTAGGTGACCTTTATCCCACAAATAGTTCTCAAGTGATTCGAGTGTCGTGTAAAAGGATGGTGTTAAACTTGTTTCCAAAGGGATTTTAGTTTTCATTAATTCTAGTTTTGAAAACTCTTTGTACCTTGTATTTGCATGCTTTCAAAAACATGGTACCCTATGGTTCTCCTTTTTATTAAAATTATTAATCCTTTTAATAACCTTTTATTAAACACTTAATGATTAGGAACCATAAATTTTCAGCTTGTTAAGTTTGCTAATGAGTTTGTTATGCATATCCAAATATCAAACAACAATCATACAACAAACAACCAAACAAGCATAATCATACAAACATATGTGCATAACCATAGCCACTAAGTTAACTACACCTGTTTGCCATCACAAGTGTTATGATAAGGTCTTTCCTAAGGGTTAACAATGACACATCATATGTGTCCATGAACTCCCACTTGAATCCACATCCAAAAGCTTCAAGTGTCCATGTCTTTTGTGTCCTTCCTTTTGGGTCTTCATCTTGTGCATCTTCCTTTATAAAATCATATCCTAATACAATTTTATAGTAAAAGAAATACACCTATTCTATTTATTACATAACCAAATGAATAAATAAATTACAACCCAAAATACAAACATAAAAGAAATTATTACAACCCTTTGAATGAATACACCAACATGACAAAATCATAATCAATCAAATCCAATACACATATGGTCAAGGCTATGTTATGCACCAAAATATGTATCCATATACAACATTTCAAGAACAAAATGAACCCCTTTTATAACCTTAAAGTTCTGGCCAACATGAACCAAAACATTAGGGTTATTTTCAAACAACATAATCAACCATTTGATATCATCCTTTCAAGATTTAATCATAAGCATGCAAGATATAACCTTGAAAGGTTGGGGTTTCATCATATCATCACAAAACAGCCCCAATTAGGTTGTTAAAGTACCATAAAACCTATTTTATAAGGACAAAAGAAGCTAGTCATCCACATATCCGGCTCTAGATGCCAATGTTAGGTTTGTTGGACCATTATCAAGGTTGTTTAACCATTTAAACAAGAAAAACGCAGCGGAATAAGAGCTTTATATTATGTTTATAATCTGAAAAATAAAAGTTTATAACTTTGTTTCAACAAACCCAAAACCATAGGATCATTTATATGTATTTGAACAAGCTATCAAGAAGTATAAACAACCAAAACAATACAAAAGATACAACATTTGTAGAGCTGTAGAAAAATCGATTTTGGATGAAGATGGAGCTGCTCTTGAATGACCAAAACACCAAGGAGAGGTGTCCTCAAGCTATCATACCCACAAGCATCCAACAAACACCTTATTGCTAGGATTTCAGCACCAAAACCAAACCAAAGAGGGCTGAAAATCCGATTTTCAGCCATGAACTCTTCAAAAGCTAGAGAGAAAAGTTTTGGTTCTTGCATGTAAGAGAGAGAGATAGATGGAGTGTGTGTGTTATCAAGAATGCTAGTTACAAGACAAAAGCATAACCCCCATAAAAGAGGGCGGCCGAAAGTTTGGTTAAGGGGGGTTTCCCCCCAAAACATTTTGTCAACTTTTAAAACAAGTCACTAGTTAATGAATTAGTTATGCAATTAATCATTTAATTACATAAGTCACACACATTCTATTATTATTTGGCATTATTTAACCAACTTAAATAACATCACAAATAACCCTCATGAACAAAATATCCCTATAAGTTGTTCCATCTCAAATGCAAATTATTTAGAAAACCCATTTTCTAAATTGGTGTAATTATTTAATTGCATGATCATATCTTCAATTAAATATTAATTGGTGTTTGCTAAACTTGTTATTGGGTATGACCCGACTTGGATCATGACGTACTAACCACACCAACATTTTATGTGTCTTGGGCATAAAGAATCCAACAGATAAAACTTGCATCTTACCAGAATGTTCCTCTAATAGAACTAAGAAATATGAGGTTTATGTAGAATCAAAATTTACTCAACACGCTCATAAATCTGTCCAAAAATCAAATAAAATTCTAGATTTAATCCACACTGATTTATGTGATTTTAGAGCTACAAGAGGAGGAAATATTATTACATATCCTTTATAGATGATTACATTAAGTATTGCTATATTTATTTGTTAAATACCAAAGATGAAGCCCTGGATTCTTTTAAGAATGACAAGGTAGAAGTCGTAAACCAACTTAATAAAAAGATCAAAGTTGTAAGATCATACCGAGGAGGAGAATATGAGTATAAAGATTTTGTTGAATTTTGTTCTACATATGGTATTATACATCATACAACTGCTCCATACACTTTTAACATTATAGTGTGGTTGAAAGGAAAAATAGAACATTGAAAAACATGATCAGTTCAATGTTAATCACTTCTGGAGCACCATATAATCTGTGAGGGGGAACATGCCTCGAAGCAAATGCAATACGAAATAAAATTCCTTACAAAAAGAGTGATAAGTCACCCTATCATATGTGAAAAGAAAGTTACACTCTTAAAAAGATGAACGTGTGGGGTTGCCTTGCTAAAGTGCAAATACCTACGTAAAAGAGTACTAAACTTGGACCAAAAACTATTGACTGCATCTACCTTGGCCCTGCCATGAACAGTACGACCTATAGATTTCTTGTATATAAATCACATATTAAAGATATCTATAATAATACAATTACTGAATATGTAGAAGCCAAGTTCTTTGAAAATAGTTTTCCCTACAAAGACAAAGGAAAAGAAGCTTCATCTTTAAAGAAAAGGCTTTTAGATGATGGAATGAACAAATCCATTCTTGACAAAAGCTTACAATCAAATGAAGAGAGTTCTTCTAAAATTCAAGAAGAACAATTTGAACCTAGAAGAAGTAAATGAGGGAAAGTAACAAAAGACTATGGACCTAATTTTATGACCTTTGTGATAAATAATGAACCTCAAACATACAAAGAAGCTATGGAGTCTACTGAAGCTCCTTACCGGAAAGAGGTGATTACAAGTGATATTGAGTCAATTGTGCATAATAATACTTGGAAACGGGTAGATTTGCCACCTAGACAAAAACCAATTGGACACAAATGGATATTCAAAAGAAGTTCAGACCTAATGGTACTATTAATAAGTATAAAGCTCGTTTAGTGGCTAAGGGGTACCGTCAAAAAGAAGGTCAAGACTTCTTCAATACCTATTCACCTATTATAAGAATAACATTAATACAAACATTGATAGCAATAGCTTCCATTCATAATTTGGAAATACACCAAATGGATGTGAAAACTATGTTCTTAAATGGTGAATTGGATGAAGAAAAATATATGAATCAGCCTGAAGAGTTTGTTGTAAAAGGTCAAGAAAATAAAGTCTGTAACCTAGTTAAATCACTCTATGGACTAAAATAGGCTTCGAAACAATGGCATGAGAAGTTTGACAATACACTAATTTCTAACGGATTTAGTACAAATAAGTGTGATAAATGTGTTTATGTCAAATGATACAAAAATGCCTATGTCATCATTTGCATGTATGTGGATGATATGCTCATACTTGATATAAGTCTAGATGTAATTAATCAAACAAAGAAAATGTTACACTCTTCCTTTCCCATGAAAGATATAGGATTAGCATATGTAATCCTTGGAATAATAGTTTAAAGAAACTCAGGAGGGTATACTTTGACACAATCCCACTATATTGAAAGTGTATTTAAGAAGTTTGGACACTATGATGCCAAACCTGTTGTTACCCCATTTGATCCTTCTAGTCACCTCAAGAAAAATCAAGGTGATAGTGTAGCTCAATTAGAATACATCAAAGTACTTGGAAGATTGATGTATATTATGAATTGTACTAGACCAGATTTGGCTTATAATGTGAGTAGATTGAGTCGATACTTTCATAACCATGGAAAAGATCATCAGTATGCATTAGTGAGTGTGCTTAGATATTTAAAGCACACAATAAGTTATGGCTTGCACTACATAAGATATCCTTCTATTCTTTAAGGATATTGTGATGCCAATTGGATTTCCAATACTTCTGAGGCAAAATCCACAAGTGGTTATGTATTTACCCTTATGGGGGCTACAATATCACGGATATCATCAAAGCAAACTGTGAATACCCATTCGACTATGGATGCCGAGTTCGTTACTTTAGATAAAACTATTGAAGAAGTTGAATGGCTTAAAAGCTTCTTAGAAGGTATTCCTCTATGGCCTAAATCTGTCATTACCATTTGTACACATTGTGATAGCATGGCTGCTCTTATTAGAGCACAACACAAATATACAATGGCAAATCAAGACACATTAGGCGTAGACATATTACAATACGAGCCTACATCGTAATGGAATTATTTATATTAGTTGTATCAAGTCAAAAGAGAATGTAGATGATCCTTTGACAAAAGGCCTTAGTCGAGAGCAGGTTATCTTCACATCGAGGGGAATGGGCCTAAAACCAACACAATGAGTCACTACTCAACAAAAACCTAACCTAGCAATATTGGAGATCCCATGGTCTAGGTTCAAAGGGACAACTAGTTGGGGAAGGCTCAACCTACCACTAACACAAAGGTATGCTCACTCCTATGATAACTACTTTAAGTTTCCGTTGATTCTTTAGGGATGAATACTTATTCTTAATAATGTTGATAGCTTTCTAGTGGAATAGTATGGCATGTTCCAGATTAGTGTTACCTATGTGAGTTGGATGTGAGGTCGCACCTTTGAGAGTTGACATGGTTAAGTTCTTAAAAGTCTTATGAAAAAGGATTGTTCACGATCGAAATGAACACAACTGTAAGAAACGATCTATGTCTTGATATGATATGTGTGCTACCTCTTGTCTCGTTCTACTATACAAAGTGAAAAATATTGTAGTTCACTATCCACAAGTAGATCCAAGAAGTATTCATTATGAAAGTTTCAAGTATCACAACATCTTTTCAGATGCATGTCATATCATACTTCCCTGATTTGAATATCAAAGTTCTTTTATCTATTTTCTATTTAAATGTGGGGTATGATTAATGTTTGAATAGAAAATTTGGGGTATTTTTGGAACTTTGCATGACTTAAACAATGTCGGACTTGTCCCACATTGGTAGCAAGAGGAAACTTGCTCTTCCTTATAAGTCCTAATTCTAGGATTTATTCAAAATGGATGAGCTTGACATATGGTGTTGGGTTAGATTACGTACACTTAAATTAATATAATTTAATGGGTCAAGATAGGGTTTGGGGTCTTTGGATCTTCTGACCAATTCAATTATTTTGTTTTAATTCTTAATTACAAAATAAATTGTTTTAACTGTAAAACTGTTTAACAGTTAATTAAATGTTTCTTTGGTCTCCTATTAATGGTTTTTTTATTTAGAACACCATAGAAAACACTTACATTTCGTCAAATAAGGAACATAGAGCGACAGAATCAATAACATTTTCTTGGTTGATTGTTGTATTCTCAAGACAGATCCGTACAGCAGAAATTTTTGTCTTATTACATTGCTCGCTGGCCTCAACCATCTAATTTCACGCTCAAAATCTTGTGTATACTTCAATTCAAGTACGATACTATTGTAATCTATTTCATTTGTGTAATCTCTAGTATGATAATATATATGTAGTTTGTATATTTTGTTTGATTGTAACTTTTGGTATAACATCATGTACAAAATATTATTATCGCTTTTACCTGTCATGTGTTTTGTTCCTGTCATCTTTTTATGTTTATAAAACAACCTAATCCTGATATTGTCTCTATTATTTTTTTTATTCCATCAAATGTCATGTGTATCACTATCGTTCTTTTTCTTATTTTCATGTCTTTCTGATAATTTCTATAAAAGGTTTTGATATTTAAAATTCTCATAATATAAATCAACACTCTTTATATTTTTATACAGGTCGTATAATCTTATGACGTCGTATAGGGGGTCGAATGACTTTATATGGAGACATAACTCTAACAAATCCTTGAATTTATCCGCGTCTTTAGTGTTAAATTCTACTATACACGTCGTATAGACATATATGAGACGTATACGACTATATGGCTTGTATAACCTTCTAACAATAGGAGGTTTAATATTCAAAACAGGTTCGAAAAACTCAAAATTCGATTGGAAATCATCAATTCGAAATTTCATACGAATTTTCAAATTTGAATATGATTCTATATGAAACGCCTCCTTGGTTTAATCGAGGGCAGCGCCCTTGGTTGCGGGTTCCAAAGACCTGAGGCCCTAGTTAGGTCTAGGGTGAAAATTCGAGGTGAATATGGCTTTATTAAAATACATTATAAATTAGTTTTCTCGAAATTTCACACGTGAAATTCAAAGTGAAAATAACTTAATATTTTTACATATTTTAATTCAAATGAAAAATTACCAAAAGCTAGTTTCCTTCCCATTCCCTGCCAAAAAGATTTGATTTTTCTTGGGTCTTTTCTTTTGTTCTTTCGATTCCCAAATTCACACACATACAAACATACATGATTGCATGTATTAAGTTGTATTTGATTGGTTTTATTTGGATTGAACCATCAAATAGCTTTAATCTGAAAATACAGTCACGACTTTTAGTTTTATTAGTTTTATTGAGAATGACCTATGATAAAATGGAAGATGTAAGTTTTGAAAACGACAACTAAAACAAGTTTTATGGAATAAAATATAATATAATAAAAATAAAAAAAATACGTAAATAATTTTACCATTTTTGTATGTTACATTATTTATGGACCATATTAGCCTTTCAAATAAAAATAATACATGGGCTATATTATATTATTATAATCTTATTGCGGTACTTATCTTTCCCATCATGTTGCCGTTCAATTTTATTAAGAAAATTATGAAGGTTCCCATTTTAACCCGGTAAGTCTGGATAATTATATAAACTATTATAAATAAAAAAGTCAATAATCATATTTTAAATTTAATGATTTATTTAAAGAGAGGCGTCCAATAATATCCAAAAAGTTGTGTGGATAACTTCAGTGAGGCTGACTCAGCCTTGCAAATCTTAATAAACTCTTCTAGAAGGATACAACAGTGGTTGCTTCCTATTGGACAATTACTCACGGGACCCACATGTCGGGCCAACATTATCGTTTACTTATTCTTTCATCACCTCAAATCAAAATTCGCTTTTTACTCAAAAAAGTTTGCCAATCAATTTTAAATTAACTGGGCTTAACAGTAGGAACCTATATAACTTTTTAAAGTGAACTAGTGTATCCAACGACACGCGTTGCGCGTGTAATGGATCGGACTTAGATTAGGCTTTCAGCTACGGCTGCTAACAAAAATGATTGCCTCGCCAAAGCAACTGACACCATTCTTAGTTATCGTCACAACCCATCATTGTATCACATGTCATTAGAGTAATGAAACGAACAATATCATAAAATCTGTAGGTCTCAGATGAACAAATGTTCATCATCATAGAGCTGAAATAGAAGTGGCATCATCAATGAGACAACAATTTTGCTTACAATATCACAACAATACCTCAACAAACTGATATCCAAAACAATAGTGTCTACCCAACATGGTATAATAGATGTTTTGAAAGTATAAAATTTGCAACTTAATGCTTACCTTAATGTGATAATATATATCCTTGGTTGATTTGGATATGACAAGCAATCTTTTATCCAAAATAGATAAACTGTTGGTGCAAAGCTATATGTATTTTAAGACAAACATCCATTTAACAAAAAACTATCCGTGCAACATGTCTAAGCCGAAACCTAACATCGATGTTGTTCTGCCATTGTCAACTCAGTCAAAACACAAAAGCGGGTCAGGCCAATGTGCCTCGGTTCTACAGATTACATTACAGGCACTAACCTCATCAACGTTTCTTCTTGCTTCCCTTTGCAGCACTGGACTTGGATGGAGTTGCAACCATGTACATAAATAGAACAACGATGGAGATTACTGACACTAATGACCCATAATTAGCCAACAACCTCTGCAAATTCAGAACACATAATATGATTCAAATGAACAACAACCCATAAAACACAAAATAATTGTTATAACCGCATCATCGATAAATATGATATACAAAATGCATTAATAACAGTAATATATAATACCTTTGCCTGAAACGATAGCAGATTAGCAGCCATCAAGCATAAATTCATGCAAAAAAACAAAGCAGTGCGTAATCAGTTAAAGATCAAACCATTCGAATGCACTTTTATCAAATCGTTTTTTTCCAAACTGTTTAATGAATGAGGCAATTTTAATAAAAACACAATTCATAATTTGACCATTATACACTTGTCTTTCTCCATACCCCCCAAAGTCTCATATCCTAAAGCAAGTTTTAAGGGAATGCACGAAATAATCTCTTTATTATATTGTTTGGCATTATAAAAACTTACAAGATTAAGTGGACTCTCTTTAGGCCTTTCTGATAAAATCTCGAGAGGCAGAATTGAAGTCGAATAAGCCTCCTGCAAAAAGCAAAATATTGCAAGTAAGCACATACAATACCTGAAATATTAGATTACCTCATTTTTTTGTAAACAAACCTGTAGTGCAGCCTTTGTGGGTACACGGAATGTAATAACAGCCGGTGTGCTATAAAAGACAGTTTTTACATTTGATTCCAACTCAAAGGAGTGAGATAAAACAGCCCCACTGATGATATAAACAAAAAACTATTGTGAGAATCAATTAATGAAAAGCAATTAGTACTTTTATTGAAAGCACAGATACCAGAGTATCATGCCTGAAAGCACAGAAGCACATCCAATATTGCAGTTTCAGAAGGGGGGAAATTGACTAAATCCAACACTTCAATCAAAAATTGAACTAATTAGGGCAATTAACTCCAAATTCTGATTATTCCAGATCACATAATCAATCTCTAATTGCAATGACAAGCATACCTTAACAACAATCAGATAATCTATTGAGGGACATGATGAAAACACATTATCAAACTAAACACAACAATCAATAACAGTAACACTAACTTTTATCTTAAATTCAACCGTAGTAATTCAATATGCAGCTTTATAAGGGGAAAATTGAACAAATCCAACACTCTAATCAAAATTGTCCTAATTAGTGCAATTAACATCAAATTCCATCAGATCTACAATCACCAATTCCAAATTCAACACTAAATCCACACACATTACACATAACAATCAGATCAAATTCAAAGCATCACCTGTGAGGAAAAAGCGAACCACCGACACCGTTTAGAAGCCGGATCTCAGCAACCTCAGCAGACGCCACCGACGGAATGATAGCCTGCGTCGTAAGCAGAAGATTTATCTCTTGGTGCTCCAAAATCGTTATGGGCCGCCACCGCCTGCCTCACGTGGAACGCTGGCCTTTGGTCGTCACCATCTCTCTCCCCCATCGCTCCATTTCGCCCCTCTGTCCTCTGATTTGTGTTTTGAGATAGAAAGACGGTTGTCCTGCTACCACCTTCGTCTACTTCATGCAAGCGCCACCGCTGTCTCGATAGTGTGATTACCCCTACCTACCTCCGGCGAACCTCGATCGGTGCGTGGGTTGTGTTTGGTGGTGCGCGTTGCGCGTATTATAGATCGGGCTCAGAACAAACTTCGATTGCGGTTGCTAACCCCGAATGGTAGCCATGCCAAAACAACCGAAATCATCATCAGTTATCATCACAGCCCGTCAAATGAGTTCAAGTTAGTGTCGGATGAGCCAAGGTCGTCATCATCAATATCTTTTCTAACAATATGCAAAACCCAAATCATCAATATCTAAGATGAATATCATTATAAAGGTCTCAGATGAGCAAATAATCATCATCATCGACACAATGAGGCATCAACCACCTGCTCTACCTCAACAGTAAATAGGAGGCCGAGCGGCGGTTGCCCCTAAGTGGGCAGAAGCCTCTGATTCGACCGGATGGTCGCAACAGTCCAAACCCCCTGAGCAGATGTCGTTTTCAAGGAACATCAAACGATTGGAACCACAACAGCCTCCAAGTCGGTTGGCTACAACAAAGACAAAACATATAGGTACAGCAGGCGAGCCCACCGCCCCGATCTACTGGGAAACGGAAGGCCGACAACCTAGAATACCACAAATACTCGTCATCTTCAGCAGTACAACCGCATCGCCGCTGGAGGGGATAGCGGCTGGCAGATGCAACCACCCAACTTAGGGCAGCGGGCAACGGTGAAGGTGTAGCACCCCCACTGAAAACCCCAAAACATGTCAAAGGAGGCAACAAACGACGACCATGCTAGCGCCACACCGGCTCCACCGCCGCCGACACCGCCTTGTTTTCTGCACAAACAGATCTGTATATGTTAAGCACCCTCGAAAAACCTTGGAAAAGGCAAAAAAACACAGTTGCGCTGTCGGAAGGTCTACCGGAAACAGGCGGTCGGAAGTCTACCGGAAACAGGCGGTCGGAAGGTCTACCAGAAACAGGTGGCTCAGAAGATGTAGAAGGATTAGAGGAGAGAATACCTGGAAATAGAAAGCTGAATATAAGAATGAAGAGAGAATGGAGAGATACCTGTATATAAAGCAAGGAAGGAGTATTGTTCATATACTGTTCATTTCAACATCTTTTTAAAAATACAGGGAAATGTTTTAGTTTGAGTTTTATTAGATGTAATATATTTTAAATGAGTCAATGGTTTATTTCAGTAAGTTTTTGAGTGGTGTGTGTTTTTTGAATAATAGGTGAGCCAGGGTTACTAGCGTTGTCTGTGTTTACGGATGTGGGTGACCTTTCGTCAATGAATTTACTGGGTAACCGGTTTTAAAAATTATTCGTGGTCGTTAAAAAATATTCAAGGAAGTTATTTTTATCCTTTTGGTTTCCTTCTAACTAGACCCCAACTAAATTACATCTAATCTAATAATCATTTACATGTTGTATCATATGATATTTTTTATAAATCTTCTCACTTTAGTTTTCTCGCCCATACTATTTATTTTATTTTAAAAAATAAAAAAACTAATTACTAAATTTTTCTATTTCTCTTTCTATATTTTATAATCAAGTCCTTTTTAGTTATTTTTCAAAACATGTTTTCATTAAAAAAAACTAAGTATTTTGATTAAAATATTTTTTTTCAAATCAAAATTGTCTAAAACTATGATTTTTTAAACAACAAAACTTTTTAAATTATGAAATATTCTAAAACCAATCTTTTTAAAAAAATTAAAGTTTTATATGAAAATATTTTTTACAAAACAAACCCGGACTTTTTAAACAATGTTATGTTGATAAAAGAACGAGCTTTTTTCAATGCAAGATTTTTTTAAATGAAGGTTTTAAAAGTAATAAAAAAATTTTATTAGCTAATCAAAAT